>CM038670.1:841863170-842530943 GCA_021605145.1 Aegilops bicornis | reverse complement strand
TGAGGCCAAGAACAGATAGGAAGAATTGTGGGTACATATAGTGATAGATTAACATGGCATGCATTGCAACGAGTACCAAATATGTAAAGATTCAAACTTTTTTTGTCCATCCACTCGTAGACTAGTATCCACTCCTCTCCTTCCCGGCAATAGTGGAGCAGCTTAGCAAGATTGACATGGGTGAGCGTTGACATCACTTTCACTTCTCTTGAGAAATGCTGCCTGCCTTTATCAGTAAGAAGAGACTGTTTGAGCGAATGTGCCTTTCTGCTCCCGAGCTCATTTGAGCTCGGTGAACAGTAAAATAAAAAAAAATCAACAAAACTTCAAAAAATTCCATTTTTTTTGGGAGAAACATTGACAAAAGCTCTAAGTGCTTGCAAAAATTCATCATGAAATCACATTCCTGTAAGGCGTGGCAAAAAAAAATTCAGTGCTCCAAAATGCTTTTGAAAGTAGCATTTCAGAGTACCGATTTTGTTTTTTTGCCACGCCTTCCAGAAATGTGATTTCGTGACGAATTTTTGCAAGCACTTAAAATTTTTGTCAATGTTTCTCCCAAAAAAATTGGATTTTTTTGAATTCTTTTTGATTTAGTTTTGATTTTACTGTTCACCCCACGTCCCTGTTGAGCCTCTTTACAGCAACCACTGTACCACCAGGTAGTTGCCCCTGTTGATTATACAGTAATATGTTACAGTGTAGATCCAGCAGATATTTGCAGCATGCAATTAATTACTGAAGGGTGCCATTGGAATATCTGATTCTATTATCTCCTTATGTATTGTGTAGTCAACGTGTCAAAAATTCCAGTTCATATGGACAAGAAAAAATTAACACCTTATAGACAACACTAAATCCTTCTTCAACAACTTTATTTGCATGGGAGAAATTTCCTGTAGCCTCTTTTATATTAGGGAGATCAATTGTAGGGACGGACTTCATGGGCGAAGCAGGATCCGGAGAATGGCTATCAGAACCCCCTGTCACCCTCAGACCATTGTGTACTGGAAAATAATTAGGCTTGTGAGTCTGCTTCCCTCCTTCCGAATAGTAAAAGAATAAATACAAAGGCGATTAATAATTTAATATAATTGAGAACTTACCTAATACCTTTTGCATGCGATGTCGTCTCCTGATGATAATAACCCAGAAGGCAAGGAGAACCAGAATGATGATCAAGGCTACGGATACACCGATAACAATACCAGTTGGAAACATGGATACAGACGGCCCATCTATTATGAACAATAAAATTCTGAAACTTAAATTACCTTTAATGTTAAACTTTCCTTTGGTATTTGCGCAAAGGCATAAATCTTCTAAAAAAACTAGAAACACAGTATTAGATGTTGGTGCCATCTAACTGGTACCTTCCTTGGAGCGATCCTAACATATTTTCTAACTGGTTGCATGGCCTTGCAGCGATCCTAACATATTTTCTAATCCTTGTAGGCGTTGTGACGCTACATCGGTCGGTACAGTATGCTCTTTGAACTAGCCAGTAGCCACCTTTGCCATCACATGCCTTGATTAATTGTATGTTGACATATCTACGAACTGTAGTTGTATAGCTTTGTTTGGTTGAAATCCTAAACTCTAAACTTTCCTATTGGGAAGCTAAAATGGTAGATGTTGGAAATGGGTAAGGAGGGGCGTCCATAAGGTGTGCATCTCAGGAACAACAGTAAATTAGCATCACCAGAAATCTTAAAATGCAAACTATGCATTGCTAATGATCTAGAAAGTGAAACAATATAACATACCTAATTCTGACTTGGTGGATCTGAGATACAGGGTTTGCCCTCCATCTACATACCGGAGATCCATGAGGTCCTCTTTCCAGATGATGCATCCAGTTCCAGCGCCTCCTCCTTTGAGATCCAACGGCGCATACGCCAGACAAGAACAGTTGGCCAGGCACCTCGCCCTACACTCCTCCAACGTGATGCTAGCATTCACCGATACATTGTGCGTGTCGGGAAGCTTCACTCCGTGTATCACCACGAAACCGTCCGTGGTACTGGACATTCCATTGCCACAGTCCAGTACCATGTTTCGGCGGCAACCGTTGGAGGTGTCCCTCATCTTCCACTGCACTGGAGATGTCGGGTTGAACCCCTGTACACGTTGATGGAGCATTGGCGTTCCACAGTCCGAATGCCCCACACCTTCCATAGTGGTCGCAGATGTCCCTCGACGCTTGGAAGAAGATCTTCCACGACCGGCTGGTTGGGTCCCATACCAGGCGTTGGTATACTCCGTCATCAGTCAGAAGTAGACGCGAGAAGGAGGCTTCAGCCTTGGAAACATAGCTGTAGGTTACCTCACTTGAGCTGCTTGTCAACTGGTAAGCAAACTTGTCAGAATACGAGGCCATCTCCGTGACACCGCTGAACCGTAGGCCTTTCCATGGTCCCGACCAGTAGATCATTTCGTCACCATCCAAGAGTATGTTTTGTGGCACACCTTCTCCGTCGGTAATGTAGCGAAACTTCCCTGTGGTAGGGTCATTGGCCGAAGCCCACGACGTAAGGTACCACTCTTCCCTGGTCCATAGGTTCTTGCCAATCTTCATGCTGGGAAGCAAGGTGTTTGATCTTTGATGGGTGGTCAAACGACTGCCATATGGCAGCACCATTGGCACTCCCATCGCTCAGGACAAGGTTGCCTGAATTATGCAGTTGCAGCGTCGTGGAGGCAGCGCCTGTCGTGTTTGAAGACCACACGACCTGGCCGAAGCTATCGAGCAAGAAAAGGCTTCCCGTGTCACTAATCACCAGCGCCCCGCGAGCATCAGTGAGAGGACGGTCTCTGTTGGCTACCCAGCAGATGGCGTCCTCGGACACGGAGAACCATATACCGAGGTATCTCTTGGCAAGAACCCCGGGAGGGAAGAAGCCCAGGGTGAATGACCCATCAGCCGAAACAAGGGTGTCGCCGTCGGTGATGTTGCGGCCCTTGTCGAGAATGTCAGACCCACGGTTCGCAGCAGATGTTGTGGAAACAAGGATGAAGAGAACAAGGATGCCCAGGAGGCTGTGAAGGTGTGGCTGGTTTTTCAACCACATGATGGCTTGATGTTTCTTGTTCTGGGGTTTGAGCTACTTGAACAAGGTACCGCTAGCTACATGAGCTGCGGATACATGTGGCTGCAGCTCGCTTCTGAAGGTAGTTGTATTAACTGATTGGCGGTTAAAGGTCAAATGTCTGACTTGCTATAGTCTATTAGATATAGACAAGAGGGAATCCACAGCTACAATTGGGTTCCTTCGAGTTTTGGCCACTGCCAAAATAAGCTTCTTACGTAGTATAAGTATATCGAATAACAAGCAGATCTTTCTCTTCAACACGCAAAGTTCTACGCTCCTAAACATCTTTCTTATTTTGGATGCCACTGACGGCTGGCCTAATTTGGTGCTTGGATCATACGAAAGGGCTGCGGCACGATTATACCCTTGTCTTGAGAAGTCAAATATTGACTGGTGCTAGAACATGTCTTTGGTTGGGTGCATGTGAAGTGAGGAAGGTGCCTCGCAATTTTGTATTCTTAACATCATCCGCTTCTACATTCAATAGCATTCTTCATAAAGTTAGCATATAGCACCTTCCACAATAAGCAAGGCTGGTGGTAACTTCCAGGTACTAGCTCTTTCACTAATTCATTGGTTTAGCCTATGGTCTGATTAAGAAATAATAATTTTACAGTCAACTCCGCAGAGAAAACCTTTGAGCAACGCTAGCATTGACAGGTTCTTCAGTACACTAAAACACATGATGGTCTTTGAACAGTTCAAACCAATAATGCTTACTAGTTACATACTACTTACATATGTGTTGCTGTGAACATGTTTGTTTAATAGCTCAAGCATCATGGAAACATCGCTTTAGTGGACTGTACTTTCGATGCAATTCATCTCCAACGATCAATGATTTGTACATTGAATAGCATTATTTATAAGTAAACATATAGGATCTTCCCCCTAAACAGGGCTGGTTTATTGGTTAAGCCTATTGGGCCTGAAGCACAGACTTGCTTGAAGAGGGCTGCCGTCGGGAAGTGATTTCCCCGGGAACGACCAGACAGTTGGTCGCCGTGGGGGATTGGGGGCAGCAGAGGAGGCCGGCATGAGGCCGTCGCGCCGCCCCCATATCCCGTCGACGACTCCGCGCGGTCACCGGAGGTAGAGGGGCAGGGCTATCGTGCGCGTAGACGAATACGGCGACGATGGGGACGACCAGGACCAGGTGGCCGGTAGCCCATCGCCGCCGTGGCAATCCTCCATTCCTAACTCCTCTTGTCGCGAAGCAAAGTCGCGCGAGAAATTAGGGGAGCGGCACAGGTAGCTGTTAGGCGGTGGCCGGCGAGTGAAGCTCATGCCTGCCGACCGCCGCCGGCGAGTGGGCAAGGATGGAGAGTGTGCTGGAGGCGCGTTGCGCCGTTGTCCGGCCGTCCGTGCAGTGGAGAGACCGCGGAGAGGACGGAGTTGGAGAGGAAGCTGGCAGAGGGGCAGAATGGGCTTCGGTGGATCGAGTCTAGCCCTTATATGGAGTGCATGGGATTATATTTTATCGCTTGTTTTCCATATCCCCCTAAGCAAACTTGTTTTTCTATATAAAATTTAACAAGTAATTTAGTAGTAAGAAATACATATGTTATTAAATGTAAAATTTTCTATTAAAAAATAAATTTCATGTGTTTTAAAAATTATCTAGATATTGGCATACATAAAACCACTAGTAGAAAAGGGGCCTATTGACCCGGTTGGTGAGGGCCTTTAGTCCCGGTTCATGAACCGGGACTACAGGGTCGATACTAATACCCTGGCCTTTTAGTCCGGTTCTATCCGTAACCGGGACTGATGGGCTCCACGTGGCCTGTCCGCTGAGCCCAGGCAGGAGGGCCTTTGGTCCCGGTTGGTGGCACCAACCCGGGACCAATGCATCCACGTCGGCATTTCTATGGCTCTGGTTTTGTTTTTTTTTGAAAAGGGGGTTTGGGGGTTTTGGTGGGTTAATTTAGGTGTTCCATATATTGTGCTATAGCTAGCTAATTAATAGAGAAAAGTGTCCTCTCTTTGTCCGTGCTTGGTCGACGCCTTCGTACTATACATACGTATAAAGAGGACTAGCTAGACACGCTAGCTAGCTAGTAATTAAGCAAACAGAAGATCGTCATGAACATATATGCATACAGAGAAGTGATATCGACCACCTCTCCTTCTCCGAGAGATTGGTCGAACAACAAGTTCTCGTATATCAATCCGACACTACCGGCTACATATATACAATAATTATCTTTTACAATACGGACGCGTGGTCCACATAGTATTCTCCGTCTTCAGCGATCACGTTGTCAAAAAAGAATGCCGCCAATTCCTCTTGAATTGCTCGCATGCGATCTGGTGCTAGGAGTTCATCCCGTTTCGGAAACATCTAATTTTAAGAAAGGGGTCAATACATATATAAATATATATGAATGAATGAAACTCAACACAAATGATGGTAATAAAATAAAATTGTGAATATTTTTATTTACGCACTTCATATTGTTTGTCGGAGTAGCCCCTCTCACAGGTCGTGTGGCGGATGGACTATAAGCGTAGTATCCACAGAAATCATTCCCTTATTCCTGCCACAACCACTTTACAAGAAATAGAGGTCAATAAAACTGATAATTAGCCAGCATGCTAAATGGTATTGATGAAACTAGCGCTTGAATCACTAGGAGATGCGCGTGGAATATGCTACTATATAGTACTTACTTTGGTGTCTAAATTGCAGCTTCTTGGTAGTCCCGGAGCTTTTTTGGTGAATTTTCCCCAAGCCCTGCCATACAAAGAAAACAACTACTTGATATCAGAAATGAACAAAGTTGCTGATATGGTGGATAATGATCGATTTAACTTACTTCTCGAGCATTTCAGTCATGTCCGCATACTCCTTGGGATCTTTTCGTCTCGAGTCTAAGACAGTTACTACTCCTGCTCAAGCTTAATCTCTAGGAGAGTATAGTGGTACCTCTTGCGCATGCATAACTAATCAATATTACATTACTATAACCTGGACTAATAAGGAAACCGAATATGCCACAAGACAGTAACACTCACGCAGCGTAGTTGTAAGGAAAGAGTATTATCTTTTGTGTTCATTTATTTCCAACGATCGTAGCAAGTTGGCCTCGGTTTCGTCGACACGATATTTAACCTCATTTGCATCTATGAGATATGTGTTAATGAACCCAATATCACCCACTTATCTTTTCTTCATTTCGCGATCTTCAATCTGCATAATATAGTGAGGATATTTATAAATACATGCAATGAAAGAGCTGAGTTATATAGAGATACTTAATGATGTAAGTAGTACTACTTACGAGATAGTAGCAGGTGACCGTTGCTTTATCGAGGGCCAATTGATTGAAAAACTGATAGAACTACTCAAATGGAATATGCAACAGTTCAAATCAAAGGAGGTCAAGCTCATTTTTAAATCTCACATACAAATTATTCATCCCCTCAGACTCTTTGCAGGTTTTCATGAACAAATCATGCAATCTTCGTGATCATCGTTGATAGAGAGCTTTCATCTTTGTGAGAGGCTTCCCGTACTCGTATCTTTGTATCTGCACCTCCAACAAATCATAATGTACATCGTCAGGCGGGTAATCTGCAGGATTGCCATAACCGGGCACCATCCTCGGATCGACGATGTCGCTAGCGTGCACCTTGAGCGGGGGCACGATTGCCCGCTTGTTCGCCAAGCTGGGCAATTTGTTTCCCAGCTCGTCGTTCTTTCATGCTTTGATCAGCGGCAGTACTTCCCGATCTCTCCGCTTCGCAAATGCCTTTCCAATAATGCGCTCATAGTTGCCTTTCGGCGGAGACTTGGGTGGTTTTGTCGAGGAAGCTGAGTGCACTTCGCTTTGACGGATCTACCTTCTCCTCCGGAGGTGGATGTCTCTTTGCTTTCAACCCTTGAAACCAGTCATCCACTTGATGCTGCGCGATCTTCGCGTTTTCCTCCTCGCTCCTCTCGTGCAGTAACTTCTCCGAGTCTTGAGAGAAGGACCGAATCTGTCTCTCCTCCCGCCTTTGGCTGTACTGCTAGACGCCCGGCTGAGCGAGCCAGGCGGATGTCTTCTTTCCTTGCTTACGAGGCGGAGGAGAAGGATCACGACGCGCCGGAGCGGGCGGCGGGTCTCTTCCGCCCTTGCTGACGAGGCGGAGAAGGAGGAGGCTGGCTGCTCGGGCGCGCCAGTGCAGGCGGAGAAGGAGGCGGAGTGCCGCCACGCGCCGGAGAAGGAGCCGGCCGAGTGCCCTGATCGTCACTCGCCGGAGGAGGAGGCGGTGGAGGCGGAGTGCCCGACTCGCCCGGAGGAGGAGGAGGAGGCGGAGGCGTCCAGTTCGGAAGGTTGATGAGATCCTTCCGCCATAGGCATGGAGTCTTGAGCGAGAACCCAGCCGATACTCCCCTTCACCGTAGGGTGGTCAAGCCGGAGGTCCTCAAATCCCTCCGTTATTTCATCGACCATCACCTTAGCATATCCTTATGGAATCGGCGGCGGTGAAAAGTTGAGTCGGGTTTAGTAGGATAAACAGAGCCAACAGCCGCCTTGACCTTCAAATTGCTCCATTGCGCCATAAGGTGGCAATTTTCAGCATCCGTGATAGCATCCACGGGATAGCTGGCAGGAGCCGTCAAGGCATGCTGCTCTGGCTAAAGCAGCTCGGTGGAAGCCACGCTGGTTCTCCGCTGAGATTGCGGGGTAGCTTCGGGGGAAGCTTCGGCAGGTCGTTTGTTGTGATCTGCTGTTTCTCTAGCCCCATTACCCTTTCGTGCAGCGCCTGCATTAGGCTCTGCTCTAGTTTCTTCCTCCTCTCATGGGTTTTGTAACCCCCTGCGTCCGGAAATCCAGCCTTCCACGAAGCGGAGCTGGCGTGCCTCGTGTCCGTCCGTGGTGCTCAGGATTCCCGAGGGCCATTGTGAGCTCGTCCTTCTCCACTCGTCGAACGAACTTCCCTTGCTGCGCTGCTTCGATATATTGCTGAAGCCTCTTGACTGGTATGTCCAATTGTTCGTCCGTCCAAATGCACTTCCCTGTTAGAGGGTCCAAGGATCCGCCGGCCCCGAAGAACCAAGTCCGGCAACGGTCTGGCCAGTTCATTATCTCTGGTTCGATCCCTTTATCAAGCGAGATCATTCTCAGCCTTGGCCCACTTTAGGCGGGCTACGAGGTAGCCACGACCCCGTGCGATGGTGAAGCTTCTTCTTCGCAGCATTTCTCTTGTTTGTCGCCGACATCTTTTTACTCTTTTCGATGTCTTGTAGGCCACAAATGCGGGCCGATCATCTCTCGATCTTCTCATATTTTCCCTTGAATTCTGGTGTCTCATTTTTTTCGACATACATATTGAGTTATTTCTTCCAATTCCTGAATAGTTCTGCCATCTTCTTAAGAGCAAAAGACTTGATTAATGGCTCTATTACTGGCTTCTCCGGATCATCCTCTAGCGGTAGGGTAAAATTTGACTTCAGCTCAGTCCAAAGATCATTTTTCTGCATATCATTGACACAAGACACCTCGGGGTCTTCGTTACGAGGCTTATACCATTGGTGGATGCTGATCGGGATCTTGTCCCTAACCGTAACCCGCATTGAGCAACAAATGCCTTCTTTGTCCGGTAGGGTTCAATCGGTTGGCCGTCATACGATTTGTATGATCTCAAACTTTTCATCCGAGCTCAACTTTTTCTTGGGCCTCGCCTCTTTACGAAGTTGTGCTTTCGATCCGGAGGGCTAGAAAAAGAACAAAGACGAGAGTTAATTAATATGTGTACATACCAAAACAAAGGCGAGAGCTAGTCAGACAGCTTAACTAATATATATACCTGGCGGACTCGGTTTGGTGATCATCGAGCCGTCCTCACGGTCTACTTCTTCACCCTCTCCTTCTTGCACCGGCATTGGGTCATCGGAGCCATGTAAATCATAGCCAGTTGCTTCTTCACCCTCTCCTTCCAGACCATCGTTGTCGTTGAGGAACATCAACGAGCAGACTGCATCACTTCCTTGTGCGATTATGGCCCTCAACAATGCTTCTTGTGCTTCATCTCGGGGGGTGTCCATAGTTTCTACAAATATTTACAACATGGCAATTATTATTCAAACATGACAGATATGGATATATTAGTGGCAAACGTAGAACTAGCTAGCTAATCACAATAAGGAATCATATTAGTGGCCTCGACGCTGCTTCTCTAGGGTTTGGGGTGGCCTCGACAACGCTTCAAGGGTTAGGGGTGGCCTCGAGAACGCTTCAAGCTAGGAGGGTAATATCGACCCCCCACGTGTTGAAGCTATCGGGAGGGGGTCAGCGTTGAACACTACATCTATGTCCCACAAGTGATGTGGGCATCGGCGCCCATGATGAGGGTAGAGGGTCGTGGATCGCCCGGCGGTCGATGGTCGAGGTCGAGGATCGCCGAGGGTCGGGAGGTTTCCTAGTGTCAAAGGATTCAACAAAACCATGTCTTCATCATTAGGGAAATGTAACAGGTGCATGATGGTGCGAAGCTCTCCAAAGTTATTTTGGAATGGAGTCCCGAGATAGGATAATTAGCTTTTTGGTACAAAGTTCAGCAAGAACCTTCCGAATATCGTTATTTGGAAGGCCTTTGCTGAAATTCGTGCGAAAAGGCAAATTATCCTATCCGGAACTCCATTCCGTAGCTTTGGAGGACTTCATGCCATCATGCCATGGTTACTTCCGGCTAATGATGAAGCCATGGATTTCTTCAATACTTTGACACTAGGAACCTCTCGACCCTTGGCGATCCTCGACCCTTGAACCTCGACGACCACAGAACCCTCGACCCTAGGCGATCCTGGAACCCTCGATCCTCGACCCTAGAACCCTCGACCGGGATAATATCGACAACGCTTCAAGGGGTAATATCGACAACGACGAGATACATACAGCGGGAGAAATTAATGTTATCGGGAGGGGTATATCGACCCCCACGTATTGAAGTTATCGGGAGGGTATATGGACCCCTCATGTTGAAGTTATCGGGAGGGGTATATCGGCGATGACGGAGGAGAAGATCGAAGAAAAAAGAAGAAAAAAGAGGAGAAGAAGAAAGGAATAGAGGAGAAGAAGAAAAATAGAATATTTTCTATTTTCTTCTTCTCCTCTATTCCTTTCTTCTTCTCCTCTTCTTCTTCTTTTCATCTTCTTATTTATTTCTCCTCTTCTTCCTCCCTCTTCTTCTCCTTTCTTCCTCTTCTTTTTCCTTTTTCCTCTCATTCTTTTCTTCTTCTTCCTTCTTAAAAATACATGAAGTAGTATTGCTTGTTTTTTTAAATAATGTTCAAATAAAAATCTATGAACAGAAAACATATATATACAGAGAACATATATACATTTTTATAAAATGCAAAAAACAAAAAATCTAAAAAAGACATATAAACAGATATACACATATACATATACTCATACATATACGCACATAATCAGGAAAAAAAGCTATATTTGCAAAAAAGGGGAAGAGGGGGCGGTGCAGCCTGACCAAAGCGGGCGCGGGCGAGGCAGAGGCGACGGCGAGGCAGAGGCGGGCGGCGACGACGTCGGGATTTGCTGCTGGCGACAGCGTCGGCGCTGAGGTGGCGACAGGGGCTGGGCGTATGGGTGGCGACGGCGTCTGGGCTCGAGGGCGCGGCCGGCGATGGCGTGGGCTCGGGGGCACGGGCGACGGCGACGGCGGCGGGGCAGCCTGGCGGCGTCGAGGAGGTCCGCGGCGTCGTCGGGGGGCAAATGCGCGATGAAACTGAAAATTTTCACAAGTGTTGCTTATATACACTGAGCATTGGTCCCGGTTGGTGCCACGAACCGGGACCAATGCCCCCTTTAGTCCCGGTTGGTGCCACCAACCGGGACCAAAAGCCAATTTTCAAAGCAGCCCAAAGGGCGGGAAGCGGTGGCCTTTGGTCCCGGTTGGTGGCACCAACCGGGACTAAAGGGGGGCATTAGTTAGTCCCGGTTGGAGCCACCAACCGGGACCAAAGGCCTTGTGCTGCCCCGCGCCAAATGTTTAGTCCCACCTCGCTAGTTGAGAGGGAGCCGCACCAGTTTATAAGGTGTGGTGCGCCTTCCCTCTCGAGCTCCTCTCTAAAGCAGGCTTTCGGGCCTAAACGTGCAATATGTGCCTGTGGGCCTACTGGGCCTCCCGTGGGCCTGAATCCTGGCCCATGGTAGGGTTTCTAGTCGTATTCAGGCCGTGGGGGCCCAGTAGGTGGCACTTTTTTTGTTTTTTTGTTTTATTTGTTGCTTTATTTAGTTTATTTTGGTTTTGGTTTATTTTTCTTTTGGTTTTTTGCTTTATTTTTTAATTCTTTTTTCTTTTAGTTTTAGAAAAATTATAAACTTTCTGTTAGTGCCATTAGTTTTCAAATTTGAAAACTCTTTTTTTGATTTCTTTGTTGCTTTATTTATTTTATTTTGTTTCTACTTACAACAAAATACTTATTGTTGCTATTTTTATTTTTATTTTTCAGTTTTTTGTTCTGTTTTCTGCATTATTTAGTTTTTGTTGTTTTTTGCTTTATTTTTTAATTCTTTTTGCTTTTAGTTTTAGAAAAATTATAAACTTTCTGTTAGTGCCATTAGTTTTCAAATTTGGAAACTCTTTTTTTGTTTTCTTTGTTGCTTTATTTATTTTATTTTGTTTCTACTTACAACAAAATACTTATTGTTGCTATTTTTATTTTTTATTTAGTTTTTTGTTCTGTTTTCTACATTATTTATTTTTTGTTGTTTTTTTCTTTATTTTTTAATTCTTTTTGCTTTTAGTTTTAGAAAAATTATAAACTTTCTGTTAGTGCCATTAGTTTTCAAATTTGAAAACACTTTTTTTGTTTTCTTTGTTGCGTTATTTATTTTATTTTGTTTCTGCTTACAACAAAACGGTGTGTAGAGGGACGGGTTTATAAACCGGTGTGAGCGCCCTTCAGTTGGCGAGGTTTTCAAATTCATAGTTTTCAAATGAACTCTGAAAAATTTGGCATAGCATGTGCATGTACAAAATGGACAATGGTATCATACTAAATGCATTACAAAGTTGGCATGGTATCATCATAATAGTTGCGGAGAAAGTCTTCACTTTTTCTTCACTTGTGTCCTTTGCTTATTGCTTGTAACCATGGATAATCTTCATCGTTTATCGGGATGCTTGGGTCAGCCTTGACTTTGAAGGGGGGAATTTCATGAAACTTTTCGTACTCTTGAGACATGTCTGTCTTGCCCTCCACTCCCGGGATGTCCCTTTTCCCGAAAAGAACTATGTGGCGCTTTGGCTCATTGTATGATGTATTCGCTTCCTTATCTTTTCTTTTCCTCGGTCTGGTAGACATGTCCTCCACATAGATAACCTGTGCCACATCATTGGCTAGGACGAACGGTTCGTCGATTGTACCCAAGATTTTTCAGATCCACTGTTGTCATTCCGTCTTTGTGGGTCTACCTGCACCCGCCTCTGACAGATTGACCCACTTGCACTTAAACAAAGGGACCTTAAAATCTACTCCGTAGTCAAGTTCCCATATGTCTACTATGTAACCATAATATGTGTCATTTCCCTTGTCGGTTGTTGCATCAAAGCGGACACCGCTGTTTTGGTTGGTGCTCTTTTCATCTTGGTCAATCGTGTAAAATGTATTCCCATTTATCTCGTATCCTTTCCAAATCATTACAATCGAAGATGGTCCCCTGGACAACAAGTACAGCTCATCACAAACAGTGCTGTCACCTCTGAGACGTGTTTCCAACCAACTGCTGAAAGTCCTGATGTGTTCACATGTAATCCGATCGTCGCCTTTGCTCCGGGTGTTGGAGCGCAGACTGTTCTTGTGTTCATCGACATACGGGTCACCAAGGTAGAGTTCTGTAGAACTGTGTAGTGTGCTTGAGACCAAGAATATCCGTCCCTGCATATTATTGAGTCTCTTCCAAGCGTGCCTTTTCCAGTCAGTCTCACCTCATACCGCGATTTAGGGAGACCTATCTTCTTAAGGCCAGGAATGAAGTCAACACAAAACCCGATGACATCCTCTGTTTGATGGCCCATGGAGATGCTTCCTTCTGGCCTAGCGCGATTACGAACATATTTCTTTAGGACTCCCATGAACCTCTCAAAGGGGTACATATTGTGTAGAAATACGGGCCCCAGAATGACAATCTCGTCGACTAGATGAACGAGGGCGTGCGTCATGATATTGAAGAAGGATGGTGGGAACACCAGCTCGGCCCGACAAGACATTGCGCCACATCACTCCTTAGCATTGGTACGATTTCTGGATCGATCACCTTACGAGATATTGCATTGAGGAATGCACATAGCTTCACAATGGCTAATCGGACGTTTTCCGGTAGAAGCCCTCAATGCAACCGGAAGCGATTGCGTCATAATCACGTGGCGATCATGAGACTTTAGGTTCTGGAACTTTTTCTCCGCATATTTATTATTCCCTTTATATTCGACGAGAAGCGGTCGGGACGTTCATCTTGAGCAGGCATTGAAAGAATATTTCTTTCTCTTCTTTAAAGAGCGTGGCTGGCGGGACCTTCATACTTGCCCGGAGGCATGCCCTGTTTTTCGTGCAAGCGTTGCAGGTCCTCTCGTGCCTCGTGTGTACCTTTTGTCTTCCCATACACGTCCAAGAAGCCTAGCAGGTTCACGCAAGGTTCTTCGTCACGTGCATCACGTCGATCGAAGAGCGGACCTCTAGGTCTTTCCCGGTGGTAGGTCCCAAAATATAGATTTCTTCTTCCACATGGGTGCGTGATTCTCGGCGTCATTCGAACAGCTAGTCCGCGGGACCCTTTCCAAAGATTACGTGTAAATCATTGACCATAGCAAATGCGTGATCACCCGATGCGCATGGCGGGCTTCTTGCGGTGATCTGCCTCGCCTTTGAAATGCTTGCCTTTCTTTCGACATTGATGGTTGGTCGGAAGAAATCGGCGATAGCCCTGTACACATTCTTCCTGCAGCTTCCGGTATATACTATCGGTGTCAAGTAAAGCGGTGCGTGCATGCGTGGTATCCCTTGTTTGTCTGTCACGAAGGTTCTTGAGCGGGCCAATCGTTGATGGTCACGAACAGCAACGCCTTTAGGTCAAATTCCTCCTGTTTGTGCTCATCCCACGTACGTACACCGTTTCCATTCCACAGCTGTAAAAGTTCTTCAACTAATGGCCTTAGGTACACATCAATGTTGTTGCCGGGTTGCTTAGGGCCTTGGATGAGAACTGGCATCATAATGAACTTCCGCTTCATGCACATCCAAGGAGGAAGGTTATACATACATAGGGTCACGGGCCAGGTGCTGTGATTGCTGCTCTGCTCCCCGAAAGGATTAATGCCATCCGCGCTTAAAGCAAACCATACGTTCCTTGGGTCCTTTGCAAACTCATCCCAGTACTTTCTCTTGATTTTTCTCCACTGCGACCCGTCAGCTGGTGCTCTCAACTTCCCGTCTTTCTTACGGTCCTCACTGTGCCATCGCATCAACTTGGCATGCTCTCCGTTTACGAGCAGACGTTTCAACCGTGGTATTATAGGAGCATACCACATCACCTTCGCAGAACCCTCTTCACGAGGCTCGCGATCAACATCACGGGGTCATCTCGTCGATCTTATACCGCAATGCACCGCATACCGGGCATGCGTTCAGATCCTTGTAGGCACCACGGTAGAGGATGCAGTCATTAGGGCATGCATGTATCTTCTCCACCTCCAATCCTAGAGGGCATACGACCTTCTTTGCTGCGTATGTACTGTCGGGCAATTCGTTATCTTTTGCAAGCTTCTTCTTCATTATTTTTAGTAGCTTCTCAAATCCTTTATCAGGCACAGCATTCTCTGCCTTCCACTGCAGCAATTCGAGTATGGTACCGAGCTTTGTGTTGCCATCTTCGCAATTGGGGTACAACGCTTTTTTGTGATCCTCTAACATGCGATCGAACTTCAGCTTCTCCTTTTGACTTTCGCATTGTGTCCTTGCATCAACAATGACCCAGCGGAGATCATCATCATCGGGCACATCGTCTGGTTCCTCTTGATCTTCAGCAGCTTCGCCCGTTCCAGCACCATCGTGCACATCGTCTCAGTGCATCTTGATGTTCAAGAGCATCACCGTATTCAGGGGCACATAGTTGTCATCGTACTCTTCTTCCTCGTCGTCTTCCATCATAACCCCTATTTCTCCATGCCTCGTCCAAACATTATAGTGTGGCATGAAACCCTTGTAAAGCAGGTGGGTGTGAAGGATTTTCCGGTCGAGTAAGACTTGATTCCCACATATAGGGCATGGACAACACATAAAACCATTCTGCTTGTTTGCCTCAGCCACTTGAGAAAATCATGCACGCCCTTAATGTACTCGGAGGTGTGTATGCATCACCGTACATCCATTGCCGGTTCATCTGCGTGCATTATATATAATTAAGTGTGTCAAAAATCATTACAGAACATCATGAATAGATAATTAAGTGACCAAATTAATAGAAGTTCATCATCACATAAAACCAAAGTACATACATAGTTCTCATCTAACAACATAAAGCTCTTCAGAGCATCTAAATTAATTAAACCATACATTGAAACTATGTAAAACATTTCAATGCGAAAACAAATACGATCATAATCGCAACCAAGGTAACAACTGATCCAACGACATAATGATACCAAGCCTCGGTATGAATGGCATATTTTCTAATCTTTCTCATCTTCAAGCGCATTGCATCCATCTTGATCTTGTGATCATCGACGACATCTGCAACATGCAAGTCCAATATCATTTTCTCCTCCTCAAGTTTTTTTATTTTTTCCTTCAAGAAATTGTTTTCTTCTTCAACTAAATTTAACCTCTCGACAATAGGGTCGGTTGGAATTTCCGGTTCAACAACCTCCTAGATAAGTAAAATCTATGTCACGTTGGTCGGCATAATTTTCATAAAAAATAAATGAACCAATAGTTATGAAAAAATAATATATACCACATCCGAATCATAGACAGGGCCGAGGGCCGAGGCGGATACCAAAACCATCGCACTATATAAGATGCAATAATAAAAGTAAGAAAATAATACAAGTATCTATCTAAACAAACAAGTAATAATATTTTTCCTTTCAGAAAGAAGATAAGAACAAGAGGCTCACCACGGTGGTGCCGGCGATGAGATCGGCGCTGGGTGATCGACGGCGATGAAGAAGGCGAGGGGCAGGCGTGACTGACCGCTAAACCTAGATAAATATTGAGGAAAATGGAGCTTGGCGGTCGAGCTTGGATAGGAGAAACCTTAAGTAGTGTGGCTCGTGCATAGGAGGTGAGCTAGAGCACCACCAAGCCCTCTCTCCCTCGGCCAGAAAAAACAGAGCAGTGTGCTCTGCTCTTGCGCGAGGGGCTATATATAGGCAGCACCATTAGCCCCGGTTGGTGGCGTGAGCCGGGACTAAAGGGAAGCCTTTGGTCCCGGTTCAAGCCACCAACCGGGACCAATAGTGGTGGGCCAGGAGCCAGGGCCATTGGTCCCGGTTCGTCCCACCAACCGGGACCAAAGGTCCAGACGAACCGGGACCAAGGGCCCACGTGGCCTGGCCGGCCCCCTGGGCTCACGAACCGGGGCAAATAGCTCCATTGATCCCGGTTCTAGATTGAACCGGGACTAATGGGCTAAACTGGCCTGGACGAAAGCCCTGTTTTCTACTAGTGAACGTTGTATGTGAAATGACATTTGCATGTGTTTCAAACAATATTGACGTGTATAACAAATTGTTGGCATTTCTTAAAAATGGCTGGTATGTGAAAAACATGTATACAAACCTTACAAGAGATGTTCAGGTTTTGAAAAAAAAATGTTCAAATTTCTCAAAAACAAGTGTTAATGTGTTCTAGTAAAGAATATCCATTTTTTTTACAAAAATGAATAAATAAATAGTTATAAATAGATAAAATAAATAGAAAAAGTGTGTGTGTGTGTGTGGGGGGGGGGGGGGGGATAAAAAGGAAGCGCCTCTGCGTCGAGCTCTTTCCACGATAACAACAGGGGACTTGGTGACAATTCTGGTATCTATCTTCCCAGATTTTTAAAGACATCTTAGGCTAAACTGACATTTGCTGCTGAAGATGTGATGCACCTTGGCTGCTTGTTGGATGAGAGAGACAATCAAGAGGGAAGAGAACTACCATAAGGCTTGGGGTCAGGTTGGCACGTGGTGGCATAGACATACTCTTCACAAATTGGAGGGCTTTGTCAAATAGTCTAGCTGCCTACAGGCGTTGTACTCCTCGAACTGTAGTGTGGTTAGGAGTAGGTACCCCAGCGGAAAAAACAAAGAGCCAGTGATGGGTTTTTTGTACGTTGAGGTCCTCTTTTTTATAGAAACTAACATTTCATGCACTTTAGAAATATCAATTTAGTTACGCCTAAAGTTCATAATATTAAATTCCGAACACCTTAAATCATTTGTTAGATCCGTATACTCTATAAGCACTCTAGCAAGTTCTATAGATATTTTACGATATATAAACACTATATAATACATTAAGGAGCATAAATAATTTGACAAAATATTGTGTATATATTGGTTTGCTCTTTTCTTCATGGTGAAAAGCACTATAACTAAATATGTTTCATAAATTAAATAATACTAACATTATTTAATATAGTTTCAGTGCAGCATGCATAATATTATTTTGTACTGGGGAATGCAGAATTATATGAAAAAGAGTCCGCATTGCTATAAATGAACGAGAATTTTGTTGTTAATGATGCTAGTTAACTCGAATAATTGTTGTCTATATAGTCTATCGAGTAATGTATCAAAAGATAACATACATTAACCGTTGGCTGAGTTATGAAAAAGTAAAATAATTTAGTACAAATATACGGAAGCAGTACAGGTGTGAACTTAAATCACTTAATTTCTTTTTTATCTTAAACTCAAATACAATAAGTTTTTTCTCAAAGGGATCCAGTAGACCCATATACTCCTTTCACGACGCGCTACTGGCCTAACTTTCCGAGATACCCTTCGCCCTATCGATAATTTTATTTATTCATGTGCTTTATTCATTCATTTATGCCGATGAAATGTAATGGTCATGTAGAAGTTTAAGACTTAATTGTGTGAGTTGCCAATGCTTTTGTGACAACGGTGTTAATCGATTATATTCTTTTTCCTTTATATGCACATTAGATTTCATTATTTAAGATTGATTTTATCATAATTGTGTATCTTTATATCCTGATTTTCATAACTATTATCTAATGTCAATATGTGATACTTATTTCTATTATGTAAGGAGCAACATCAGTTTTGTTAGTATGTCCATTAACACATCTCCATCAATAAACACGTGGTTAGTTTTTCTATTTCTCTGAAATCAAACTATCTATAATGCATTGATTGTCACTGTTGTAGGTCTTCATACCCTCTTCAAAATAATTTACTAGTAAAAAAATTGTATGACATAAAGGTAGATGTTTACGTTAGTCGTCAAAATAATTAACTTTGCAGTGTTCAATCTGCTCTTGTTTCCAAAATATTAAGTTTAGATTCTCCCTGCAAAAAAAAGGTTCGGATTCAATAAGAGCTACGGAAGTGACATACAAAACATTTACCCCACATTCTACTTGGTTGTGTCAACCTCAGTTCGGAAATTGAACTATAGTTATTTCCGAGCAGATGTTGTATTATTCACATAAGAAAATTCCATTAGTCTGTCTTTACTTTGCACACGCACACATTTACTATTTTTTTCCGGTTACTATCCCTGCCGGAGCATGTACTCCCTTGAGCCAAAGCGCCACCCCCAAGAAATTAATTTGACTCCCGGGTGCACATGCTCCTTCGCACGAAAATGATTTAAAAAATGTCAACAAAATCCCAAAAAAAATTATATGTTCATAGTCACATCCAAACGCTATCTACAAATTTTAGGCAAAAGGGTTAAACCATTTTACCCTGTAAAAGAAATAAATTTAACCCCAAATGCCACCCTAAATTTGTTTTTCCACCGAGGAAACATTGTTGCGCCGTTTCGCATGAAAATTGTCAAGTATGCTTGCGACACTAACACGAACATCTACAAGAAAATTCAGATTTTCTTAATAATATTTACTATTTTGTCCGGTTATTGTTCACGCGGGAGCATGTGCTCCCGGGAGCCAAAACACCCCCCTCCCCTTCTCCACCCATATCTACTCGGATTTGACAAGGGGTGTATGGAAGTTGACACACACAACATTTGCCCCACTTTTTACTTGCTATGCCAATTATTATTCTCATAACAGAAGTTCCGCCAGTCCTACCATATTTGGAGAAGTGCAAATATGGAAATGAAAAGAAAGGTCATAGTTATTCTTCACCCCCTCTATTTTCACATCAATGCACCATAATTTTACGTTCCGTAAATTTTGTCTTCTTTCAGACGTAAAAAGAGAATATATAATCGCCGTAAAAAATATTTTATATTACGTAAAATGACAAATGTAAAACATAGTGTAAAATGTACCTAAAATGCTATTTTTCTTGTCTTATGACCTATATTTTTGCTTTCTTGTGTCAAATTTTACGTAGTGAATCACTATGAATGTAACTATTTATATTTCAAATATAATTTATTTATGAAACGATCGTAAGATTACCTCGGGTGAAGAATAACTTATTCTGCACCCTGGGTGATTAATAGTAACACTATATATCCAGCGCTAAAGTACAAGAATAAAACATCGATTCCCCGGACTAGAAGTAAGTCCCAACAATCTTATCATACTTTTAACAAACATGAAGTCAGATACAAAAACAAAGACGATATCCAGTGTTGACACTCAAAATAAAAAAGATATCCGGCGATAAAGTACAAACATCAAACATCAAATTCATACTCCAAGTCATGGACCGAAACTAGTACTAAGTATTAGGCTCAACATCAAATTCATACCGCAAGTCATTGAGCGATACCAGTACTAAGTTTTAGACTCATTTCTCTTGCACTGCCACAGCGTTGCCATGATAAACCGACGCGATATACCATAGATTCCGTGCCTGGGCTCGTGGAGTGGCGTCCGCATGAACAAAATACCCATGGTAAGAAGGTCTGGCTTGGTCCAGGTTGTGTGTCGGGTCCGTCTCCGCTGTTTGGTGTCGGTTTTAGTGGCATAGGGAGCTGTTGTCTGGTGTTTGCTGTTTAGCCTTGCCACAACTTCAGACATTGACGGTATGTGCTTGGGAAAATGCTGCATACAGTGAAGACCAATTTGGATGCATCTAGCTAGCCCTGGAAAGACCCCACCTCCAAGTTCAGCCACCTCCGGGGCAAGAATCTCAATGCTCTTACGCTCTTTCCACAATTCACAGGCCTGTAAGAAAGAAATGCTCAGTACGGAGCAGTACGTGCTCGTTTTTTGATATGGCTATGTGTTGTGGATGGGTAACATGTGTTGGGATACTGGGTAGCAGCTGAATAAAGATCACCGGTTCATAGTTAGTGGCGCCCATTTCAGTGGGAATAAATTAGAGAACACGCTGGGGAGGAGTTCATTTTTTTAGGGAAGAGTATGTTTTGTCATGAGTAGACTTCATGGAGAAGGAGCATTGGCCTGCTTCTTCTCCTTGTGCCGAGACTGTTTGAGCCTCTTCACAACAACCACTGTACCCCTGTGTAGCTTTCCCTAGGGATTATACAACATCATGTTACAATGTAGATTCGACAGATATATGCAATATACAATCAACTGTGAATGTGGTGTTTCGTCAATATGCAACCCGTTGCATATTGAGCTCCACTTAATATGTAGTATTGTTTGTTGCACTTTGCCATTTCATGCCTATTTAAACCGGACATGCATCATCCTTGGTTGTGCATCATTGCCATGTTTATGCTTGCGTGTTTACCATGTTGTTTGCTTCTTTCTGGTTGTGCTTCATCTCGATAGTTCTGGAAACGTTTGCGGTTGTGAGGATTCGTTTCAACTAAGATTGTTCGTCTACTTCATGGACTCGATCTTCTTCCTAGCAGGCTCTCAGGCAAGATGACCGTTACCCTGGATCTCACTACTATCATTCCTTTGCAAGATGTCTCGATGCTTTCGCTATGTCGCGCTTCCTACCGCTTGTTTGTCAAGCTTCCCGATATGCCATGAAACAACCTCTAACCTTTTTCACCATCCCAGCAAACCATTGTTTGTCTATGTTACCGCTTGCTTAGCCCCTCTTATAGCGTTGCTAGTTGAAGTTGCACTTTCAGTTTGTTCCATGTTGGAACATGAATATCTTGGAATATCACAATCTCTCTTATTTATATAATGCACATATATACTTGGTAAAGGGTGGAATGCTCGGCCTTTTGCCTAGTGTTTTGTTCCACTCTTGCCACCCTAGTTTCCCTTAAATCGGTGTTATGTTCATTGATTTTGCGTTCCTAACACGGTCTGGGTTTATGGGCCCCCCCTTGATAGTTCGCTTGGAATAAAACTCCTTCAGCAAGGCCGAACTTTGGTTTTAATTTGCCATCATAATAAACTGTTATTTAATTAATTTGCTTAGGGGGTCGCGTCCCCGTGTATTCTTAATTCCATATAATACAGGAGGATCCGGTGCTGATGGTGTTGGTCCCAAACGGGTAGACTGCGGGGCCGCCACGAGGAAACTCGAGTATTTGGTTTTCACTGTAGGATGTCCCATCCGATTGTGGCCTGAGACGAGATACGCGCGACTACTATCAGTGTGTCGGCACGTCTGATACGTTCATTTTGCAACATGCTTTTATATCAATATTTATTGCATTATGGGCTGTTATTTCACGTTATGTCACAATACTTATGGCTATTCTCTCTTATTTTACAAGGTTTATCATGAAGAGGGGGGAATGACGGTAGCTGGAATTCTGGCTGGAAAAGGAGCCAATATTGGAAACCTATTCTGCACAGCTTCAAAAATGCTGAAACTCCACAGAAGTCACTTTTGGAATTAATAAGAATTATTGAGTGAATAAAACACCAGAGGGGGCCCACACCCTGGCCAGGAGGGTGGGGCGCCACCCCTCGGGCGCGCCTGTCTCCTGGGCCCCCTGGTGGCCCTCCGGTGCCCATCTTCTTCTATATGAAGGATTTTACCTTGGAAAAAATCATAAGCAAGCTTACGGGACGAAACTCCGCCGCCACGAGGCGGAACCAATCTAGGGCTCCGGCGGAGCTGTTCTGCCGGGGAAATTTCCCTCCGGGAGGGGGAAATCATCACCATCATCATCATCATCAATGATGCTCTCATCGGGAGGGGGTCAATCTCCATCAACATCTTCACCAGCACCATCTCCTCTCAAAACCCTAGTTCATCTCTTGTATCCAATCTTTTATCAAAACCACAAATTGGTACCTGTGGGTTGCTAGTAGTGTTGATTACTCCTTGTAGTTGATGCTAATTGGTTTACTTGGTGGAAGATCATATGTTCAGATCATTAATGCATATTAATACTCCTCTGATTTTGAACATGAATATGCTTTGTGAGTAGTTACGTTTGTTCCTGAGGACATGGGTGAGGTCTTGCTATTAGTAGTCATGTGAATTTGGTATTCGTTTGATATTTTGATGAGATGTATGTTGTCTCTCCTCTAGTGGTGTTATGTGAATGTCGACTACATGACACTTCACCATTATTTGGGCCTAGAAGAAGGCATTGGGAAGTAATAAGTAGATGATGGGTTGCTAGAGTGACAAAAGCTTAAACCCTAGTTTATGCGTTGCTTCGTAGGGGGCTGATTTGGATCTATTAGTTTCATGCTATGGTTAGGTTTACCTTAATACTTCTTTTGTAGTTGCGGATGCTTGCAGTAGGGGTTAATTATAAGTGGGATGCTTGTCCAAGAAAGGGCAGTACCCAAGCACCGGTCCACCCACATATCAAATTATCAAAGTACCGAACGCGAATCATATGAGCGTGATGAAAACTATCTTGACGATAATTCCCATGTGTCCTCGGGAGTGCTATTCTCATTATAAGAAATTGTCCAGGCTTGTCCTTTGCTACAAAAAGGATTGGGCCACCTTGCTGCACTTTATTTACTTTCATTGCTTGTTACCCGTTACAAATTATCTTATCACAAAACTATCTGTTACCTACAATTTCAGTGCTTGCAGAGAATACCTTACTGAAAACCGATTGTCATTTCCTTCTGCTCCTCGTTGGGTTTGACACTCTTACTTATCGAAAGGACTACGATAGATCCCCTATACTTGTGGGTCATCAAGACTCTTTTCTGGCGCCGTTGTCGGGGAGTGAAACGCCTTTGGTGAGTGGAACTTGGTAAGGAAACATTTATATAGTGTGCTGAAATTTTCATCACTTGTTACTATGGAAACTAATCCTTTGAGGGGCTTGTTCGGGGTATCTTCACCCCGACCAGTAGAGCAAAGAGTTGCTCCTCAACCTACTGAACCTACTTAAAATATTTACTTTGAGATTCCTTCGGGTATGATAGCACTAGTGCAGAACCAGGCTTTAGCGCCGGTTCGTAAGGGCCTTTAGTACCGGTTCTACAACTAGCACTAAAGAGTGGAGACTAACACTACTAGGGAAAAGCCTATTCACAGAATTTTAGCAGCAGCGCGGCTCAAAAAAGAGCGCTGCTGCTAATTAGTTGTAGCGCGTGTGCGGGAAACTCGCTACAGATTAGTTTTTTGCAGTAGCGCGGTCGGCGAAAACCGCGCTGCTACAAATATCGGCCGGTGGTGTCCACCTAACTCCATTTAGCAGTAGCGCGGTGGCGTGAACCGCACTACTGCTACGGATGTAGTAGTAGCACGCTTTTCGCTGCTGCTAAATTTCAAATTGGCACACTTTTTGTCCATTAGCGATGGCGCCGTCGACCAAAGCGCTGCTGCTAACTCCTTAGCAGGAGCTGTTTAGCTCCCGCTCGCTAACCCGCACCAACCCACCACCTTTTCCCCACCCGTCCCTCCCTCCCCTCCTCTCTTCCCTTTCCCCTACCTCCCCACATGCTCCCATTCTCACTCTTCTTCTTCCTCAATACTTCTCCCCCATTACTCTCTCTCTTCTATCCACCTTTCTCTCTCTTCATTACTCCTACCTAACTACACCACCTCCATTAATGCATCTCCTTTCTCTTTTTCTTTCCCCTCCACTAGTTGAAGTTGTATCCTCCCAAATTA
Source organism: Aegilops bicornis (assembly GCA_021605145.1). Taxonomy (NCBI): domain Eukaryota; kingdom Viridiplantae; phylum Streptophyta; class Magnoliopsida; order Poales; family Poaceae; genus Aegilops; species Aegilops bicornis. The sequence continues at coordinate 842,506,710 of CM038670.1, read as the reverse complement.
GGTAGCTAGGTAGATGTAGGATTTAGTTAAGTGACATATTTGCCCCCTACCTAGATCTATCTTTGTCAAGAAGAGCTTTGTGCACTTTTGATCTCCCTACAACATCATCTCCACCATGTGCTCGATCTCGAGATAGAGGTGATGAAAATTTCATGCTTTTGCAAAATGGAAATATGTTTATGTGTGTGTGATATGTTTGTGAAAATAGTGTGTGTAGCATGAGTTGACGCCAAATTGTGCTTTTGAGTTGCCTATGTTTTGCGAAATGTCGATTTATTTCCGTTTGGCCGAATTCGAGCAAACTCTAGATCCATATATGTCATATTTTTAGGGAAGGTCATGCCAAATTTTTGTATGACTTTGATGCATGCATGCATTTTTATAATCAATTTGTTTATTATTACCGTGCAGAGTTGGCGATGGTCGGTGGAGCGATGTTGGACAGGTGGTTGCGGTCATGGTGCAGGCCATGAAAGAAAATAACCGGACAGAGGTTTTATGTCCGTGTCAAAAATGCAAAGGAATAGTTTGGCTCAACCCCCATGACGATGGTCGTGTCGAAGCGCACCTGCTCATGACTGGTTTCATGGATGGCTATACTCGGTGGATAATTGAAGATGAGGATGACGATGTTGAGGATGCCGACGGGGAAGGCAATGATGACACGGGGCAAGACGAAGAGATGATTGATAATGGCGGCGGGGAAGAAGCCGGAGATGGAGGCGGAGAAGGGGCCGGACATGGCGGAGGAGAAGGGGCCGGACATGGCGGCGGAGAGAACGACATGGACTCCACACAGCAGAGTTCGTCGGTACTAAGTTCAATCGTGCGGGACCCTCATGTTCAAGCATTGCTTCGCAAGGAGGCGAATACTGAGAGAGCTGCTTCTAGAGAGGAGGCTAAGCTGGAGCAACTGGTGGTAGACTCGAACACTCCATTGTATGATGGTTGCAATCCTGAGGTGACCTGCTTGAGTTTCACGCTCCAACTCCACGAAGGCGAAGGCTAAAAACAAATGGACCGACACTAGCCTCGATGAGCATCTCAAGTACCTAAAGGATGTTCTTCCCGCGGGTAATCTATGTCCTACTAGTGTTGATGAGGCCAAGAAGATCGTGTGCCCTCTTGATCTGCCACACGTTAGATACCATGCATGCATCAACAATTGCATAATGTATCGGAAGAACGCAGAAAAAACAAGCTGCGGTGTGCAATGCTTCTCGATACAAGAAGGCCGGAAGAAATGTCCCCGAGAAAGTTGTACGGTACTTACCGATCACTCCCGTCTCGAGTTATTTTGTAGATCCCAAGGAAGCAAAGCTAATGCAGCACGCGGAGAGGAAGAAGCCCGACGATGGAGATGATCCGAAGCTGAGACACGTGAAGGATGGAAGCCAGTGGAGAGTGTTGAACAGCTTCTATCGGTATTTTGAATGTGATCCAAGGAACATCGTGCTCGGCACGTGTACCGATGGCATGAATCCATTTGGCAACCAGAACACCAACCATAGCACATGGCCCGTGTTTGTATGGATGTACAACCTCCCCCCTGGTTGTGCATGAAATCGAAGTACATTCACGTGAGCATGCTTATTCAAGGGCCGAAACAACAAGGAAATAATATTAATTTGTATCTGGGGCTACTTCAAGAGGAGTTATACACGTTATGGAAAACACCGGCCAAGACATGGGACGCCTTGACAAAGCGAGTATTTCAACATGAGAGCCGCGATGATCACGACGGTGTAGGACTATCTCGATTCTGAGATATGTGGCTGGCAGGTGTGCCATGGATATTGCGGATGCACGCGGTGCATGGATGATACGACGTCTCAGCAGCTAACGTCAAGGAAAGATGGTGGGTCTGGGAAAATCGTGTACATGGGGCATCGAAGATGGCTTGAACAGGACGAACCGTGGAGAAACCGTGGAGATCTATTCAATGGTCACGCTGAGCATCGAGGACCTCCACGTAAGCAGAGCGGTGCAGAAATCGATGAGCTGTTGAAAAACTGGAAGGAGTGCCTGCTACCGGAAAGACGATGAGAAAGGCGCGAAGCCGCTCTTTGAAGGTATGGAAGACGAGGTCGGTGTTACGGGACTTGGAGTCTTTGGCACAAACTCGATACACCTCATTGCCTTGATCAAATGCATATCTGTAAGAATGTCCTTGAGAGCTTGCTCGCAACACTGATGAACATGCCGGATAAGACCAAGGATGGGCCGAAGGCAAGAAAAGACTTGCAAGATTTGAAAATCAGGAAAGATCTACACATGCCGCCCCGTAAAATGTCAGAGACAGAGACGGAGACAGAGGCACGGGAGAAGAAGGGCAAGAAAATAAAGAAAGAGGATTATTGCCCCCCTTCTTGCTTCACCTTAAGTCAGGCTGAGATCAATCAATTCTTTAAGTGCCTTACCGGAGTCAAAGTTAGTTCCGGTTACTGTGGCAAGATATGCAGATATCTAGACACGGACAAGAAAAGGTTCAGCGGGATGAAGTCTCATGACTGTCATGTGATGATGACGCAGATACTACCTGTTGCCCTTAGAGGGATAATGGACAAGCACGTCCGTGACACGCTTATTGGTCTCTGCAACTTTTTCAACGTCATCTCTCGAAAGTCGATCAGTGTGAAGCAGCTCCTAAGAAAAATCGTACTCCATGGAAAAGGCAAAGTCACAATGAGGGGCTCAATTATTCTTCGACGAACAAGAAGGGAAAGAAGCTGACTCAAAAACGAAAACGTCACCGAGGGAAAGCGTATGTTATCGGTCAAATGATGTAATATATATATATATATATATATATATATATATATATATATATATATATATATGTCCCTATTTTGTATACACACTTAGCCATTATTATGCATGGGTCCAACGATGTGTAATATATATGTTCCTATTTTTCATACATATTTAACCGTCAAATGATGCAATATATATCGCCCTCCCTTGGTTCACTACCCTCGGGAAATATAAGTGGGATAAAATAAAGGAAAATAAAAAGGAAAACTGGCAGTAGCAAAGTTAGTAGTAGGGCATTTCGTGTAAAGCGCTTCTGACTCTTTGAAGGTAGTAGCAGCGTTTTGCCCAAATGCGCCATCACTCGTCCACTTAACCGAAAATTCTCACTACTGCTTCATCCCGCCTTTTCCCCCAAATCCCCTCTCTCTTCCCCGTCAGACCGCTACTCGACCTGCCTCGGCGCTCGACCAGCCGGCGCTTGGCCCCCGACCAGCGCTTCGCCCCGACCTGCCCTTGCCCCGACCCGACCCGGCGCTGCCCCCAACCCGGCCCTCGCCCCGACCCCGGGCAGTCGCCCCGACCCGGCCTTGCCCCCGACCGTCGGCCCTCGCCTCCCTCCTCTCCCCTCCCGGCCGTCGTCGGGCCTGCCTCCTCGCCCCTGCACCCTCTCTAAACCCCCCTCTCTCTGCTAGGGTTCTTTGGTTAATTTACTTAGGTTTTAGTTAGGGTAGTACGTTAATTAGGTTATCTATTTAGTTATGAATTTAGCTAGGTTTCAAAATTAGCTGAATTTATATGCAAATTTGAACTGGACATGTGATATGTGCATATGTCATGTTTTGGACATGTCATGTTTGGATAATGATCTGAGTTGCCTATGTTACGCCGGAATGTTGATTCATTTCCGTTCCGGTGAATTTCAGGCGCTCGATTTGTCCATTTTTTAGCAAAGGTCATGCCGAAATTTCCCGTGAATAAAGGCATGATTTGTGCTACATAGTTGGAATATCGAGTGCTGGCACATAGATTTCTTTTTATGTCATTTCTCATTTATTCGTACTTTTAGAAATAAATGAGGACACTTAATCATAGGAAACATGTCGAACAACGAAGAAACTGGGCCTTCTGACCAAGATGCGCACGAGATGGATTATGAGGGTGAACAAGAGTACCTCGACTATTTGACTGCTAAGCAAGGTTTGCGAGTCGGCCTCGATGATGGTCTTGGCGCCGACATCGACACCGACGGCGACGGCACCGATGGCGGCACCGAGACCGGTGGGGAAGGTACCGGCGGGGAAGGTACCGACCCCGATGCCGCTACCGAAAAGAGGAAGCATAAGAAGCAGAGGACACGAAAACCTAACAAACTACGGATTGGACGACTTGTGATCACAAAGATGGCACATGGCAAGTTTGAGCCGTTAGAGCCGGAAGAACCTGGCAAGTGCTATGGGAACCAAGTAGGATGCATCACACGGGAATGCGCGAGCATCAACGACGATGACTTAAGGAGTAAAGAACATTTGACGCAGTTGCTCCTAATGAAGTTGCACAAGAGATTCAAGTTCCCCGACCGGGATGATAACATAGAACAACCGTGGGATGATCCGAAGATGAAAAAGTTTAACATGGAAAGGGAGGGTGAAACGAGCTATTGAGGCTGATGAACCCCTGTCCAAGATTCTAGAGGAAAATCCGACACTTACGGAAGAGGAGTTCGAAAAGTTCAAGGACACTTGCGCTACCGAGGCAGCCAAGGCTAAGGCTGCGAAATTCAAGAGCCTTCAGCAAAGGAACACGGGGAAGCATCACCTCGGAAGCCGTGGCTACCTCGGTAAAAGGCCCATATGGGATAAGGAGGACGCGGAATGTGAAGCCGCGGGTATCCCAGACCCCTTCGCGAAGTTCACCAACCCCACAGGAGCGTGACTTCATCAGGGCCCGCTACAAGTGGGACAAGGAGAAAAAGGTTTTCTACACGGACAAGATCACGAGGAAATTGATTAGATTACTGGAGAAGCAACACCAGCTTGCAACCGAAAGCCCTACTTCTTTGATGAGACCCAAGTGGGACACCCCTCTCAACCGGGCCTTGAACGAACTTAAGGGACTCCCTTTGGACCAGCGGCCGCAATATGGTCGTGTGCACGGCGCTGTTGACGGCTCCACGTGGAAGGTGTTTCACAACAAGGGCCCGGAGGCCAAGAAGCAGAGAATGAAGTTTAGTGAGGCGGACATCGACGCGAAGGTGAAGCTGGCGGTCGAGAAAAAAGCAGCTGACACTACTAGGAAAAAGGCTACTAGCAGCGCGGGTAAAATGGCTACTAGCAGCGCGGGTACCCGCGCTACTAGTATCGCGCTACAGCTAATAGTTAGTAGTAGCGCAGGTAGACCCGCGCTACTACTAACTTTGTTAGTAGTAGCGTGTGTGACACCCGCGCTATTGCTATTACAGAACCGCGCTACTACTAGCGTAGTAGTAGCAGCGTGCTTATAATACCAGCACTACTAGTATCCTAAATACTAGTAGCGCTCAATTTGTTCCCACGCTACTACTAACTATTTAGGATTTTAAAAAATAAAATCAACCAATTCCATTTTATGCATACAATTCCAAGAAACAATAGTGATGGAAAAATGTCACTATCACACAGTTGCCATATTCCTTATTCCCGATTCTACTAGCACACAGTTGCCATATCTGCTACCACACAGTTTCTCATTCTACATGTCCTCACTCCAATAGTAATAAAAATTAAAAGGAAAAACAGAGCTAATCTGCCATTGGAATGTCCTTATTCCTGAGTAATATTCAATGGAGCAGTTGCAATTGCACTGCAGTCTCATGGATTCACTATGCCGCTTCAACATCTCATTATCCTGCATTGATGGAAATGAGCATCGACAAGGCATATAGATTTTATCAATAAATGGAGAGGAAGCATAATCTCAGATGATACAGGAGACACATGGACTAAGATTCTGATACAATGCGAATATGCACTATAAGTGACAAATAACTGAATGAAACTCAAAATATATATTTTAGTTACAAAAAATATTTCAGCTTGGGAATGCAGTGTATAAATCAGACTAGATAGATAACACTAAGCTTAAATTTTAAATGCAGTTTAAGTACTAGCACCTACCAACTGAATATAGATTTTCCTTAGTGCATTTGCACTAGGAAACTAATCCTACCGTATCAACATTTTGATCACCATTATATCCCGTTGTGAATCCAAGGAAATCAACAGTTCTATAAGATATGGCTAGAAAACACTGGACATAACAGAAAGTAGCCACTTCTTTGTTGTGTGGAAAATTTCCCAGGATTACTTCACTATGGATTGGGTAAAGAATCAATAAGGACTGAAGGAAATATGCCCTAGAGGCAATAATAAAGTTATTATTTATTTCCTTATTTCATGATAAATGTTTATTATTCATGCTAGAATTGTATTAACCGGAAACATGATACATGTGTGAATACATAGACAAACATATAGTCACTAGTATGCCTCTACTTGACTAGCTCATTAATCAAAGATGGTTATGTTTCCTAACCATAGACATGTGTTGTTATTTGATTAATGGGATCACATCATTAGGAGAATGATGTGATTGACATGACCCATTCCGTTAGCCTAGCACTTGATCGTTTAGTATATTGCTATTGCTTTCTTCATGACTTATACATGTTCCTGTAACTATGAGATTATGCAACTCCCGTTTACCGGAGGAACACTTTGGTGTGCTACCAAACGTCACAACGTAACTGGGTGATTATAAAGGAGTACTACAGGTGTCTCCAAAGGTAAATGTTGGGTTGGCGTATTTCGAGATTAGGTTTTGTCACTCCGATTGTCGGAGAGGTATCTCTGGGCCCTCTCGGTAATGCACATCACTATAAGCCTTGCAAGCAATGTAGCTAATGAGTTAGTTACGGAATGATGCATTTTGGAGCAGTAAAGAGACTTGCGGTAACGAGATTGAACTAGGTATTTGATACCGTGATCAAATCTCGGGCAAGTAACATACCGATGACAAAGGGAACAACGTATGTTGTTATGCGGTTTGACCGATAAAGATCTTCGTAGAATATGTAGGAGCCAATATTGGCATCCAGGTTCCGCTTATTGGTTATTGACCGAGAATAGTTCTAGGTCATGTCTACATAGTTCTCGAACCCGTAGGGTCCGCACGCTTAACGTTTCGATGACAGTTTATTATGAGTTTATAAGTTTTGATGTACCGAAGGTTGTTCAGAGTCCCGGATGTGATCACGGACATGACGAGGAGTCTCGAAATGGTCGAGACATAAAGATTGATATATTGGAAGCCTATGTTTGGACTTCGGAAAGGTTCCGGATGAAAACAGGATTTTATCGGAACGCCGGGGGGTTACCGGAACCCCCCCGGGGGGTCAATGGGCCTTGATGGGCCATAAGGGAGAAGAGGAAGGGCCGGCCAGGGCAGGCCGCGCGCCCCCCTCCCCCTCTAGTCCGAATAGGACAAGGAGAGGGGGGGCGGCGCCCCCTTCCCTCTTCCCCCTCCCCAAGACCTAATCCAACTAGGAAAGGGGGGGGGGAGTCCTACTCCCGGTGGGAGTAGGACTCCTCCAGCCGCGCCTCCCGAGGGCCGCCCCCACCCCCCGTGCTCCTTTATATCACAGGCAGGGGCACCCCATGACACACAAGTTGATCTACGTGATCGTTCTTAGCCGTGTGCGGTGCCCCCTCCACCATATTGCACCTCGGTCATATCGTCATGAGCTTAGGCGAAGCCCTCGCGGTGAAGCATCATCATCGTCCTGCGCCCGTTGTCTTTGAAGGAACTCAACCCCGACGCTTTGCTGGATCGGAGCCCGGGATGCGTCATCGAGCTGAATGTGTGCTGAACACGGAGGTGCCGTGACGTTCGGTACTTGGATCGGTCGGATCGTGAAGGCGTCTGACTACATCAACTGCGTTGTTATAACGCTTCCGCTTACGGTCTACGAGGGTACGTGGACAGACACTCTCCCCTCTCGTTGCTATGCCATCACCATGGTCTTGCGTGTGCGTAGGAATTTTTTTGAAATTACTACGTTCCCCAACAAGGACAGCACCCACGGTATAACTCTCACCTTCTTCTGGGTGAAGAAGAAGGTGGCCACCGACTTGAAGTACTAGGTGACAGGCATTTCTTCAAACATGTTCCAGTGAAAGCCGGGATTTGGCGCCAATTGCCATAGTCGTCATGCGCCTGTCACAAGACAAAAAACGAAACTACCTTAAATCGCTATACGTTTGGTTTTCTTCCTCAAACATGAACAAACAAAAAAATGTTTGGCTGAAACAGAGTAATCAGCTATATGTTTCTTTCCGCTCCTAAATTGCATAAGGAAATCTTCATCTATTATTTTACTCTATGCTTACTAGCTACAACCTGTTGGATAGAAAAACACCTTCCACCATATGACGGTAGCTTGCACGAATAACCTCAAAGTAGAAAATGCACGCTCGACACTTGTGGTACAAACTGTAAAATCAATGGTTTTGCCCTTAACCATTACTGTCTCTAAACAACACTTCTTATTCAGTACAAAATATGTGACCTAACTAGAACTTTTTCCAATTAGTTAACATGAAAGAATCTACACTGAAAAGGCCTAATCAAAGAGCTGGACTTCAGTATAGCAAGATTAAATTCCCAGTGGGGAGAGGATGGGCAGACTGCTCATGTTGCTGATAGGCTAACTTGCACGCGATGCTGGCGGCGCCTATGCATAAGCACGGCCACGACGAGACATCGGCGGCCGAGGAGGGAGTAAATGGTAAGTATACATGACAAGAACGAACACAAGTAAAGTGGAAGGTAACACATGATTACAAAATAGCAAACATTTTTGGTAGTGCAGCATTCCAGATTGCAGATTATGCCCATCAAGTCTAAAACAAATCCTATCATATCACCGCCATTTCACCACCAATCGGTTTCGGACAGCAAGGAACACCACAACATGTTTATGAAAGGGGTAAAAGACGCATCTTTTTCCATGGACGCTGTGAGCCAGATATGCAGCCATATAGGAAGAGCTGCAAAATTTCTGCCGCTACAGCTATCCTTCACGGCAAACAAATGCAGTACTACCGTGGATCCATTCACATTGTCAGGGGCAGGCAATGGAAGGGAAGCAAGGAACCAATATTTTTTGCAGAGGGGAAGAGGGAGAGGGGGGCACTCACTGACGATGGCCTGGCGGTAGGCCTGCATGACGGCCCTGCCGACGACGGTGCCGCCCATGACGAGGAGCTGCCCGAGGAGCCATCCGACCTGCCGAATCACCCAATCAAATTAATCCAAAGCTCGAGGAGGGATCAAATCGAGAGAGAGAGAGAGAGAGAGAGAGAGAGGCCGGCGCACGTACCATCTCGCCCTGGTTCTGTTCCTCTCCCTCCCCGGCGGCGGCGGAAACCCTAGGCGGGCGGGCGCGATTCGTCCCGAGGCAGACGCTGCGCCCATGAGGGGGCCGCGGGACGGAGGCCGGTGGGGTCTGGGGGGGTCAGTCCCTCGGGGCCTGACGCCGGCGGCAGCTGCGGCGGCGGAGAATCGCTCGCTCTCTGGTGGCTGGTGGCGGAGACGGGTTTGGCTTGGGCGAGTTGTGGAGGGGGGATGTCGCGACCGGTTTTCCGGGTATTAATTTCCAGAAAATGGCCGTTGTGCTCACCAGCCCCAGGATTACTGTTAGCTGATGAGGCACCAACTTGATACAGAAATTCCAAGCAAAAATACATAATATGTAGTACAAGACCACTCTGGCCTGTGAGTACAACAAATGGTTTCTAGTGGTTTGATGGCGGAAGCAGTTTGTGGTTCACCACGGTCTATGGGACTCCATTTCCCACAGGAACAGCTGACTAGGTTAACTCCTATCTTCGTGAGGCTGCTACCACCATTGCTTAGGTTCCGGGGCGGTCATTGCAACGCTCCTCTCCATGCAAGAAATCTGGCCAGGACAATAGCCAGGGACAAGCCAGTGAGTACTTTGAATGTACTCGCAAACATTATGAACACTGGTATAATATAAATGATAATCATGCGCTGAAACATTCTATGATCACATCGTCAGTCATAAAATAAAATCTCTGGTGCATGCAGGCAGGTTATTTATATGCAACATGGATATGCTATAATGGGGTAGAAATAACATGCACCGATCGAGTGTCTGAAGCGACGCCTCGAAAGGGCCATGATATGAAGCATGCCTCAGTCGGGCGTCTAAGCGACACCACATAAAGGGCTTGTATGGTAAATAAATAACAAGCATGCCACAGTCGGGCGTCTGTGCGACGCCACATAAAAGGCTTATAAAATAAATATCAATCATGCCACAGTCGGGTGTCTGTGCGACGCATTCTAAAGGGCTTATAAAATAAATATCAAACATACCACAGTCAGGCGTTTGTGCGACGCCACATAAAGGGCTCATAAAATAAATATCAAACATGCCATAGTCGGGCGTCTGTGCGACGCCACATAAAGGGCTTATAAAATAAATATCAAACATGCCACAGTCGGGCGTCTGTGCGACGCCACATAAAGGGCTTATAAAGAAAACGATTATGGTGAATATCCAGGAGGTAGAACCGTCCCAGGGATACTCAATAAATCAAGTAATGGCAATAGTTAGTCCATGATAAAAATAATCATAATCATCATAATCAACACAAGTCACAAATCATGATCCATGTTCTGGTTTAGCAGTTTCTCCTCCGAAGACCGACACTAAGACCGACACTTAACCCGACCCAGACTGTAGCCCTTAACCATGGACACGGCTTTTCTTATAGGTCTTAATACCTCTGCAGAGGGTGTACTCTTTACCCAAGAGTAACGGATTTCTTTAGTCCATCGGGACTAATTCCGCTTCACGGTCTTTTTAGTCGAAAACACGCTCGACTTGTACACACCAGCTTAACTTTACTCGTGTGCAGAATCACCCACGACAATTGTTAAGCAAAACTCTAAGTGGGGAGGCTACAACCTCGCGTAGCATGGGATCAAATTTCTATTGCGCTCTAAGGGTGCCCCTCTCGGTCCCAACCGGAAACACCCATGCTCCCGGACCAGGTGGCATGCCTACCGGATGCAGCCGCTATCTTCCACCCTGGCCTCTCTGTACGGTGTGTGCCAAGACAAGGGTTGAAAACTTACTGAACCATACCCTACCTACGTCAGGGACAACTGGCAGCACGAAACAAGTATGGGGTTACTGGAACAAGACTCGATCTACGGCTGACTCAGGAGGCTTAAGTATTACCTGCATGATATGTAAAACAAACATATTTCAATCAACAGGATCACCGCTCATTATACCTTACTATGCCATACCGGACATAACCGCCTAACGGAGACCGGCGACAAGCTCACGCCTACCCAAGGCGTAGGCCTTCCCAGTTCCTTTCCGGCATGCATGCAAGGCACATGAGGATGATCACCATCACAAGTATATCCATTTCCAACAGCAAGGAAAATCACTAATATGCATTCATGCAAAAGATCATATCTCCACATAAAATAACGAGTTTTTCCGAAGTAAGGTGGTGTTAGAACCGCGTCAACTAACACACCAAAAATATTATGCCATGGTTCAGGATGCTTGCCTTCAAGGTGGGGAGAGTCAGGGTGCATTCCAACACTTTGAAAGTTTTCTCCTCTCTCCAACAAATCCTATTTTTGGAAGTATTTAAATTAGCACATAGTTTGAAAACAGCAGAAAAAAGTCGCTTGGAAAATTTTGAAATAAATATGAAAATAAACTAGACAATATTTGGGAGATGTAGGAAAAAGAATCAATTCATTTGGAGTTATATTTAAAAAGTTGTAGCCAGTCAAAGATTTGGTCAAAATCTGTTTTTAAAAAGAAATATAAAAGAAAACGCTTCAGACAGGAATACGTTTTCGGAGCGGAGGAAACGTACTGGGGTGGTTTACGCTTTCACTAAAAGCACGTGGCGGCGGGGTGTGTTGCTGACAGTGGGTCCAGGGGCCCCACTGGTCAGGTTTGACCAGTCCCCTTCCCTCTTCTTCCTCTGGCCGAACGGGAGGCGGGACTCCGGCGATTGGCTGCACCTCTCGAGAAACGGTGGCCACCCGCGGGCTCAGGGGGTCGAGGCGGTCCCTCTGGTGGTCGGCATGGCCCCTGGGATGGATGGAGCTGCCGGCGGCGAGCTTCTCAGCGGGCGGTGGCCGTCGGGCAAAGTGAGTTCTTGCCTGCGGCGAGTCCCGAGCAAAATTGAGTGGGGGTTTGGACTCATGAGAGGGAGAGGGAGTTCCTGGTGAAGAGAGTGGAGAGGGGGAGGTCCTGGTGGCGCCGGAAAGGCCGGGGCAGTGGCGGCGGCAGGAGTTGCCGGAGAGGAAGAAGACGGCCTCCTCGGGTCGATTGGCTGCCATGGGGGAAACTGGAGGAGTGGACTGAGGCCGCCTGAGTGCCCAGATGAGCTCGGGTCTCCTATTTATAGTGTATCCATGGCGGTTCCGCGGCCGAGGATAAGGTCGCCGGTGAACCGACGTTCTGTAGCTTGCAGGGCGACGTGGAGGAGACGAGAGCTAGCCGACGAGCGAGGGGATAAGCTTGCGTGGCTCCCATGGGCAGGTGGCGAGCCGGGCTGGCTCGGGCTGCGCCGACACGGCCGGGGCCTGAATGCGGTCGTCAGCTAGCTGCCACGGCCAACCTGACGGTGGCACTGTGGGGTGCCAGGGGTGGTCGGGGTGGCGTTGTGGTGTAGGAGGATATGTGGCGTGCTGGCTGCGGATGGCCAAGTGTCAAGGGGCACGGAGTACGCGCGACGCGGCGGCTCGGGTGCGCGGCTGCAGTTGGGGCGCTCTGGGCGCGCCTAGTGCACGCCCACCAGCTGCTCGGCGAAATGCCATGGCACTCCAGAGCGCTCGGGCGAGGTTGGAAAGCAACATGACTAGGTTATTGTTAGAGGGGAGATCAAGGGACAAGGTGGTTAGGTCAGGAGACCAAGTTCATAATGCAAACAAAAACTCATGCCAATTCTGTCCATGCACCTGTGTGTTTGACAAAATGCCACGGGCACCTAGGCTTTTCTTGGAGTGGCCAAATCTTCCAGATCCTAGTCTCTTTAGATGCGTAAGAGGGTGGTGAGGTTAGTTTGTACAGAGCACAAACTTGTTAGTGCAAGTTTTGCAAAACTTCAATTCTGGACAGGAGGTAAATGGCATCATCTCATGGACCAAAAATATTCCAATGGTTGCATGCTCCTGGACTTGGGGGTTTTGTAGGGTGGTCTACAAGCAGGGGAAAGAATCAAGGGCCAAAGAGCAAGCAAGAATATGGATGATGTACAAACCATCATGTTGGACCAGAATGAAGATGAGGTTGATTCACTCAAAAATTTTAAATAACATCACTGGGTTTTTGCATAAAGTTGAAACATATGCTACTACCAACATCCCATAATTTTGGTGGAGGCTAGAAAGAAGTATTTAACTGAGTTGTAGTGCAAAATTGCCCACTGCACCAGAGAAGAAAATTTGGTGTAGAGCTCAAAATATTTCATGAATAAAAGATATTTTTGCATAAAAGTGATTTAAAAACATCACATGACATCTCCAAATTTTGGTGGGATTTTCAAATGAATTTATCAAAGGGTTGTTGTGCAAATGGTACCCTAAAACTTATGAAGAACCAATTTAGAGAAATAAAGCTCAGGGAAAAAATAATTATATAGATAATCCCACTGATAAAAGAATTGTTTTAATTGAGAGGGAAAATAAGTCCAACAGTGATTGAAAAGTTTTTACTAGGGATGGAAACTCCACAACTTAGGGGAAAAGAGAGGCTCTGAGATCAAGAATAAATCCAGAAAAATAAGAATTTAATTTCCTGGCAAAATTTTAATTAATAAAACAAGGTCAACATTTTGGGGTGTCACAGGGGAGGCGGTGCGGCGCTTGCGGGCCTGCACGCAGGGCAGGCTGCAGGTGAGGCAGGAGCAGCCCGGGCACCGGTACTTCCACGGCTGCTCCCCGCACTCCTGGCACGGGGCACCCTGCTCCCCACCGCCGTCGGAGCCGTAGGAGGCGGCGGCTCTGGTGGGCGGGCCCTACGCGGGCGGCTCCCCCTCCATGGTGGGTTGGGACTTGGGAGAGGAGGAGAGGAGGTGGGAGCGGAGACGGGATTGGGGATCTGGATTGGGCGTTGGGTGTTTTTTTTAGACATGGCGTGGGATGGTTGGTGGGGTGGGAGCAGATGCAGGTGGTAGCGTGTGGTTTATAACCCAGGCTACAACTATCGACTTAGTAGTAGCATGGGTTATAAACCCACGCTACTACTGCGGCTGGTCCCGGGAGGCACGGTGGAAATCACTTAGTAGTAGCGAGGGGTAAAAACCTGCGCTTCTACTATTGGGTTATTAGTAGCCCGGTTTCCTCAAGCTCGCTACTGCTAATTAGCAGTAGCGTTTGTTTTTAAACTGCGCTGCTACTAAGATTATGTGTATAAGGTTTTCCCTAGTAGTGTGAGGACGCGAAAAAAGCAGCCGAGGACAAATATGAGTTGCTACAGCAGGCAGTCAATGCAGCTGTAACTGCCTGCAGAAATGATTTTGCTACTAACTTGGTTCCAGATATCATCAACTGGGTGAAGGAAAATCCCGACAAGACGGTACATGATTTCCCGTTGCCCAGTTTCGCCGGGAGCAACTCCATGAACAACAACACCATCGCACCATCACTTTCTCAGGCAACCGGGCCTCCTCTCGCAGCCGCTCCCGCTCATAGCAGCCCGTCCTCAGTCTCAGGCGCGCTAGGTGGGCCTTCGTCTTTGGCTGAGCTCGACGCCGTCACGGTAATTACATGTATATATATATATAATATTCCATTTTTGTTGCCTTTCGGTTGTTTTACGCCACAGACATATGTGTTTGCAGGCGAAAGAAACCCCGTGCACCATACTCTACTTGATCAAAGGCCAAAAGCTTGACGTGGGAAAGGGGATGATAATGGACCCCTCTCAACGCACGTTCCACAACCAGCCGATCCCCGCTGGGCACTTCAGGGTTAGCTTGACCAGTGTGAAATCGGGGCACGAGGATTTGCCTCCTCCAGTACAGCATGTGGGAGCGGACGACGAGACCCCGCCGCGGATTGGAAGCTGCAAGAATTGGGTGCTGCTATGGCCGAAGAATCTTATTCGTCTGGAGCCGGCCGAGAGCTCACCAATAACTACCACACATCAACAAGCATGTGCGGATACCACCACCCTGCCTACGCAATTACCATCTCCTGTAGTGCCGGGTGAGAGCGGCGGACGACAAGATGAAGGGGGTGCAATAGTACTGGCTGATGTAATTTCTCCTGTAGAACAGAGAATGGATGATGAGACGGAGGTCGACCCTATGGATTTCCTCAATACAAACGTGTATGACTGTGACATAGATATGATGAGTCAACCATATGACGAATCGGGCTATCAGCTTGCTAATGAGGATATGGATGATATGCCCGTGCAGGGTCGCAGCAGGGATTGCAAAAAGTCTCTCTTCATGAAATCCTCACAGGACACGCCTGAAGATGCCACCTCAACATAGGCTCAACTAGTCGGGCGCGAGGGTCGTATAGTACTTAGCCCAGGAACACTGGGGCAGGGGTTAAGGAAGGGTCTGGAAGGTGTGCCCAATAAAAAGGAGAGGAAGAGACCGGGGAAGGTAACTGCCTCCAAACAAGCCAGAGCACATAGCAGCCAGACGATGCATTCTGAAGAGCATGTACCCGTGAAAGGTGCGGTCATGTTCCATCTCACGGGCGAGCCGATGCTACCACTAAAACCGCTGGAGGCACTATCAGGGGATCTCAGGAGACTGCACGACCATGTGCTGTCGACTGAGAAAAGCCTACTAGCCTCGAAGGATCCAGGATATCCGACATACGCGGCTCGTGTGCCTGAGGGGAAGTGCTACGTCGACACACGGCCCGCGGAGGTGTTCTTCCTGCGGTTTGACCATATCTTTGAGATGTTTCTAACAAGGCGGCTCGATTTTACTATCGTCCGCCTTTTTTTATGCTACATATGAGCTCCGTCATGATGAGTGAAGAAATCTCGCAAATCTGTGTGGCGGATCCGCATTACTACATGCGAGTCTTTCTTGAGTCTTGGCGACTTTGAGCGTGAAACTGCTAGGGAGTACCTCCAAAACTTCATGGTAAAGAATAAGGACCGGGAAATTGTCCTCGTGCCTTATCATCCAAAGTAAGTCAGTTCCGGACAACCCTTTCGTACATTTCAATCATTCCTTCTCTCTCATATGGGGAATAATTTGAGGTGTCTTTTCCCCGTAGCAATGGGCGCGCCGTCCTTATCGTTCTTTACTCGCAAGTCTCCCACGCCATGTATTTTGACCCTTCCAGAGACTACGAGAAAAAAGACTACACCCACATAATGAATATTCTAGATGATGCTCTCCAAGGCTTCAGCTTCAGACGTGGCCACGTGCAGATCAAGAAACATTGGAACAAGACGATGTGTTTCGCGCATAAAGCTAACTTCTCCTACATCCATGTCCCGAAACCAAGCAAGAAGGATGGATTCTACATCGTCCATCTCATGATTCAGTTCAACATGGATCACCAAAAGCTTCGCATGAACAGCAGAAATGATGATCATATCCACAAGTGGCTAGAATCTCATGGAGAAGCGGATTATAAACTTAGAGATGACTTCTTTCGCATCCAAAGCGACATTGCGACAATCATCATGAAAGAAGTCGTCGATGAGAAGGGGATGTTCCACCACGGCCCTATATCGCGAGCTGACATCCGAACTCGCATAGGCATGCAACGACTAGACCTCACGCCGTTAAAGAAGCTAGGGTTCATCCTCGATGATATGGAAGGATGGAACTTCTACTGATTTATGATGCCGATGATGATGATATGTGTCGGTTGAACTTGTATACTTTTTGTAGAGATGAAACTTTGTGATGTCCACGGTCCCTGCCGAACTTGCGTAACGCTACTTTGTTAGTTTGTGTACGATGGCGACGCATGCACCTCTAGTTAATGAATTTGCGTACTGTATGTTGCATCTAGTTGCTAACCCTTTCTTTTTCGGTGTTGCTCTAGTATATTTTGTTGCATATATATGATTGTACATCCTCCTCATGAACATGCATCTCTAACGTAACAGGTACCTAGTTTCTTGATGGCGAGATGGAATTGCTATGTCGTGTACAAAGGGAAGGTTCCGGGGGTGTACATCGAGTGGCATGAGTGTCAGGCGCAAGTGAATGGGTTCACGGGCGCCAGCCATAAAGGCTTCAAAAGCAGACAAGAAGGAGAAGCTAGTTACTTGAGGTTCACGCTAAGCGCGAGAGGACTCGTAATCGCCACCTCATGTATCGTGGTTCCGCTCTCACTCATAGTGATAGCTCTTCTTGCGTATACCTTTGTTTAGATGGATGACGTTGTTGTAGTTGCAAGTATTCGAGACTTGCATGTATCGCTATTTTCGAGATGATGACAAGATACCACTGTGTTGGATGATGATTATGATGAGACTAGTTGTATGTACATGCTATGATTACATTTGTGGTCTCATGAGCATTTGTATGTGTATCATGATGACATTTCTATGTGCTAAAGATTCTTCTATAAAGCCTGTTCAAATACAAAAAATTATGCCAAAAAACTACTTAAATTAGCAGTAGCGAGTGTATAAAAGTTAGCAGAAGCGCCAAGCGATAGCGATGTGAGTCCGTGCAAAGCGCGCTAGAGCTACTAGCAGTAGCGAGCTTCCGCTAATAGTGCTGCTGCTACACTTGTGTAGCAGTAGCGCCGGTGAGCACGCGCTACTCCTATGTGTTAGCCGTAGCGCCTTATTAGTACCGCATGTCCCTGCGCTACTGATACATCTAAAACCCGCGCTGCTGCTAGCCTTTTCCCTAGTAGTGTAAAGGCCCCCTCTTTACTAGCGGTTCGGCACGAACCGATGCAAAAGTGCCACCACATGGCACGAGCCAGGCTCGGGTGCTGGTAGACCATTAGTACCGGTTGGTAACACCAATCGGTACTAAGTGTGGTAGGTTTGTAACATCCCAAAATTCTAAATTTTGGAATGTTATATTAAATAAATAACTATGCTTGTTGTCTGATTGTTTGTTTGATTGATTGAGTGAAATTGAGTGGAATTTGAAACTTTTGAAAGTTGAATGAGAGGGAATGAAATGACTTTCCCAAACTTTCCCCTCTGCCTTTTTGGATCTCAATGAATTCAAGTTCATTCCAACACCAAACCCTAGAGTGAAGATGACATGACTTCTTCTATTTGGAATGAAAAGGGTTTTGGAAAGATTTGAATTTCAACTGAGAATATTTCAAATTCAAAGCTTTATGCAACTCTATGATTTTCATGAGAGAAGATAAAATGACTTCTTCAATTATATGAAATATGAGTTGGAAGTTAAAAAGTATCAAATTGAAAGTCATTTGAAAGTGCCTTGAAGCCCCCTTTCAAATTTGAGTTTTGGAATTTGAATTCAAACTTTGACAAGTGGGAATCATTTCAAAAACTATGCCTGATAAATACTTGAGCAAAAGTATGAGAGGAGTAAACATGACACTCCAAAAATATCAGAGGAAAACAATGCCAAAAGTTTTGAATTCAAACTTGAGTTTTATTGGAATTTGAAAAAAATGATTTTTTATAAACTTGGGATTTTGCCCCTGGAAAAATGTTCAGATGATAGGGAATATTCCCCTGATCATTTTGGTATATATATGTCCTATATAAAACATTTATAGTTTAGATATTATATCTGTTTTTGTTTTTCAAAAAAATAAAAACTAGAAAAAAGAAAAATGCCCAGGCACCAGCCAGGCCGACTGGCCCAGCCAGCACCTGGGCAGCCCCCTCACCCGCGCCGGCCAGGCGGCCCACCAGGCGGCCGAGCCAGGCCCAGCCGCGCCAGCCGACGGCCCAGCGAGCCAGCCCGCGCTCCCCTTGCCTGAAACCCATCCGGGTCGGCCACCCGACCGAAACCCCGCTCCCCTCACCCGCCGACAGGTGGACCCCCACCTCCCTCGTCCCCTCACCCCTCGCGCCGAGGCGCCGCCCTTCGCCGGAGATCCCGTGATCTCCGGATCCACCCGATCCTCCCGATTTGCTTCCGCGCACGCCGCCCCGCCCTATTTATACCCCTCCCCCGCACCCCATTCCCCCCCTCGCCCCCTCACCGGACCTCCTCTCCCTCGCCGCACGCGCTCACCGGAGCCCGAACACGCCGCCGCCGCCATTGCCACCGTCCCGACCCACCCCGGCCACCCCGAGCTCGCCCGACCCCACCCCCGAACTCCCCTCGCCGCGCTGCACCCGCCGGAGCCCTCCGCCGATGCCCCCGACCACCGGAGACGCCGGAGCACTCGCCGGCCGAGCCTCCGCCACCGTCGCCGACCGGTAAGTCGCCGGACCCCCTCCTCGCCGTTAGATCCGACGCGTACGGTTAGGATTAGATCCCCCGAAGGGGTACGTTTTTTATTTAGGTTAGTTAGTAAACCGGGTTTTTACCCCGGTTCGTTACGGTTTATTTTTAAGTTAGGGTTTTATTTTTAGTACCGGCCCGATTCGTTTAACCCTAGGCCCGTTTTAGTTATATTACGCGCAGTGCGTTAGTTAGGCCCATTTAGCATGTTTTTCTTTATTTTCGTTTTTCTGTTTTAACAGAATAGTTTCAGATTTGAAAAATTCATATCTTTTATTCTACTTAATATTTTTAAGTGATTATTTTTTTTTTGGTTTGCAAATTTCTTATAGTTTCTGTAGAAAATATAATTAGCTATGTTAAAACTATTTATAATTGCTTTATTTTAGATTTAGTCAGAATAGTAAATCTGTTATAAAATGAGTTAGGAAAATTATTTTTATATGATTCTTTTTGTCCCAACTTTGTTTTGTCATTGCCAAACCGTAGGAATTAATTTGGGTATTTTAGGATTAATAAAAAAATTAGTTTCTAGCAGATTCATGTTATTCTTAATTAATTAACTAGCTACTGTTTTCCTATTATTTTAATTAGCAAATAAATTTATTTTTCACATGTGATAGATTATTCTAGGTTAGTTTCTGTCACTTTAGAGCATGAACTTTTATTTATAATAAATAAAACTTTTATTTTATTTTTCTGAATATAAATTGAATTAGGCCTAATAGGAGTTTTATAATAGCTTTTAAATTGATTCTTTTTTCTCCTAGTTGCTTAATGCATTCTTTTCTGTTAAGTTAACAAAAACCCATGCTTAGGTTATGTTAAGAAAATTTTTGTTATGTAAAACTATTTCGAGTTGTTGCTTGTAGTAGGAAAAACTTTGAGTTGGATTCTTTGAGTTCCCTTTGGGTTTTGATTCGATTGTTTTGGTGTGTTATGTTACTATGCTATTGTGTTAAGTGATCATGTGCTATGTGCTTATTATGGTTATTTGTTTGCCTCGGTAGAATTTCCGGAGTGCGAAGTTTGCTACCACGAGTCCCTAGTTTTCGAAGATCGTCAGCAAGGCAAGTTCACTTTGACCATGTTTTCATACCTATGTTTTATTGCATTTTGTGGCATCTTTGCAACCACCCCTCAGTAGTGTTATTGAATCCTTGTAGTTGAGTAGTATGCATGAGGTAGGAACCCATCACCCTGTTACCAAGCCCGGGACGTTATTTATTTTAATTCTACGCTATAGTAGACGGGGTTTGGTATGAGTGCTCAGGAGTGGTGTGATAATGGAGGACCAACGACAATGACGACAACACCATGAAGAAATCTGCAATGACTGCATCTTCAAGGCCTCAAGACTTCAAGACTCGAGACAAGAATTCAATACACACTCTTTGGGTGAAGGACGGTTGACGGGCACCTGGAGGAACCAGTTGTTGGCGGGATGCATGGAGAAGCGCCATGACATCTTGCGGAAAGCCTCACCTGCACTCCAAAGAGACGGAAGAATACTTCATGCCCGGTAGCTTACCTGCAACCGCAAGTCAATATGGGCTCGCTTGGTTGACCTTAGTTGTGACTCTGGCTGGGACGGTGCTAGCAGATGTAGAACTACGGTAGGATTGGATGGGCACCGGACGGTGGTCGAGGAACTCTTCTAAGACCATGCTTGGTCATCTTGTTCTCAAACACCACGAAGTGCGAGAACGTAAATAGAGGATCGAATCTTGCGGGTAAAGTGTACAAACCCCTGCAGAGGGTTTAAACCTAATCGATTAGCCGTGTCCCGATTACGGACAATTTGAGCATCTGGACTTGGATCTATCTCGGAACTCTCAACACCGGATTGATAACTTAATTGTGGGCAACATATGATGATTTTGGGCTATGAGACATCGGTTGGCGGAACCATGTCATGATAGAAAAACTCCATAGTACAGACTCCAGTTATTCCTTTGATGTAGGGAAAATAAAACCAGCTTTTACATAAACAAAACTCGAATCTGAGCCATAAAGCCATACCGCATATAGTATAGTTTATCATCTGTTTTCTCTTATTGTGATCTTGCGGTACATTCAATGTACTGACCTACACGGCTGCAACGTATCATGTTGCAGATATTTCCTCGACGAGTAAGAGTTACGATACATGGTTACGGTCTACACTCAACCTGCCGATGGCGTTGATGGGACTCCACACCCGACTATTTGTTTCCGCTGTGACTTATGAGGTATATATCAGTTTTACGTTAATTATACATGTGATTGCACTTTGATATATACATTGATGTACTGTGTGCCAGCGTGCCGATCCGAGGATGGCACGAAACACGTAGCCTTGACCGTCTGAGGTCGGGTCGCCATGAAATGGTATCAGAGCACATGTTGGCTGTAGAACGTGACCCTAGAAAATGACTTAGTAATATGAAGACCCCAATAGGAATGACCTTTGTTTTGTATTACTCTCGTAACACCTGATTCCTTTTACTGAACCTTCCTTATTTCAAACTATAGATGGAGAGCTACATTCTGAACAAAAGAGAACACTACGAGAAGGTTCTTGGAGGCCCCTTCCTTGTGGAGCTAGTCAGGCTGTTGAAGTTACCGATACCTGAGATCAAGGCAACTAAGAGGACGTCCAGATCATGGGGAGTCAAGACCCAAGTTTTTGGTCGTAAAGAAGACCCCAAGACTGCAGACATCAACGGAACTATAAATGGTGATCGTGATTTGTGCATCAACACTGCCGTCCATGATGCTATTGCACGTTTATGCTATCGTCATCGTGCTGCACTAAAACCACACTTCTTTGGAAGGATGGGATGGCAGAAGTTTGATGGAGCAACTATTGCCTTGACGGAAGCGCAAAAGATGAAGTTCTCCCCACTTTTAGTGTACAATCAGGATCTAAAACAATACGTCAAGAATCTTCAGATAGATCTCCTGGAAGCCCTGTTTGACAATGAAGCACTATGAGAAGAGGTCAAGACTCAGAGACTGAAGGTAAACAAGCTGGAGGAGGAGAACCTTGAGATCTCGAGAATGCGTCAGGAGCTGAAAAGCAGCAGGACCATGTCTCATGCCAAGGACGTTGAAATCCAGAAGCTCAAAGAACAACTTCAGGACATACAGGGTCGTCACAAGAAACTCCGCGTCGACAGGGAAAATATAGCAGAAGAACTGGAGGAGATCAAGTCCACACAGAAGAAGCCCCAGTGGGGACAATGATCAAGTTCCTAATAAATTAGCTTAGTACTATCCCACCATGAGAGAAATAAAGATGAACGCTATCTCGATTTAAGTATCTGACCATACCAATTTATGTGGGTGGCGATACTGTAGAATTGATTGAATAAATGAATGCTTGGTTGCTATTATTTTTGTGTGTTTATTGAATGGTTGGATAGATGCGATATTCGTAGGCTTGTATTTATTTCAACCATGAGAGACGTAAGTTACGGAAGAATGGTAGAAGGCCTTCATATGGGAAAAGCATCTGACGTTGGAAACTCCCGAGCATTGAAGACCTGAAGAAATGAGGACTTAGAAACGAAAACCATAGTAGAACGGCCCATTACAAATGGTACTTTTCAGCTAGGATTCTTTTGTTGATGGGTGGGTATTTGCTTTCTCTTTTTATCCCAACCAGATCCTGAAATCTTGAACCCATGGACAACCGAACACCAAACTTTTCTGGAGACAATTGCAATTTCCCCATGGAGATACATCCCTTGTTCTGAGCACCCCTCTTATCCTACACATGCAGATGACAACCCTTTATGAGTCTTTCCTTAAGGGCCCTGAAACGATCATGACCCTGACAAGTGATCATGAATACCCGAAGATCCTGAAGGACATGATGAAGCATATTCACCTTGAAGGAGATGCAGTCTACAAAGGCTACCATTTCATGCAAAAGGGAGTGGAACTTTGGTATGTGGAGGTACACCTCCACCGTTCGAAAGGAGTTTGCCCAAAGATGATGGGGCAGTAGTTTTTCATTTCACGTGTGCCACAAGCAACTTTCTTCGATGCTGTTCGTGAAGCAGCCATGGAAGCCATACGCCAGATCGGAGAAATACTTGAAGCAAGACTTCGTTATACTCAGGAATACCTAAGCGAAGTGCATGCAGAGATGATGGAGGTGAAGCTCAAGGCCACCACGATGAAACAGAAGATTGAAGATTTCAAGGCTCATGTCGCACACTTCCAAAGGATCAAGAATCCTCGAGGAGGATAAATAAATAAAGTTGGAAGTAATGTCTGACCATACCAAATCATGTGAGTGGCAGCATTTGTAACAAAGTACTTTTGGAATTTGGATTTACGAAAATGGTTAAGGATGTAACGAAAGATTGATATGAAAATAATGAGATTTTATGGATAAACTTATGCATTTCTTTTGGTCATAGTACTCTGTAAAGCCACAGGATCAATGAAGAAAGAAATGTGTTATTCATGACGGCCCATAGCAGGAAGCTGGACAAATAAGTTGGAGTTTGGTATGATCGTCACCACAAGGGTATGAACGAAGAAGTACTATTGGATTTACAGGAGATGTAATGTTGGAATATGGAATGATAATCCTAGGAAGGATGAATTAAGCTTGTACAAGAGTTGAAGTGGGCCATAACCCACAGGCCCAGGATTTTTGAAAAGGAACAGATGTAACCCTGATAAAGGAATAAATTTGGAAGAATCAGTGATCCAATCAGCATACGTTTCGTAGGAGGTTACGCAAAAACCTGAGAGTGGTGAAGTAACGATAGATGTTTTGTTTGCTTTGCAGAACCAAAGGATTTACCCGATCCCTGTTCAATACAGGAGAAATTCTGCAATGCTTGTGAGAATGCCCGAGTGTTAGAAATACGAGATTCGCTAAACCTTATACAGGGTAATGATCTGGGTGCGGAATGGATTGATCACCATACCGACTTACTCGTATCATTCGCTCTTGCTATTTGGAATGGTAAACCTGAGAGACTTACCCATAGTAAAGTGATGACGCTCGTTGAAGCCTTGCTTAAGCCTTAGAATGGTATGATGGTAAACCCATGTACATGGCAGTTGTTGCCAATCGTAGATTATACGGTGAGAATGAAGCCAAGGCCCTTTTTCTGCAGAAAACCATTAATGGTAGACCACCATGAGTATTTCGATAGTTGTCTAGAATGGACACAGACCTATCAGCTAAGAAGATCCAATCTCGGACGAACTTCAACTTTGACGAACCGACCCAAGATTTTGAGGAAAACGCTATGCTTTTGACAGTAGAGCGTTAATGAAGGAGCTATTGTAAGATATGTGAAGAGACATATATTGTCGGCACTCCAGAGGAAGTATCTGAGTTTATTGGAACCGTAACCTTGTTTTTAAGTGTGGTAGCACCCCTGACCTTTCTGACCAAAATATTTACTAGCAGACCCCAACCCCTAACCTTTTCTTGCTAGCCTCTTCGAATCTCGAGGACGAGATTCATTTTAAGTGTGGTAGGTTTGTAACATCCCAAAATTCTAAATTTTGGAATGTTATATTAAATAAATAACTATGCTTGTTGTCTGATTGTTTGTTTGATTGATTGAGTGAAATTGAGTGGAATTTGAAACTTTTGAAAGTTGAATGAGAGGGAATGAAATGACTTTCCCAAACTTTCCCCTCTGCCTATTGGATCTCAATGAATTCAAGTTCATTCCAACACCAAACCCTAGAGTGAATATGACATGACTTCTTCTATTTGGAATGAAAAGGGTTTTGGAAAGATTTGAATTTCAACTGAGAATATTTCAAATTCAAAGCTTTATGCAACTCTATGATTTTCATGAGAGAAGATAAAATGACTTCTTCAATTATATGAAATATGAGTTGGAAGTTAAAAAGTATCAAATTGAAAGTCATTTGAAAGTGCCTTGAAACCCCCTTTCAAATTTGAGTTTTGGAATTTGAATTCAAACTTTGACAAGTGGGAATCATTTCAAAAACTATGCCTGATAAATACTTGAGCAAAATTATGAGAGGAGTAAACATGACACTCCAAAAATATCAGAGGAAAACAATGCCAAAAGTTTTGAATTCAAACTTGAGTTTTATTGGAATTTGAAAAAAATGATTTTTTATAAACTTGGGATTTTGCCCCTGGAAAAATGTTCAAATGATAGGGAATATTCCCCAGATCATTTTGATATATATATGTCCTATATAAAATATTTATATTTTATATTTTCTCTCTGTTTTTATTTTCAAAAAAAAATTAGAAAAAGAAAAAATGCCCAGGCACCAGCCAGGCCAACCGGCCCAGCCAGCACCTGGGCAGCCCTCACTCGCGCCCGGCCAGCCCACCAGCGGCCGAGCCAGCCCGGCCACCCGACGGCCCAAAGCCAGCCGCGCTCCCCTTGCTGAAACCCATCCGGTCGGCCACCCGAAACCCGCTCCCTCACCCGGCAGGTGGACCCCCACCTCCCTCTTCCTCCCCCTCGCGCACGAGAGCGCCGCCGCTCGCCGGAGATCCCGTGATCTCCGGGATCCACCCGATCCCCTCCCGATTTGCTTCCCGCGCACGTCGCCGCCCCCGCCCTATTTATACCCCTCCCCCGCACCCCATTCCCCCCCTCGCCCCCTCACCGGACCTCCTCTCTCTCCCTCGCCCGCCGCGCTCACGGGCCGAACACGCCGCGCCGCCATTGCCACCGTCTGACCCACCCGGCCATCCCGAGCTCGCCTGACCCCACCCGAACTCCCTCGCGCGCTGCACCCACGGAGCCCTCCGCCGACGCCCCGACCACCGGAGGCGGAGCACTCGCCGGCCGAGCCTCCGCCGCCGTCGCCGACCGGTAAGTCGCCGGACCCCCTCCTCGCCGCTAGATCCGACGCGTACGGTTAGGATTAGATCCCCCGAAGGGGTACGTTTTTTATTTAGGTTAGTTAGTGAACCGGGTTTTTACCCCGGTTCGTTACGGTTTATTTTTAAGTTAGGGTTTTCTTTTTAGTACCGCCCCGATTCGTTTAACCCTAGGCCCGTTTTAGTTATATTACGCGCAGTGCGTTAGTTAGGCCCATTTAGCCTGTTTTTCTTTATTTTCGTTTTTCTGTTTTAACAGAATAGTTTCAGATTTGAAAAGTTCATATCTTTTATTCTACATAATATTTTTAAGTGATTATTTTTTTGTTGGTTTGCAAATTTCTTATAGTTTCTGTAGAAAATATAATTAGCTATGTTAAAATTATTTAAAATTGCTTTATTTTAGATTTAGTCAGAATAGTAAATCTGTTATAAAATGAGTTTGGAAAATTATTTTTATATGATTCTTTTTGTCCCAACTTTGTTTTGTCATTGCCAAACCGTAGGAATTAATTTGGGAATTTTAGGATTAATAAAAAAATTAGTTTCTAGCAGATTCATGTTATTCTTAATTAATTAACTAGCTACTGTTTTCCTATTATTTTAATTAGCAAATAAATTTATTTTTCACATGTGATAGATTATTCTAGGTTAGTTTCTGTCACTTTAGAGCATGAACTTTTATTTATAATAAATAAAACTTTTATTTTATTTTTCTGAATATAAATTGAATTAGGCCTAATAGGAGTTTTATAATAGCTTTTAAATTGATTCTTTTTGCTCCTAGGTTCTTAATGCATTCTTTTCTGTTAAGTTAACAAAAACCCATGCTTAGGTTATGTTAAGAAAATTTTTGTTATGTAAAACTATTTCTAGTTGTTTCTTGTAGTAGGAAAAACTTTGAGTTGGATTCTTTGAGTTCCCTTTGGGTTTTGATTCGATTGTTTTGGTGTGTTATGTTACTGTGCTATTGTGTTAAGTGATCATGTGCTATGTGCTTATTATGGTTATTTGTTTGCCTCGATAGAATTTCCGGAGTGCGAAGTTTGCTACCACGAGTCCCTAGTTTTCGAAGATCGTCAGCAAGGCAAGTTCACATTGACCATGTTTTCATACCTATGTTTTATTGCATTTAGTGGCATCTTTGCAACCACCCCTCAGTAGTGTTATTGAATCCTTGTAGTTGAGTAGTATGCATGAGGTAGGAACCCATCACCCTGTTACCAAGCCCGGGACGTTATTTATTTTAATGCTACGCTATAGTAGACGGGGTTTGGTATGAGTGCTCAGGAGTGGTGTGAGAATGGAGGACCTACGTCAATGACGACAACACCATGAAGAAATCTGCAAGGACTGCATCTTCAAGGCCTCAAGACTTCAAGACTCGAGACAAGAATTCAATACACACTACTGGGTGAAGGACGGTTGACGGGCACCCTGGAGGAACCAGTGGTTGGCCGGGATGCATGGAGAAGCGCCATGACATCTTATGGAAAGCTTCACCTGCACTCCAAAGAGACGGAAGAATACTTCATGCCCTAAGCTTACCCGTGCAACCGCAAGTCAATATGGGCTCGCTTGGTTGACCTTAGTTGTGACTCTGGCTGGGACGGTGCTAGCAGATGTAGAACTACGGTAGGATTGGATGGGCACCGGACGGTGGTCGAGGAACTCTTCTAAGACCATGTTTGGTCATCTTGTTCTCAAACACCACGAAGTGCGAGAAAGTAAATAGAGGATCGAATCTTGCGGGTAAAGTGTACAAACCTCTGCAGAGGGTTTAAACCTAATCGATTAGCCGTGTCCCGATTACGGACAATTTGAGCATCTGGACTTGGATCTATCTCGGAACTCTCAACACCGGATTGATAACTTAATTGTGGGCAACATATGATGATTTTGGGCTATGAGACATCGGTTGGCGGAACCATGTCATGATAGAAAAACTACATAGTACAGACTCCAGTTATTCCTTTGATGTAGGGAAAATAAAACCAGCTTTTACGCAAACAAAACTCAGATACAGAGCCATAAAGCCATACTGCATATAGTATAGTTTATCATCTGTTTTCTCTTATTGTGATCTTGCCGGTACATTCAATGTACTGACCTACACGGCTGCAACGTATCATGTTGCGGAGATTTCCTCGACGAGTAAGAGTTACGATACAGGGTTACGGTCTACACTCAACCCGCCGATGGCGTTGATGGGACTCCACACCCGACTATTTGTTTCACTGTGACTTATGAGGTATATATCAGTTTTACGTTAATTATACATGTGATTGCACTTTGATATATACATTGATGTACTGTGTGTGCCAGCGTACCGATCCAGGGATGGCACAGAAACACAGAGGCTTGACCGTCTGAGGTCGGGTCGCTACAACTAATGAACTACCGTAAACACTATACACTTAATTATTAACATCTAGCTAGCTAGTAAGCAAAAACAGAATTTGTAGTACAAGACAGTGTGACTCACAGGAAGTTGTAAGGAAGTAGTATATCTTCATTGGTATTGAGGCCCTTGAAGAACTCTAGCATGCTTTCCTCTAAACTTACTCGACAACTTGGAAGATTCCATGTGTACTCATTAATGGTATTTGGGTCAATGAACCCAAGCCATAGCGTCCATATTTTTTCATTTCATACATCTTCATCCTGCATATAATACCGCAGAAAAGAATATAGTGAGTATAATTACATGTAATGATTGATCAAAATGATCACTACAGCCAGCCTGAGACTTAAATTACAGAAAGAAATCACTTGCAGACAATAGCAACTGACGATAGATTTGTCGAGTGCGTCTTGATTGTATAACTGAAATAGTTCTGAATACTCAACGGACAGAGCTTTGTCATGGAAGTAATGCTCCTCCTTGACATTCACCATGAGGGACTCTCGATTGGAAATCTTGGTAATGTTCATGTACCATTGATGCAATTCATACATTCTCGTTGGGAGGTTCGACCTTGTCTGGCTCGACCAAAGGTTGGCCCCGGACATATTTCTGTTTTATTTCCTCCTCCCTAAGCGAAGACATGGGCTCGATTTCGAGGAGTTGTCCAACAGTGACCTTGAGCATTTCAACCTGCATTATATGCTCCTCGGTTATTAACATATCGCACAGCTGGGGAACGTTAATGGTTTGCCCACAATAATATTGGGCGCGCGTACTCTTATGTGTTGTTGGCACAACAAGCGGGGGGATCTATTGCGCTGCCTGTTCTCCCAGCTGGGGAATGGTTTTCCCGCATTTTTTGACAGCTGCTTGTTGGCTCGAGCTCGAGCTTGCTTCCTTATTTAGTCGTCCTTGATGTAGCTTCCTTAGTTGGTGCTCATAGTCTGAGTCAACAGGCTTGGGAGCTGGTTTTCTTGCCATATGAATAAAGTGGTTAATAACTTTCTCAGACACTTTCTCCCTTGGCGGTGGTGCCGATTTCGGTCCAAAATGGGCGTCCACTTGGGCCCGCACTATGTCTGCGTTTTGCTCCTCGGTCATGTCGTAAGGCCTCTAAGGAAGAGGAGCAAGGCTTGGACCATATTTACATCACTTGTCTCCGCCTGTACTTCATGTACTACCTCGACTCTTACCTCTACGAACCATAGTTGCGGTGTGTCTCTTCTGCGATTGCTGAGACGGCGGAGATGGTTGACGTGGCTGAGTTGGAGTAGGAGGAGTGGCCTGACGCTGTGTCGGACTTGAAGCAGGAGGTGTGGCCTGACACGGTGTCGGACTTGGAACAGGAGGAGTGGCCTGACGCTGTGCCGGACTTGAAGCAGGAGTATGCTCACGCGTTCGGGGACTTGGAGGAGGTGGCGGACTTCGAGGAGGAGTCGGCTCACACGTTCGTGGACTTGGAGGAGTGGGAGTCTGCTGACTCGGTGGCGGACTTCGAGGAGGAGTCGGCAGACGACGCGGTGTCGGTGGACTTCGAAAGATGATGCAATCCTTTCTCCATAGGATGATACGATGTATGGCCTCTCCCAGTGTGCGCTCGTCGTCACCTCCAGGAATGTCAAGCTGTAGCCCCGAATATGGGTCCACCACTTCATCAACCAAGACACGAGCATAGCCCACTGGAACCGGGGTGCAATGGAAGGTTGCTTCGGGGGTAATTGTAAAAGCAATGGCGTCCGCCACCTTCATGGATATGTTCTTCATTTTGGAGTGTAGCTCACAGTTAGTATTCTCTATGATGTCATCCACAGGGTATGTATCCAGCAGTGTGTCGCCCGGGGCGGAACCAATGCTGCTTCTCGGCATGGATGGGACAGTGCTATCCAATGCTGGACGATCATCCGCTTGCTGCTATCGCTGCTGAGACCCCCTTTCTGGCTAAGCGAGTCGATCTGCTGCTGCTGCTGCTAGAATTTGAGTGCCAAGTCCGCGCGCCTTGCTTCTAGGCCTTGAAGGCGTTCTGCGTCCTGCTTCCTCTGCTCCTCCTCCAGCTTCCTCTTCTTCTCCTCCTCCATCTTCTTTCTTGCACGGGTACTGTAGTCGTCGTTCCATTTCGAAAAGCCCTCATACCAGGGAATAACACCCTTGCCTCGTGTTCTTCCCGGGTGTTCAGGATTTCCCAGGGCGCGCGTAAGCTCGTTGTTTTCTCTGTTGGGCATGAACACCCCCTTTCGAGCATCTTCTATTGCGTCAAGTATCTTTTGTTCGGCTCCTTTTAGACTTGCCTTCTTCGAAATCAGGCATGTGTTCGGGTCCAACGCCCCCCCCCCCCCATGCGCATAGAACCAAGTTTTGCACCTGGGGGGGGGGGGGCAGCTCCTAGTAACCGGAGTGACCCCTGCATCCTCCACCTCTTGCTCAGACTTATCCCACTTAGGCATTCCCACCGCGTAGCCACCTAGACCCAGCCTATGGAACTGCATCTTTTTTGTGGCATTGGCCTTGTTTTTTCTCGACCGTTCCTTAGATAATTCTGATTCCTTGAATTTCAAGAAATTGGCCCAGTGTTTTCTTTGCTTCTCCAGTGTTCCCTTGAATTCTGGAGTCTTCCTTTCTGCAGCGAGGTAGTTGGCCCATATAGTTTTCTTGTGGGTGTTGAATGCAATTGCCATCTTCTTAAGAGCAGCGTCCTTGACTTTCTGCACATCTGCATCAGTGAAATAATCTGGTGGGGTGAAATGTTCCATCAGAGATTCCCAAAGGGTTTTTTTTGCTCTGTCGTCGACCCAAGTAACATCGGGACATTTAGTTTTTGGCTCTTTCCATTCTTGAATGGAGATCGGGAGTTGGTCCTTCACAAGAACTCCGCACTGACAAGTCCACTTGTTTGCAATGTTCTTAGGCGTGAGGGGTTCGCCACTAGTTTTGATAGAGTCGATGTTGTACTTTACACCCTCCTTCAACTTTTTTCCCGGGCCTTGCTTTGTCCTGCTGTCTGTAGAAGCAGATTTTCTCGATCCGGAGGGCTGAAAGAAGAAAGATCGATTCGTTAATATATCTTCAAATAAAAAAACATGTTATGATCACCAGATGCCTGCTTATATACATATACCTCGCCGGTAGTCTTTTTTATTTCAAAATCAACATTGTCTGTGTCATCATAAACATTGTACGCGTCATCATTATCAAAATCATAGTTCATGACTTCATCAGCTCAGTAATCGAGATCGAATATCTTATCATCACCCTCTCCGGTATTGTTCAGATATTGGGAGCCTTCATCTGCTTCATTCAGATCATCTAGCCTGCAAGGGCTGCGTATGATCTCGAACAATTCCTCTTCTCTATCTTTACCGGTATTGTCCGCCATAGCTTTTACTTAACTAATACAGAAGAAATATAAAGCAATTTAGTATTCAAATTACAATGCATGGATGCAATCAATAAGGAAAAACTGAATCATATAGTACATAATATGCATCGTCTCGATTAATATATAATCTCGAATACATCATCTCGAATAATATATATAATCTCGAATACATCATCTCGAATATTATATATCGAATACATCACTGGCTAGGTACCTAATGAAGATCGAATACTACAGAAGAATCTAGGCCACTCTCGGTTCCTGGGGCGCGGGCGGTGGACACCCAAAGAGAAGGAAACATCACAGGATCATATCTCCGGTCATCTGCCCAAAGAACCTGCCAAGTAGCAGCCATGTAGCGATGGACGTGCTCGTCCTCCTCCCTGACACAGCGACGCACCACCTCCGGCAGGGCCGGCTCCCTCTGCATCGAATGTGGCCCACGCGAACGGCACCAAAGGAGATCAGGATCGACGACGGGACCCGAGGCTGGGTTCCTCACCAAGCGGCGCGCCCCTCCAGGTAGAACCTCCTAGTGCCAGCCCGGCGGAGCCCAGTCCCGGACATGGGTCAGCCGAACGTCGTCGCGAACAGGTCGATAGCGAGGATGCGGGCCGGGCATATCGTCGAGAACAAATACTATATGCCCGCAAAAAGTAACATTTTTAAATGATTGGATTGTGATAACTAAAATTCTATATGCAAATTCTAACTATTTGACATTAATCTAATTCATCTAACTAAAACTAATTCTAAAATTTCTAACATTTCTATATATATAACTAACATTTATATAACATCTCTAATATTTCTATAACTAAAAAACAGAAAAATTGCTAACATTTCTATATATATAACTAACATTTATATAACATCTCTAATATTTCTATAACTAAAAAACAGAAAAATTGCTAACATTTCTATAACTAAAAAACAGAAAAAATATAACATTTCTATAAAACTAACATTTCTATAACATTTCTAATATTTCTATAGCTAAAAAACAGAAAAATTTCTAACATTTCTATAGATATTTCTATAACTAAAAAACAGAAAAATTTCTATAACTAAAAAACTAATGTGGGTGTGTGTGTGTGTGTGTGTGTGTGTGTGTGTGTGTGTGGACATGGCGGCCGGGGCAGGAGCTCACCGGCGAGGCGCGGCGACCGTGGGCGGCTTCGGGGATGGAGAGGGGGGTGACGAGGGGGTTGGGGAGGGGGCGGCGACGACGGGGACGGGGATGGGCCGGGCAGGGACGACGGAACGATGGGACAGGGCGGCAATGACGGGACGGGGCGCAGCGACGGGGACGACGGGGACGGGGACGGCCGGGGCGGCGACGAGGGGCGGGTACGGCTGGGGCGGCGACGGTGACGGGGGCGGCGGCGACTGGGGCAGGGGAGAAAGAAGCAGAGGGAGAGATGAGAAATGAATTTTTTTGATGTGCTTTCTTATATAGAACACCCCTTTAGTACCGGTTGGAGCCACCAACCGGTACTAAAGGTCTGTTTTGGCCAGGCCAAGCGGCGGAAGCGCTTCTTTAGTACCGGGTGGTGGCACCAATCGGTACTAAAGACCCCCTCTTTAGTACCGGTTGGAGCCACGACCCTGTACTAAAGTGGGTGCGCTGGCCTTTGCGGGCCTGCATCCGGGCCCAGCAACACGTTGGGTTTCTAGTCGTATGTACGCAGCTCTGGCCCAATAGGCGGGCTTTTTTCTTTTTATTTTTTTTTGCTGTATTTATAGTTTCCTTGTGAATATTTTTGCTTTAGGTACAAAAAATTACAAATTTTCTGTTAGTGCCGGTAGTTTTCAAATTTGAATAGTTTAAATTTTGAATTATTTGAAATGTGTGTGAATCACTAGTTTGTGAATAACTTAACTTTGAAAATAGATTTTTTTAGTGATTCCTTTTTCTTATGTTTAATATTAATGTGTTTTATCATTATATTCAATTTGGTAATTCTTAGGTTATTTAAAAAATGTAATGCCTTTGTAACAGATGAGTTTTCGTCCGAAACCCTGATACTTCGAAAGAGATTGTCCATTTTGTACACGAAGTGCATCCAGTTTTATGTAACCCTCTCTACTTTTTTGCACATGCTATGTGGGTGAAATTATGATACCATGCCAACTTTCAACCTTTTCTGAGTTCATTTGAAATGCTTTTCAATTTCAGGGTCATTTAGCTGAAAAAATCAGTAAATGCATGAAAGAACTTGTTTGCACATAAAATTTCCTCGCGTTTCAAATGCCAAAACATATAACTACCCTAACTATTACAGAGATTCCCTCCTGGGTGTGAAACACAGAAGAAAGTGATGATGGTGAAGCCGATCACATCCCAGATCTTTGGGTGTGAAACTTTTTCTTCGCGTGTGTCCCTTTGTGCCATAGCCATGGAAAATCTTCATCATTTAACTCGATGCTCGGGTCAATATTCACTGTGAATGGAGCAATTTCATCAAAATTTTCATAATCTTCTGACATGTCTGTCTTGTCATCCACTCCCATGATGTTTCTTTTCCCTGAAAGAACTGTGTGGCACTTTGGCTCATCGTATGATCCATCGCTTCCTTATCTTTTCTTTTTCTCGGCCTGGTAGACATGTCTTTCACATAAAAAACCTGCGCCACATCATTGTCTAGGACGAATGGTTCGTCTGCATACGCAAGATTGTTGAGATCCACTGTTGTCATTCCGTACTGCGGGTCTTCCGTTACCCCGCCTCATGTCATATTGACCCATTTGCACCGAAACAAAGGGACCTTCAAACCACCTCCATAGTTAAGTTCCCATATGTCCTCTATGTAACCATAATGTGTTTCCTTTCTGTGTTGGTTGTTGCATCAAAGCGGACACCACTGTTTTGGTTGGTGCTCTTCTTATCTTGGGTGCTCGTGTAAATTGTATTCCCACTTATCTCGTACCCTTTGAAAGTCATTATATTTGAAGATGGTAACTGGGACATCGAGTACATGTCATCTTCAATATCACCATCATGCATGTCATGTTTCTGCAACCAACCGGTGAAAGTCCTCGTTTGTTCACATGTAATCCAGTCGTCAGACTGCTCCGGGTGTTTGGAGTGTAGAAAATTCTTGTGTTCCTCCATATACGGAGCCACCAAGGCGGAATTCTGTAGAACTGTGTAGTGTGATTCCGTGAGAGAATGCCCATCCATACATATTATTTGATCCCCTTCTAGCGTGCCTTTTCCATCCAGTCTGCCCTTATGCCGCGATTCAGGAACACCAATCGGCTTAAGGTCAGGAATAAAGTCAATACAAAACTCAATGACCTCCTCATTTTCATGGCCCTTTGAGATGCTTCCTTCTGGCCTAGCACGGTTATGAACATATTTCTTCAAGACTCCCATGAACCTCTCAAAGGGGAACATATTGTGTAGAAATACAGGACCCAAAACGTTAATCTCTTCGCAAAGGTGAACTAGAACGTGTGTCATGATGTTGAAGAAGGATGGTGGGAACACCAACTCGAAACTGACAAGACATTGCACCAAATCATTCTCAGAACCTTGGTATGATTTCTGGATCGATTACCTCGAGAGATTGCATTGAGGAATGCAAATAGCTTCACAATGTCTAATCGAGCGTTTTTCCGATAGAAGCCCCTCAATGCAACCGGAAGCGATTGCGTCATAATCACGTGGCAGTCATGAGACTTTAGGTTCTGGAACTTTTTCTCTGCCATATTTATTATTCCCTTTATATTCGACGAGAAGACAGACGGTACCTTCATACCGAGCAGGCATTCAAAGAAGATTTCCTTCTGTTCTTTGGTAAGAGCGTAGCTGGCCTGACCCTGATGTATGCCGTCTTTTCCGTGCATACATTGCTGGTCCTCCCGTGCCTCTGGTGTATCTTTTGTCTTCCCATACACACCCAAGAAGCCAAGCAGGATCACACAAAGATTCTTCGTCGCATGCATCACGTCGATTGCGGAGTGGACCTCTAGGTCTTTCGAATATGAAAGGTCCCAAAATATAGATTTCTTCTTCCACATGGGTGCGCATCCGTCAGCGTCCTTCGGAACAGGTTGTCCGCCAGGACCCTTTCCAAAGATTTTCTTCAAATCCTTGACCATATCATGTACATCAAGATCAAAGACGGTGGCGAGGCTTTGTCCGGTGATCCGCCTCACCTTTGAAACGCTTGCCTTTCTTTCTTACGGGATGCCTGCTCGGAAGAAATCGACGATGTCCCAGGTACACATTCTTCCTACAACTATCCAAATATATACTGTTTGTATCATCCAAACAGTGCATGCATCCGCGTGTTTGTCCGTCCTGAAAGGTTACTGAGAGCAGCCAATCATTGATGGTCACGAACAGCAACGCCTTTAGGTCAAATTCTTCCTGTTTGTGCTCATCCCATGCACGTACACCTTTTCCATTCCAAAGCTGTAATAGTTCTTCAACTAATGGTCTTAGGTACACATCAATGTCGTTGCCGGGTTGCTTAGGGCCTTGGATGAGCACTGGCATCATAATGAACTTCCGCTTCATGCACAACCAAGGAGGAAGGTTATACAAACATAGAGTCACTGGCCACATGCTATGGTTGCTGCTCTGCTCCCCAAAAGGATTAATGCCATCTGCGCTTAGACCAAACCATGTGTTCCTTGGGTCACCTGCAAAATCCTCCCTGTACTTTCTCTCGATTTTTCTCCACTGCGACCCGTCAGCTGGTACTCTCAACTTTCCGTCTTTCTTACGGTCTTCTTCGTGACACCGCATCACCTTCGCATGCTCTTTGTATTGGAACAAACGTTTCAACCGTGGTATTATAGGAGCATACCACATCACCTTGGCAGGAATCTTCTTCCTGGGGCGCTCACCCTCGACATCACCAGGGTCATCGTGACTGATCTTATAACGCAATGCACCGCATACCGGGCAAGCGTTCAAATCCTCGTACTCACCGCGGTAGAGGACGCAGTCATTAGGGCATGCATGTATCTTCTGCACCTCTAACCCTAAAGGGCAGACAGCCTTCTTTGCTTCATACATACTCTCGGGAAATTCGTTGTCCTTTGGAAGCATATTCTTTATCATTACCAGCAACTTTCCAAAACCCTTGTCAGATACACCATTCTCTGCCTTCCATTGCAGCAATTCCAGTGTGGTGCCCAACTTTTTATTGTCAGCTTCGCAATTCGGGTACAACAATTTCTTGCGATCCTCTAACATGCGCCGCAAGTTCTTCTTCTCCAAATCACTTGCACAGTTTCTCCTTGCATCGGTAATGCCTCTTCTTCAGCTTCTTCCCGCATTGCCGACTCAGCTTCTTCCGCCATTGTTGTATCATCGTATTCAGGGAACCCATGGCAAGGATAGTTGTCGTCGTCCTCTTATTCTTAATTGTCTTCCATCATAACCCCTCTTTCTTCGTGCTTGGTCCAAACATTATAGTGGGGCATGAAACCGGACTCAAATAGGTGGACGTGAATGGTTCTTGACGTAGAGTAATTGTGACCATTCTTACAGCCAACACATGGACAAGGCATAAAACCATCCGCCCGCTTGTTTGCCTCAGTGGCAAGCAGAAAAGTATGCACGCCATTACTGAACTCGGGAGAGCATCGGTCATCATACATCCATTGTCGGCTCATCTTCATTACACAACACCGAATAGAACAAATTAATACAAGTTCATACATAAAGTTCATATACAACACTTAATTAAATGCAACATAAAAATAACTCTCTAGCTAAAGAATTTAAATGCAACAACAAATGCGATCAAGATCGCAACTAAGGTAACAATTAATCCAACAAAGATAATGATACCAAGCCACACTATCAATGGCATATTTTCTAATCTTTCTAATCTTCAAGCGCATTTTCTCCATCTTGATCTTGTGATCATCGATTTACATCGGCAACATGCAACTCCAATTCCATCTTCTCCCCCTCAATTCTTTTCAATTTTTCTTTCAAATACTCGTTTTCTCTTTCAACTAAATTTAACCTCTCGACAATAGGGTCGGTTGGAATTTCCGGTTCACATACCTCCTAGATAAAAATGCCTATGTCAACTTGATGGGCATAATTTGTCATAAACACGAAATGCAACAACTAGTTTTAAAAGAGAATATACCACATCCGAATCATAACAAGGACAAGGCCGATGGGGACGGATATCAAAACCATGGCACTATGTATAACAAACAACGTACGGGTAAGATAATTATACAAGTAACTATATATCCAAATCACACAAGCATCAATTTGGTAATGTAAAACATTCATGAACAAGAGCCTCACCACAAGGTG
Source organism: Aegilops bicornis (assembly GCA_021605145.1). Lineage (NCBI taxonomy): Eukaryota > Viridiplantae > Streptophyta > Magnoliopsida > Poales > Poaceae > Aegilops > Aegilops bicornis. Next base: position 842,468,553 of record CM038670.1, on the reverse strand, counting down.
GTGCCGGGGAAGGGACGGTGCGGGCGATCGACGGTGGTTACGATGGAGATTTAGAAGGCACTAAGTAAACCACACCTACATATGCAAACTAAGTGTTATTTTTTTACCTCAAATTGCATATAAATCAAATACTAGCACATATAATTCCTCCCAAATTACTAAACTCACAAATTAATCACTATATAAAGCATTGCAAGAGCTAATCTAGCAATGAGAGATGAAAGGACAAAGTTCCTAACCTTTGTGATCATTTGAATGGACGGGGGCCTTCAAATCTTGAGAAATTTTGGGCAAAATGTGTGATGAGCTCGAGGAAGAGGGGAAGAACAGAGGAGGAGAGGGGAAAGGGGAAGAACAGAGCGAGCTCGGGTGGACGAAGGGTTTATGTAGGACGACCTTTAGTACCGGTTCGTAACACAAAACGGTACTAAAGGTGCTGGAGGGGCCCCAGACTGACAACATCCTGCCACCACTCACTTTAGTACCGATTCGTGGCACGAACCGGTGCTAAAGGTTCGCCACGAACCGGTACTAATGAGAGCGGCCGGCTAGCCATTGGAACCGGCACTAATGGACTCATTAGTGCCGGCTCAAAATCAAACCGGCACTAATGTGATTCACATTTGACCCTTTTTCTACTAGTGTAGATAAACTGGTAGCTAATCCCTTTGCAGGAGATGGAGCATTGCATCCCGATTTACACCTTATCTTTGTGGATGAAGTTTGTGGATTATTTAAGCTTGAAGGTAGTCCCGATGATGTTGTCAAAAGGAAGGTCTTCCCTTTATCTTTGAAGGGAGACGCATTGACATGGTATAGGCTATGTGATGATACGGGATCTTGGAATTATAAACGATTGAAGTTGGAATTTCACCAGAAGTTCTACCCTATGCATCTTGTTCATCGTGATCGTAATTACATATATAATTTCTAGCCTCGCGAAGGAGAAAGCATCGCTCAAGCTTGGGGGAGGCTTAAGTCAATGTTATATTCATGCCCCAATCATGAGCTCTCAAGAGAAATGATTATTCAAAAAATTTATGCTCGGCTTTCTCCCAATGATCGCACCATGCTTGATACTTCCTGTGCTGGTTCTTATATGCTGAAGACTACTGAATTCAAGTGGGATTTATTGGAAAGAATTAAATGCAACTCTGAAGATTGGGGTTCTGATGATGGTAAGGAGTCAGGTATAACACCTAAGTTTGATTGTGTTAAATATTTTATGGATACCGATGCTTTTCGTGGATTTAGCACTAAGTATGGACTTGGCTCTGAGATAGTAGCTGCTTTTTGTGAATCTTTTGCTACTCACGTTGATCTCCCTAAGGAGAAGTGGTTTAAATATAATCCTCCCATTGAAGTAAAAGTAGTTGCACCTATTAAAGTTGAAGAAAAGACTATCACTTATAATGATCCTATTGTCCCTACTAGTTATGCTGAGAAACCACACTTTTCCTGTTAGGATGAAGGATCATGCTAAAACTTCAACTGTTGTTCGTAAGAGTAATACTAGAACTTATACACCTCCTGAGCAAATCAAAGTTGAACCTAGTATTGCTATGGTTAAAGATCTCTTAGATGAGAATTTAGATGGGCATGTTATTTATTTCTATGGTGAGACTGCTAATATTGCTAGACCAGATGCTAAGATACATAGACTTGTTGTAGGCATGCCCGATATTTCTGTTAAAATAGGAGATCATTGTTATCATGGCTTATGTGATATGGGTGCTAGTGCTAGTGCAATAACCTATGACTTATATAAAGAAATTATGCATGATATTGCACCCGTTGAAATAGAATATATTGATGTTACTATTAAGCTTGCCAATAGGGACACCATTAAGCCAGTTGGGATTGTTAGAGATGTTGAAGTCTTGTGTGGGAAGGTTAAATATCCTGCTTATTTTCTTGTTCTTGGTTCCCCAAAAGATGACTTTTGTCCCATTATTTTTGGTAGACCCTTCTTGAATATTGTTAATGCTAGGAATGATTGTGAAAAGGATATTGTTACAATTGGCTTAGGGGATATGTCTCATGAGTTTAATTTTGCTAAGTTTGATAGACAACCCCGTGATAAAGAATCACCAAGTAAGGATGAGATTATTGGTCTTGCTTCTATTACCGTGCCTCCTACTGATCCGTTAGAACAATATTTGCTAGACCATGAAAATCATATGTTTATGAATGAAAGAAGGGAAATAGATGAAGTGTTCCTTCAACAGGGTCCTATTCTGAAACACAACTTGCCTATTGAAATCCTAGGGGATCCCCCTCCATCCAAGGGTGATCCCGTGTTTGAGCTCAAACCTTTACCTGATAATCTTAAGTATGCTTATCTTGACGAAAAGAAAATATATCCTGTTATTATTGGTGCTAACCTTTTAGAGCAAGAAGAAGAAAGATTATTGAAAACTCTGAAGAAGCACCGTCTTTGCTATTGGATATACTCTGGATGATCTTAAGGGCATTAGTCCCACTCTATGCCAACACAAAATTAAAGTGGAAAAAGATGCCAAACCAGTTAGAGACCCTCAACGACGATTAAATCCTAAGATGAAAGAAGTGGTAAGAAAGGAGATACTAAAGCTCCTTGAGGCAGGTATAATTTATCCCGTTGCTGATAGTGAATGGGTAAGTCCTGTTCATCGCGTTCCTAAAAAGGGAGGTATTACTGTCGTCCTAACGATAAACATGAATTGATCCCGCAAAGAATTATTACAGGTTATAGGATGGTAATTGATTTCCGTAAATTAAATAAAGCTACTAAGAAAGATCATTACCGTTTACCTTTTATTGATCAAATGCTAGAAAGACTATCCAAACACACACATTTTTGCTTTCTAGATGGTTATTCTGGTTTCTCTCAAATACACATCGTGGAGGATCAATCAAAAACTACTTTTACTTGCCCTTTCGGTACTTTTGCTTATAGACGTATGCCTTTTGGTTTATGTAATGAACCTACTACCTTTCAAAGATGCATGATGGCTATATTCTCTGACTTTTGTGAAAAGATTTGTGAGGTATTCATGGATGACTTCTCCTTTTATGGATCCTCTTTTGATGATTGCTTGAGCAACCTTGATCGAGTTTTGCAGAGATGTGAAGACACTAGCCTCGTCTTGAATTGGGAAATGTGCCACTTTATGGTTAATGAAGGCATTGTCTTGGGGCATAAGATTTCCTAGAGAGGTATTGAAGTTTATAAAGCTAAGGTTGATGCTATTGAAAAGATGCCATGTCCCAAGGACATAAAAGGTATAAGAAGTTTCCTTGGTCATGCCGGTTTTTATAGGAGGTTCATTAAGGACTTTTCTAAAAATCTCTAGGCCTCTGACTAATTTATTGCAAAAGGATATTCCTTTTGTCTTTGATGATGATTGTGTAGAAGCATTTGAAATACTTAAGAAATCTTTGATCACTGCACCTATTGTTCAGCCTCCTGATTGGAATTTACCTTTTGAAATTATGTGTGATGCTAGTGATTATGCTGTAGGTGCTGTTCTAGGGCAAAGAGTTGATAAGAAATTGAATGTTATCCAGTATGCTAGTAAAACTCTTGGTACTGCCCAGAGAAATTATGCTACTACTGAAAAGGAGTTCTTAGCAGTTGTATTTGCTTGTGATAAGTTCAGACCTTATATTGTTGATTCTAAAGTTACTATTCACACTAATCATGCTGCTATTCAATATCTTATGGAAAAGAAAGATGCTAAGCCTAGACTTATTAGATGGGTTCACTTGCTCCAAGAATTTGATTTGCATATTGTTGATAGAAAGGGAGCTGAGAACCCCGTTGCAGACAACTTGTCTAGGTTAGAGCATGTTCTTGATGACCCACTACCTATTGATGATAGTTTTCCTAATGAACATTTAGCGGTCATTAATGCTTCTCGTACCGCTCATTGGTATGCTGATTATGCTAATTACATTGTTGCTAAATTTATACCACCTAGTTTCACATACCAGCAAAAGAACAAGTTCTTTTATAATTTAAGACATTACTTCTGGGATGACCCACACCTTTATAAAGAAGGAGTAGATGGTGTTATTAGATGTTGTGTGCCTGAGCATGAACAGGAATAGATCCTACGCAAGTGTCACTCTGAACCATATGGAGGACACCACGCTGGAGATAGAACTGCACATAAGGTATTGCAATCCGGTTTTTATTGGCCTACTCTCTTCAAAGATGCCCGTAAGTTTGTCTTGTCTTGATGAATGTCAAAGAATTGGTAATATTAGTAGACGTCAAGAAACGCCTATGATTTATTCTCTTGTTATTGAACCATTTGATGTTTGGGGCTTTTATTATATGGGACCTGTTCCTGCCTCTAATGGTTACACACATATTTTAGTTGCTGTTGATTACATTACTAAGTGGGTAGAAGCTATTCCAACTAGTAGTGCTGATCATAACACCTCTATCAAGATGCTTAAAGAAATTATTTTTCCGAGGTTTGGAGTCACTAGATATCTTATGACTGATGGTGGTTCACACTTTATCCATGGTGCTTTCCGTAAGATTCTTGCTAAGTATGATGTTAATCAAAGAATTGCATCTCCTTATCACCCGCAGTCTAGTGGTCAAGTAGAGTTAAGCAATAGAGAGCTCAAATTAATTTTGCAAAAGACTATCAATAGATCTAGAAAGAATTGGTCCAAGAAACTTGATGGTGCATTATGGGCCTATAGAACTGCATATAAAAATCCTATGGGTATGTCTCCGTATAAGATGGTTTATGGAAAAGCATGTCACTTACCTCTTGAACTTGAACATAAAGCATATTTGGCTATTAAAGAGCTCAACTATGACTTCAAACTTGCTGGTGAGAAGAGGTTGTTTGACATTAGCTCACTTGATGAATGGAGAACCCAAGCCTATGAGAATGCCAAGATGTTCAAAGAAAAAGTTAAACGATGGCATGACAAAAGAATACAAAAGCGACAATTTAACGTAGGTAATTATGTGTTGCTATTCAACTCTCGTTTAAGATTTTTGGCAGGAAAACTTCTCTCTAAATGGGAAGGTCCTTACGTTATTGAGGAAGGTCTAACGTTCCGGTGCCATAAAAATCAACAACTTTGAAGGCACAAGTCCGAGGGTGGTGAACGGTCAAAGAATCAAACATTATATCTCAGGTAATCCTATCAATGTTGAAACTAATACTATTGAGACCGTAACCCCGGAGGAATACATAAGGGACAATTTCCATAACGTTTCAGACTCCGAAAAGGAATATGTATGTGGTACGGTAAGTAAACCGACTCCAAAACAATTCTAATGGCAATTTTTCTCTATTTTGGAATATTTAAGAATTTTGGAAAGAAAGAAGTAATCCGGGAAGGACACGAGGCCTCCACGAGGGTGGAGGGCGCGCCCACCCTTACTGGGCGTGCCCCCTGTCTCGTGGGCACCTCGTGTGCCTCCCGTACTCCGTTTTCTTACACGTTGCGTATTTTGGTCGGTAAAAATTCATTATATAATCTCCCGAAGGTTTTGACCACCGTATCACGTAAAACTCCTCTGTTTTTGTTTCGAGCTATTTTTCTGACAGATCTAGAGCACCATGATGTCGTCCTCCTTCAACAATGAAGACAAGGATGCTTGGCTATTGGAGATAGAGCTGAAAAGAGAAGAACCGGAGGAGATCAACAAGGATGAGGGGATCAAGAAGGCCACGGAGGATCAAGATCCGGCGGTGGAAGAAGAAGACATCCCTCAACCTCTACCTAACCTCTTTACTCCAACTGAGATTGAAGCTTTCAAGATGATTGAGTTATCCCGCATACAAAACAAGTATCTCACGCAGGAAAATATTTTGTTAAAGGATCATATTGTCGGACTCAAGGGCATCATCCGCAAGTTGGAGGAGCTTTTACGCTCGATGTGCGATTATCCACCATCTTCATCACCACCTCCATCACCTCCGAGGACAGAATTACATGGGTATGGGCACTCCCCTTGGCAACTGTCAAGCTTGGGGGAGGTGCCCCGGTATCGTATCACCATCACACTTCTATCTTTACCGTTTTACTTAGTTCGATCCTTTTAGTAATATCTTGATCTAGTAGATTGAAGTTTTGGTATCGAGTAGTTTTGAGTTTTGCTTTGTGATCTCTTTATGTAATCAAGTCCGTGAGCTATCTATAATAATGATTAGTTGAGTCAAGGGCTTTGCTATCTTGCTATGATCTTGGGGAAATAGAAAGAATAAAAAGAATAAAAGAGTTCATATTGATCTTATGGATAGTAATGACTTCACATATAAAGAGTATGAGGCTTAAAAGTTGTTGAGAGTTGAGAAACATAGTTTTGGTCATCGTTGCAATTAATAGGAAGTAATAAGGAAAGAGAGGTTTTCACATATAAATATACTATCTTGGACATCTTCTATGATTGTGAGCACTCATTAAGTATGACATGCTAAAAGAGTTGATGTTGGACATGTTGGGGAACGTTGCAGAAAATAAATTTTTTCTACGCTTTCACCAAGACCAATCTATGAGTTCATCTAGCAACGAGAGAAAGGAGTGCATCTACATACCTTTGTAGATCGCGAGCGGAAGCGTTCAAGAGAACGGGGTTGAGGGAGTCGTACTCATCGTGATCCAAATCACCGATGATCCTAGTGCTGACGGGACAACACCTCCGCGTTCAACACATGTATGGAGCGGAGACATCTCCCACGCCTTGATCCAGCAAGGTGGAGGGAGAGGTTGAGGAAGAGAGCTCCAGCAGCAGCACGATGGCGTGGTGGTGGTGGAGAGGCAGTACTCCGGCAGGGCTTCGCCAAGCTCTTAACGGAGGAGGAGAGGTGTTGGGGAGGGGAGGGGCTGCGCCTTGGATGTTGTCTGCAGCCCTCCCCTCGCCCCTCTATTTATAGGGGAAGGGGGAAGGGGGTAGGCCCCCTCTAGATGAGATCTAGAGGGGGCGGCGTGAGGAGGGGCTTGCCCCCAAGCAAGGGCGCCCCACTAGGGTTTTCCCCCAACCCTAGGCGCATGGGCCCTAGGGGGGATGCGCCCAGCCCTCCAGTGGCTGGTTCCCTGCCCACTACGGCCCATGAGGCCCTCCGAGAGAGGTGGCCCCTCCCGGTGGACCCCCGGAACCCCTCTGATGGCCCCGGTACAATACCGATATGCCCCCGAACCTTTCTGGTGACCGTATGACAACTTACCATCTATAAATCTTCACCTCGGACCATTTCGGACCTCCTCGTGACGTCCGGGATCTTATCCGGGACTCCGAACAACATTCGGTAATCACATACAAGTCTTCCTAATAACCCTAGCGTCACCGAACCTTAAGTGTGTAGACCCTATGGGTTCGGGAGACACGTAGACATGACCGAGACGACTCTCCGGTCAATAACCAACAGCGGGATCTGGATACCCATGTTGGCTCCCACATGCTCCTCGATGATCTCATCGGATGAACCACGATGTCGAGGATTCAAGCAACCCCGTATACAATTCCCTTTGTCAGTCGGTACGTTACTTGCCCGAGATTCGATCGTCGCTATCCCAATACCTCATTCAATCTCGTTACCGGCAAGTCACTTTACTCGTACCGTAATGCATGATCCCGTGACCAGACACTTGGTCACTTTGAGCTCATTATGATCATGCATTACCTAGTGGGCCCAGAGATACCTCTCCGTCATACGGAGTGACAAATTCCAGTCTCGATCCGTGTCAACCCAACAGATACTTTCGGAGATACCCGTAGTATGCCTTTATAGTCACCCAGTTACGTTGTGACGTTTGGTACACCCAAAGCACTCCTACGGTATCCGGGAGTTACACGATCTCATGGTCTAAGGAAAAGATACTTGACATTGGAAAAGCTCTAGCAAACGAACTACACGATCTTGTGCTATGCTTAGGATTGGGTCTTGTCCATCACATCATTCTCCTAATGATGTGATCCCGTTATCAATGACATCCAATGTCCATAGTCAGAAACCATGACTATCTGTTGATCAACGAGCTAGTCAACTAGAGGCTCACTAGGGACATGTTGTGGTCTATGTATTCACATGTGCATTACGATTTCCGGATAATACAATTATAGCATGAATAAAAGACAATTATCATGAACAAGGAAATATAATAATAATCCTTTTATTATTGCCTCTAGGGCATATTTCCAACAGTCTCCCACTTGCACTAGAGTCAATAATCTAGTTACATTGTGATGAATCGAACACCCATAGAGTTCTGGTGTTGATCATGTTTTGCTCACGGAAGAGGTTTAGTCAACGGATCTGCGACATTCAGATCCGTATGAACTTTGCAAATATCTATGTCTCCATCTTGAACATTTTCACGGATGGAGTTGAAACGACGCTTGATGTGCCTGGTCTTCTTGTGAAACCTGGACTCCTTGGCAAGGGCAATAGCTCCAGGTGTGTCACAGAAGAGAATGATTGCCCCGACGCATTGGGTATGACTCCTAGGTCGGTGATGAACTCCTTCATACATATTGCTTCATGCGCTGCCTCCGAGGCTGCCATGTACTCCGCTTCACATGTAGATCCCGCCACGATGCTCTGCTTGCAACCCGCACCAACCGACCGCTTCCACGATTCAACATATACACGTATCCGGTTTGTGACTTAGAGTCATCCAGATCTGTGTCGAAGCTAGCATCGACGTAACCCTTCTGACGAGCTCTTCGTCACCTCCATACACGAGAAACATATCCTTAGTCCTTTTCAGGTACTTTAGGATATTCTTGACCGCTGTCCAGTGTTCCTTGTCGGGATTACTTTGGTACCTTCCTACCAAACTTACGGCAAGGTTTACATTAGGTCTGGTACACAGCATGGCATACATAATAGATACTATGGCTGAGGCATAGGGTATGACACTCATCTCTTCTGTATCTTCTGCCGTGGTCGGGCATTGAGCCGAGCTCAATCTCGCGCCTTGTAATATAGGCAAGAACCCTTTCTTGGACTGATCATATTGAACTTCTTCAATATCTTATCAAGGTATGTGCTTTGTGAAAGACCTATGAGGCGTCTCGATCTATCCCTATAGATCTTGATGCATAATATGTAAGCAGCTTCTCCCAGGTCCTTCATTGAAAAACACTTATTCAAGTAGGCCTTAATGCTGTCCAAGAGTTCTATATCATTTCCCATCAAGAGGATGTCATCGACATATAATATGAGAAATGCTACAGCGCTCCCACTCACTTTCTTGTAAACGCAGGCTTCTTCATAAGTCTGCATAAACCCAAACGCTTTGATCATCTCATCAAAGCGAATGTTCCAACTCCGAGATGCTTGCACTATTCCATAAATGGATCGCTGGAGCTTGCATACCTTGTTAGCATTCTTAGGGTCGACAAAACCTTCCGGCTGCATCATATACAGTTCTTCCTTAAGATAGCCGTTAAGGAATGCCGTTTTGACGTCCATCTGCCATATCTCATAATCATAGTATGCGGCAATTGCTAACATGATTCGGACGGACTTCAGCTTCTCTACGGGAGAGAAAGTCTCATCGTAGTCAACCCCTTGAACTTGCCGATAACCCTTAGCGACAAGTCGAGCTTTATAGATGGTAACATTACCATCCGCGTCCATCTTCTTCTTAAAGATCCATTTCTTTTCTATCGCTCGCTGATCATCGGCAAGTCTGTCAAAGTCCATACTTTGTTTTCATTCATGGATTATATCTCGGATTGCATGGCTTCAAGCCATTTGTTGGAATCTGGGTCCGCCATCGCTTCTTCATAGTTCGAAGGTTCACCGTTGTCTAACAACATGATTTCCAGGACAGGGTTGCCATACCACTCTGGCGTGGAACATGTCCTTGTAGACCTATGAAGTTCAGTAGCAACTTGATCCGAAGAACCTTGATCATCATCATTAATTTCCTCTCCAGTCGGTGTAGGCACCACAGGAACATTTTCCTCAGCTGCACTACTTTCCGGTTCAAGAGGTAGTACTTCATCGAGTTCCACTTTCCTCCCACTTACTCCTTTCGAGGGAAACTCTTTTTCCAGGAAGGATCCTTCTTGGCAACAAAGATCTTGCCTTCGGATCTAAGGTAGAAGGTATACCCAATGGTTTCCTTAGGGTATCCTATGAAGACGCATTTTTCTGACTTGGGTTCTAGCTTTTCTGGTTGAAGTTTCTTGACATAAGCATCGCATCCCCAAACTTTTAGAAACGATAGCTTAGGTTTCTTCCCAAACCATAATTCATACGGTGTCGTCTCAATGGATTTAGACGGAGCCCTATTTAAAGTGAATGTAGCTGTCTCTAGTGCGTATCCCCAAAATGATAGCGGTAAATCGGTAAGAGACATCATAGATCGCACCATATCCAATAGAGTGTGATTACGACGTTCGGACACACCGTTATTACCGAGGTGTTCCAGGCGGCGTGAGTTGTGAAACGATTCCACATTTCCTTAAGTGCGTACCAAATTCGTGACTTAAATATTCTCCTCCACGATCTGATCGTAGGAACTTTATCTTTCGGTCGCGTTGATTCTCTACCTCATTCTGAAATTCCTTGAACTTTTCAAAGGTCTCAGACTTGTGTTTCATCAAGTAGACATACCCATATCTACTCAAGTCGGTGAGAGTGAGAACATAACGATATCCTCCATGAGCCTCAACTCTCATTGGACCGCACACATCAAGATGTATGATTTCCAATAAGTTGGTTGCTCGCTCCATTGTTCCAGAGAACGGAGTCTTGGTCATTTTGCCCATGAGGCATGGTTCGCATGTGTCAAATGATTCATAATCGAGAGACTCTAAAAGTCCATCAGCATGGAGCTTCTTCATGCGCTTGACACCAATGTCACCAAGGCGGCAGTGCCACATGTATGTGGGACTATCGTTATCAACTTTACATCTTTTGGTATTCACACTATGAATATGTGTAACATCACGTTCGAGATTCATTAAGAATAAACCATTGACCATCGGGGCATGACCATAAAACATATCTCTCATATAAATAGAACAACCATTATTCTCGGATTTAAATGAGTAGCCATCTCGTATTAAACGAGATCCAGATACAATGTTCATGCTCAAACTTGGCACTAAATAACAATTATTGAGGTTTAAAACTAATCCCGTAGGTAAATGTAGAGGTAGTGTGCCCACGGCGATCACATCGACCTTGGAACCATTCCCGACGTGCATCGTCACCTCGTCCTTCGCCAGTCTCCGCTTATTCCACAGCTCCTGCTTTGAGTTACAAATATGAGCAACGGCACGGTATCAAATACCGGGAGCTACTACGAGCAATCGGTAAGGTACACATCAATTACATGTATATCACATATACCTTTAGTGTTGCCGGCCTTCTTGTCCGCTAAGTATTTGGGGCAGTTCCGCTTCGATGACCCTTCCCTTTGCAATAAAAGCACTCAGTCTCGAGCTTGGGTCCATTCTTTGACTTCTTCCCGCAATCGGCTTACCGGCGCTGGAACATCCTTGCCGTCCTTCTTGAAGTTCTTCTTACCCTTGCCTTTCTTGAACTTGGTGGTTTTATTGACCATCAACACTTGATGTTCCTTTTGATTTCTACCTCTCACGACTTCAGCATTGAAAATACTTCAGGAATAGTTTTCACCATCCCCTGCATATTGTAGTTCATCACAAAGCTCTTGTAGCTCGGTGGGAGCGACTGAAGGATTCTGTCAATGACCGCCTCGTCCGGGAGGTTAATATCCAGCTGGGACATGCGGTTGTGCAACCCAGACATTTTGAGTATGTGCTCACTGACAGAACTATTTTCCTCCATCTTACAACTATAGAACTTGTCGGAGACTTCATATCTCTCGACCCGGGCGTGAGCTTGGAAAACCATTTTCAGCTCCTCGAACATCTCATATGCTCTGTGTTGCTCAAAACGCTTTTGGAGCCCCGGTTCTAAGCTGTAAAGCATGCCGCCTTGAGCGAGGGACTAATCATCGACGCTTGCGGCCTTAGCGTTCATAACGTCTTGGTTCTCTGCGATGGGTGCTTCACCTAGCGGTCCTTCTAGGACATATGCTTTCTTGGCAGCTATGAGAATGATCCTCAGGTTCCGGACCCAGTCCGTATAGTTGCTGCCATCATCTTTCAGCTTGGTTTTCTCTAGGAACGCGTTGAAGTACATGTTGACATGAGCGTTGGCCATTTGATCTACAAGACATTTTTGCAAAGATTTTAGACTAAGTTCATGATAATTAAGTTCATCTAATAAATTATTTAATGAACTCCCACTCATATTAGACATCCCTCTAGTCATCTAAGTGTTACATGATCCGAGTCGACTAGGCCGTGTCCGATCATCACGTGAGACGGACTAGTCATCATCGGTGAACATCTCCATGTTGATCGTATCTTCCATACGACTCATGTTCGACCTTTCGGTCTCTGTGTTCCGAGGCCATGTCTGTACATGCTAGGCTCGTCAAGTTAACCTAAGTGTTTTGCATGTGTAAATCTGTTTTACACCCGTTGTATGTGAACGTTAGAATCTATCACACCCGATCATCACGTGGTGCTTCAAAACAACGAACTGTCGCAACGGCGCACAATTAGGGGGAACACTTTCTTGAAATTATAATGAGGAATCATCTTATTTACTACCGTCGGTCTAAGTAAACAAGATGCAAAAACATGATAAACATCACATGCAATCAAATAGTAGTGACATGATATGGCCAATATCATATAGCTCCTTTGATCTCCATCTTCGGGGATCCATGATCATCTTCGTCACCGGCATGACACCATGATCTCCATCATCGTGTCTCCATGAAGTTGCTCGCCAACTATTACTTCTACTACTATAGCTAACGGTTTAGCAATAAAGTAAAGTAATTACATGGCGTTAAATCATTGACACGCAGGTCATACAATAATTAAGACAACTCCTATGGATCCTGCCGGTTGTCATACTCATCGACATGCAAGTCGTGATTCCTATTACAAGAACATGATCTCATACATCACAATATATCATTCATCAATCATCACAACTTTTGGCCATATCACATCACAATGCAATTGCTGCAAAAACAAGTTAGACGTCCTCTAATTGTTGTTGCATCTTTTACGTGGCTGCGATAGGGTTCTAGCAAGAACGTTTTCTTAGCTACGAAAAAGCCACAACGTGATTTGTCAACTTCTATTTACCCTTCATAAGGACCCTTTTCATCGAATCCGCTCCAACTAAAGTGGGAGAGACAGACACCCGCTTGCCACCTTATGCAACTAGTGCATGTCAGTCGGTGGAACCTGTCTCACGTAAGCGTACGTGTAAGGTCGGTCCGGGCCGCTTCATCCCACAATACCGCTGAAGCAAAATAAGACTAGTAGTGGCAAGAAAGTAGAAAACATCTACGCCCACAACAGATTTGTGTTCTACTCGTGTAAAGAGAACTACGCATAGACCTAGCTCATGATGCCACTGTTGGGGAACGTTGCAGAAAATAAAAAAATTCTATGCTTTCACCAAGATCAATCTATGAATTCATCTAGCAACGAGAGAAAGGAGTGCATCTACATACCTTTGTAGATCGCGAGCGGAAGCATTCAAGAGAACGGGATTGAGGGAGTCGTACTCGTCGTGATCCAAATCACCGATGATCCTAGTGTTGAACGGACAGCACCTCCGCGTTCAACACACGTACCGAGCGGAGACGTCTCCCGCGCCTTGATCCAGCAAGGTGGAGGGAGAGGTTGAGGAAGAGAGCTCCAGCAGCATTACGACGGCGTGGTGGTGGTGGAGAGGCAGTACTCCGGCAGGGCTTCGCCAAGCTCTTAACGAAGGAGGAGAGGTGTTGGGGAGGGGAGGGGCTGCGCCTTGGATGTTGTCTGCAGCCCTCCCCTCGGCCCTCTATTTATAGGGGAAGGGGGAAGGGGGCCGACCCCCTCTAGATGAGATCTAGAGGGGGGGCGGCCAAGGGAGGGCTTGCCCCCCAAGCAAGGGGGGCGCCCCCACTAGGTTTCCCCCCAACCCTAGGCGCATGGGCCCAAGGGGGGGATGCGCCCAGCCCTCCAGGGGCTGGTTCCCTGCCCACTACGGCCCATGAGGCCCTCCGAGAGAGGTGGCCCCTCCCGGTGGACCCCCGGAACCCCTCCGGTGGCCCCGGTACAATACCGATATGCCCCCGAACCTTTCCGGTGACCGTATGACAACTTACCATATATAAATCTTCTCCTCCGGACCATTCCGGAACTCCTCGTGACATTCGGGATCTTATCCGGGACTCCGAACAACATTCGGTAATCACATACAAGTCTTCCTAATAACCCTAGCGTCACCGAACCTTAAGTGTGTAGACCCTATGGGTTCGGGAGACACGTAGACATGACCGAGACGACTCTCCATCAATAACCAACAGCGGGATCTGGATACCCATGTTGGCTCCCACATGCTCCGCGATGATTTCATCGAGATGAACCACGATGTCGAGGATTCAAGCAACCCCGTATACAATTCCCTTTGTCGGCCGATTGATGCGTTACTTGCCCGAGATTCGATCGTCGGTATCCCAATACCTCGTTCAATCTCAAGCACGGACACTTGGTCACTTTGAGCTCATTATGATGATGCATTACCGAGTGGGCCCAGAGATACCTCTCCGTCATACGGAGTGACAAATTCCAGTCTCGATCGAAAGGTCAACCCAATAGATACTTTCGGAGATACCCGTAGTATACCTTTATAGTCACCCAGTTACGTTGTGACGTTTGGTACCCCCAAAGCACTCCTACGGTATCCGGAATTACACGATCTCATGGTCTAAGGAAAAGATACTTGACATTGGAAAAGCTCTAGCAAACGAACTACACGATCTTGTGCTATGCTTAGGATTGGGTCTTGTCCATCACATCATTCCCCTAATGATGTGATCCCGTTATCAATGACATCCAATGTCCATAGTCAGGAAACCATGACTATCTGTTGATCAACGAGATAGTCAACTAGAGGCTCACTAGGGACATGTTGTGGTATATGTATTCACACGTGTATTACGATTTCCGGATAATACAATTATAGCATGAATAAAAGACAATTATCATGAACAAGGAAATATAATAATAATCCTTTTATTATTGCCTCTAGGGCATATTTCCAACAGGACAAGGAAGACAACGTAATGGTTTATGTTCTCTCACATCTTAGTTAAGGTATATTGTCATTGATCTTGCCAACATGTTGAGCTTGCCTTTCCCCCTCATGCTAGCCAAATTCCTCGCACCAAGTAGAGATACTACTTGTGCTTCCAAATATCCTTAAACCCAGTTTTGCCATGAGAGTCCACCATACCTACCTATGGATTGAGTAAGATCCTTCAAGTAAGTTGTCATGTTGCAAGCAATAAAAATTGCTCCCTAAATATGTATGACTTATTAGTGCGGAGAAAATAAGCTTTATACGATCATGTGATATGGAAGTAATAAAAGCGACGGAATGCATAATAAAGGTTCATATCACAAGTGGCAATATAAAGTGACATTATTTTGCATTAAGATTTTGTGCATCCACCCTAAAAGCACATGGCAACCTCTGCTTCCCTCTGCAAAGGGCCTATCTTTTACTTTATGTTTTTACATTATGCAAGAGTTAAGGTGATCTTCACCTTTCCTTTTTTTCATTTTATCCTTTGGCAAGCACCTCGTGTTGGAAAGATCTTGTGCATAATGTAAGTTAGCATGAACTATTATTGTTGCCATCACCCAAAGGTGAATACGTTGGGAGGCAACACAATAAGCCCCTATCTTTCTCAGTGTCCGATTAAAACTCCATAACCACAAGTATTGCGTGAGTGTTAGCAATTGTAGAAGACTATATGATAGTTGAGTATGTGGACTTGAAAAGCTCTATTCTTGACTATTTACGATGTTATGATAAATTGCAATTGCTTCAATGACTGAGATTATAGTTTGTTAGTTCCCAATGAAGTTAATGAACCATACTTGACATTGTGAATCGATTGTTACTTAAGCATAAGAATTCATATGACAAAATCCATATATGTTGTTGTTATAAGAATGATCATGATGCCCTCATGTCCGTATTTTATTTTTATCGACACCTTTATCTCTAAACATGTGGACATATTTTTCGATTTCGGCTTCCGCTTGAGGACAAGCGAGGTCTAAGCTTGGGGGAGTTGATACGTCCATTTTGCATCATGCTTTTATATCAATATTTATTTCATTATGGGCTGTTATTTTACGATATGTCATAATACTTATGGCTATTCTCTCTTATTTTACAAGGTTTATCATGAAGACGGGGGAATGCCGGCAGCTGGAATTCTGGCTGGAAAAGGAGCAAATATTGGAAACCTATTCTGCACAGCTCCAAAAATCCTGAAACTCCACGGAAGTCACTTTTGGAATTAATAAGAATTACTGAGCGAAGAAAACACCAGAGGGGGCCCACACCCTGGCCAGGAGAGTGGGAGGCGCCCACCCCTACAGGGCGCGCCCCCTGTCTCCTGGGCCCCCTGGTGGCCCTCCGATGCCCATCTTCTGCTATATGAAGGCTTTTACCCTGGAAAAAATCATAAGCAAGCTTACGGATTTAAACTCCTCCGCCACAAAGGCGGAACCTGGCGGAACCAATCTAGGGCTCCAGTGAGCTGTTTTGCCGAGAAATTTCCCTCCGGGAGGAAATTATCACCATCGTCATCACCAACGATCCTCTCATCGGGAGGGTCAATCTCCATCAACATCTTCACCAGCACCATCTCCTCTCAAAACCCTAGTTCATCTCTTGTATCCAATCTTGTATCAAAACCACAAATTGGTACCTGTGGGTTGCTAGTAGTGTTGATTACTCCTTGTAGTTTATGCTAATTGGTTTACTTGGTGAAGATCATGTGTTAATACTCCTCTGATTTTGAACATGAATATGCTTTGTGAGTAGTTAAGTTTGTTCCTGAGGACATGGGTGAAGTCCTGCTATTAGTAGTCATGTGAATTTGGTATTCGTTTGATATTTTGATCAGATGTATGTTGTCTCTCCTCTAGTGGTGTTATGTGAATGCCGACTACTTGACACTTCAACATTATTTGGGCCTAGAGGAAGGCATTGGGAAGTAATAAGTAGATGATGGGTTGCAAGAGTGATGTGCTTAAACCCTAGTTTATGTGTTGCTTAAAGGGCTGATTTGGATCCATTAGTTTCATGCTATGGTTAGGCTTACCTTAATACTTCTTTTGTAGTTGCGGATGCTTGCAATAGGGGTTAATCATAAGTGGGATGCTTGTCCAAGAAAGGGCAGTACCCAAGCACCGGTCCACCCACATATCAAATTATCAAAGTACCGAACGCGAATCATATGAGCGTGATGAAAACTAGCTTGACGATAATTCCCATGTGTCCTCGCGAGCGCTTTTCTCATTATAAGAAATTGTCCAGGCTTGTCCTTCGCTACAAAAATAATTGGGCCATCTTGTTGCACTTTATTTACTTTCATTGCTTGTTACCCGTTACAAATTATCTTATCACAAAACTATCTGTTACCTACAATTTCAGTGCTTGCAGAGAATACCTTACTGAAAACCGCTTGTCATTTCCTTCTGCTCCTTGTTGGGTTCGACACTCTTACTTATTGAAAGGACTACGATAGATCCACTATACTTGTGGGTCATCAACGTCGGGAGGTCTTGCTGGACTTGTTTTACCATTGTCGAAATGCCTTGTGAACCAGGATTCCAAGCTTGATCGGGTTGTTCCGGGATGGAGTATTTTCCTCCACTGATCGTGAGAGTTTGTGATGGACTATGTTGGGACACCCCTGCAGGGTTTAATCTTTTGAAAGTCGTGCTCGCGGTTATGTGGCAAATTGGAGATTTATAATATCCGGTCGTAGAGAACCTGACACTAAACCCGAACTAAAATATCCAACCGCGTGTGTAACCGTGATCGTCTATTTTCGAGGAAGTTCGGGAAGAGAACACGGTGTGGTTATGTTTGACTTGTAGATAGTTCAGGATCACTTATTGATCATTACTAGTTTGCGACCACTATGCGTAGCTTCTCATCTTTCTCTTTAAATCGTAAGTTAGCCGCCATACAAATGCTTAGTAAACTTGCTGCAGCCTCACCACTTATCCTTTTCATATCCACTGAGATTTGCTAGTATTGATACCCATGGTAATGGGATTGCTGAGTCCTTGTGGCTCACAGATTAGTACAACAACAGTTGCATGTGCAGGTAATGCGATTATTTGACATGAGAGAAACGTTTGCTTGTTCTGGAGTTCTTCTTCTTCTTCTTCGATCAAGGGATAGGTTCCGGGTCGGCAGCTTGGGATTAGTAGGGTGGATATTGTTCTTCTTTTTCATTTGTTTTCATCCGTAGTCGGATCTTGTTCTTCTGTATGATGATTGTCATGTATTGATGTATTGTTGTATTAATGTTGTGACTTGTGACGAGTGTAAGCCTCTATCTCGTATTCTCATCTATTCAGCACAGGTATGTTGTAATGACATCCACCTTGCTATGCGCTCGAAACGCGGTTGTGCCCCAATCACGAGTTGATCACGTAACCGGGATAGAATCGCATATTGGGTGTTATAGTATGTCCATCACCACTTATTTGCAATCATACGCCACCCTTAATTGTCGCATCATAAGATCTTTTGCCAAAGCGAGCGCCTCCCAACAGGCAAGGGCCTCGAGGATCGTAGGGTCCGTCACACTCCAAGAAATATGTCAACTTGTGACCTTCTATGCGTGACCCTATAAGAATTGGTCATAAATCTACGACCATTTGAGACCAATTGGTCAAAAGCTGTTCGGGGGGCTCCAAACCTTGAACTTTAACGATCATTTTGGTGAGAAAGGTCGTAATTTCCTTACACGAAATGGTCATAAAGCAGATAACACTGGTCCGTTGCCTTATTTCTAGCTGATCACGACCAATATAGATGGTCATAACCTTGTAAAATTGTGGTGGGTTGCTATGACTAGGTGCCACCTCATTAGTTTTGCCTATGTGTCATGTCCATGTGTCAATTTTTGCCCTAGGTTGTGAAGCAACCTATATTTCTGTCATTCCCAAAATTCCCAAAAAAATCTCATAAATTCTTTGGGTAATATCTTCGTCAAATATGTAAAAATCTTTCCTTTCCTAGTTCAAAAATAATTCAACAATATTCATTTTCCTATTTTGTTTAAAACAACACTTTGTGAAGGAAGTGTTATTTATATATTCTTGATTTCCCTCAAAAAATTTGGGCACTATTTCCTATCCAAATCATTACCTCATGACAAAATTCAACTCCATTTTCCCAATAAATCTTCCTCGGTGAATTTCCAAAGTTTTTTTCCACCTAGAACCTTTGTGAAAGAAGTACTAGCTATGCATATCCTAATGAGTTGATTTTTGCCACATATTCTATATGCCTATGTAACTTACCTACACCAAATCTTAGCTCAGTTCATTTAGCCAAATTCTCTCACTAATTTTTTGAAGTTTCTGTCCAGAGAAGAGCATTGTGAAGGAAGTATTATTTATATATTCTTGGTTGTCCTCAAAAATTTTGGCCACTCTTTCCTATCCAAATCATTGCCTCATGGCAACATTCAGCTCCATTTGCCCAGTAAATCTTCCTCGGCAAATTTCCAAAGTTTTTGTCCACCTATAACCTTTGTGAAAGAAGTACTAGCTATGCATATCCTAATGACTTGAATTTTTGCCACATATTCTATATGCCTATGTAACTTACCTACACCAAATTTGAGCTCATTTCATTTAGCCGATTTCTCACACTAATTTTCTGAAGTTTCTGTCCAGAGAAGAGCATTGTGAAGGAAGTACCACGTTGGCATGTCCAAATGGTATCCATTTTCTACAGTGCTTTCTTATGCCCAAATAACCATCCTCCACCAAATTTCAGCTCAATCCATTCATTATTTTGAGCCCAGCTTCAACATTCGTATTTATGTCCAGTGTGGTACTTTGCAAAGCAAGTACCACCTAGGCTCCTCCTTTTGAGCTGAAAAATTGTGAAGACAAGTTTCTTAGTAACTGATCATCCTCAGACAAAACTCACGCACATTAGCAATGTGCATTTCCCGTACCGCTAATCAAACACTTGGCTGCTAATTCATATTTGAGCATAGTTCGGTCTTCTCGTGAGAATCTTATGTTGTAATTTTCTTCCTAGCACCTACATGGGGAGTGATGAACCCACTAGACATGTCTAGGCCGCCCAGAACGCATGGAAACGCCGCGGTCATGCGGTTACCACGCGGCGGGCATGTGAGTTTACGCGCTTTGGAATTTGGGGCCCTCAGCCACTGTCCAAACCTCGATGTATCGCCACCAAACCATGTATTTCTTATTAAATAAATACTTATGTACCTAGAAATGATTTTTGAAAAAAATAAAGAGCAAATTATGAGGAAGCTGTAATTCAAAAAAAATTTGACCCGCTTCCAACTGAATCGACGAAAATTTGTCTTTTTCACGAGAGGTGGATCAAAAAATTTCACACCAAACCATTTGGTCAATTGTGCATTAAATATTTCCTAGTATTTTAGAGAATTGATTTGGTACAATTTTGCAACAAATATTTGGTAGGTCCTTCACAAAAAAATCTCATTTTGGGCACTCGAAAAATGGAAAATGATTTTTCCGTGAAAAGAAAATGAAAACTCCCTTAGGCAACATTGTTTGGAATTCCAAGATGCACTCTCGTGCACAATATGAGATCATTTGAACAAACTATGCCATGAATGTGGCCATAAAATTGATCATTTGGCTTGAAAGCCATGATCTTCACGCATAATAGCTCATTTCTGACAACACTTTTTTAAACGAATTGTCATATTACAAGTTTATTATTTTTCCTAGCAACTTGGTCATATATAATGACACAATGCGAAGGTTCTCCAAATTTTTGATTTTCTTTGAATTTTTTATGCCCGTTTCAAAATGCGGTCAAAACGGCAGGCATGGCCGTTCCTAGCTCGTGGTTGAATCTTGGAATTTTTTTTTGTTTCTCTGATTAAATCGATACTTATGTACTTATAAATAATTTTTGGAAAAAATAAAGAGCAAACTATGAGGCAGCTGCAGTTCAAATTGGACCCGCTTTCAGCTCAATCGACGGTAATTTGTCTTTTTCACCAGGGGTGGATCAAAACTTTTCACACCCAACTATTTGGTCAATTGTGCACTAAACATGTCCTAGTATTTTATAAAATTAATTTTGTCTAATTTTGTAACAAATATATGGTAGGTCCTTCACAAAAAAAACTCATTTCGGGCAATCAAAAAATGGAAAACAAATTTTCCGTGAAAAGAAAATGAAAACTCCCTTAGGCAACATTGTTTGGAATTCCGAGATGCACCCTTATGCACAATATGAGATCATTTGAACAAACTATGCCATGAATGTGGCCATAAGATTGATCATTTGGCTTGAAAGCCATGATCTTCACGCATGATAGCTCATTCCTGAGAACACTTTTTAAAAATAATTGCCGTATTACAAGTTTATTATTTTTTCCGTCAACTTGGTTATATATAATGACACAATGCGAAGGTTTTCCGTTTTTTTTATTTTTTTCGAATTTTTTATGCCTGTTTCGAAATGCGGTCAAAACGGCGGGCATGACCGTTCCTAGCTCGTGGTTAAATCTTGGAGAACTTTTGGTGTTTATCTGATTAAATAGATACTTTTGTACCTAAAAATGATTTTTGGAAAAAATAAATAGCAAACTATGAGGCAGCTCCAGTTCAAATTTGACCCGCTTTCTACTAAATCGTCGAAATTTTGTCTTCTTCACGCGAGGTGGATCAAAGTTTTTGACACCCAACCATTTGGTCAATTGTATATTAAATATGTACTAGTATATTAAAAAATTGATGGAGTCCAATTTTACAACAATATTTGGTAGGTTCTTCACAAAAAAACCATTTTTGCCACTCGAAAAATGATTAAAAATAGCTAGAAAGATCAGAAATGCATAAAAATTGGTCCTTATCCATAAAATATGATCTAACTCTAGTGAAAATTTGTGTGGTACCCTTTTGCAAAATATTTTTGATAGCTACTTCACAAAATCCCTCTAGTTTTACTACTTGAAAACTCTTTTAAATCACTGGTTTTCCGAACCAATCAGAACCATTCCCATGGATCAATGACATGGCGCCCATCCATCCATCCATCCATCTCTTCATCCCACATCCATCCATCCATCTCTCCATCCCACATCCATCCATCCATCTATCTACAGAAAAAAGGTAAAAATGAAAAAGAGATACCCCACCCGCAGCCCAAACCCTAGCCCAGATCCCCCTCATCTCCTCGCCGCCGCCGCCCCCTCCCGATCCAGTCCTCCGTCTCACCCCCTCCTCTCCCCCCAAGGACGATGGAAATCCAGTCCTCTCCCCGCGTGGCAACCCTTCCACCCACCCACCTCCGACCTCGCCGTGCTCCTCACCAACCGCCCACCCCTCCCCTCACCATCTCTCCCTACCCTACGCCCTCTGCCCCTGCCTCGATCCCCCAAATCCAATCAACACAACCCCGCCGCCCCCGCACCCCGTACTATCCACCATGGCCGCCTCCTCCTCCTCCTCGCTCCGGATCCCCGCACCAACCCACCACCTGGCCGTGGGAGCGCGTCCGCGGCGGCTGCCCTTCCACGCCGTCTCCGTCCGTCCCCCGTCGCTCTGCAGTCTCCTCCGTCTCCGCCTCCTTCCCTTCTCGTCTGCTTCTTCATGGGTTTAATGAATTGATTGATCGTGCAAGTGGTGTGGTATGGAAGTTACATGACGAGCCCGGAGCTGGACGAGGACGCGATGGAGAGGGAGCCGGCGGCGGCGTCGCGCGATGGCGGGATGGCCGTGCAGGCGAGGGACGGGGTGTTCACATGGGACGACGAGGAGACGGAGCCCGGGAAGGAGGTGGTCCGAGGCATCGACCTGGGGATCCGCAGCGGCAAGCTGGCCCCGGTGGTCGGCATGGTCGGGTCCGGCAAGTCGTCGCTGCTCGGTGGCATCCTCGGCGAGATGCACAAGGTCTCTGGCAAGGTACGAATATCCGTTGGTCTCTTGCAGTTAATATGATGCATGTGTGGTTGCATCTGCACTGGTCCTGTTGGGAGACCACACATGGTACTACTGCATACGCATATGCATGGGGGTTGCATCTGCACTAGTCCTGTCGGGAGACCACACATGGTGTCTATAGTTGTTGTAGGTTGGTTGTAGCCGCAACACATACTATCTTGGTTTAGTTTAGGGGCAAATAGAGACGTTTCTCTAGGACTGTGTTATTGTGACGCCCGAATAATCAAGCTACAGTAAACCTCTGCTAATGATGCCAGGTCACCTCGGTTACTGTTGATAATCTCGGGATTCAGAATCGTTTCGGAATTCAAATTTAAATAAAGTCAAACTAGAAAAGTTTTCAAAAGTCAAAACTAAAAAGTTCAAACGGTGACAAATAAATCATAAGTGATTATTGTAGAGAAACCACATTTTTATAAAATGTTTAACTGCTCTAAAATAATTACAACAATAGGTAAAACAATTAACTAAATGCCGCTTGTATTTTATAAAATACTAAACTATATTATTTGGGGGTTAAACCTGTTGTAGCAGAGGTATAATTAGTGATACTATTATAGGTACAACTTTTATGTGTTATGAAACAAAAAGAAACCAAAACAATAAAAGGAAAGATAAGAAAAGGGAAAATAAAACAAAAGACAAAAGAAATTAAAGCCCCCCCCCATTTGGGCCAACCAGCCCATTTAGCCAACCGGCCGCCCAAGAGCCACCTTGACCACAGCCTATTAGGCCACTCCCCCAACCAAACCCTAGAACCAACCCCACTCCCACCACGATCTCCACCCTCTCCCTCCCCATGATCCACAGGAGAGGGCGCTCGGTCCCCGTTGCTCTCCCAGCTCGCCCCGATCCCCTCCTCTCGCCCCATCACCAGATCTGGGGTGTGCCCGTGCCCGAGGACCGCCACCTCGCGGGCGCAGCACCTCCCGGCCTCCTCCCCCTCCCTCGGCTGGATCTGGATCGGGGAAAACCCCCCGATCACGTCGCCCGTCGCCGAGACAACCTCGCCGCCCCGCGCCCGGAGAACGCCGCCTCACCGGAGCTCCCTCCCACTTGACTGCTTCCCGCCTCACGTCGTCCCGGCATCCACCCGAGCCCCGCTGCCTGACCCTACTTCCTCCCACAGTGAGCCGCGCCTCCTCTCCTTCCTCTGTCCCATTCCAGCCCGCGCCCGGACATGCCCCTGCACCGCGGTCGCCGCGTCCGGCCCATGCGCCGCGCGCCCCTGGGGCATCCATGCCCCGCACCCTGCCGCGCCTCTTCTCCCCTCCCTAGCGCGCCTCCTCGACCGGCTCCTCCTGCCGGCGGATCCCGGCGAGCCCCCGCGCTCCGGCCACGGCCACCGGCGCAAGCCGTCGCCCGCCCGCCAGACGCCCTCCCGTCGTCGCGGCCTTGGCCCGGCGCACTTGTTGCCGCCGGGCGCGGCCTCCTCTCGGCACCCTCCTCCGGCCGTCTGCCTTGCCACGGCCCGCCCGCCCGTGGCCTCGCCCATGACCATCTGGCGCCCGGCGTCAGCATCCCCCTCCGCCTCCTGCGGTTCATCGCCGGGTCGGGCGCCTATAACGCACCCGTACCCGGCACCGCTAGGCCCCCGGCCCTTGACTAGGGGCCCCCTTGAAGCAGTTTCTAAAAAAAATTAATTAAAAAGTAAATGGATAAATAAATAATAATAATATATAATAATAATTAATTAATATTAAAATTAATTAATTAACTAGATAATTAACTTAACTAATCTTGTTTAGTTGAACTAATTAAACTTGATTAACCTAATCACTTGGGTTAGTTAATTAATCTGATAGGTTAATTAGCACTCAATGACAGGTGGGTCCCACTGGACCCACACATCAGGTTGACCAGGTCAATGGTCAACGTTGACTAATGACATCACTCTGATGCCATGCTGACATCATCATTTACTATTCTGGATAATGTTGGATTTAAATAAATAATTAAATAAAATAAGAAAATGATTAAATATTTAGAAAATCATATCTTTTAATCCGTAACTCGGATGAAAATACTTTCTACATGAAAGTTGCTCAGAACAACGAGACGAATCCGGATACGCAGCCCATTCGTCCGCCACACATCCCTAGAATAGCAAACACGCAACTTTCCCCCTCCGGTTCATCTGTCCGAAAACGCGAAACACCGAGGAAACTTTCCCGGATGATTCCCCCCTTCGTCGATATACCTAGCACCGCGTATTGCCTCGTTAACTTTTGTGATGCTTTGTTTGCTCCGTATTTACTGTTTCTTCCCCCTCTTCTTCCCGGTAGACCCAGGGCGATCTTTGCTGCTTTGGTACCCCGATCGACTACGGTGTTGTGATCCCTCCTTGCCGAGCAACCAGCAAGCCCCCTTTGATCACCGGATATCGCCTACTCTTCTCTATCTTGCTTGCATTAGAGTAGTGTAGCATGTTATCGCTTTCAGTTAATCCTATCTTTCTGTATAGCTTGTCCTTGCTACTCAAGTTGTTACCTTTACACCTTTATCCTCTTGCTTAGTATAGGATGCTACTGCTCCATCAGTGACCCTACACTCTTGTCCGTCTGCCATGCTATACTACTGGGTTGTGATCACTTCGGGAGGTGATCATGGACATATACTATATACTTTACACTGTTACATTACCTGTGATACTGTTCGGAGATGGGGGATGAAAGGACAGGCGGCTCCATCCCGGTAGAGGTGGGCCTGGGTTCCCGATGGCACCCGACTGTTACTTTGTGGCGGAGCGACGGGGCAGGTTGAGACCACCTAGGAGAGAGGTGGGCCTCGCCTGGTCGGCGTCATGGATACTTAACACGCTTAACGAGATCTTGGTATTTGATCTGAGTCCGCCATTTGGTCTATACGCACTAACCAACTACGCTAATGATTATGGGCACTCGGCGTCGTGGTATCACCGGCACTTCGTGACACCGGATCGAGTGGCGCGCTACCGGATTGGAACGTAAGTTCGCTCTTGTATTAAGGGGCTAGTTACGCTTTTGGTCGCGTCACATAGCGTGCGGTGTGCTATGGGCGATGGGCCAAGACCCTGTGCGCTTAGGTTTAGACCGGCGTCTGGCCTCTGTTGTGCCTAGGTGGGGCTGCGGCGTGTTGATCTTCCGCGGCGGGCATGACCCGAAAAAGTGTGTCCGCCAAATGGGATCAAGCGTGTTGGGTTATGTGGTGCACCCTGCAGGGAAGTTAATCTATTCGAATAGCCTTGATCTTGATAATGGGCGACTTGGAGTTGTACCTTGACCTTATGACAACTAGAACCGGATACTTAATGAAACACACCCTTCCAAGTGCGGATACAATCCGTGGTCGCTCTCTCTCGTGGTTACGAGGAGGGATCGCCGGGTAGGATTATGCTATGCGATGCTACTTGGAGGACTTGATCTACTCTACGCTACATGCTGCCAAGGCGGAGGCTTCGAGCGTAGTCTTGACAGATTAGCTATCCCCTCTTATTCTCGCATTCTGCAGTTCACCCACTGATATGGCCCTTTATACATATATCCATGCATATGTAGTGTAGCTCCTTGCTTGCAGTACTTTGGATGAGTACTCACGGTTGCCTCGTTCCCCTTTTCCCCTTTCTTTACCCGGTTGTTGCGACGCATCGATGGAGCCCAGAGCGACGCCACCGTCGATGGCGACTACTACACCGGAGGTGCCTACTACTACGCAGCAGCCCGGCTGACCAGAGTAGTTAGGAGGATCCCAGGCGGGAGGCCTGCGCCTCTTTCGATCTGTATCCCAGTTTGTGCTAGCCTTCTTAAGGCGAACTTGTTTAACTTATGTCTGTACTCAGATATTGTTGCTTCCGCAGACTCGTCTATGATCGAGCACTTGTATTCGAGCCCTCGAGGCCCCTGGCTTGTATTATGATGCTTGTATGACTTATTTTATTTGTAGAGTTGTGTTGTGATATCTTCCCGTGAGTCCCTGATCTTGATCGTACACGTTTGCGTGTATGATTAGTGTACGATTGAATCGGGGGCGTCACAGTTATGTGATTGATAGGTCACTTCACTGTCCCATGACAAGCATCGCAGAAAAGGTTGTGGATTTCTAGGAAGAGCGAGCTGCTATATATGTAATGCATGATAATCATAATAACCATTGGACCTTCTGGACTCACATGATAGCAAGAGTCTACAATAATGCTGATTTCTGAGCGGTAAGCTATGCGAAAATGCTGATGTGGACAACAAGGTGTGAACATACTTCTATTATTGTTTCGTTTGCTTGTTTCTGTATGAGATATGCTACTTGTGAAGGGCTGTACCTAGATTAGACTCGTGTGGAGAAACAAGTAGCACTTGTAGTGGACAACTAGATGTTCTGCAAATCTTCTTGTTCCAGTAATGTTTGAGTATCTGTTAACAGTATAACATTAGTAGTTCTCTGATTTAGTTCTCATCAAAATCAACAGCCCTCTCTTGTGTTCCTGTTATGAGAATTGTTCCTTCAAGGATATGCTAGAATGACATATGTGTTCAATCTTCAATGTGAACAATTGGTGTTTTCCTCTTAGTTTTTGCCCCTAAATATTTTTCTTGAAGCTCCACTGCCGCATCACGTTCTTGGTACAGCAAGTACCAGTTCCTGAGCGTTTGCACAGTTTTCCTCCAAAGTATTATGCATAGAGCTCTAACTAACATTTTGAGACCTTATAGGTTTCACAAACAAAATATGCACTATCAAGACACTTGGGTATATAAACAAGTAGTAGTAGCAGTTGTACTGGACAACTGGTTATTTTGTATCTTTTCTTGTTCAAGTAATTCTTGAGTATCTGTTAACAAAACAACCATAGCAGTCCTCTAATTCAACTCAGTTCAATACATACTATTTTGTATATTTTCCTTGGTATGTTTAGTATGAGACAATATTCTAATACCTCTGCATTGAATTCTTTAGGCTAAAGAAAGGTTGGAAGCAGCCTACCCAACAATAAAGGAGCCGGCTCTTGTTGTTGCTCTAAGGCTATGAAGCAAGCATCGTAGCAGCTTTTGCCGTTGGCTGTGAAGGCAATTCAAGAAAGTGAGTGGAAATGTGTTCATTCTACAATAGAGCCGGTTTAATTTTGTTTTGCAAATTCTAGTTAGCTTACATGTGTATTACATTCAGATAATGTAGAGCTTGACAAGGAGGCAGCTGATGTGTTCATTTGGTGCCTGACTCATAGTCCAGAGTCCTACAAGTTGTGGCTGAGTGATGTTTTTGTTTTCTTTGCCTTTGTACAGCTCTGATGTTTAATTTCTGTTTCCAGGACAAGCTTCATGCAGAGAATACCCAAGCTACAATTTACTGCAATTCACATGTTTTGAATTCTTCAATCTTGAATTGTTTAATGATGATAGCTATCTTGCACCGTACTATAAAATCATGGATCGGCAACTAGCTGATTGTCAATCCATTCTTGCTAGAAGTGTTGTTGTTTTTCTTCTTCTAAGATAAGATGGTAGCATCACATGTCATCCTATCATGTTGTACTAGTTCCTGAAGTGTAAGGTAAGATAGTGGCATTAGATGTGTGTTTTGACTTGTGACTACTTACTAGATGGATACATGCAGCTAGCTAGCAACCTAGCAGTAATAGTAGGAATACATGTGACTAATTCCCTCCCTATACCTTGTGATTGGTTCCAGGTATAACAGATGCCATCTCTGTCCTGCAACATATGCACCTGATTACATTCAGGTGCATATAATATACTTGAACAGTGTAAACATATGCATCTGTAAAAATATCTCATTCATAGTGTGGTGTTTTAGCTAGGAATGTTGATTAATTTAGCATGCTTATGATTAGGATGAGTCGCTAAAGTGAATGATGTGAGGGATGTTCTCACGTATTACTGTTAGTGTTGTTCCTTTTCTGTCTTTTTTTGTCTGATTTTGTTTTTTGTAGTAATTTAATTTCTGTTTTGTAGACCTGTTTGTTTTTGTTACTATTCTGTTTGTCTGGTGATGAAAAACCTGTTAATCATACCATCTTTCGGGACTGATTGGTCGTAGTGCGCTCATGCTGTCATTCTGCAATTCTTAGGACAAATTGAACAGCTTGACTGTAATTTTTCTGAATAGTTCCGAACTTACATGTCATCTACTTTTCAGTATTTTATTCTGTTGTTTACTATGTATAGAATATGGCTGGACAATGATGGAAACCAAATAAAACACCATCTTTTTGGACACCTAATGGCTGGACAAATATGTTCATATTTTTTTAAGTTGCTTTGATCTTTGTTGATAATTTTTTGGTCTAAAATATTTCTCTATGAAGAGAGTACAAGCAGACGGGCGGTCTGAACTGGTGCCATGTTGATATGTCTGCGTCATCTATGCTACCCTTGTGGTTGGCATCTGAGAGAAAAAAATTGTGCATTTTGTTCTTCTCATAAGTTAAATTTTTTAAATTCTTCTGCTTTTTTTCCTGTTTGCACTTAGATTCTACTATCCCTCTTTGTTGCACTTGGTCTGAGGGGGATGTAGTGGGCGCGGATAGAGAAATGGTTTACTTGCCAACCCTTTGCAGCGTTTGCCATTTCTTTGGATTAGTGGCAGTAATTTGAACCTTACCCGTGCTTCCGATTAATTCATGAAGGACAAGGGAAAACATGGTTGAATTTCTTAATATGAGGCAAAAAGAGCCACTCTCATTATTGTCATTCTTTTACATTCATGTGTTATGTTTGACCATGGCTGTGATGATACACTTTCAACAAACATGCCAGTTCTGCTTCTGGAAATTCATGACTGAAAAACCTGTTATACAAGATATGTTTAGTACTCATGTATTATGGCCGTGGCTTATTTAGTCTGTGCTTGTTGTGCCTTGTGTATTGGAGCCTAATTAGCTTCTGTTAGGGGATAATCTACTAGTTATAGCAAGATTTTACTCTTGTGTCATGCAATAGATGGTTCATGTGTACTGTGATGTACTAGTTGAGCTCTGCTGGTTGTACTAGTCGAACTCTGCTCCTTCTAACTCATATCAATTTTGCTCCTGCTGCTGTACAAGTGATGCTTGTTTGATTGTTGATGGACATGAACTAGCAAACTTTGTTGTTTTGCAACTAGTTTGTACGTCACCCAGCTTGCTGCTGCGGTGGCTGTCGATGCCGGCGAGCCTGCAACATCTCCGATGAGCTGCAGGACCTGGAAACCTAAGGTATGCCCTGCTCCTCCTCCTTCCACCCTCATATCATGTGCGCCAAGTCCATCTACTATCTCGTGTGTTGTAGATCATGATGTACCAGAACCCTGCAACAGAACTACTGATGTAATATGCAAAGAACAAATTGAAACCATGTTCTTTAAAATTAAAGGGTCTGATTGATATCAGTCCTTCTTTTGGCAGATATACTATGTATCCTGACTTGTTATTTTCTTCTCTAGCAAATTGTAGACATGAACCTTTAGTTGACCTATTGTTTCATAGACATATATCTGCATTTCTGTTGCTTTATCATACATTCGATCCATGAATCCGCATTTCTGTGAAATTTTGTTAAATATATATTTTCCAGGTAGTCTATACACTAAAACTGGAGGTTTGAATATCTACTCCAGGAATGAAAGTGCTACTCTAATGCCTTTGTGTTCACCATTTTACAGGAGCTCCATGCCTAGGAAATTTCAAGTTCGTAGTGGCGTATTCTGATAGTCTAGAAAAGTGAAGAAGTCCGGAGTGTATTTGTAGTAGGAGTTATATGTTCTGATAGTATCACATGTAATGGTGAAATGAATTATGTAAAGATTGTGCTATTAGCCAAAATTGGCATGTGGTTTGATAATTCTCATTTGTTTGTTGTTCTGACTGAAATAATTGTGTGGAAATTGAAACATTGTTTGTCTTTAATTAGAACCTGACAAGTGGGACCTAATAGTATTTGGCATATAAAAAGGCCATTTTCCAAATAATATTCATAGGAAAAAAATCTAAAAACTACGGAAAATGGACTGTAAAAAGGCTGAGGCCCAATTGAGAAAATAGATGCGGCCCAAGAAAGAAACGGTCCAAAAAAGGATCACGACCTGGAAATAAAAAGGTTGCAATGTTGGGCTTGGCCCATGAAGTCGACCAAAAATTGGCAGGAAAAAAATATAGAAAGGCTGAAGTGTTGGGCTCGGCCCATGTAAAACACCGCATCGGACCGGGCTGAATCTTATCAAAGACTTTTTCATTTGGTCGCAATTTTGCCATGTCTGATCCGGCGTGGCCTGGGTAGACAGCTAGCGACCAAACAGAAGGTCATAGAATTAATGACCTTTTGTTTTGGTCGCTACCTTCCACGACCTTCTCACAGAGAAGGTCGTTAATTTCAGTTTACGACTGTCAGCTTTTGACCATCTGTTTTTGGTCACAAAAAAATCGTAAATGAAAAACAATGACCTTTCAGTGACCAATGATGATGGTCGCAAGTTGACATATTTCTTGTAGTGTCAGTCCCTGATACACAAGTGCGGACAAGCCAGCATATAATCCCTCCTCATTGCAACATACTGCAGAAATAGATCCATTATGGTCATTCTTATCAACCTCCGCATCAATATTAAGCTTGTGAAAACCGGCTGGTTGTGGAGCCCAGCTTCTAGTTGTAGCAGTTACTTGCGCTGGTGCTCTAGTTCTCTGCTTTGTGATTGTGAGTTGTAGATCATCCAGGTAGCGATTTACAAACTTGTGTCGACATTGGGATTTGATGTATGCCTTCATGGATAAGCTTCCGTCGCGCCGAGCAAATCTCCCATAATGTTACAAACATTTTTGTAAACTCCGCATGCGATACTGATTCCAATATTGTGAAAATCTAGTTTTTTGGGTTTGGCTCCGCGGTAGCCAACATATGTTCAACTAGCTCCGGTTCAGATAATGCCCACACACACTGCGCCATCCAGCAAAGGAGGAGTGAGTGCATCCACGAGACATCTACGCTGCATAGTGCACAAGTAGAAGAAGTTGCCATGCTTCGGTGTTGTCTCACATCGGCAGTAGGTAGTGAGCAGTGGGCAAGTATCCACAGAAACACCCTCACCTTGGATGGGACATCTGTTTTCCCTAACTTTGACCAGCTGCTGCATTCTTTTGCATTTTTAGAACAATCCGATCTGCCTTCTAAGCATGCTTCATGTCGGATCTTCGTTGCCACTAGCATTCTATATATAGGAAGACCACACTAAAAATTCACCTTTTTTCTCATGTACCCAAGCCCGCAAACAGTCACACTGCCTTGTACTAATTGGTACTCCCTCCGTCTCATAATATAAGAGTGTTTTCTACACTACGAGTTTCATAATATAAGAGCATTTTCTACACTAGTGGAAGGGAGAGAGTATATACAGAATTAGCTCCGCATCGTGCTTCTTTGCTGGGGGTTTTTTTCTGAGAAATGCTTTTTATTTTTTATTTTTTTATAAATGCTTTTTTGCTGGCTTTTTTTAGCTAATATGTACTCTTTATTGCACGTTCAAAAATATCGCAATACAGATAATTTCGGGTAAAATAGCAAGCCACACATGGCGCCCGGGAGGGAGAGATGCCGCTGCCTTGGCTAAGGCATGAGCCTCTCCATTGTGTCTCCTACTCTCATAAATAAACTCAACATTACTAAAAAACCTCCGTTGATGTTTGATATCTTGTAACATAGGGAAGAACCTACACGGGAAATCATCAGCAATTCGTGTCACCACCTCTTGACAATCTGATGCCACACATACGGATCGTACATTTAAATCCATCGCGAGTGCCAGTGCCTCGCTGCATGCCCGTGCCTCGAGAATTGCTGGATTAAAAAAACCTTCAGAAATGATGGCAGAAGCTCCGAGATAGTTACCCTGTTTTTCTCGGCACACAACGGCCGAGGCGCCCCTGTCACCGATCTTAGAGAAGCCACCATCTGCATTTATCTTCACATCATGGGATTCCGGCGGCAGCCATGCCAGTTGTACTGGCTGATCCGCAAGGACTCTGGATCTTGCAGACAGGTCCCTGGGGGTTACATGCATGCCCCTGGGCGTCACATGCAGGTCCTTGGATGACGCGTGCAGTTCTCTTGTACGTGCCCCTTTCTCTGGAATTTGGTCCAGCTCCGCCATGAACTTCTGAAAAAAAACATGCGTGCTAAGAGGACTTTGAAACTGGTTGTCATGGATAGCTCTGCGCCTAGCCCACCAGATCGCCCACATCATTACGAGCATGCGCGCAAGGGACTCCATAGGTAGGGTATCCACCAGCCAAAACATCCAAAGCTTAGCATCTTCAGTTCGGTTGGAGATGATCGTTTCTGTGATGTCCTCATCGGCGAGCGTCCAAACACAGCGCGCCATATGGCAATCAAATAAAGCATGGCGCCATGAGTCCACTGCCACATGGCAAATAGAGCATTCCGCGGAGTCGGCCATACTTCTGTGTTTCCGGACCGCCCCTGTGGGTATTGAAGTTTTGGCTAAACGCCAGGCAAAAACCCTCACCTTGGAGGGAACCGCAGCTCCCCATAGCTTGGTCCATGACCGGCTG
Source organism: Aegilops bicornis (assembly GCA_021605145.1). Lineage (NCBI taxonomy): Eukaryota > Viridiplantae > Streptophyta > Magnoliopsida > Poales > Poaceae > Aegilops > Aegilops bicornis. Next base: position 842,434,939 of record CM038670.1, on the reverse strand, counting down.
TCGGCTTGGATGTTGGAATGGCCATCGTTGTGCTCAACCCATCCTACCTCTCTCGTCGCACTGCTCGGCCTGGCCCATGTTCGAGCCGAAAGAGAACAGTGCTGCGGCCCAACTCCGGAGGCGTGTAGCGCTGGGCTGGAGCAGCGGTGACGCAGAGGTAGTGCTGTCTTCGTTATTAATAGTTTAATACCATACCGCTTAGCTAGATTAAGTTCGGCTAATTTATAAACCGCACGGTAGGGACGTTTGGCAACCACACGGCAGGTGTGGTCAGCTATTACAAATTGAATTGGTTAAATGATCCGTCGGAGATTATTACATGCACGGCTCGACATGCCTGCATGGTTGCTTCTAGCCTTCTTCACACCGACAAGGTGTGTATGCTTTTTATTTCTTCTCCTTTTTCTTTCTCAATTCAACCTTTTTTTTTCTCGTGGGAATCGATGAAAATTATAGACCAATGTCAATGCTGCAATGCTAATGGTTACTTGCCCACACAAGATTCACTCTCCTTGACTATGCTAATGGTTATGCACCAGTTCAAAGGGCAAGCTGTTCCCATCCTTTGAACTGGACTCAGCTCTGATTGTTGTGCCCGGCCTAGTGGCGTGCATAAAGATTCACTTTACAGTGCAGTCTGCTCTTCACATAAGAAAGTTGCAACAATTCTGTCGTAGTTTGAACAAGTACAAATTCATACAGGAAAACAAAGGCGATATCCAGTGTTAAAAGTGCACAAATAAAACATCAACTTCAGAACGCAAGTTCCCGCCTGGTAGTAAATTTAAGGCTTTATTTCGCTTGCACCGTCACGATGAAGCCGCAAGGAATGATGAGGCACTCAAACTGGAAGGATCCAGCCCCAAATGATCACGAATCATACACTGCGTTTGCCACAGGATGTGCCGAGCGAGAGATGGTACTCGGCCCGGGGGTGTCATCTGAGATTAGCTGTACGCTGGGGCCAGCTACCCTCCTAGCTATGGGCTTACGTGGCATACGGAGCTGTGAGTCGATGCTGGTTAGCATTGCCACAACTTCAGACATGGCAGGCCTGTCCTCCTCAGGCGATTGGTGCAAATTCTGCACGCAGAGAAGGCCAATCTGAATGCACCTGGCTAGTGCTGACAAGAGCTCACCAGGTTCGCCCACTTCTTGATCAAGAAGCTCCTCAATATCACGACGATTCCACAATTCCCAGGCCTGCAAAAATATGCTCGGTCATACAGAGTACCGCTCATCTTTGTTTTATATGGCTATGCTTGGAACGTCCTTTTCTAAAAAAAAATGCTTGGAACGTGTGTTGGGCTTGTATAGCAAGCTGAACAAAGATTACACCCGTTTCAGTGGGAAGAAACTAGAGGACGCATCAAGGAGGAGTACGTTTTATCATGAGCAGACTTACATGACGAAGGAACGTTGGCATGCTTTTTCTCCTTTTGCCGGTAACTATCTCCAGCAGGACGACTCCGAAGCTATATACATCACACTTGTACGTCAGGGTCCGCTCTGCTCCTGCATACTCTGGAGCGACATATCCTCTTCATTTAACACAAAACATGGAATCAATTTCCTAACATAGTAGTCTAAGTTGAATATGAAACATTGGATGAGATGGAAATTTCAGTTGTACGGTGTCAGTACTACTGTCGGATCTGTCTGGTCGGCAATGAACAGCTTGGCAGTGGCGAAGTCTGCTATCTTCGGGTTCCACGAATCATCCAGAAGTATATTGCCAGGTTTAAGATCCCTGTGAATTACTCCCTTGCTGTGAAGAAATTCAACACCTACTGCAACCCCACGAATTATTTCCAGTCTTTGCGCCCAATTCGGTGAAGAGCGGGGCATGTTTTGTTCTCCTGCGTTTCCAAATAGGTGCATGAGGCCAAAAACAGATATGAAATAATTGTGGATTACATTTGTACATATAATGATAGATTGACACGGCATGCATTGCAGTGAGTACCAAATATGTAGCGATTTAAACTTTTTTTCTCCATCAATTCGTAGACTAGTATCCACTCATCTTCTTCGTGATCCTGGCAATAGTAGAGAAGCTCGGCAAGGTTGACATGCCTGAGTGTCGACATCACTTCCACTTCCCTTAAGAAATCTCCCCTGCCTTTATCAGTAAGACGAGCGCGTTTTAGCCTCTTTACAGCAACATCAACAGCACGGTCTGTACCATCGCGTAACTCCCCCTGGTGATTATACAGTACCATGTTACGATGTAGATTAAGCATATATATGGAGTATACAATCATCTACTACTGCAGGGTGCCATTGAAATATCTGATTGTATTATCTCCTTTAATACTCTGTAGTCAATCTGTGACAAATGTACAAGAATAGTTATTACCTTGTAGACCTTGCTAAATCCTCCTTTGCCAATGATGTTTCGGTTGGAAAAATTTCCTGTAGCCTCTTTTATAGTAAGAAGACTAAGTGCACGTACAGACCTCATGGGCAAAGCAATATTTGGAGAACCATTATCAGGAGCGTTGGGTACTGGAAAATAATTAGGCTTGTCAGATCGTATCTCTCCTTCAGAATAGTAAAAGAAGGAAATACAAATGTGCTTATATAGAAAGCGTTTACCTGGATTGTGACATCGTCTCCAGATGAAAAAGAAGAAAGCAAGGAGAACCACAATGATGATCACGGATACGGATACACCGATAATAACAATCCGAGTAGGAAACTTGGACACAGATGGCTCTCCTGGGATGTGTTACCAAAAGTCAACTTTGTAACCTTAATGTTTCCTTAAAGTTAAAATTTTCCTTTTGTATTTGCACAAAGGTGTCAATCTTTTTTTCTTGGAAAGGCCTATACCCTATAGGTGCATTAGCCGAACTGAATCTTTTCCATTAAGCCACAAACGCAGCAAAGAATTATAGTAAATGAAATTGGAAAGACAATAAAATATGTTATTCCTATCAAAATGATGAATTGATAAGGCACTTTTGTTTTTACTATATCATCTCGTTTATGCTGTAAATGAAGTCAACTTCCAGGGTGGTGTTTCTGAGCTCGGCTCATATACACCCGCATGAACATTAAGATCGGCCTCCCATTCCCCAGCGCCGCCCCAGGCGGGCGACGGCGGCCCTCCCTCCCCTCGCCGCCCAGCCCCCTCCTCCCGCCGCTGCCGCCGGCTGGCGTTGCCGGGCGTTGCCCGCGCAGCGCCGTGGCGAGGCCGGCGGTGGCATCCCTCTTCCTCTTCCCCTCGCGGTTCCCCGGCTCAGGCGGCGGTTTCCGGCGATGGTGCACCTCGGCCGGCGGTGCTCCGATGTAGATCGGGCGCAGATGCGGCGGCGGCGCGGTCCTTTGGTGGCGGTGGCGGCTGACGGCGTGGGTCAGCCGGCGGAGCCCTGCAGGCCCAGATCTGGGCACTTTTGGGTCCGATCTGGGTCAGGGCGGGCTGGTCTGGCCTCCGGCGGGTCTCCTCCGGCTGGGCTATCGGGATGCGGTTGTTGGGATCGGCGGCTCCGCGCTGCGTCGGCTGCAACGCGGCGGCAGGAGCTTAACGGGCCCGTTCTGGGCCCGGCTGGGCAGGGGGTCCAGCTTGCTCCCGCGCCTGCGTCCGGTCTGCTACTGCTTGTGCCAGTGGAGGTTGCCCCTCCCACGTTGGCTGTGGTGCTCCCGGTCCCTATCGACGGTGGTCTCGTTTGGTTCGGCCGGCCTCGCAGTGTCTTCGGTGGAGAGGCGACGGTGGTGTCCTCGTGATTGTGGTGGCGCAGGGTGGTGGGCGGTTGGCGTGGTGGAGCCGCCGGTTGGTCCTGGGTTGTAGGTTTGAGGGGTAGGGCGAAATCCCTCTCGGGTCCGCCTGGCACCGATGCGGTGGCGCTGCGGTGCCATCAACCTTCTTGAAGGGCGTCGGGAGTACCTCTCCCCCGCTTCCCTCCGTGTACCGGGAGAAATCCTAGGATTCGTTCGGGCAGCAGCGTCGTCCTCGTCGCAGTCCTTCGCGAAGGTGTTGCTTGGTTCGCAGCGACTCGATGGCATTGGAGCGTGGTGGATGTTTTCGGTGGGCGCAACGGTTGCGGGATGCTTCAGCTTTCGTTCATCCGGTGCTGCCGGCATTTCTTTCTTTTGCTTTTCTCTTGTTTTTCTTTTGGGCATGGTTGTGCTGTTTGCCCCAGCGTCGAACTTCTGGTTGTATCGGGTGGTTGCTATATTAATATAGCGGGGCGCAAGCCTATTTCGGTAACATTAAGATCAAGAAAAATAAGAAAATCTCAAAAATTTAGACAGCAAGCATGTTTGTGTATTCAAAATCCATGTAAAATTTGTGAAGAACGGACATGTGTGGTGATCTCAGAAAAAAAATATCCCACTATTTTCCTTTATCAAGATCACCACACATGACTTGTTGCGAATATTTGCATGCAACTAGAACAAATATGTTCCTTCTCAAAACATTGTTGGATTTTTTTAATTGTTTACTATTTTCCATGATTTTACTGTTAATGTGGGTGTATACGAGCTCGAGGTCAGAATTGAATTCAGGTCAATTTCTTGCATGGCAGAAATGCGTGGATGGATAGTCTGTACATACCAAATTCTGATTTCGACAACCTCAGGTAGAGATCCTGCTTGCTGTCAACAATAAGGAGAAGATCAACAATGGCATCCGCCCACATGACACAGACACTGCGATTGCCGCCTCCTCTGATATCAGCGGCAGCGTAGGCCAAACACGAGCAGTTGGCATAGCACCTCGCCTCGCACTCCTCCAGCGTAGCGACATCAATGTCCACGGTCGCATTCTGCGTGTCAGGAAGCTTCACTCCTGACACCACCTTGAAGCGGTCCGTCGTCTTCCACCCATGACACTCCAGAACCGTGTCGCGCTGGCACCCACCTGCATACTGCTTCATCTGCCACGCCGATGTCGATACGGGGCTGAACCCCGGCATGCAGCCGCAGAACCCAGACAATGCCGCATCAGGGTTGCAAAGGCCAAACGCCCCGCACTTGCTGTAGGCATCGCAGATGGCATCCCTCGCACCCCTACTGAAGTAGTAGATCCATGACTTGGTGTCGACGTCCCACACCAGCCGCTCCGCCATGCCGGTGTGGTTCACCACAACACGGGTCAGTGGCGCCCCAGGCACGGCAGTGTACCCATAGGTTATCTCCATCGGCTTGGCCGTAAGGCCCGTCACGTGCAGCGGGTACTTGTCCAGGTACATCCACGCCTCCGGGACACCGTTGAAGTAGATCCCATTCCACGGCCCCGAGCGGTACGTCTTGACGTTACCATGCCACACGACGAGCTCTGGTAACCCCTTGGTTTCCAGCGTGCGGCGGTAGTCCCCCGGAGATGGGTCGTCAGCCGATCGCCACGACGTGAGTTGCCACTCGGTTCCAGTCCAGAAGTTCTTACCCAGCTTCATGCCGGGCAGCAAGGTGTCCGACGGGTGGTCGAACGACTGCCACAGGTAGGCGTCACTGCTGCCATTCCGCATGACCAGGTTGCCGGAGTCGAGAAGCTGAGCCGTGCTTCCGCTGGAGATGTCTGAAGACCAGACCGTGCGGCGAGACCTGTCGAGCAGGACGAGGGTGGAAGAGTCGTTGAACACCAACATGCCGGACGTGTCACCGAGAGGGTCATCGCGGTTGGCCACCCAGTAGACGGTGTCGTTGGACACAGAGAACCATATGTCGAGGTACCTCTTAGTGGACACCCCGGGAGAAAAGAACCCCAGGGTGAAGGAGCTGCCGGCCGAGACGAGCGTGTCGCCATTGGAGTCGGTGAGGTTCTGGCCTTTCTCAAGTTTGTCAGCAGCGGAGGTCTGGATGAAGAGGAGGAAGATGCATGCCAAGAAGAGGAGGAGAAGAAGCTGGCTGGTTGGTCTCATGATGGGTGTTCCCTTACACTGTTCATGCACATGGACTGCATTGTTTTGTAGCTTGAACCGGCAACACCATAATTTTTTCATTTCAAAAGCAGAAGATAAATTTCCCCGCAAAAAAAGAAAAGCAGAAGATAAATTATTGTAGTTCAACCTCTGGGTAACATGGCTGGTATTTGAATTAAATTTCGAAATATAAGCTCAAGCAAGTGGGTCATTAGACTACTGGGTCAAAATGAGGCGCATCGGATATGATTGGTGTCAGCTTGCCAAGATGCCTTCTGCAAGCCGGCGACGCCCTAATTGTCAACGCAATATTTTGCAGGGAACAGTTAGCTACATGAGCCGGCGCATGTATGTGGCTGCAACTCGTTTCTTTTTCTTTTTTTTGAAACTCATGTCTTAACTTTATTTAAAACTCTCAGTTAGGGATTTCGTCTGATACAACCTGCAGAATGCAGTCAGGTGGTTCATGTAACCAAACCTTACATATATTATTTGCCACTCGATGCCTAGCTAACCGATGTGCAGCAGCGTTAGCAGATCGGCTAACCCATGTTATTTTCCAGCGTTCTCTCGAAGACAGGATTTGCTTAACCTCCTCGATGATCGGTCCCAGCTCCGAGAGATCCTTACCCTTGTTCCTCAGCTTGCAAACAATCTCTTTGCAGCCCATTTCAACGTGAAGGTTTTGTACATTGAGTTCCGCCGCGAGCTGAGCTGCTCTTCTACACGCATACAATTCCGCTCTTGCCGGGTCCTTGCAGCTCGGATAAACATGACATGATCCTCCCAGGAAGGCCCCCTCCTAATTCCTGAACACAACTCCCGCGCCTCCCATCTCCCCCAGTTTGGACAGAGCCCCGTCGACGTTTACCTTGATCCACCCATCATCTGGTGGTTGCCACTGCTCCCGTTGAACCTGCGATGCTTGCCTTCTCTTCCTTCCATGAATGGACTGCCACTCCTCCATTAGGTGCATTACCCTTTTCGCAATTGCTCCCTCTTCTTCTATTCTCTGACCTTCTCTTGCATTGTTCCGCGCGAGCCACAGAGCATATACCCCTTGGACCTGGACCGCTTTTGCATCATCGGATGCGTCAGCAAACCACGTCAAGAGCCATTGTGATAATGCAGTCTGGGGGCTGGCTGACTCCGGCGGGATCGCCACCGGCACCCCCATCTCCGATTGCATCATCTTCCAAAACTTCGCTGAGTGAAAACAGCCCCAAAATCTGTGGTAGTTGGTCTCTTCCCTCCCACAAGCCACACATCGCACCCCGTCTTTGATCTTCCTCCTCTGGAGTTCAGCCCCGACCGCTAGCCCATTCCGAATTAGCCGCCACATATGCGTTTTAGCCTTTCCCGGAGCTATGGTGTCCCATAAGCTCACCCACGCCTTATGGTCCGCCACATTCGAAGATGTTTCCGGTCGGCCCGCTTTCAGTCGTTTCTCAGGTGGTACGCCGACCGCGCCGTGAAGACACCATCTTTGGTGAAATTCCATGCTATATAATCCTCCATCGTCGGGCCTCCAATCGTAATTTGCATTATATCATCCACCTCGTCCTGGGAAAACATAGCTTGCAGCTTTGCTTGGTCCCAAGCGTTTCCGTGCTCGTTGAGAAGATCACTTACATGCGTTATCCCATGTACATAGCTTTGGCCCAGTGGCCTCAAGCTTCCTTTCCGTGGGATCCAGTTATCATGGTGAATTTTCACACTAGTGCCATCTCCAATCCTCCATATCAGCCCATCTAACAGGAGGTTCCTGCCATGTATAATACTCCTGAATGTGAAGGAGCCCCCGTCTGGACAGGTAGCATTAAGGATGGAGCCTTCCGCAAAGTACCGAGCCTTCAAAACCCTGGCACACAGAGAATTCGGGTGTTGCATTAGCCTCCACGCCTGTTTTGCGAGCATTGCTTGGTTAAACGCCTCCGGGTCATGAAAACCAAGACCCCCTTCATGTTTCCTCGTACACATCTTATCCCAGGCGATCCAATGCACCTTCCTTTGACCATTCCTTTCACCCCACCAGAAGTTTGAAGAGATAGTTGACAGATTCCCGCACATTTTCTTTGTGAGTTGGAAACAGCTCATAGTAAAGGTTGGTGTTGATTGGAGGCCTGATTTTACAAGTACCTGTTGGCACGCGAAATCGACGCGCAACACCAGGATATTTGTCGTGCTTTCGTGACGACGAACGATTGCTTTCCGAGCAAAGCAACAAAGATTTCCTCTCTTTCGTGGAGGAGAGACAACCGTTTTACAGCGCAAAACGGCAAAGATCAACCAAACCCTAGGGTTGCTAGGGCTCGGCAGAGAAGAACGATAGAGAAAAAGACATACGTAAAAAGTAATGTATTTGTTGGTAGATCGATTGATGGGGGTTTTCCAATCGGCCGTGGCCTTATAAATAAGGTACGCTGGACTTTGCGTATACAAGGCAGGACTTGGTTCCGTAGCATGCCTTGCCGTACAGGAATACAACTCCAAAACTAAAACCGAACAGGACTTGATTCGGTTACCATGTAACATGCGTACAAAAAATATACTTGCCAATCTAAGTACGTAACAAATCTAGGCCATATCCATGTACATGCAGTCTTGCATATATAAATAAAGTATTCCGGCCACGTCGCCATCACACTAAATATAGTGGCTAAGCATATGTATAAATACCTTGAGCCCACCAAGAAAATGTTAAATATTCCGGCAACGTCGCAAATCAAACTGGATAATGGCCATCAGGACTAATCATACTTCTTCATATACGTAGATATATATCACTTGCATGCATCACCCCCATGGTCCAGTATAGCATATGCTTCTTCTTAAGACTTGTATCTTCACCTTCCATTAAATTTCCTGTGGCAATACTTCAACAATGCATTAACCGATCAGCTTGATATATCATTGATTTAATTTGGCTCATCACATACTAAGTAGCCAAATTATACCATCAACACATGCCCCCCTGTTTTTGGTACAATTGCATTGACCAAAAATATATAGGAATTGCCGTAGGATAAAGTCGATCATTGATCACATCATCACTTAGGGCGATGTCCAACGATACATAGGCCAAATTTTCTTCTGGCGATATTTCAAATAATATATATCGGCCAAATTTGCTCAGGGCGATACTTGAAATAACATATCGGCCACAACATGTTCAGGCCTCCTGCCACATGCTAGGATAATACTTCTTCAAATATTTTCCATTAAGAGCTTTGGACAACTTCTCTCCCTGCAAAGATTGTACAAAATATGAATTTCCAGGAACAATCTCTATAATTTTATACGGGCCTTCCCAACTCGGCGACCATTTGCCGAATTTTCTATCTTTAGTTCCAATAGGTAAAATCGTTTTCCACACTAAATCCCCTATTTGAAATGATTTCTCTCTCACCTTTTTATTATAAGCCTTGGCTACTCTTAATTTCTCCTTCTCAATTTCTCGCAAAGCTCTTAACCTCTCTTCTGAAATGTCATCTATCTTATCCATCATCAAATCATTATAATCTACAGACGACAAATCATTTTGTCTGGCCACTCTAAGAGCTTGTAAATTAGCCTCTACAGGTAACACCGCCTCCTGACCATATACCAGATCATACGGTGCTACTTGAGTCGCTCCGTGCTTAGATATCCGATGAGCCCATAAGGCTTCCGAAAGTACCTCATGCCATCTTTTCGGATGCTCCTCAATTTTCTTTTTGATAAGCTTAATTAAAGTTTTATTGCTAGATTCGGCCTGTCCGTTAGTTTGAGCATAGTAAGGCGACGAATTTAACAATTTAACTACTAAAGATTCGGCAAATTCATGAAATTGATGAGACATAAAAGAAGCACCTTGATCAGTAGTTAAAGTTTGAGGAATACCGAATCTATGAATAATATGCTCTAAAACAAAACTAATAACCTCTTTGTGAGTCATATTTTTCAAAGGAACTGCTTCAGTCCATTTAGTAAAATAATCTGTGGCTACTAGGACGAAGCGATGTCTTTTAGAAGACGAAGGATGTATTTCAACAATAAAATCTAAGCCCCATCCTCTAAATGGCCATGGCCTAATTATGGGATTTAACATAGACGCAGGCGCTAACTGTTCATTGCCAAATTTCTGACATGCCTCACAACCTTTATAGTACCGAAAACAATCCCCTAACAAAGTCGGCCAATAAAACCCCGCTCTTTTTAACAACCATCGCATTTTGTGAGTCGACTGATGCGTTCCACATATTCCTTCATGCACTTCACCCATAGCTATTCTAGACTGATCAGAATCCAAGCATTTTAAAAATAATCCATCTATTGTTCGGCGATACAATTCGTCATTAAACAAAGTATATTTTAAAGCTTGTCGCCGAATTTTCCTATCTCTTGTTTGACTTCGATCCTTTAAATGGTTCACTAAAGGAACTCTCCAATCACTTAATTCTAATTTATTTGCTAATTTGGTCGTTTGTGACCCATGCACCGAATCTGCAGTACATTGTACAGCTAGTTGTTCGACTGTACTAGGCCCAAGTGCACCCTGTGGCAAAGTATCCATCATTATAGACTCAACATGCATCGGCTTGTCTATTATAAAAAACATTCCTTTACTAATGTGATAATCGGATGCTTGTTGTGCTAAACTGTTGGGGAACGTAGTAATTTCAAAATTTTCCTACGATCACGCAAGACCATGGTGATGGCATAGCAATGAGAGAGGAGAGTGTCCGTCCACGTACCCTCGCAGACCGAAATCGGAAGCGTTATAACAACGCGGTTGATGTAGTCGTACGTCTTCACGATCCGACCGATCCAAGCACCGAACGTACGGCACCTCCGAGTTCTGCACACGTTCAGCTCGATGGCGATCCCGGACTCGATCCAGCAAAGTGTCGAGGATGAGTTCCGTCAACGACGACGGCGTGGTGACGATGTTGATGCTCCACCGGCGCGGGGCTTCGCCTAAGCTCCATGACGATATGACTTCTCCGGCGCGAGGCTTCGCCTAAGCTCTGACGATATGACCGAAGTGGAATATGGTGGAGGCGCACCGCACACGGCTAAGGAACGATCCGTAGATCAACTTGTGTGTTATGGGGTGCCCCCCTGCCCCCGTATATAAAGGAGCAAGGGAGGGGTGTGGCCGGCCCTAGGAGGAGGCGCGCCGGGTGTGGAGTCCTACTAGGACTCCCTAGTCCTAGTAGGATTCCACCTCCTTGTTGGAGTAGGAGAGGGGAAAGAGGGGAGAAGGAGAAGGAAAGGGGCTGCGCCCTTGTCCAATTCGGACCTGAGGGGGGGCGCAGGCCTCCTCCCTTGTGGCCTTTCTCCTCTATTCCCGTATGGCCCAATAAGGCCCATATACTCCCCGGCGAATTCCCGTAACTCTCCGGTACTCCGAAAAATACCCGAATCATTCGGAACCTTTCCGAACTCCGAATATAGTCGTCCAATATATCGATCTTTACGTCTCGACCATTTTGAGACTCCTCGTCATGTCCCCGATCTCATCCGGGACTCCGAACTCCTTCGGTACATGAAAACTCATAAACTCATAATATAAGCATCGCCGAAACCTTAAGCGTGCGGACCCTACGGGTTCGAGAACTATGTAGACATGACCTAGAACTATTCTTGGTCAATAACCAATAGCGGAACCTGGATGCCCATATTGGCTCCTACATATTCTACGAAGATCTTTATCGGTCAAACCGCATAACAACACACTTTGTTCCCTTTGTCATCGGTATGTTACTTGCCCGAGATTCGATCGTCGGTATCTAATACCTAGTTCAATCTCGTTACCGGCAAGTCTCTTTACTCGTTCCGTAATACATCATCTCGCAACTAACTCTTTAGTTGCAATGCTTGCAAGGCTTATATGATGTGTATTACCGAGAAGGCCCAGAGATACCTCTCCGACAATCGGAGTGACAAAACCTAATCTCGAAATCGCCAACCCAACATGTACCTTTGGAGACACCTGTAGTACTCCTTTATAATCACCCAGTTACGTTGTGACGTTTGGTAGCACCAAAGTGTTCCTCTGGTAAACGGAGTTGCATAATCTCATAGTTACAGGAACATGTATAAGTCATGAAGAAAGCAATAGCAGCATACTAAGCGATCAAGTGCTAGGCTAACGGAATGGGTCATGTCAATCACATCATTCTCCTAATGATGTGATCCCGTTAATCAAATGACAACTCATGTCTATGGTTAGGAAACATAACCATCTTCGATTAACGAGCTAGTCAAGTAGAGGCATACTAGTGACACTCTGTTTGTCTATGTATTCACACATGTATTATGTTTCCGGTTAATACAATTCTAGCATGAATAATAAACATTTATCATGATATAAGGAAATAAATAATAACTTTATTATTGCCTCTAGGGCATATTTCCTTCAGTCTCCCACTTGCACTAGAGTCAATAATCTAGTTCACATCGCCATGTGATTTAACATCAATAGTTCACATCTATATGTGGTTAACACCCATAGTTCACATCGACATGTGACCAACACCCAATGGGTTTACTAGAGTCAGTAATCTAGTTCACATCGCTATGTGATTAACACCCAAAGAGTACTAAGGTGTGATCATGTTTTGCTTGTGAGATAATTTTAGTCAACGGGTCTGTTACATTCAGAGCCGTGAGTATTTTGCAATTTTCTATATCTACAATGCTCTGCACGGAGCTACTCTAGCTAATTGCTCCCACTATCAATATGTATCCAGATTGAGATTCAGAGTCATCTAGATTAGTGTTAAAACTTGCATCGACGTAACCCTTTACGACGGGCTCTTTTATCACCTCCATAATCGAGAAATATTCCCTTAGTCCTCACTAAGGATGTCTTTGACCAATGTCCAGTGATCTACTCCTAGATCACTATTGTACTCCTTTGCCAAATTCGGAGCAAGGTATACAATAGGTTTGGCACATAGCATAGCATACTTTATAGAACCTCTGACTGAGGCATAGGGAATGACTTTCATTCTCTTTTCTATTTTCTGCCATGGTCGGGATTTGAGTCTTACTCAATTTCATACGTTTTGCAACACAGGCAAGAACTTTTCTTTGACTGTTCCATTTTGAACTACTTCAAAATCTTGTCAAGGTATGTATTCATTGAAAAACTTATCAAGCGTCTTGATCTATCTCTATAGATCTTGATGCTCAATATGTAAGCAGCTTCAACGAGGTCTTTCTTTGAAAAAACTCCTTTCAAACACTCCTTTATGCTTTGCAGAATAATTCTACATTATTTCCGATCAACAATATGTCAATCACATATACTTATCAGAAAGGTTGTAGTGCTCCCACTCACTTTCTTGTAAATACAGGCCTTTCCAAAAGTCTGTAAAAACCATATGCTTTGATCAAATCATCAAGCATATATTCCAACTCTGAGATGCTTGCACCAGTCCATAGATGGATCATTTGGAGCTTGCACATTTTGTTAGCTCCTTTAGGATTGACAAAACCTTCTGGTTGCATCATATACAACTCTTCTTTAATAAATCCATTAAAGAATCTAGTTTTGACATCCATTTGCCAGATTTCATAAAATGTGGCAATTGCTAACATGATTCGGACAGACTTAAGAATCGCTACAGTTTGAGAAAATCTCATTGTAGTCAACACCTTGAACTTGTCGAAAACCTTTTTGTGACAAGTCGAGCTTTGTAGATAGTAACACTACTATCAATGTCCATCTTCCTCTTGAAGATCCATTTATTTAACATGGCTTGCTGATCATCGAGCAAGTCAATCAAAGTCCATACTTTGTTCTCATACATGGATCCTATCTCAGATTTTATGGCCTCAAGCCATTTCGCGAATCTGGGCTCATCATCGCTTCCTCATAGTTCGTAGGTTCATCATGGTCTAGTAACATGACTTCCGAACACGATTACCGTACCACTGCAGTGCGGATCTTACTCTGGAAGACCTCTACGAGGTTAGGTAGCAACTTGATCTGAAGTTTTCATGATCATCATCATTAACTTCCTCACTAATTGGTGTAGGAATCACCGAACTGATTCCTGTGATGAACTACTTTCCAATAAGGGAGAAGGTACAATTACCTCATCAAGTTCTACTTTCCTCCCACTCACTTCTTTCGAGAGAAACTTCTTCTCTAGAAAGGATCCACCTTAGCAACGAATAACTTGCCTTTGGATCTGTGATAGAAGGAGTACCCAACAGTTTCTTTTGGGTATTCTATGAAGACGATTTTTCCGATTTGGGTTCGAGCTTATCGGTGAAAACTTTTTCACATAAGCATCACAACTCCAAACTTTTAAGAAACGACAGCTTAGGTTTCTTGTTTAAACCATAGTTCATACGGTGTCATCTCAACGGATTTAGATGGTGCCCTATTAAACGTGAATGCAGCTGTCTCTACTGCATAACCCCACAACGATAGTGGTAAACTGATAAGAGACATCATAGATCGCACCATATCCAATAAAGTGCGGTTACGACTTTTGGACACACCATTATGCTGTGGTGTTCCATATGGCATGAGTTGCGAAACTATTTCACATTGTTTCAAATGAAGACCAAACTCGTAACTCAAATATTTATCTCCACGATCAGATCGCAGAAACTTTATTTTCTTGTTACGATGATTTTCCACTTCACTCTGAAATTCTTTGAACTTTTCAATTATTTCAGACTTATGTTTCATCAAGTAGATATACCCATATCTGCTCAAATCATCTTGTGAAGGTCGGAAAAATAACGATACTTGCCACGAGCATCAACACTCATTGAATCGCATACATCGGTATGTATTGTTTCCAATAAGTCAGTAGCTTGTTCCATTGTTCCGGAGAACGGAGTTTTAGTCATCTTGCCCAAAAGGCACGGTTCGCAAGCATCAAATGATTCAAAATCAAGTGATTCCAAAAGTCCATCAGCATGGAGTTTTCTTCATGCGCTTTACACCAATATGACCTAAACGGCGATTGCCACAAATAAGTTGCACTATCATTATTAACTTTGCATCTTTTGGTTTCAATATTATGAATATGTGTATCACTATGATCGAGATCCAATGAACCATTTTCATTGGGTGTGTAACCATATAAGGTTTTATTCATGTAAATGTAACAACAATTTATTCTCTTACTTAAATGAATAACCGTATTGCAATAAACATGATCAAATCATATTTATGCTCAATACCAAATAACACTTATTTAGGTTCCACACTAATCTCGAAAATATAGGGAGTGTGTGATGATGATCATATCAATCTTGGAACTATTTCCAACACTCATCGTCACTTCCCCTTCAACTAGTTTCTGTTCATTCTGTAACTCCTGTTTTCAAGTTACTAATCTTAGCAACCGAACAAGTATCAAATACTCAGGGGCTACTATAAACACTAATCCCAATAGTATAGGGAGTGTACGATGATGATCATATCAATCTTGGAACTACTTCCAACACTCATCGTCACTTCCCTTCAACTAGTCTCTGCTTATTCTGTAACTCCTGCTTTGAGTTACTAATCTTAGCAACCGAACAAGTATCAAATACTCAGAGCTACTATAAACACTAGTAAAGCACACATCAATAACCTGTATATCAAATATACCCTTGTTCACTTTGCCATCCTTCTTATCCGCCAAATACTTGGGGTAGTTCCGCTTCCGATGACCAGTTCCATTGCAGCAAAAGCACTTAGTCTCGTGCTTAGGTCCAGACTTGGGCTTCTTCACTCGAGCAGCAACTTGCTTGCCGTTCTTCTTGAAGTTCCCCTTCTTCCCTTTGCCCTTTTCCTTGAGACTAGTGGTCTTGTCAATCATCAACACTTGATGCTCTTTCTTGATTTCTACCTTCGTCGATTTCAACATCACGAAGAGCTCGGGAATCGTTTCGTCATCCCTTGCATACTATAGTTCATCATGAAGTTCTAGTAACTTAGTGATGGTGACTAGAGAATTCTGTCAATCACTATCTTATCTGGAAGATTAACTCCCACTTGATTCAAGCGATTGAAGTACCCAGACAATCTGAGAACATGCTCACTAGTTGAGCGATTCTCTTCCATCTTTTAGCTATAGAACTTGTTGGAGATTTCATATCTCTCAACTCGGATATTTGCTTGAAATATTAACTTCAATTCCTGGAACATCTCATATGGTCCATGACGTTCAAAACGTCTTTGAAGTCCCGATTCTAAACCGTTAAGCATGGTGCACTAAACTATCAAGTAGTCATCATATTGAGCTAGCCAAACGTTCATAACGTCTGCATCTGCTCCTGCAATAGGTCTGTCACCTAGCGGTGCATTAAGGACATAATTCTTCTGCGCAGCAATGAGGATAAACCTCAGATCACGGATCCAATCCGTATCATTTCTACTAACATCTTTCAATACAATTTTCTCTAGGAACACATATAAAAACATAGGGAAGCAACAACGCGAGCTATTGATCTACAATATAATTTGCAAAATACTACCAGGACTAAGTTCATGATAAATTTAAGTTCAATTAATCATATTACTTAAGAACTCCCACTTAGACAGACATCTCTCTAGTTATCTAAGTGATTACGTGATCCAAATCAACTAAACCATGTCCGATCATCACGTGAGATGGAGTAGTTTCAATGGTGAACATCACTATGTTGATCATATCTACTATATGATTCACGTTCGACCTTTCGGTCTCCGTGTTCCGAGGCCATATCTGTTATATGCTAGGCTCGTCAAGTTTAACCTGAGTATTCTGCGTGCGCAACTGTTTTGCACCCGTTGTATTTGAGCGTAGAGCCTATCACACCCGATCATCACGTGGTGTCTCAAAGACGAAGAACTTTCGCATAGCGGTGCATACTCAGGAGAACACTTCTTGATAATTTTAGTGAGAGATCATCTTATAATGCTACCGACAATCAAAGCAAGATAAGATGCATAAAGGATAAACATCACATGCAATCAATATAAGTGATATGATATGGTCATCATCATCTTGTGCTTGTGATCTCCATCGCCAAGCACCGTCATGATCACCATCGTCACCGGTAGCGACACCTTGATCTCCATCGTAGCATCGTTGTCGTCTCGCCAACTATTGCTTCTACGACTATCGCTACTACTTAGTGATAAAGTAAAGCAATTACATGGCGTTGCATTTCATACAATAAAGCGACAACCATATGGCTCCTGCCAGGTGCCGATAACTTCGGTTACAAAACATGATCATCTCATACAATAAAATATAGCATCACGTCTTGACCACATCACATCACAACATGCCCTGCAAAAACAAGTTAGACGTCCTCTACTTTGTTGTTGCAAGTTTTACGTGGCTGCTACGGGCTGAGCAAGAACCGTTCTTACCTACGCATCAAAACCACAACGATAGTTTGTCAAATAGACTCCGCTTTTAACCTTCTCAAGGACCGGGCGTATGCCTCAGTTCAACTAAAGTGAGAGAGACAGACACCCGCCGGTCACCTTTAAGCAACGAGTGCTCGGAGCGGTGAAACCAGTCTCGCGTAAGCGTCTGGCGTAATGTCGGTCCGGGCCGCTTCATCTCACAATACCGCTGAACCAAAGTATGACATGCTGGTAGGCAGTATGACTTGTATCGCCCACAACTCACTTGTGTTCTACTCGTGCATATGACATCAACGCATAAAACCAGGCTCGGATGCCACTGTTGGGGACCGTAGTAATTTCAAAATTTTCCTACGATCGCGCAAGACCATGGTGATGGCATAGCAACGAGAGAGGAGAGTGTCCGTCCACGTACCCTCGCAGACCGAAAGCGGAAGCGTTATAACAACGCGGTTGATGTAGTCGTACGTCTTCACGATCCGACCGATCCAAGCGCCGAACGTACGGCACCTCCGAGTTACGCACACGTTCAGCTCGATGACGATCCCGGACTCCGATCCAGCAAAGTGTCGGGATGAGTTCCGTCGAGACGGCGTGGTGACGATGTTGATGCTCCACCGGCGCGAGGCTTCGCCTATGATCCGCGACGATATGACTTCTCCGGCGCGAGGCTTCGCCTAAGCTCTCTGACGATATGACCAAGTGGAATATGGTGGAGGGGCACCGCACGGCTAAGGAACGATCCGTAGATCAACTTGTGTGTCATGGGGTGTCCCCCTGCCCCGTATATAAAGGAGCAAGGGAGGGGTGGCGGCCTAGGAGGAGGCGCACCAAGGTGTGGAGTCCTACTAGGACTCCCTAGTCCTAGTAGGATTCCACCTCCCTTGTTGGAGTAGGAGAGGGAAAGAGGGGAGAAGGAGAAGGAAAGGGGCTGCGCCTTGTCCAATTCGGACCTGAGGGGCGCAGGCCTCCTCCTTTGGCCTTTCTCCTCTATTCCCGTATGGCCCAATAAGGCCCATATACTCCCCGGCGAATTCCCGTAACTCTCGGTACTCGAAAATACCGAATCATTCGAACCTTTTCGAACTCCGAATATAGTCGTCCAATATATCGATCTTTACGTCTCGACCATTTCGAGACTCCTCGTCATGTCCCCGATCTCATCCGGGACTCCGAACTCCTTCGTACATCAAAACTCATAAACTCATAATATAACCGTCGCCGAAACCTTGCGTGCGGACCCTACGGGTTCGAGAACTATGTAGACATGACCTAGAACTATTCTTGGTCAATAACCAATAGCGGAACCTGGATGCCCATATTGGCTCCTACATATTCTACGAAGATCTTTATCGGTCAAACCGCATAACAACACACTTTGTTCCCTTTGTCATCGGTATGTTACTTGCCCGAGATTCGATCGTCGGTATCTAATACCTAGTTCAATCTCGTTACCGGCAAGTCTCTTTACTCGTTCCGTAATACATCATCTCGCAACTAACTCTTTAGTTGCAATGCTTGCAAGGCTTATATGATGTGTATTACCGAGAAGGCCCAGAGATACCTCTCCGACAATCGGAGTGACAAAACCTAATCTCGAAATACGCCAACCCAACATGTACCTTTGGAGACACACCTGTAGTACTCCTTTATAATCACCCGATTACGTTGTGACGTTTGGTAGCACCCAAAGTGTTCCTCCGTAAACGGG
Source organism: Aegilops bicornis (assembly GCA_021605145.1). NCBI lineage: Eukaryota > Viridiplantae > Streptophyta > Magnoliopsida > Poales > Poaceae > Aegilops > Aegilops bicornis. Next base: position 842,415,999 of record CM038670.1, on the reverse strand, counting down.
AGTTGCATAATCTCATAGTTACGAGGAACATGTATAAGTCATGAAGAAAGCAATAGCAGCATACTAAACGATCAAGTGCTAGGCTAACGGAATGGGTCATGTCAATCACATCATTCTCCTAATGATGTGATCCCGTTAATCAAATGACAACTCATGTCTATGGTTAGGAAACATAACCATCTTCGATTAACGAGCTAGTCAAGTAGAGGCATACTAGTGACACTCTGTTTGTCTATGTATTCACACATGTATTATGTTTCCGGTTAATACAATTCTAGCATGAATAATAAACATTTATCATGATATAAGGAAATAAATAATAACTTTATTATTGCCTCTAGGGCATATTTCCTTCAGTCTCCCACTTGCACTAGAGTCAATAATCTAGTTCACATCGCCATGTGATTTAACATCAATAGTTCACATCTATATGTGGTTAACACCCATAGTTCACATCGACATGTGACCAACACCCAATGGGTTTACTAGAGTCAGTAATCTAGTTCACATCGCTATGTGATTAACACCCAAAGAGTACTAAGGTGTGATCATGTTTTGCTTGTGAGATAATTTTAGTCAACGGGTCTGTTACATTCAGAGCCGTGAGTATTTTGCAATTTTCTATATCTACAATGCTCGCACGGAGCTACTCTAGCTAATTGCTCCCACTATCAATATGTATCCAGATTGAGATTGAGTCATCTAGATTAGTGTTAAAACTTGCATCGACGTAACCCTTTACGACGGGCTCTTTTATCACCTCCATAATCGAGAAATATTCCCTTAGTCCTCACTAAGGATGTCTTTGACCAATGTCCAGTGATCTACTCCTAGATCACTATTGTACTCCTTTGCCAAATTCGGAGCAAGGTATACAATAGGTCTGGCACATAGCATAGCATACTTTATAGAACCTCTGACTGAGGCATAGGGAATGACTTTCATTCTCTTTTCTATTTTCTGCCATGGTCGGGATTTGAGTCTTACTCAATTTCATACGTTTTGCAACACAGGCAAGAACTTTTCTTTGACTGTTCCATTTTGAACTACTTCAAAATCTTGTCAAGGTATGTATTCATTGAAAAACTTATCAAGCGTCTTGATCTATCTCTATAGATCTTGATGCTCAATATGTAAGCAGCTTCAACGAGGTCTTTCTTTGAAAAAACTCCTTTCAAACACTCCTTTATGCTTTGCGTAATAATTCTACATTATTTCCGATCAACAATATGTCAATCACATATACTTATCGTAAAGGTTGTAGTGCTCCCACTCACTTTCTTGTAAATACAGGCCTTTCCAAAAGTCTGTAAAAACCATATGCTTTGATCAAATCATCAAGCATATATTCCAACTCTGAGATGCTTGCACCAGTCCATAGATGGATCATTTGGAGCTTGCACATTTTGTTAGCTCCTTTAGGATTGACAAAACCTTCTGGTTGCATCATATACAACTCTTCTTTAATAAATCCATTAAAGAATCTAGTTTTGACATCCATTTGCCAGATTTCATAAAATGTGGCAATTGCTAACATGATTCGGACAGACTTAAGAATCGCTACAGTTTGAGAAAATCTCATTGTAGTCAACACCTTGAACTTGTCGAAAACCTTTTGTGACAAGTCGAGCTTTGTAGATAGTAACACTACTATCAATGTCCATCTTCCTCTTGAAGATCCATTTATTTAACATGGCTTGCTGATCATCGAGCAAGTCAATCAAAGTCCATACTTTGTTCTCATACATGGATCCTATCTCAGATTTTATGGCCTCAAGCCATTTCGCGGAATCTGGGCTCATCATCGCTTCCTCATAGTTCGTAGGTTCATCATGGTCTAGTAACATGACTTCCGTAACACGATTACCGTACCACTCAGTGCGGATCTTACACTGGAAGACCTACGAGGTTAGGTAGCAACTTGATCTGAAGTTTTCATGATCATCATCATTAACTTCCTCACTAATTGGTGTAGGAATCACTGGAACTGATTCCTGTGATGAACTACTTTCCAATAAGGGAGAAGGTACAATTACCTCATCAAGTTCTACTTTCCTCCCACTCACTTCTTTCGAGAGAAACTTCTTCTCTAGAAAGGATCCACCTTAGCAACGAATAACTTGCCTTTGGATCTGTGATAGAAGGAGTACCCAACAGTTTCTTTTGGGTATTCTATGAAGACGCATTTTTCCGATTTGGGTTCGAGCTTATCAGGTGAAAACTTTTTCACATAAGCATCACAACTCCAAACTTTTAAGAAACGACAGCTTAGGTTTACTGTTTAAACCATAGTTCATACGGTGTCATCTCAACGGATTTAGATGGTGCCCTATTAAACGTGAATGCAGCTGTCTCTAATGCATAACCCCAAAAGCGATAGTGGTAAACTGATAAGAGACATCATAGATCGCACCATATCCAATAAAGTGCGGTTATTTACTTTTGGACACACCATTATGCTGTGGTGTTCCATATGGCATGAGTTGCGTAAACTATTTCACATTGTTTCAAATGAAGACCAAACTTCGTAACTCAAATATTTATCTCCACGATCAGATCGCAGAAACTTTATTTTCTTGTTACGATGATTTTCCACTTCACTCTGAAATTCTTTGAACTTTTCAATTATTTCAGACTTATGTTTCATCAAGTAGATATACCCATATCTGCTCAAATCATCTTGTGAAGGTCAGAAAATAACGATACTTGCCACGAGCATCAACACTCATTGAATCGCATACATCGGTATGTATTATTTCCAATAAGTCAAGAGCTTGTTCCATTGTTCCGAGAACGGAGTTTTAGTCATCTTGCCCAAAAGGCACGGTTCGCAAGCATCAAATGATTCAAAATCAAGTGATTCCAAAAATCCATCAAGATGGAGTTTTCTTCATGCGCTTTACACCAATATGACCTAAACGGCAAGTGCCACAAATAAGTTGCACTATCATTATTAACTTTGCATCTTTTGGTTTCAATATTATGAATATGTGTATCACTATGATCGAGATCCAATGAACCATTTTCATTGGGTGTGTAACCATATAAGGTTTTATTCATGTAAATGTAACAACAATTTATTCTCTTACTTAAATGAATAACCGTATTGCAATAAACATGATCAAATCATATTTATGCTCAATACCAAATAACACTTATTTAGGTTCCACACTAATCTCGAAAATATAGGGAGTGTGTGATGATGATCATATCAATCTTGGAACTATTTCCAACACTCATCGTCACTTCCCCTTCAACTAGTTTCTGTTCATTCTGTAACTCCTGTTTTCAAGTTACTAATCTTAGCAACCGAACAAGTATCAAATACTCAGGGGCTACTATAAACACTAATCCCAATAGTATAGGGAGTGTACGATGATGATCATATCAATCTTGGAACTACTTCCAACACTCATCGTCACTTCCCTTCAACTAGTCTCTGCTTATTCTCAGAACTCCTGCTTTGAGTTACTAATCTTAGCAACCGAACAAGTATCAAATACTCAGGAGCTACTATAAACACTAGTAAAGCACACATCAATAACATGTATATCAAATATACCCTTGTTCACTTTGCCATCCTTCTTATCCGCCAAATACTTGGGGTAGTTCCGCTTCCAGAGACCAGTTCCATTGCAGCAAAAGCACTTAGTCTCGTGCTTAGGTCCAGACTTGGGCTTCTTCACTCGAGCAGCAACTTGCTTGCCGCTCTTCTTGAAGTTACCCTTCTTCCCTTTGCCCTTTTCCTTGAGACTAGTGGTCTTGTCAATCATCAACACTTGATGCTCTTTCTTGATTTCTACCTTCGCCGATTTCAACATCACGAAGAGCTCGGGAATCGTTTTCGTCATCCCTTGCATACTATAGTTCATCATGAAGTTCTAGTAACTTAGTGATGGTGACTAGAGAATTCTGTCAATCACTATCTTATCTGGAAGATTAACTCCCACTTGATTCAAGCGATTGAAGTACCTGCATAATCTGAGAACATGCTCACTAGTTGAGCGATTCTCTTCCATCTTTTAGCTATAGAACTTGTTGGAGATTTCATATCTCTCAACTCGGTATTTGCTTGAAATATTAACTTCAATTCCTGGAACATCTCATATGGTCCATGACGCTCAAAACGTCTTTGAAGTCCCGATTCTAAACCGTTAAGCATGGTGCACTAAACTATCAAGTAGTCATCATATTGAGCTAGCCAAACGCTCATAACGCCGTGCATCTGCTCCTGCAATAGGTCTGTCACCTAGCGGTGCATTAAGGACATAATTCTTCTGCGCAGCAATGAGGATAAACCTCAGATCACGGATCCAATCCATTATCATTGCTACTAACATCTTTCAATACAATTTTCTCTAGGAACACATATAAAAACATAGGGAAGCAACAACGCGAGCTATTGATCTACAATATAATTTGCAAAATACTACCAGGACTAAGTTCATGATAAATTTAAGTTCAATTAATCATATTACTTAAGAACTCCCACTTAGACAGACATCTCTCTAGTTATCTAAGTGATTACGTGATCCAAATCAACTAAACCATGTCCGATCATCACGTGAGATGGAGTAGTTTCAATGGTGAACATCACTATGTTGATCATATCTACTATATGATTCACGTTCGACCTTTCGGTCTCCGTGTTCCGAGGCCATATCTGTTATATGCTAGGCTCGTCAAGTTTAACCTGAGTATTCTGCGTGCGCAACTGTTTTGCACCCGTTGTATTTGAACGTAGAGCCTATCACACCCGATCATCACGTGGTGTCTCAGCACGAAGAACTTTTGCAACGGTGCATACTCAGGGAGAACACTTCTTGATAATTTTAGTGAGAGATCATCTTATAATGCTACCGACAATCAAAGCAAGATAAGATGCATAAAGGATAAACATCACATGCAATCAATATAAGTGATATGATATGGTCATCATCTTCTTGTGCTTGTGATCTCCATCGCCGAAGCACCGTCATGATCACCATCGTCACCGGTAGCGACACCTTGATCTCCATCGTAGCATCGTTGTCGTCTCGCCAACTATTGCTTCTACGACTATCGCTACTACTTAGTGATAAAGTAAAGCAATTACATGGCGTTTGCATTTCATACAATAAAGCGACAACCATATGGCTCCTGCCAGTTGCCGATAACTCGGTTACAAAACATGATCATCTCATACAATAAAATATAGCATCACGTCTTGACCACATCACATCACAACATGCCCTGCAAAAACAAGTTAGACGCCCTCTACTTTGTTGTTGCAAGTTTTACGTGGCTGCTACGGGCTGAGCAAGAACCGTTCTTACCTACGCATCAAAACCACAACGATAGTTTGTCAAATAGACTCCGTTTTAACCTTCTCAAGGACCGGGCGTAGCCACACTCGGTTCAACTAAAGTGAGAGAGACAGACACCCGCCGGTCACCTTTAAGCAACGAGTGCTCGGAGCGGTGAAACCAGTCTCGCGTAAGCGTCTGGCGTAATGTCGGTCCGGCCGCTTCATCTCACAATACCGCTGAACCAAAGTATGACATGCCGGTAGGCAGTATGACTTGTATCGCCCACAACTCACTTGTGTTCTACTCGTGCATATGACATCAACGCATAAAACCAGGCTCGGATGCCACTGTTGGGGAACGAGTAATTTCAAAATTTTCCTACGATCACGCAAGACCATGGTGATGGCATAGCAACGAGAGAGGAGAGTGTCCGCCCACGCACTCGCAGACCGAAAGCGGAAGCGTTATAACAACGCTGTTGATGTAGTCGACGTCTTCACGATCCGACCGATCCAAGCACCGAACGTCACGGCACCTCCGGAAGTTCTGCACATCGCTCAGCTCGATGACGATCCCCGGACTCCGATCCAAAGCAAAGTGTCGGGATGAGTTCCACAAGACGACGGCGTGCAGGACGATGTTGATGCTCCACCGACGCAGGGCTTCGCTTAAGCTCCGCGACGATATGACTTCTCCGGCGCAGGCTTCGCCTAAGCTCTCTGACGATATGACCAAGTGGAATATGGTGGAGGGGCACCGCACACGGCTAAGGAACGATCCGTAGATCAACTTGTGTGTCATGGGTGCCCCCTGCCCCTCAGAGCATATAAAGGAGCAAGGGAGGGGTGGCGGCCTAGGAGGAGGCGCACTACAGGTGGAGTCCTACTAGGACTCCCTAGTCCTAGTAGGATTCCACCTCCCTTGTTGGAGTAGGAGAGGGGAAAGAGGGGAGAAGGAGAAGGAAAGGGGCTGCGCCCTTGTCCAATTCGGACCTGAGGGGGCGCAGGCCTCCTCCCTTTGGCCTTTCTCCTCTATTCCTGTATGGCCCAATAAGGCCCATATACTCCCCGGCGAATTCCGTAACTCTCCGTACTCAAAAATACCGAATCATTCGAACCTTTCCGAACTCCGAATATAGTCGCTCAATATATCGATCTTTACGCCTCGACCATTTCGAGACTCCTCGTCATGTCCCCGATCTCATCCGGGACTCCGAACTCCTTCGGTACATGAAAACTCATAAACTCATAATATAACTGCCATCGAAACCTTGTTGCAAGGGACCCTACGGGTTCGAGAACTATGTAGCCATGACCTAGAACTATTCTTGGTCAATAACCAATAGCGGAACCTGGATGCCCATATTGGCTCCTACATATTCTACGAAGATCTTTATCGGTCAAACCGCATAACAACATACTTTGTTCCCTTTGTCATCGGTATGTTACTTGCCCGAGATTCGATCGTCGGTATCTAATACCTAGTTCAATCTCGTTACCGGCAAGTCTCTTTACTCGTTCCGTAATACATCATCTCGCAACTAACTCTTTAGTTGCAATGCTTGCAAGGCTTATATGATGTGTATTACCGAGAAGGCCCAGAGATACCTCTCCGACAATCGGAGTGACAAAACCTAATCTCGAAATACGCCAACCCAACATGTACCTTTGGAGACACCTGTAGTACTCCTTTATAATCACCCAGTTACGTTGTGACGCTTTGGTAGCACCCAAAGTGTTCCTCCGTAAACGGGAGTTGCATAATCTCATAGTTACAGGAACATGTATAAGTCATGAAGAAAGCAATAGCAGCATACTAAAGCGATCAAGTGCTAGGCTAACGGAATGGGTCATGTCAATCACATCATTCTCCTAATGATGTGATCCCGTTAATCAAATGACAACTCATGTCTATGGTTAGGAAACATAACCATCTTCGATTAACGAGCTAGTCAAGTAGAGGCATACTAGTGACACTCTGTTTGTCTATGTATTCACACATGTATTATGTTTCCGGTTAATACAATTCTAGCATGAATAATAAACATTTATCATGATATAAGGAAATAAATAATAACTTTATTATTGCCTCTAGGGCATATTTCCTTCATAAACAATTAGCTCTAGAATTCTCTTCTCTAGGTATATGATGGATGGTGAACGTATCTAAAGACTTAATTATATCTAAACATCGGTCCAAATAACTATTTAATAACCCATCAAAACATTGAAATTCGCCTTTAATTTGTTGTACTACCAGAAGCGAATCCCCAAAAGCATCTACATCCTTTACACCCATATCAACTAAAGTTTGTAAACCAAACAGTAAAGCTTCAGACTCAGCTTGGTTATTAGTGCAAGGATATTCCAAACGGACCGATGTATCATAAACAACATTATTAGGTGAAACTAAAACATTACCGACGCCTTGCCCGTCCCTACAAACCGATCCATCAAAATAAAGCTTCCATGGACACACACCAACATAATTAATATTTTCATCATCTTTAATCCTATGATCAACAATGAAATCGGCGATAACTTGACCCTTCATAGAACACAACGATTCATATGTTAAATCATATTCTATTAGTGTGTAAGCCCACTTTCCAATCCTACCACTAAGAATCGGTTGTTGCAACATATACTTAATGACGTCGGCCTGGCAAGCCACTACACACGTGCTAGAAAGTAGATAAGGCCGAAACTTGGTACATGCATAGTATAAAGATAAGCATAACTTTTCAATAAACACGTACCGACTTTCGGCGTCGAGCAAACGACGGCTTAAGTATGCAATGATGTATTCTTTTCCGCTGACCTCTTGGGCCAACACCGCACCGATCACCCTATCTTCTGCAGCAATGTACAGCCTGAACGGCGCACCGGACATGGGCGCCCGCAATATTGGAGGATTTGACAAGCATTGCTTTATATTATTGAAAGCATATCGTTGCTCTGCCCCCCAAGTAAATTCGGCTTCATTCTTCAGCCGAAGTAGAGGACCAAACGATTCAATTTTCCCTGCAAGGTTAGATATGAATCGTCTCAAGTAATTAATTTTTCCTAACAACTTTTGCACATCCCTTTTACACGTGGGTTCCTCCAAATTTCGAATTGCCTCCACTTTCTTGGGGTCAATCTCTATGCCATTTTCATGAATTATGAAGCCTAAAAGCTTACCAGCCGATACGCCAAAAGCACATTTGAGTGGGTTCATTTTAATCCATACCGCGCATCCTTTCAAAGCTAATCTTAAATCGGCTAAATGATGATCAAACCCATCCGATTTAACAACTATGTCATCAATATATATTTCTAATACAATGCCTAGAAGATCATGAAAAATTAAATTCATAGCGCGTTGATATGTAGCACCGGCATTTTTTAACCCAAATGTCATAACGACTCACTCAAATAAACCAACAAAACCTGGGCAACGAAAAGCAGTCTTAGACATATCTTGTTCGGCCATAAATATTTGATTGTAACCTGCATTACCATCTAAAAAGCTAATCACTTTATGTCCCGACGCATCATTAATAAGCATGTCGGCTATAGGCATAGGATATTCATCTTCGGAGTAGCTTTATTCAAATCTCTAAAATCAACACAGATTCTAATATTACTAGTATTTTTCTTTTCCACGGGCACAATATTAGAAACCCAATCTGCATATCTACACGGCCGGATAAACTTAGCTTTTAACAACCGATCAACCTCTTCTTTGATGCGGTCATATAAATTATGATTGAAACTTCTACGAGGTTGTTTATGCGCCTAAAACCGGATTTAATAGGTAATCTATGTTCTACTAAATCTCTACTCAAACCGGGCATCTCAGTATAATTCCAAGCAAAGCAATCAACGAATTCTTTAAGTAATAAACATACCTTACTTTTCTGATCGGCTTTCAAGCTAGCTTTGATAAATGTAGGCCTCGGGATACTTCCATCACCAATATCAATCTTTTCAAGTGGATCAGCCGATGAGAATCCTTGTCCAAGCTTTTCCATGTCATCAAAATCTTCAATTGTTTCATGCATATCGCTCTTTCCGGAACGATACTCCTCCGTGCGTCTTTGTAGCCACTTAATACTATCGTCTTTATTCATCATTTATATGGATAAATCATTAAGCCGAGCTATGTCAGCCGGCTGTGCATTTATAGGTACAAAACCATCTCTACTGATACTGATATAATCATAATCCGATAAGTCCCTACCGGTCAAACATCGCATGTCACCGTGTTGCCAATCAACCGGCGCCTCCGTCAAAGCAATGCAAGAAGAATTGTCCGCCTCAATCACCTCGACATCATCATTAACCCACTGAATTAAGCATTGATGAAGAGTAGAAGGATGCAACAATTTGCATGAATCCAGTCGCGTCCCAAAAGAATATTATAACGGCCTTTGACATCAACAACAAAAAATGCAGTCGGCAATGTTTTGCTTCCGACTGTGAGCTCCATAGAAATAACACCCTTAGCCTCGGACAATTCTCCTGAGAACCCACTAAGTCCCATGTTGGTCTTCATTAACTCGCTCTCTTTTCGGTTCAGTTTAGAAAATACCGAAAAGGGCATAATATTAACGCATGCACCACCATCAACGAGCATGTGACCAATAGGCTTACCATCAATGTGACCTCTGATAAATAATGGCTTTACATGCTGCCCATGCTTCTCTGGTTTCTCAAATCTAGCATTCTTTGGACCAAGAGCAAGTTCAGCAATTTCTGCCTCGGGCGCGCGAAACTCAGCAGGAAATGCGAACACCATATTAACATCCATATCAGTTGGTGCATCTTTATTATTCTCTGAATTTTCTGCAATAATGATGCCATCCGTATTTTTATTTTCCTCTGCTGCGATGCGCTTCTCCTTCCATGTCTTTGTAGACATCATTGGTTTATCCTGATTGAACCATCTATCATGCTTCTTCTCAGCTATCTTTTCCTTTATTTCCAATGTCCGCAGTCGATGTACACGTCGTTTCTGAGTGTGGGTAAGTCCATTCGGGCACCACTGCGGTGCTGGTTTAGTTCCTGGCGTGACAGACTTAATTTGGCTGCCCCCGGGTCCTTCGACCTATACTGACGTACTTTTATTTTTCTGGCAAACATTTCATCTCCGGCCAAAAAACTTCTCTGCAGATCATATATGGTACTGGAATTAAATCCCTGGCCACGTACATTACCTGAGTCCCAACGTGTAGATGTACTAGTATTAGACTTGAAACTCCTCGGAGGCAAACTCTTGGACGTTCCTGTGCAACAATTGTTTATGATCAAATCAGCTTGTATGCTAGCCGATTAAGGCTTCTGAATAGTACGTGAGGATATACCATCCGGCCGTGCATGCGGGTTATGCCCAGAATTAGTTTGCTTTTCAAATTGATTAGACTGGCCAGCTTGCCGCAACTTTACGCTATTACTTTTCTCCTCTGTACCGAGAGCTTCTTTTGAGACACTGCTTGTTTCTGTACAATTGACAACACCTTCATCTGACTGGTGTTCCGCTATTTTTAAACCATGATCAACATCCAAATCATCTGAATTTTGTGCTGCTTAAATATCAGCTCGCTTCACCGCATCCATACGCGCTTGTAGTTGCCCTTATAGTTGTTGCGCTCTGCACTGCGCATCGGGTGATCGACCTCCTCGAATCTCGATGGCGTTATGTGATCTAGCCTCCTCATTGAAACGAGCCCTTTTCTCATGTAACGCTTGGTCTGAACATAGGCCTCAAGGGATCCATCCCGGCTGAAAATAACCTGCTGGCCCTGTAGGATATGGCGCCCAAGGATTAAACCCCCATGGAGGAAACTGCGGATACATAGGAGGTGCACAACCCCAATATGTTGGCTCCATTGCAAAATACGGTTGTTGGTCATATACACTTCCTGGCCATTGCTCATGGCTGTGAGGTCCAGAAGGAGATCTAGGACGCTTATTACCTCCGAGCCGATTAAACACATTGTTGGTCTTGCGTGAGGTATATTTTTCTAACAACATGCTAACTGTCGGCTTTGGCCTTGGAGCTTGTCTCCTTCCTCCGTTGACTTTCCACACTCCTATTTCTGGATTTTTTGGTTTGATCATCCTTGGAGGAGCACTGTTATCAACAACATTTTTCTCTCTTGCGGATTCGGTCTGATCTGACCGAATAAGCATTTTTTTTACTCTCAAGCTCGACCATATTGATAGGAAAAGGGTCACTGTCGAGCTTCATCTTAGGACCTTCTGTAAACGTCAATCGTCCTTCATTAATGGCCGATTGCACCTGTCGACGAAACACGTTACAATCAATAGTAGCATGAGAAAAAGAATTGTGCCACTTACAATAAGCTCTTCTACCCAATTCTTCTGGAGGTGGAATTACATGACCCTCTCTTACTCTAATTAATTTATTCTGCAATAACATATCAAAATTCTATCACACTTGCTAACATCAAAAGTGTATTTAATTTCATCTCTTCTAGCAGGTGTAGGTTTCAAAGCAGAACATGCAAATGGTTTTGACTTTGCCGCTTGAACCCATTCGGCTACACATATGTTAACATCATCCTCACTAACCGAATCACTATCATAATCTATGGCGTTAACCACATGATTATCTTTCTCTTTATTTCTGTTATCTTTAAACCGGCTATATTGTTTAATTTCCTTAGCCCGGTTTTCTTGCGCCAAAGCCTTCTGCAAAACTTGGTTAACACCTAAAAATTCTTGCCCTTCTAGTTTATCCTTAATATGAGCGAGTAAACCTGAAAAGGCAAGGTCAGCTAAGTCCTTTTCGGCTATGGTCAAGCTGAAACATCGGTTTTTAACATCCCTAAACCTCCTAATATAATCATGAACATGCTCATTATATTTCTGCCTAACCATAGCTAGATCTGAAAGTCGAAGTTCTGTTTCACCGCTATAAAAATACTCATGAAATTTTTGCTCCAATTGTGCCCATGTTGAAATCGAATTAGGAGCAAGCGATGTAAACCAAGTAAATGCAGTACCGGATAAAGATAATGGAAACAATTTTAATCTATAAACATCCGATGTGCCAACCTCGCTGCATTGTGCTAAAAATTGTCCCACATGCTCAAAAGTAGATCTACCATCATCCCCCGTAAATTTAACAAAATCTGGAATTCTAAAACCACGAGGATATGGTGTCGAGTCAAAATAATCAGGGTATGGTTTTTGATATGCACGTGCTCCACCCTTGGGTTCTAAACCAAATTCTCTAAGTATATTAGCAAGCTGATCCTTAAAATTATTATTGGGTTGTGTAGAACTAGCTTGTGGAGCAGATGAAACACAAGCACGCGGCGGAAACTCCGGCAACGAAATTTGAGCATGTGAAGTTTGCAACGGAGACCCACTAAAATAGGAATCGGGTACCGGCCCGTACGGAACCCCGGTACCAACAGGCGGCAGTGGTGGCGTACTATATGCTACTGTCTGGTAACTAGGCTGCTGCAAATCAGAATTAAAACCAAAACTTTGGTTATTGTTATTGTGATTTTGTGGAACCGAAGTCGAAATAATAGGAGCAGTAGTACTAGGAACTAAATTATTAGCCGACTACCAACATAGTTCCGGCCATCTAGATTATTGTTTAAAGGAACATGAGTCTGCATAGCATTAGCCGATGCACTAGGCGTATGTATTACTTGGAAAATTGTTAAATCTGCTACTGTCTGATGGCATTGGTCTTTTTCCAGAATACTCATCATTGACTTGCAACACTAATGAGCGTACATGACCAGGTAGACATTTTCCAAGATCGTTATTAAACTGCTCCTTGAATTCTTCAAGTCTATTAGCTACTGCTTGAGTAATTGTACGTGTCGTATTTTCCATATCAGAACCATATTTACTAGCTACGGACACATCAATTAGATGAGCAATTTCGTCGGTTGAGTTTTTTACCTGAGCATCGGAAGTGCTCGGAATTACCTTTTTGACGACGCTGCCTCGCCTTCGCGTATCCAGCCAACTTGAGCTTCAACCTCTCAACCTTTTCTTTCTCAAGCTCCTCTTCAATCTCGCGCGAACATCTTCCGACAGATCGTTGAGTGTGACGGCGATGACGTTCTCCGAGTCGATGTCGTTCCTGTTCCTGGACTCGGTACTCATCGTGTGCCTCTTCTTCTTCTCTTTCCCCAGCGGAGTCGCCAATTGTGTTGGCACCCAAAGTCTCCGTGCAACACCAGGATATTTGTCGTGCTTTTCGTGATTTAGAGCGATTGCTTTCCGAGCAAAGCAAAAAAGATTTCCTCTCTTTCGTGGAGGAGAGACGACCGTTTTACAGCGCAAAACGGCAAAGATCAACCAAACCATAGGGTTGCTAGGGCTCGGCAGAGAAGAATGATAAAGAAAAAGACATACGTAAAAAGTAATGTATTTGTTGGTAGATCGATTGATGGGGGCTTTCCAATCGGCCGTGGCCTTATAAATAAGGTATGCTGGACTTTGCGTATACAAGGCAGGACTTGGTTCCGTAGCATGCCTTGCCGTACAGGAATACAACTCCAAAACTAAAACCCAACAGGACTTGATTCGGTTACCATGTAACATGCGTACAAAAAATATACTTGCCAATCTAAGTACGTAACAAATCTAGGCCATATCCATGTACATGCAGTCTTGCATATATAAATAAAGTATTCCGGCCACGTCGCCATCACACTAAATATAGTGGCTAAGCATATGTATAAATACCTTGAGCCCACCAAGAAAATATTAAATATTCCGGCAACGTCGCAAATCAAACTGGATAATGGCCATCAGGACTAATCATATTTCTTCATATACGTAGATATATATCACTTGCATGCATCACCCCCATGGTCCAGTATAGCATATGCTTCTTCTTAAGACTTGTATCTTCACCTTCCATTAAATTTCCTGTGGCAATACTTCAACAATGCATTAACCGATCAGCTTGATAAATCATTGATTTAATTTGGCTCATCACATACTAAGTAGCCAAATTATACCATCAACAGTACCTCTCTAGCAGTTTTGGACAATCCTTGTCCCTTCCATCCGCCCACTTTTCCTCTAGCACTCTCCTTAACATATTTGAAAGTTCCTTCCTTTGATCTTCCCACGACTGTCGGCAGCCCGAGATATCTCTCACTCAACGCTTCCACAGAGATGCCAATAATCTGCTGCACCTCCTGTTTCACATCTTCCGTACTCCCCTTGCCATAGAAAATGGCAGATTTTTGGAGGTTTACTTTCTGACCCGAGGCCAATTCATAATCATGTAGAATGGTTCGGAGAGCTTCAAAATTTTCTTGGGACCCCTCCAGAAACACCACACTATCATCTGCGAAGAGGAGATGTGTAACAGTCGCCCCCCCCCCCCCCCAAAGATACTCCCTTGATTTCTTTCTCTCTTTGTGCATTCTTGAGCAGGGCTGAAAAGCCTTCAACACAGAAAAGGAAGAGATATGGGGAGAGGGGGTCTCCCTGTCGAAGCCCGCGCGACGGAGCAAATCTGTGTGAGAGCCCTCCATTCATCTTGACAGAAAACGTAGCAGATTTGACACACCTCATGACCATCTCCGTCCAGTGACTAGAGAAGCCAAACCTCCGTAGCATTTGCTCCAAAAAGTCCCATTCTACTCTGTCATAAGCTTTCATCATATCTAGCTTCACAGCACACAACGGTTTCTTTCTCTTTCTTTTCCTTATCGCATGCACACACTCATACGCCACCAGCACATTGTCAGTTAACAACCTTCCTGGGACAAAAGCACTTTGTTCTTCGGAGATCATGAAGGGTAGAACCCCCTTTAGCCGGTTAGCCAGTGCTTTCGCGGCTATTTTATACAAAACGTTGCACAAGCTTATAGGGCGGAATTGTGTCATGAGCTCCGGTGAGCTAACCTTCGGGATCAACACTAGGACAGTGTCGTTGAACCCATTCGGGACTGCATTACCTGCTAGGAACTCCCGCACCGCATTACACACATCACTCTTAATCATGGCCCAATGTTTTTGAAAAAACATTGCGGGCAGCCCATCCGGCCCAGGTGCTTTCGTGGGACCCATCTGGAAGAGCGCTTGCTCAATCTCCACATCAGTGAACGGCGCCCCCAGCTGTGCATTCATCTCTTCGGGAACGCTCACCCCAATATGTTGCAAAATCCGTTCACCTTCCTCTGAGCCCTGCGAAGCGAATAGGTTTGCATAGAAATCAGCCGCCATCTTCCTCATGCCATCATCGTCAGTACACTTCGATCCATCCTCCCTTCTAAGGCCTTTGATAGTGTTCTTCCTTTTGCGGTGGGAAGCCTGGTTCTGGAAATATTTCGTGTTTTGGTCCCCTTCGGTCAGCCAATCAACCCTAGATCTTTGTTTGTAGTATATCTCCTCCCTTTCGTATAATTCATGAAGCTGCTCCTCTATGTCCCTAATCTCTTGCCCATACCCCGTCCGAGCAGCACGTTCCTTAGCATCCACAAGCTGACCCTTCAAATGGCCTATCTGCCTTTTTATTGAGCCAAAAACCTGGTGACTCCATACCTGCATGGCCTTTGACGTGGATTGTAGCAGGCTGCATGTCGCACCGATTGCACCAGCCTCCTGATTGGCTAGTCAGGCGTCGGCCCATGCACGTGCCACCATCTCCTCGTATCCCTCATGCCGAGCCCACGCCGCTTCGTACATGAAGGTGCGCTGCCCATCTGAGTGCCTCGCAGCCGGTGCCGCCTGCACTTTGACAACTAAAGCCTGGTGGTCAGACTCCTCTGTCATAACATGATCAACCTCGACTGCCGGAAATAACTGCGCAAACTCTGCATTACACATGGCCCGGTCGAGTTTGACTTGAATATTTTCAGTCCCATCACGTCTATTGTCCCATGTAAAAGGGTACCCCGAGAAACCAAGATCTGCTAGCCCGCAGTCTGACAGGCAGTCTGCAAAGTTCGCCATCTGGTTCAAGCCTCTCGGATTGCCCCCAACCTGTTCTTTCTGAAAAAGGGCTTCGTTAAAATCGCCTGCACAGAGCCATGGGAGATTATCTTGAGCACGTAGGTAGCGCAGCGCATCCCACGTTTTCTTTCGTTTCTCCACACATGGCTCCCCGTGGATTCCAGTGAATCTAAAGGTGACTCCATCCGACTCTATCTGGGTATCGATGTAGTATTGGCACCATGGTCTCACCGCCACCTGCACATGATCCCTCCACCAAAGTGCAAGTCCTCCACTCTTACCATGACAGCTCACGGCAACCCCATTTCGGAAACCCAACCTCCATTTCATCCTTTCCATGGAGCCTGCCGATTTTTTTGTTTCTGATAAGAACACCACCGCTAGGTTGTATGACCTAACCAGGTCCCTTAGTTCGCCTACTGTCGGGTCCAACCCCAGTCCCCGACAGTTCCAGGCTAAGATGATCATTGTTCCCGGCGGCCCTGCGTCCTAGCAGGATCCGCCGATGTCTCATTGTTCTCCTCAATACGATCAAACACAGAATATGTTTTCTGTCTTGTGTCTCTAACGAAAGTGTCATTGCCCTCCTGCCTTTCCAGGTCACCCTTAGCTACCCAATATTGCTTCGGTCTCCTTTTCCTACCTCCTTGCCCCTCATATCTAGGACTACTTGGTGATCTCATCTCCCTTGTATATTCTGGCCTAGGCTTCCTGATATAATAGCCATGTCTGCGCTCTCTCTCTCCCTATACGTGCTTGATGAGCCTGCACCATCATGATCCCACTTTCCATTTTGCTTATACCTTGATCTTAGTTATGTCTGCCTCTCCTGTTGGCGCTGCCTTAGTTCAGAGCGTAGGTCTCGCTCTCTCTTTTTCTCCAGGTCCTCCCGCAGGTCTCTTTCCCTCCTAGGCTCCACCCCATGCTTCTGCTGCCTGGGGCTATCAGCGCCCTCATTTGCCCCCTTGGCCTCCCCGCCAGTGCGGGAGTTTTCTTGTGTGCGTGATGCAGCTGGGCCAGCAAACTCATTATTAAGATTTTGTTTGGTTGGAAGATCCCGGACCGTTCCGGTTTTTCTCTTGCTCCCCTCTCCTTCACTGGATCGAACGCTGCCAAAACTGTTAGCGCTAGTTGCTGGACCACGTTGAGATCCTTCTTTCGGCCCCCATGATCGTCCTGGAGATGCCCGAAGCCACTCACCCCACTGTTGGTACGGGTCCATCGCTGGGACACATCCCTGCTCACCATGAACTAGCCTCCCACACTCGAAGCAAAAGTGTGGGATTTTCTCATACTTGAAATCAAACCAGGTTGCCTCAAGATCTCCTTCAGATTTCTTTAAGAAGAAGCCTCTCACAAGTGGCTCAAAAATAGGCAGCTTGACTCTGAATCTCAAATCCGCACCTCTTGCAAAGCCATCCTTTTCCACATCAACCCTGACTATTTTGCCTAGCCAGTTCCCGAGCGCTTCCCCAAAGGCCTTCGACCGCCTGTCTAGTGGTAGATCTTCAACACGCACCCAGACATCCATACTTTCAAACTTCATCTCCGATGGCCTGGTTACTCCATCATAATCCTTAAGCGCCAACGTGTTAAAATCAAACTGCCACGGGCCGTTGTTTAGGGCATGTTTCCAGTCCCCCTCGCTCCCGAAAGTGACCGCAAATAAGTTCCTTCCGATAATCTTGAACTACGCCTCTCTATGCAAACCCCATGCCCTCGCCATGGATTTCTCCGTGCAATCTTATTCATCGGCCGTGGTGTGTAAGCCTTGCCTATTGCCGACCACCTCGCTGGCCGACTCTGTTCCTTGAAGACAAATCCTTTTGCCTCCTTTTCTGTGAGCGCCAGATTTCCTAGGCGAGCCATCAATCCCGGCGACACGGCCGTGTTACTGCTACGGGAGCCCAGTGGCGTCCTCAGCGCAGGATCCGAAGCCTCCTTCTGCGTCGCCGCTCGCGGCGTTGCTGTTTGTTTCCCATGGTTCGCCTTTGCCGCCGCCATCTCATCTTGACCCGCCTCCTTACTCCTCGACGTCGCACTACCCTCCTTCGCCTTCTCCGCCATGACTTTCTCACCGGCGAGAGGCCTACACACCGGCGCACTCACGACCGGGGACGCTGTCGCCCCCTCCCATGCCGCCGTGATCCTCACCACCACCGTTCGTAAAACCCTAACCCTAGCCTCCGAGCCGATTGCCTCGCAATCGCCCCGAATCGCCCCTCCGTGTTTTACGTACGAGGTGGACCCGCTCCTACAGGCTATCGATTCGAACCGCTGCAACTCGTTTCTGAATGTAGCTGTATTAACTGATTGGCGGTTAAAGGTCAAGAATATGACTTGCTGTCGTCTATCCCTCCATTCCAAAATAGATGACTCAACTTTATATTAATTTTAGTACAAAGTTGAGTCATCTATTTTAGAACGGAGGGAGTAGATATCTAGCATTGACAGGTTCTTCAAGACACTAAAACACATAATGCTCTTTGAATAGTTCCATATGTGTTGCTGTGAACATGTTTGTTTAATAGCTAAAGCATCATTTTAATGAAACAATTCTTAGTGGACCATACTTTCGATGCAATTCATCTCCAATGATTTGCACGCGGCAATACCGTCTGAGTTTACAATTTGTTCGCAGGACACTGGAGATAAAATACAACATACCGTGTTTGGGAGAGATGGATCAGCGCGTCCGGGATGTGCAGTGGAATCAAGGCGGATTCAGTTCACGTCTGAACCTGAAGATGCATCCGGAGGTTGGGCTTGAAGAGTGGTGCCATCGGGAAGTGGTTTCCCCGGGAACTGGCAGCTAGTTGGTTGCCGTGGGGGATTGGGGGCAGCAGAGGAGGCCGGCCTCAGGCCGCCGCGCCGCCCCCAGATCCCGTCGACGACTCCGCGCGGTCACTGAAGGTGGAGGGGCAGGGGTCTCGTGCGCATAGAAGAATAAGGCTACGGTGGTGCCGGCCGCGCGTAGGTGGCGGGTAGTCCGTCGCCGCCGTGGCAATCCTCCATTCCTAACTCCGATTGTCGCCAAGCAAAGTCGCGCGAGAAACTAGGGGAGTGGCGCATGTATCTGTTCGGGCGTTCGGCTGTGGGCTCGGCGGTGGCCGGCGAGTGAAACTCATGCCTGCCGACCACCGCTGGCTAGTGGGCACTGATGGAGTGTGGTGGAGGCGCGTTGCGCCGTTGTCCGGACGTCCGTGCTAGTGGGGAGACCGGAGACGACAGAGTTGGAGAAGAAGCGGGCTGAGGGGCAGAATGGGCTTCGGTGGACCGAGTCTAGCTCATATATGGAGTGCATGGGATTATATTGTGTAGCTTGTTTTCCGTACCACCCCCTAAACAAACTTGTTTTCTATATAAAATTTTAAAAATTAATTTACTAGTAATAAAATTTATATGTTATATAATTTAAATGGTTGTATAAAAAATCATGCACTTCAAAAATATTTCTAGATATTGGCGTACATAAAAAGTTGTATGTGAAATGAAATTTGCATGTGTTTCAAACAATACGTAAGTATAAAACAATGTTGGGGTTTCTTAAAAATGCCTTGTATGTGAAAAAGATGCTGATAAATCTTATAAGAGATGTTCAGGCTTTTAAAAAATGTTCAAATTTCTCAAAAACAAGTTTTAATGTGTTCTCGTAAAGAATATCCATTTTTACCATAAAAGTAAATAACTAAATAAATACAAATAGAACAAAGAAATAGAAAAGGGGTAAATAAAAAAGAAGCCCCTCTGCGTGGGAATGAAGTTTCTGCTTGCGAGTTCATATGCTCCCTCATGAATAGTAAAATAGAAAAATAGTAAAAGAATCAAAATAATCTGAAAGTTTTTAAGAACAAACACCGACAAATTCTCATCATGAGTGCAAATTTTCATAAAGTAACAACATTCCAAAATGCTTACGTAAAAAAATGATGCTCAAAAAGACTGTTTTTGAAAGCATTGATTTTGTTTTAACGAGAGCATTTTGGAATGTTGTTTCTTCATTAAATTTTGCACACATGTTTATTAAATAAACAGTTTTTTTACTATCTTTTAATTTTACTGTTCACGTGGGCACATATGAGCTCGCTAGTAGAAGAGCACTTTTTGCTTTGTGTGGGGCTATTTCCAAGATAACAAAAGGAGCATTGGGTGACGATCCTGATATCTATCTGGCAAGATCTTTTTTAGGCTAAACTGTCATTTGCTGGTGAAGATGTCATGCACCTTGGATGCCTATTGGAAGGGAGAGACAATCAAGAGGGTGGAAGAACCACCGCAAGGATTGGGGTCAGGTTGGCACGTGGTGGCATAGATAAATTTTTTGCAAATTGGAGGGCTTTGTCAAATTCAGGAGTTAAAACAAGAGCCAGTTTGGGGACTTTTGTACATTGAGGACCTTTTTTTACAGAACATGACAATTCATGCACTTTAGAAATTATCAATTTTGTTATGCCTAGACTTTGTAATATTGAACTCCGAAGAGATCAAATTATTTGCTAGATCCATATACTCCAAAAGTACTCTGGCAAGTTCTATAGATATGTTAGGATATACAAACACACTATAATACATTAAGGAGCATAAGTAACTTGGTGAAATATTGTGGGTGCATTGGTTTGCTCTTTGTTTCATGGTGAAAGGCGCTATAACTATTTTTTTTCATAAACTAGATAATACAAACATTATTTAATATAGTTTCAGTGCAGCACACATAATGTTCTTTGCAATGGGGAATACAGAAATAGTCTGAAAATAATTATCCATTACTATAAATGAACATGTTTTTCTTTATTAATGATACTAGATTACTAGTTACCTCAAAAAGTTGTTGTCTATATAATCTTCGAATAATGTATCGAAACACAACATGCATTAACCATTACCTGGGTTATGAGGAAATAAAATAGTTTAGTACAAATATAGGGAAGTGCTAGGGATCCAATCTAAACACAACCTGTCAGTTAGGTCGTGTTTGGTCGGGTCGACCTCAACCAAACCCATGCCCAAATACTTATCGAGTCCATCACAGACCCACGATCCTACCCATGCCCAAACCCATCGGGTGACCCAACCCAATCGGGCACCCATCGGGCATTTCAACACAAAGGAGGATACAAAATTATTTACTGTCTCGCTACTTTTTTAGTTCTTATTAATAATTGAGTACATACAATTTCTCTCCTCTGGTTATATAGTGTTAAACGAGGTGGTACTAAACCGCTGCACCTCTTTGTTGTGCCATTCAATAATGGCACAGATGTATTGGGCCTTTGATGCTTGAAATGTGTGAATGGATCAAAAGCCTAGACATGGAAAAAAAGGTGTGTATTGTTTCTGTGTTATTGGGAAGTCATAGTAAAAACGTTTGGGCTCTGGAATGGGCATCGTCCTTTAAGGTTTCAACTACTGGACACCGAGGACGTATATCATTGGATGCCCAGAGCTTTTAGTAGTCAAGGTCCCACATGTGAGATAATCGGGTTACCCGTCGGGCGACCCACAGGCAGAACCTTATACATATACCCTACCCACGACTAATCGGACTACCCATCGGCCTTAGCGGGTTGAATCTCAACACACTCAATTACTTCTTGAACTTAAGAAAATTCCTACTATAGACGCAACTTTCTGTATCAACCATCAATCTGCATATTTTCTGTATCATTCATAATGATTTGCTCTTGTTTTTTCTCTGTTGACTCGGGGTTCAAATCCTCGTCCTTGGTTATCACGCCTTCAATTTGCATATTTTGTGTATGCTCATCCTTGGCTCCCTTGTTGATATTTTCCTGAAAACCCAAGCATGTGTCTATGTTTTACTATATGAGAGCAACATTACAAAGAATAATCCCTATGCAGGATATAATATAATTATAATATATTATGGCACTTCATGCACTTGGCTTTTCCCGGTAGCATCATTGATCACCTTCAAACCTTTTGAGACATGACTCAGGGTTCTCTTTATAGCTAACTTGTTTTGATTTAACACACGCAAACTCCTTAGAATTGGCGCCAATACTCACAACATACTCTGGAATCTTCTTAAGATGGGTCACCAGCGGCGTCAAATTCGCCCCGATAGTTTCCCAAGTTGGCAGCCAAATATTGTGGTCTGGTATTACAATTGAAACAACATGGCCAGGTTTTACATACTCCCTCCGGCCCTTTTTAGTATGCATATAAGTTTTGTCTGGAGTCAAAATAGTTATACTTTGTCAGAATAATAGAAAAAAGTATCAACATTCACAATGCCAAATTGATATTATTAGATTCCTTATGAAATGTTCATTGTATATATATCTGGTATTGTAGATGTTGATATTTTATAATGCAAATTTGGTCAAAGTTTGTAAAGTTTGACTTGACACAAATCTAATACGCGGAGTAAAAAGGACCAGAGACTACAAAATATGAACTATAATACAACAATGGACAAATCTATCTATATCAATATAAAAAGACCCAAAGGTGAAGGAAATATGCCCTAGAGGCAATAATAAAGTTATTATTTATTTCCTTATACCATGATAAATGTTTATTATTCATGCTAGAATTGTATTAACCGGAAACATAATACATGTGTGAATACATAGACAAACAGATAGTCACTAGTATGCCTCTACTGGACTAGCTCATTAATCAAAGATGGTTGTGTTTCCTAACCATAGACATGTGTTGTCATTTGATTAAATGGGATCACCTCATTAGGAGAATGATGTGATTGACATGACCCATTCCGTTAGCTTAGCACTTGATTGTTTAGTATATTGCTAATGCTTTCTTCATGACCTATACATGTTCCTGTAACTATGAGATTATGCAACTCCCGTTTACGGAGGAACACTTTGGTACTACCAAACGTCACAACGTAATCGGGTGATTATAAAGGAGTACTACAGGTGTCTCCAAAGGTACTTGTTGGGTTGGCGTATTTCGAGATTAGGTTTTGTCACTCCGATTGTCGGAGAGGTATCTCTGGGCCTTCTCGGTAATACACATCACATAAGCCTTGCAAGCATTACAACTAATGAGTTAGTTGTGAGATGATGTATTACGGAACGAGTAAAGAGACTTACCGTAACGAGATTGAACTAGGTATTGGATACCGACGATCGAATCTCGGGTAAGTAACATACCGATGACAAAGGGAACAACGTATGTCGTTATGCGGTTTGACCGATAAAGATCTTCGTAGAATATGTAGGAACCAATATGGGCATCCAGGTTCCGCTATTGGTTATTGACCGAGAATGGTTCTAGGTCATGTCTACATAGTTCTCGAACCCGTAGGGTCCGCACGCTTAACGCTTCGATGACGATTCATAATGAGTTTATAAGTTTTGATGTACCGAAGGTTGTTCGAGTCCCGGATGTGATCACGGACATGACGAGAAGTCTCGAAATGGTCGAGACATAAAGATTGATATATTGGAAGCCTATGTTTGGACTTGGAAGGGTTCGAATGAAAACAGGAAGTTATGGAACACCGGGGTTACTGAACCCCGGGGGGTATATGGGCCTTAATGGGCCACAAGGGAGAAGAGGAAGGGCCGGCCAGGGCAGGCCGCACGCCCCCCTCCCCCCTCTAGTCCGAATAGGACAAGGAGAAGGGGGGCGGCGCCCCCTTCCCTCTTCCCCCTCCCCAATCCTACTCCAACTAGGAGAAGGGGGAGTCCTACTCGGGTGGGAGTAGGACTCCTCCAGCGCCTCCCCTAGGGCCGGCCGCACCCCCTTGCTCCTTTATATCTGAGGCAGGGGGCACCCCAAGACACACAAGTTGATCTACGGATCGTTCCTTAGCCGTGTGCGGTGCCCCTCCACCATATTCCACTTCGGTCATATCGTCATGAGCTTAGGCGAAGCCCTGCGCCGGAGAAGTCATATCGTCAGCGGAGCTTAGGCGAAGCCTGCGTCGGTGGAGCATCATCATCGTCACCACGCCGTCGTCTTGTGGAACTCATCCCCGACACTTTGCTGGATCGGAGTCCCGGGATCGTCATCGAGCTGAACGTGTGCAGAACTCGGAGGTGCCGTACGTTCGGTGCTTGGATCGGTCGGATCGTGAAGACGTACGACTACATCAACCGCGTTGTTATAACGCTTCCGCTTTAGGTCTACGAGGGTACGTGGACAGACACTCTCCCCTCTTGTTGCTATGCCATCACCATGGTCCTGTGTGTGCGTAGGGAAATTTTTTGAAATTACTACGTTCCCCAACAAAAGGGGCAGATCCAATTGATCTCAGCCATCAAATCATGTCAATCTACGACCTAGACTGCTTCAATGTCGAGCGCTGCGTGCAGTTAATTTCATGCCAAATATAGTGCTAATCACATAATAACACGCAAATAATATCCTACTTAATATCTGCATGCACTTAATATACTTCTAAATTAACGTGCATTACACATTGACTAGTATTATGCAAACTTTACAAGACAATGCTAATTTTCTATGACATGCATATTGGAGGAAGTGGTAGTCAATACCAAAGTAGATCCAATGATTAACTCCCTTCTCTTGGCATGACGAATGACACAATACTTCATTAAGAACATATTGTTGTTCAAATTTATGTAACTAAGAAACACAATAAAAAAAACTCGATATCTAGCAAACAATACATATAACACCTAAGACAAACAGATGTCGTTGTTGCAGATGAAATGATCTCATGTTAAAATTGAAATAATTATGCAACGGGCGGCTAGATGGACCAATTCTCGACTTTGTTAAAAACTGATGGTTTATCCTCTAAGTGTGATACAAGTGTAACATGCCGAGCAAAACTCAAATTTCCAATATAGAGAATAGTAGCTTCATCAAGTCTCTTGGAAAACAACAAATAAACCTTCAATAGTACTAAACTGAATAGGAGTAATATCTTAGGTGGATAGGCTATCAAACACTCAATTCGAAAGGTAAAACCATGTTTCAAACATGTATTAAGAATATATATTTTCTATTATGCATAATTTTATGTTGAATCTTGCGTATGATACGTCTCCGTCGTATCTATAATTTTGGATTGTTCCATGCCAATATTCTAGAACTTTCATATACTTTTGGCAACTTTTTATACTATTTTTGGGACTAACATATTGATCCAAAGGCCCAATGCCAGTTCTGTTTGTTGCATGTTTTTGTTTTGTGAAAACCCATATCAAACGGAGTCCAAACGGGATAAAAATTGAGGGAGATTTTTTTTGAAATATTTATGATTTTTGGGAAGAAGAATCAACGCGAGACGATGCCCGAGGGGGCCACGAGGCAGGGGGCGCGCCCTGGGCCCTCGTGGCCACCCCATAAGGCGGTTGCTGCCTTTCTTTCGCCGCAAGAAAACTAATATCCGGATAGAAATCGTGTTAAAATTTCAGCCCAATCGGAGTTACGGATCTCCGGGAATATAAGAAACGGTGAAAGGCCAGAATCTGGAACGCAGAGAAACGCAGAAACAGAGAGACAGAGAGATAGATCCAATCACGGAGGGGCTCTCGCCCCTCCCACGCCATGGAGACCGTGGACCAGAGGGGAAACACGTCTCCCATCTAGGGAGAAGTTCAAGGAAGAAGAAGAAGAAGGGGGTCTCTCTCCCCCTCTCTCCCGGTGGAGCCGGAACGCCGCCGTGGCCATCATCATCACCGTGATCTACACCAACACCTCCATCATCTTCACCAACATCTCCATCACCTTCCCCCATCTATCTATAGCGGTCCACTCTCTCGCAACCTGTTGTGCCCTCTACTTGAACATGGTGCTTTATGCTTCATATTATTATCCAATGATGTGTTGTCATCCTATGATGTCTGAGTAGATTTTCGTTGTCCTTTCGGTAATTGGTGAATTTCTATGATTGGTTTAATTTGCTTGTGGTTATGTTGTTGTCCTTTGATGCCCATCATATGAGCGCGCGTGTGGATCACACCATAGGGTTAGTTGTATGTTGATAGGACTATGTATTGGAGGGCAGGAGTGAGAGAAACTTCAACGTAGTATAAAAATTGATGCATACGGGATTGAAGGGGGACCAATATATCTTAATGCTATGGTTGGGTTTTACCTTAATAAACGTTAGTAGTTGCAAATGCTTGCTAATAGTCCAATCATAAGTGCATAGAATTCCAAGTCAGGGATGACATGCTAGCAGTGGCCTCTCCCACATAAAACTTGCTATCGGTCTAGTAAAGTAGTCAATTGCTTAGAGACAATTTCACAACTCCTACCACCACTTTTCCACACTCGCTATACTAACTTTATTGCTTCTTTATCTAAACATCCCCTAGCACTACACCATGCACCAGAATTCCCTACGGGCGGTTGTTGGGAAAAAGTCACTATTGCCGACCCACGGTTGGCCATGAAAATTTCGAACAGACTGTGTGTTGGAAAATTTATGTATAATGACACTCTGTCGGTTGGAAATGCTACAATATATAGCATCGAACAGTCGGACGGGAATTCCCTTATGGCCCAGAGACCATCGTTGGCAAATAACCCCGACCAACAGCCAGGCGGTAAATAGGCCTCGCGCGGGAATAGCAAATTTTTAGCGCCAACAACTGGCCCAACCCGCGAAGTTCTTTTGCTCAAAATCATAAGCACGCGCCATCAAAAAAAAAAATCATAAGCACGCCGCGCTCAACGCTCGTTTCGTTCCCCACGCACGAAATCCCTAGCCCAATTCGTTCCCCACGCACGCTGCCGCCGCCGCCCTAGAGAGGCGACCTCACTCTTCCCTCCTATGGCGCCATCGCCCCAACCCATAGCCGGCTCCCTCTCCCCTCCACTCCTTCCCATGGTGCCAGATCTGAAGGGGTCAAGGTCATTTCACTCCCGGTGGCCCAAAGCGAGGTAGGCGGCCTCTGGTTCCTCTGCTTCCGGCGACATGTGCCTCCATCTCTGCCAACCAACCTTCGGTGACCAATAGGTAGCCATCGATGGCGGTAACAACAGCGGTAAGGTCTCTTTCCCTCTCTTGTGGTCTCTCCCTCCACTCCCCCCTCCTGGTTGCAGCGTGCAGATTTGAAACCCTAGTGTGCAGATTTATAGTTTTCTAAAAAGTATTTTCACGAATTGGTTACACATGGGTAAGGGATTGTGATTTAAGAACAATTTCATCTTTGTGTTTTCAGTAAGATAGAAAATGACACAATTAAACATTCAAATTTAGGCAAAAGATCAATGGAACATTTGTTCTGTAGTCTAATAACGAGATAAGATAAAGGTTCTTTTAATTTACTGAAATTAACTTTTACTTGAGTGATGTGCTAAGGCCAACCTATATACATGCACATCCCTGAACTGAAAATACACTCAGGCACCAATTTCGGACAGTACAAAATTTATATGATGCTTGCTCTGTGACTGGGTATCTTATTTGCACAATGTCTCTGAATAAAATGCATGGGTTAGAAATAAACTGAAGTACCGAACCAAACTATTGACATCAGAGGGCAGCAATTATGAATTTAATTTCTCAATTACAGCAGTAATTGTACTGTATTTGTAACGATACATGCTTACCATGCCAATAAATATTTGGTTTCAGAGCCCTTGATCATGACAATTAGAAATCAGAAAACGCATTACATATATTCAGTAATGCCTTTCAATATTTTTTCCGTCGATGTCATAATATAAACACTCCAAGTGGTACGTTTGAGCATCCATTCCTGGGAGGAGAGCTTTACTACCGGTTCGTGCCACGAACCAGTACTAAAGATGTTGGGCCCGGCCAGCACCTTTAGTACCGGTTCGTGGCACGAACCGGTAGTAAAGAGGTTGTGGCAGGCTATTTTTAGTCCCACCTTGCCCCCCCTGCTGAAGAAGGAGGTTCACGCCCCTGTGTCGGTGTTCCACACCAGCCGCTCCGCCACGCCAATGTGGTTCAGAACGACGCGAGTCAGTGGTGCGCCCGGGCACGGCGGTGTACCTATATGTTATCTCCGTCGGCCTTCCTGTCAGGCCCGTCACGTGCAGCGGGTACTTTTCCATGTACGTCGATGCCTCCGGGACACCGCTGAAGTCGAGCCCGTTCCATGGCCCCGTGCGGTATGTCTTGACGTTGCCACGCCACAGAACGAGCTCCGGTAACCCCTTTGTTTCCAGCGTGCGGTGGTAGTCCCCCAGAGACGGGTCGTCGGCTGATCGCCACGATGTGAGCTGCCACTCTGTTTTGGTCCAGAAGTTCTTACCCAGCTTCATGCCGGGCAGCAAGGTGTCCGACGGGTGGTCGAACGACTGCCACAGGTAGGCGTCACTGCTGCCGTTCCGCACGACCAGGTTGCCGGAATCGAGAAGCTGAGCCGCGCTTCCGCTGGAGAAGTCTGAAGACCAGACCTTGCGGCGGGAGCCGTCGAGCAGGACAAGGGTGGCAGCGTCGTTGAACACCAACATGCCGGACGTGTCGCCGAGAGGGTCATCGCGGTTGGCCACCCAGTAGACGGTGTCGTTGGAGGTTGGACACAGAGAACCATATGCCGAGCTACCTCTTAGTGGACACCCCGGGAGAAAAGAACCCCAGGGTGAAGGAGCCGCCGGCCGAGACGAGCGTGTCGCCATTGGAGTCGGTGAGGTTCTGGCCTTTCTCGAGCTTGTCAGCAGCGGAGGTCTGGATGAAGAGGAGGAAGATGCATGCCAAGAAGAGGAGGAGAAGAAGCTGGCTGGTTGGTCTCATGATGGGTGTTCCCTTACACTGTTCATGCACATGGACTGCATTCGTTTTGTAGCTTGAACCGGCAACACCATACTTTTTTTCATTTCAAAAGCAGAAGATAAATTATTGTAGTTCAACCTCAGCTAACATGGCTGGTACTTGAATTAAATTTCGAAATATAAGCTCAAGCCAGTGGGTCATTAGAGTACTGGGTCAAAGTGAGGCACATCGGATATGATTGGTGCCAGCTTGCCACGATGCCATCTGCAAGCCGGTGACGCCCTAATTGTCAACGCAATATTTTACGAAAAGAAAACTTTCTGAACAAATATTATGGTAATTTCACAACGGTTCTAGTGGATCTGGAAACAGCTCTTTGTCAATCTATATAAGCGCAATAAAGAATTTCTTCTTGCAAATTATGCATGTGTTGTATATGGAGTTATGGACAACGTTTTTCTTTTTCCTTCTCTGAGAATCATATGTACAACTGCTATGAATATGCAATTTTGCAAACCCATGATGGGACCAGGCTTACTTGTGTCCATGTCCCCGCTCTCAACAAGGAGAAAAAAGAAAATCTTCTGGGTCGAAGTCTTTCCCCCCTTATGCAGACGGCTAGGGTTCTGCTTTCTTTCTGTGTCTCTTTGTTAAAGCTGATCAAGCGGTTACCTAGTGATTCTCAAAAAAAAAGGAGAGGGGGGGGGGGGGGGGTAGCAAGTGCAATAAACCGGTCCTGACAGGTGATGGTTTAGGGATGTAGATCGAGCGTGGTTATGGTGGAGCTGACATTCCGGGCCGCCAAGTTGAGCTTGACATCCACGGCCCAGGTTAGATAGTTGCTACGATCGATGGTGAGATCAACAAACTCTTTCTTGGATATGTCATTGTCCGCCATAGTCTGCATGAAATCATCATGTCGATTAATTTACCCTCAAGTAAATTAATTTGTGTTGTAAAACACAATATGTATTCAGCAAACCCATCAGGTCAAACTTCAAAAGAATAATCACCATAACATTGTGTAGATCTTCAGATCAATGGTAATCACCCCCAAAAAGGTGTAGACCATGTAATTATCAAAAATACATGAAAGTAGTCACCACTCACCACTAAGGCCACGTTTGGAAAGCCGGTTTTGTGTCTGATAGCCGTGTAAATTACAGGCTTGGAAAAGAAATTGGCTCCAATGATAAAACGTCAAGGAGCTCAATGAATGATCTCTACATTTGCTGTGATGATTTCTTGCATGATTTTGGACCTTAAAGTTGTGAAGAAGGGCACTCATATGGGGAATACTATTTTAGTATAGTATCAGGATCTGATTTTTATGTTTGTTATATTTGTTAAATTAATTTTAGTCATTTCATAATTTGAGAAACACTACCATGTCTGTACTTATGGAGGTATTCGTGTGTTATAAAGTTTGTACTAAGAGGCTTTCCTATTTTATCAAGTACGTAATAGTCACAAATGGTTTTCCGAGCACATGATAGCTGATGTTTCTTGTTTTGGGGTCTGAACTACTCAAACAAGGTACAATCAGGGAACAGTTAGGTACATGAGCCGGCGCATATATGTGGCTGCAACTCGTTTCTGAAGGTAGTTGTATTAACTGATTGGCGGTTAAAGGTCAAGAACATGACTTGCTGTCGTCTATTAGATATCTAGCATTGACAGGTTCTACATCAGGACACTAAAACACATAATGCTATTTGAACAGTTCAAACCAATAATGCTTGTTAGTTCCATATGTGTTGCTGTGAACATGTTTGTTTAATAGTTAAGGCATCATCCAATGATTTGCACGAGACAATGCCGTATGACTTTACAGTTTGTTCACACAACATTGGATATAAAATATGCTAACATACCTTGTTTGGGAGCGATGGATCACTGCATCTGAAGATGGATCCTGAGATTCAGTTCAGGTCTGAACTCTGAACCTGAAGTTGGATCCTGAGATTGGGCTTGAAGCGTCGACGCCAGGCGGTTCGGGTGCCACCGGAGAGGCCAGGCACTGGGACGCGATGGCCCAGGAACGGCCAGTTGGTTGCCGCGGGGGATTGGGGGCAGATGAGGCCGACGTGCGCCGGCTGCCGCCCCCAGATCCCGTGGACGACGACGTGCGCGTCCAAGAAGATGGCGAGGATGGGGATGGCCGCGGGCAGGTGGCGGATGGCCCGCCGCCACGCGCCACCACTGGCCGCCGTGGCCATCCTCCGTTCCTAATTCCTCTTGTCGTGAAGCGAAGTCGCTCGAGAAACCAGGGGAGTAGCACATGGACTAGTTCGGCGGTGGGCACTGCCGTCGTTCGTAACTGCTGAGCGCCACCGGCGAATGGGCATGGCGCCGTTGTCCGGCCGCGCGTGCGAGTGGAGAGGAGAAAGAGAGTCGGAGAAGAAGCGGACTGAGCGGCAGAACGGCCTTCAGTGAACCAACCCAGGAGCGCGGGAGGCCACAGCCTCCTTTATTCTTTTGTTTTTATTTTCTTGTTACGTTTTTTCCTTTATTTTTTGAATTTTCCTTATACTCTAAAAATTCTCTCTCTCTATATATATATATAAATATATATATATATTACAAAAAAACTATACAAAACATTTTTAAAATGTTCACCAATTATACAAAAAATATTAAATGTGCATAGAAAAATGTTTATCATGTATACAAAAAATGACAAATGTGTATAACTAAACTAATTGATCATGTATTAAAAATATTAATCAATAATTTCAATTTTTAACAAGTATTTGGAAAATGTTGATAAAGCATTAAAAAAATTATGTGTATAAAAATGTTGACCAAGTATTAAAAATTGATGAATTTTTTTATCATGTAGATAAAAATGTTAATAAAGCATTTGAAAAAATATTGAAAAATTATTTGAAAAATGGTGATTAACATTTGAAAAATGTTAAATGTGTATAAAACATTGCTAACAATGTATTAAAAAATGATGATTTTTTTGATCATTTATATAAAAATGTTAATCAAGCATTTAAAAAATATTGACAAGTATTTGTAAAATGTTTAATCAAGCATTTGATAAATGTGTATAATAAAAAAATGTTGACCATGTACTAAAAATGATGATTTTTTTATAATGTATATGAAAAAAAATTCATCAAGCATTTGAAAAAAAGCGAAACAAGTATTTGGAAAATGTTAATCTAGCATTTGAAAAATGTTAAATGTGCATAGAAAAATGTTGACCATGTGTTAAAAAAGAGAGAGAATTCCTTATTTGGCCCGTCCTCAAAATTTGGTTCCCTTTTTGACCCTAATAAAAAAATTCTTCCTTTTTGGACACTCAAACCTCATTTTGTTCCCTCTATGACATTTTCATCAGTTTTGGCAATTAACACCGTTAAATGTGACATGAGAAGTCCATGTTACCCATTGTGTATTTTGTGACCAAAATTGTTAACTGGAAGTAAAAAATCAATGGCAATGTGATCTGTTTTATTTTGAATACATTACCAAATGAAACCAAATCTGCTATTTGGCACATATTCAATTTTAATTGGAAAATTGGACATAACCTCCCTTGTATTTTGATGACATATCCCCTGTACAGTTCATATATGCACAAAATATCACATATTTGGAGTAGATACACATGTATGCAAACAAAAAGTTCAGACATACTTGGTCCAGGTTCACATATATGCAAACAGTCCACATATTTGATCCTCTACACACATTCAGGTTCACATAGAGTTCACATACGATAGTACAAGTTCACATAAAGTTCACATATGATAGTCCAAGTTCACATCAGGACAAATACAACGCCAGAAGGTCACATATAGCACATACAAGAACCCAGGTTCACACATATATCACATAAACAGCTCGAAAGTTTCCAAAATGAACCATGGTATGAAAAGAATCCGAAGAAAATCACAAGCTAAGCCTTCTTTTGCTTCGTGTGCTCATTGCAGGGCTGTCAAGGTTAATTTTTTTTGCTTTGTGTGCCCATTGCAGGGCTGTCACATGGCACCACACGAAGGCGGGTATCTTTTCAGCAATCTCTTTGCTTTTTATTTTGGCATGCACCTTCACAGCAACAAATGTTTTCTTGGCCACACAAATGGGTTGAGTTCTTGATCTACACATACACATTCGTGGCAACACATCATACATCACATATAGTAGCCCAGGTAACAATAGAACAATGCATAACATAACATTTGAATAAAATTTCAGAACTAACATAAGTTACCTTCACTAGTAGAAAAGGGGCCATTAGTCCCGGTTTATAAGGGCCTTTAGTCCCGGTTCTCGAACCGGGACTAAAGGGTCGTTACTAAAGCCCCCCCCCCCCTTTAGTCCCGGTTCTTATACGAATCAGGACTAAAGGCCCTCCACGTGGCCGCTGGCTAGAGCTCCACCAGCTCCACCTTTAGTCCCGGTTGGTAATTTTTTTGAAATTTTTTAAATTTGAATTTTTTTCCCGATTTTCAAATTTCTTAATTATTTTAAAATTTAATCTCTAATCACCCACCCCTCATCATGCTCAATTTAACCTCTAATCTCTAATCACCCCTCATCATTCCAAATCATAACTTCCCGACCGGTCACCCATCCCTCTCACTACTCCAGCCCGAGACGCTTAACTTTTGGGTTCTATTCCACCTAGTTTCCAAGTCTGCACTTGTTGTTTTCCTGACAATAGTAAGATGTCAATCCTATTAACTCTCAGGAGTTTAGCTTGAGCATGAAGTCACACATTTCACTGTTTGAGTTTGAAACTGAAAGTGCAACTATCCCTAGGTGGTTTTGGTAATTCATAACAACATATAGCTCATTGAGCTAATGCTATTCCGAGACAAATATTTCAGGAAAGCTCAATGAATGGCATGGCATGGATGATGAAAGTGGATCCTCAAAATATCAAGGACAAAGGATTGGCTCAAGCCCAAAAGCTCAAGACTCTACATTTTACATTTTAGTGATCCAAGATCACATTGAGTCTATAGGAAAAGCCAATACTATCAAGGAGGGATGAGGTGTTGCTTAATGAGCCTTTTGCTTCATGTGCTTAGTGATATGCTCCAAAACCCTCCACTACTTTCTCATATCCACATATGACCTAAACCTAAAGTCAAACTCGGCCCTACCGATTCTTTCTATCCGGCGCCACCGAGTTCAGATGTCATAGCCTCTGCCAAAACCCTAGGCTAATCGGTCTCACCGATTGGGATCTCGGTCCCACCGAGATGGGATTGTAATCTCTCTGTTTCCCCTTCGTAACTTTTTGGTCTCACTGAAAGAGCGAATCGGTCCCACCGAGATTACAATGTAAACTCTCTGTTTCCCCTTTGTAACTTTTCGGTCTCACCGAAAGAGCAAATCGGTCCCACCGAGTTTACCTGACCAACTCTCTGGTTAGCTAATTACCAAATTCGGTCTCACCGAGTTTGTGTAATCGGTCTCACCGGGATTACGTTATGCCCTAACCCTAACCATATCGGTCCTACCGAGTTGCATGTCAGTCCCACCGAAAACCCTAATGGTCACTAGGTTTACTAAATCGGTCTGACCGAGTTTGTTGATTTGGTCCCACCGAGTTTGGTAAATTGTGTGTAACGGTTAGATTTTGTGTGGAAGCTATATATACCCCTCCACCTCCTCTTCATTCGTGGAGAGAGCCGTCAGAACAAACCTACACTTCCAACTTGCCGGTTAGAGAGAGAACCACCTACTCATGTGTTGAGGCCAAGATATTCCATTCCAACCATATGAATCTTGATCTCTAGCCTTCCCCAAGTTGCTTTCCACTCAAATATTCTTTCCACCAGATCCAAATCCTATGAGAGAGAGTTGAGTGTTGGGGAGACTATCACTTGAAGCACAAGACCAAGGTGAAGGAAATATGCCCTAGAGGCAATAATAAAGTTATTATTTATTTCCTTATTTCATGATAAATGTTTATTGTTCATGCTAGAATTGTATTAACCGGAAACATAATACATGTGTGAATACATAGACAAACAGAGTGTCACTAGTATGCCTCTACTAGACTAGCTTGTTAATCAAAGATGGTTAAGTTTCCTAACCATAGACAAAGGAGTTGTAATTTGATTAACAAGGTCACATCATTGGTTGAATGATCTGATTGACATGACCCATTCCATTAGATTAGCACCAGATCGTTTTGTATGTTGGTATTGCTTTTATCCTTGACTTATACATTTTCCTATAACTATGAGATTTTGCAACTCCCGTTTACCGGAGGTACACTTTGGGTACTACCAAACGTCACAACGAATCGGGTGATTATAAAGGAGTATTACAGGTGTCTCCAAAGGCAGATGTTGGGTTGGCGTATTTCGAGATTAGGATTTGTCACTCCGATTGTCGGAGAGGTATCTCTGGGCCCTCTCGGTAATGCACATCACTAAGCCTTACAAGCATTACAACTAATGAGTTAGCTGTGAGATGATGTATTACGGAACGAGTAAAGAGACTTGCCAGTAACGAGATTGAACTAGGTATTGGATACCGACGATCGAATCTCGGGCAAGTAACATACCGATGACAAAGGGAACAAAGTATGTTGTTATGCGGTCTGACCGATAAAGATCTTCGTAGAATATGTAGGAGCCAATATGGGCATCCAGGTCCCGCTTATTGGTTATTGACCGGAGACGTGTCTCGGTCATGTCTACATTGTTCTCGAACCGTAGGGTCCGCACGCTTAAGGTTTCGATGACGGTTATATTATGAGTTTGTGTATTTTGATGTACCGAAGGAGTTCGAGTCCCGGATGTGATCACGGACATGACGAGGAGTCTCGAAATGGTCGAGACATAAAGATTGATATATTGGACGGCTATATTCGGACACGGAAAGGTTCGGAAGTTTCGGAGAAAACCGGAGTGCCGGAGGGGTTACGGAACCCCGGGAAGTAATGGGCCTTATTGGGCCAAGAGGGAGAGAGAGGGCCGCACCAGGAGGTGGCGCGCCCCCCCCATGGGGAGTCCGAATAGGACAAGGTGGGGCGGCCCCCTTCCCTCCCTCTCCCTCTCTTTCCTTCCCCTTCTTCCTTCCTAGTTGGACTAGGAAAGGGAGTCCTACTCCCACTAGGAGGAGGACTCCCCCCCTCCTGGCGCACCTCCTAGGGCCGGCCGGCCCTCCCCTTGCTCCTTTATATACGGGGCAGGGGCACCCTAGAACACACAAGTTGATCCTTGAGATCGCTCCTTAGCCGTGTGCGGTGCCCCCTCCACCATATTCCACCTCGGTCATATCGTGGCGGTGCTTAGGCGAAGCCCTGCGTCGGTAGAACATCAAGATCGCCACCACGCCGTCAGGTCGTCTTGTGGAACTCTCTCTCCCCGGAGCTTTGCCGGATCGGAGCCTGAGGAGCGCCACCGAGCTGTACGTGTGTCAAGAACTTCGGAGGCGCCGGAGTAACGGTGCTTGGATCGGTTGGATCGCGAGGAGAACGTACGACTACTTCCTCTATGTTGTGATTGCTTCCGTTCCGGTCTACGAGGGTACGTAGACAACACTCTCCCCTCTCGTTGCTATGCATCACCATGATTTTGCGTGTGCGTAGGAAATTTTTTGAAATTACTACGTTCCCCAACAGTGGCATCCGAGCCTAGGTTTTTATGGTTTGATGTTTTGCACGAGTAGAACACAAGTGAGTTGTGGGCGATACAAGTCATACTGCCTACCAGCATGTCATACTTTGGTTCAGCGGTATTGTGAGATGAAGCGGCCCGGACCGACATTACGCCAGACGCTTACGCGAGACTGGTTTCACTGCTACGAGCACTCGTGCTTAAAGGTGGCTGGCGGGTGTCTGTCTCTCTCACTTTAGTTGAACTGAGTGGCTACGCCCGGTCCTTGAGAAGGTTAAAACGGAGTCTATTTGTGAAGTATCGTTGTGGTCTTGATGCGTAGGTGAGATTGGTTCTTGCTTAAGCCTGTAGCAGCCACGTAAAATTTGCAACAACAAAGTAGAGGACGTCTAACTTGTTTTTGCAGGGCATGTTGTGATGTGATATGGTCAAGACGTGATGCTATATTTTATTGT
This sequence comes from Aegilops bicornis, assembly GCA_021605145.1. Classification (NCBI taxonomy): domain Eukaryota; kingdom Viridiplantae; phylum Streptophyta; class Magnoliopsida; order Poales; family Poaceae; genus Aegilops; species Aegilops bicornis. The sequence goes on along the minus strand of CM038670.1, from coordinate 842,379,051 downwards.
ATGAGATGATCATGTTTTGTAACCGGGTTATCGGCAATCGGCTGGAGCCATATGGTTGTCGCTTTATTGTATGAAATGCAAACGCCTGTAATTGCTTTACTTTATCACTAAGCGGTAGCGATAGTCGTAGAAGCAATGGATGGCGAACGACAACGATGCTACGATGGAGATCAAGGTGTCGCGCCGGTGACGATGGTGATCACGACGGTGCTTGAGATGGAGATCACAAGCACAAGATGATGATGGCCATATCATATCACTTATATTGATTGCATGTGATGTTTATCCTTTATGCATCTTATTTTGCTTTGATTGACGGTAGCATTTTAAGATGATCTCTCACTAAAATTATCAAGTAGTGTTCTCCACGAGTATGCACCGTTGCCAAAGTTAAATGCGTCGTGAGACACCACGTGATGATCGGGTGTGATAAGCTCTCGTCCATCTACAACGGGTGCAAGCCAGTTTTGCACACGCAGAATACTCAGGTTATACTTGACGAGCCTAGCATATGCAGATATGGCCTCGGAACACGGAGACCGAAAGGTCGAGCGTGAATCATATAGTAGATATGATCAACATAAGATGTTCACCATTGAAAACTACTCCATCTCACGTGATGATCGGTTATGGTTTAGTTGATTTGGATCACGTGATCGCTTAGATGACTAGAGAGATGTCTGTCTAAGTGGGAGTTCTTAAGTAATATGATTAATTGAACTTAAATTTATCATGAACTTAGTACCTGATAGTATCTTGCTTGTCTATGTTTGTTTATAGATAGATGGCTCGTCTTTGTTGTTCCGTTGAATTTTAATGCGTTCCTTGAGAAAGCAAAGTTGAAAGATGATGGTAGCAATTACGGACTGGGTCCGTAACTTCGAGGATTATCCTCATTGCTGCACGTAAGAGTTACGTCTGGATGCACCGCTAGGTGCCAGTGCCTTCGCCGATGCAACTGACGACGTTAAGAACATCTGGCAGAGCAAAGCTGATGACTACTCTATAGTTCAGTGTGCCATGCTTTACGGCTTAGAACCGGGTCTTCAACGACGTTTTGAACGTCATGGAGCATATGAGATGTTCTAGGAGTTGAAGTTGATATTTCAAATGTAATGCCCGGATTGAGAGATATGAAGTCTCCAATAAGTTCTATAGCTGCAAAATGGAAGAGAATGGGTCTGTCGGTGAGCACATACTCGTAATGTCCGGTATTACAATCACTTGACTCAACCGGGAGTTGATCTTCCGGATGATTGTGTCATTGACAGAATTCTTCAATCACTGCCACCAAGCTACAAAGGCTTCGTGATGAACTATAATATGCAAGGGTTAGTAAAGACTATGCCTGAGCTCTTCGCAATGCTAAAGGCTGCGGAGGTAGAAATCAAGAAGGAGCATCAAGTGTTGATGGTCAACAAGACCACTAGTTTCAAGAAGAAAGGCAAAGGGAAGAAGAAGGGGAACTTCAAGAAGAACAGCAAACAAGTTGCTGCTCAGAGAAGAAACCCAAGTCTGGACCTAAACCTGAAATCGAGTGCTTCTCTACCGCAAGCGACTGGTCACGGAAGCGGAACTGCCCCAAGTATTTGGCGGATAAGAAGGATGGCAAGGTGAACAAAGGTATATGTGATATACATGTTATTGATGTGTACCTTACTAGAGCTCGCAGTAGCACTGGTATTTGATACTGGTTACATTGCTAATATTTGCAACTCGAAGCAGGGGACTACGGATTGCTTAACACCGCAAAGGACGAGGTGACGATGCGGCGTGGGAAATGGTTCCAAAGTCGATGTAATCGCGGTCGGCACGCTACCTCTACATCTACCTTCGGGATTAGTTTTAGACCTAAATAATTGTTATTTGGTGCCAGCGTTGAGCATGAACATTATATCTGGATCTTGTTTGATGCGAGACAGTTATTCATTTAAATCAGAGAATAATGGTTGTTCTATTTATATGAATAATATCTTTTATGGTCATGCACCCTTGAAGAGTGGTCTATTTTTAATGAATCTCGATAGTAGTGATACACATATTCATAATGTTGAAACCAAAAAATGCAAGAGTTGATAATGATAGTGCAACTTATTTGTGGCATTGCCGTTTAGGTCATATCGGTATAAAGCGCATGAAGAAACTCCATACTGATGGACTTTTGGAGTCACTTGATTATGAATCACTTGGCACTTGCGTAACCGGGCCTCATGGGCAAGATGACTAAAACCCGCTTCTCCGGTACTATGGAGAGAGCAACAGATTTGTTGGAAATCATACATACAGATGTATGTGGTCCGATGAATGTTGAGGCTCGTGGCGGATATCGTTATTTTCTCACCTTCACAGATGATTTAAGCAGATATGGGTATATCTACTTAATGAAACATAAGTCTGAAACATTTGAAAAGTTCAAAGAATTTCAGAGTGAAGTTGAAAATCATCGTAATAAGAAAATAAAGTTTCTACGATCTGATCGTGGAGGCGAATATTTGAGTTACGAGTTTGGTCTACATTTGAAACAATGCTGAATAGTTTCGCAACTCACGCCACCCGTAACACCACAGCGCAATGGTGTGTCCGAACGTCGTAATCGCACTTTACTAGATATGGTGCGATCTATGATGTCTCTTACAGATTTACCGCTATCGCTTTGGGGTTATGCTCTTGAGACGGCCGCATTCACGCTGAATAGAACACCGTCAAAATCCGTTGAGACGACACCTTATGAACTATGGTTTAGCAAGAAACCAAAGTTGTCGCTTTCTTAAAGTTTGGGGATGCGATGCTTATGTGAAAAGCTTCAACCTCGATAAGCTCGAACCTAAATCGGAGAAATATGTCTTCATAGGATACCCAAAGGAGACAGTTGGGTACACCTTCTATCACAGATCCGAAGGCAAGACATTTGTTGCTAAGAATGGATCCTTTCTAGAGAAGGAGTTTCTCTCGAAAGAAGTGAGTGGGAGGAAAGTAGAACTTAATGAGGTAACTGTACCTTCTCCCTTATTTGAAAGTAGTTTATCACGTAAACCGGTTTCTGCGACATCTACACCAAATAGTGAGGAAGTTGATGATGTTGATCATGAAACTTCAGATCAAGTTACTACAGAACCTCGTAGATCAACCAGAGTAAGATCCGCACTGCAGTGGTACGGTAATCCTGTTCGAAGTCATGCTACTAGATCATGATGAACCTCTGAACTATGAAGAAGCGATGGTGAGCCCAGATTCGCAAAATGGCTTGAGGCCATGAAATCTGAGATGGGATCCATGTATGAAAACAAAGTGTGGACTTTGGTTGACTTGCCGAGGGTCGGCAAGCAATAGAAAACAAGTGGATCTTCAAGAAGAAGACTGACGCTGACGGTAATATTATCGTCTACAAAGCTCGACTTGTCGCAAAGGGTTTTCGACAAGTTCAAGGGATTGACTACGATGAGACCTTCTCACCCGTGGCGATGCTTAAGTCTGTCCGAATCATGTTAGCAATTGCCGCATTTTATGATTATGAAATTTGGCAAATGGATGTAAAGACTGCATTCCTGAATGGATTTACGGAAGAAGAGTTGTATATGATACAACCGTAAGGTTTTATCGATCCAAAGGGAGCTAACAAAGTGTGCAAGCTCCAGCGATCCATTTATGGACTGGTGCAAGCATCTCGGAGTTGGAATAAACGCTTTGATAGTGTGATCAAAGCATTTGGGTTTATCTGAGACTTTTGGAGAAGCCTGTATTTACAAGAAAGTGAGTGGGAGCTCAGAGCATTTCTGATATTATATGTAGATGACATATTACTAATCGGAAATGATATAGAATTCTGGATAGCATAAAGGGATACTTGAATAAGAGTTTTTCGATGAAGGACCTCGGTGAAGCTGCTTACATATTGGGCATCAAAATCTATAGAGATAGATCAAGACGCTTAATTGGACTTTCACAAAGCACATACCTTGACAAAATTTTGAAGAAGTTCAAAATGGATCAAGCAAAGAAAGGGTTCTTGCCTGTGTTACAAGGTGTGAAGTTGAGTAAGACTCAATGCCCGACCACCGCAGAAGATAGAGAGAAAATGAAAGATGTTCCCTATGCCTCAGCCATAGGCTCTATCATGTATGCAATGCTGTGTACCAGACCTGATGTGTGCCTTGCTATAAGCTTAGCAGGGAGGTACCAAAGTAATCCAGGAGTGGATCACTGGACAGCGGTCAAGAACATCCTGAAATACCGAAAAGGACTAAGGATATGTTTCTCGTATATGGAGGTGACAAAGAGCTCATCGTGGCAGTTACGTTGATGCAAGTTTGACACTGATCCGGACGATTCTAAATCGCAAACCGGATACGTATTTACACTAAACGGAGGAGCTGTCGGTTGGTGCAGTTCTAAACAAAGCGTCAGAAGGGATCTACATGTGAAGCGGAATACATAGCAGCTTCGAAGCAGCTAATGAAGGAGTCTGGATGAAGGAGTTCATATCCGATCTAGGTGTCATACCTAGTGCATCAGGTCCAATGAAAATCTTTTGTGACAATATCGAGCAATTGCTTTAGCAAAGGAATCCAGATTTCACAAGAGAACCAAACACATCAAGAGACGCTTCAATTCCATCCGGGACTTAGTCCAGGTGGGAGACATAGAGATTTGCAAGATACATACAGATCTGAATGTAGCAGACCCGTTGACTAAGCCTCTTCCACGAGCAAAACATGATCAGCACCAAGACTCCATGGGTGTTACAATCATTACTATGTAATCTAGATTATTGACTCTAGTGCAAGTGGGAGATCAAGGAAATATGCCCTAGAGGCAATAATAAAGTTATTATTTATTTCCTTATTTCATGATAAATGTTTATTGTTCATGCTAGAATTGTATTAACCGGAAACATAATACATGTGTGAATACATAGACAAACAGAGTGTCACTAGTATGCCTCTACTAGACTAGCTTGTTAATCAAAGATGGTTAAGTTTCCTAACCATAGACAAAGGAGTTGTCATTTGATTAACAAGGTCACATCATTGGTTGAATGATCTGATTGACATGACCCATTCCATTAGCTTAGCACCCGATCGTTTAGTATGTTGCTATTGCTTTTATCCATGACTTATACATGTTCCTATAACTATGAGATTACGCAACTCCCGTTTACCGGAGGAACACTTTGGGTACTACCAAACGTCACAACGTAATCGGGTGATTATAAAGGAGTATTACAGGTGTCTCCAAAGGCGTATGTTGGGTTGGCGATTTCGAGATTAGGATTTGTCACTCCGATTGTCGGAGAGGTATCTCTGGGCCCTCTCGGTAATGCACATCACTAAGCCTTGCAAGCATTACAACTAATGAGTTAGCTGTGAGATGATGTATTACGGAACGAGTAAAGAGACTTGCCAGTAACAAGATTGAACTAGGTATTGGATACCGACGATCGAATCTCGGGCAAGTAACATACCGATGACAAAGGGAACAAAGTATGTTGTTATTTGGTCTGACCGATAAAGATCTTCGTAGAATATGTAGGAGCCAATATGGGCATCCAGGTCCCGCTATTGGTTATTGACCGGAGACGTGTTCTCGGTCATGTCTACATTGTTCTCGAACCGTAGGGTCCGCGCGCTTAAGGTTTCGATGACGGTTATATTATGAGTTTGTGTATTTTGATGTACCGAAGGAGTTCGGAGTCCCGGATGTGATCACGGACATGACGAGGAGTCTCGAAATGGTCGAGACATAAAGATTGATATATTGGACGGCTATATTCGGACACCGGAAAGGTTCCGGAAGTTTCCGGAGAAAACCGGAGTGCCAGAGGGGTTACCGGAACCCCCCGGGGAAGTAATGGGCCTTACTGGGCCAAGAGGGGAGAGAGAGGGCCGAACCAGGAGGTGGCGCCCCCCCCCATGGGGAGTCCGAATAGGACTAGGAGGGGGGTCGGCCCCTTTCCCTCTCCCTCTCCTCTCTTTCCTTCCCCTTCTTCCTTCCTAGTTGGACTAGGAAAGGGAGTCCTACTCCCACTAGGAGGAGGACTCCCCTCCTTGGCGCGCCTCCTAGGGCCGGCCGGCCCTCCCCTTGCTCCTTTATATACGGGGCAGGGGCACCCTAGAACACACAAGTTGATCCTTGAGATCGTTCCTTAGCCGTGTGCGGTGCCCCTCCACCATATTCCACCTCGGTCATATCGTGGCGGTGCTTAGGCGAAGCCTTGCGTGATAGAACATCAAGATGGTCACCACGCCGTCGTCTTGTGGAACTCTCTCTCCCGGAGCTTTGCCGGATCGGAGCCTGAGGAGCGCCACCGAGCTGTACGTGTGTCAAGAACTCGAGGCGCCGGAGTAACGGCGCTGGGATCGGTTGGATCGCGAGGAGAACGTCGACTACTTCCTCTACGTTGTGATCGCTTCCGCTTGGTCTCACGAGTGCGTAGACAACACTCTCCCCTCTCGTTGCTATGCATCACCATGATCTTGCGTGTGCGTAGGAATTTTTTTGAAATTACTACGTTCCCCAACACAAGGAGTTCATCATCAACACACCATTTGTTACTTCTTGGAGAGTGGTGTCTCCTAGATTGGCTAGGTGTCACTTGGGAGCCTCCGACGAGATTGTGGAGTTGAACCAAGGAGTTTGTAAGGGCAAGGAGATCGCCTACTTCGTGAAGATCTACCGCTAGTGAGGCAAGTCCTTCGTGGGCGACGGCCATGGTGGGATAGACAAGGTTGCTTCTTCGTGGACCCTTCATGGGTGGAGCCCTCCGTGGACTCACAAGAACTGCTACCCTACGTGGGTTGAAGTCTCCATCAACGTGGATGTACGATAGCACCACCTATCGGAACCACGACAAAAACATCCCTGTCTCCAATTGCGTTTGAATTCTCCAAACCCTTCCCTTTACATTCTTGCAAGTTGCATGCTTTATTTTCCGCTGCCTATATACTCTTTGCATGCTTGCTTGAATTAGTGGATGATTACTTGAATCGTTCAAAGATAGCTAAAATCTGCCAAATTCTAAAATTGGGAAAAGGCATAGCTTTTAATTGGTCAAGTAGTCTAATCACCCCCCCTCTAGACATACTTCAAGATCCTACAAGTGGTATCAGAGCCTTGGTCTCCATTTGCTTTGATTTCCATAGCTTTTGGTGATCATAGCCTTGGTTTCACAACCTAGGAGAGTATGGCGTCTAGGGAGGGAAATTATCATCGTAGAGGTCCTTACTTTGATGGCACTAATTTTGCTAGTTGGAAGCATAAGATGAAAATGCATATTCTCGGACATAACCCCGCCGTTTGGGCTATTGTGTGTATTGGCTTGCAAGGTGAATTCTTTGATGGGAGAGAACCAAACCGTGTGTTGGGGAACGTAGCAGAAATTCAAAATTTTCCTACGTGTCACCAAGATCTATCCATGGAGAGACTAGCAACGAGGGGAAGGAGAGTGCATCTACATACCCTTGTAGATCGCTAAGCGGAAGCGTTCATGAGAACGGGGTTGATGGAGTCGTACTCGTCGTGATTCAAATCACCGGAGATCCTAGTGCCGAACGGACGACACCTCCGCGTTCAACACACGTACAGCCCGGTGACGTCTCCCAGGCCTTGATCCAGCAAGGAGAGAGGGAGAGGTTGAGGAAGACACCATCCAACAGCAGCACAACGGCATGGTGATGATGGAGGAGCGTGGCAATCTTGCAGGCTTCGCCAAGCATCACAAGATATGAGGAGGAGGAAGAAAAGACGCAGGCTGCACCAACGAGAGATAGAATTGTGTCTTGGGCAGCCCCTTGGCCTCATATATATAGGGAAGGGAGGGCTGCGCCCCCATCTAGGGTTTCCACCCGCAAGGGGTGCGGCCAGCCCTAGATGGGGCTTGGGGAGGCGGCCAAGAGGGGAGGGCGAGGGAGGCGCCCACTAGATGGGCCTTAGGGCCCATCTGGACTAGGGTTTGCCCCCTCCCACTCATCCTTGCGCCTTGGGCCTCTTGTGGGGGGCGCACCAGCCCCTTTGGGGCTAGTTCCCTCCCACACTTGGCCCACGCATCCTTCTGGGGTTGGTGGCCCCACTTGGTGGACCCCCGGGACCCTCCCGGTGGTCCCGGTACATTACCGATATCGCCCGAAACTTTTCCGGTGACCAAAACAGGACTTCCCATATATAAATCTTTACCTCCGGACCATTCCGGAACTCCTCGTGACGTCCGGGATCTCATCCGGGACTCCGAACAACATTCGGTAACCACATACAAGCTTCCTTTATAACCCTAGCGTCATCGAACCTTAAGTGTGTAGACCCTACGGGTTCGGGAACCATGCAGACATGACCGGGACGCTTTCTCGGTCAATAACCAACAGCGGGATCTGGATACCCATGTTGGCTCCCACATGTTCCACGATGATCTCATCGGATGAACCACGATGTCAAGGACTCAATCGATCCCGTATACAATTCTCTTTGTCTAGCGGTATTGTACTTGCCCGAGATTCGATCGTCGGTATCCCGATACCTTGTTCAATCTTGTTTCCGGCAAGTCTCTTTACTCGTTCCGTAACACATCATCCCGTGATCAACCCCTTGGTCACATTGTGCACATTATGATGATGTCCTACCGAGTGGGCCCAGAGATACCTCTCCGTTAACCGGAGTGACAAAACCCAGTCTTGATTCGTGCCAACCCAATGTACACTTTCGGAGATACCTGTAATGCACCTTTATAGTCACCCGATTACGTTGTGACGCTTTGGTACACCCAAAGCATTCCTACGGTATCCGGGATTTGCACAATCTCATGGTCTAAGGAAAGATACTTGACATTAGAAAAGCTTTAGCATACGAACTACGATCTTTGTGCTAGGCTTAGGATTGGGTCTTGTCCATCACATCATTCTCCTAATGATGTGATCCCGTTATCAACGACATCCAATGTCCATGGTTAGGAAACCGTAACCATCTATTGATCAACGAGCTAGTCAACTAGAGGCTTACTAGGGACATGGTGTTGTCTATGTATCCACACATGTATCTGAGTTTCCTATCAATACAATTATAGCATGGATAATAAACGATTATCATGAACAAGGAAATATAATAATAACTAATTTATTATTGCCTCTAGGGCATATTTCCAATAGTCTCCCACTTGCACTAGAGTCAATAATCTAGTTCACATCGGCGTGTGATTAACACTGATAGGTCATATCGCCATGTGACCAACACCCAAGAGTTTACTAGTGTCTGTAAACTAGTTCACATCATCATGTGATTTAGACTCAATGAGTTCTGAGGTTTGATCATGTTTTGCTTGTGAGAGAGGTTTTAGTCAACGGGTTTTAGTCAACGGGTCTGAACCTTTTAGATCCGTGTGTGCTTTGCAATTCTCTATGTCATATTGTAAATGCTGCTTCCACGCTCCACTTGGATCTATTCCAAATGGTTGCTCCACTATACGTATCCGGTTTGCTACTCGAGTCACTCCGGATAGGTGTTAAAGCTTGCATCGACGTAACCCTTTACGCTGAACTCTTTATCACCTCCATAATCGAGAAACATGTCCTTATTTACTGCAAGGACAATTTTGACCATCGTCCAATGATCCATTCCTGGATCATTCTTGTACCCCTTGACTGACTCATGGCAAGGCACACTTCCGGTGCGGTACACAACATAGCATACTATAGAGCCTACGTCTGAAGCATAGGGGACGACCTTCGTCCTTTCTCTCTTTTCTGCCGTGGTCGAGCTTTAACTCTTAACTTCATACCTTACATCTCAGGCAAGAACTCCTTCTTTGACTGATCCATCTTGAACACTTTCAAGATCATGTCAAGGTATATGCTCATTTGAAAGTATTATTAAACATTTTGATCTATCTTATAGATCTTGATGCTTATTGTTCAAGTAGCCTAATCCAGGTTTTCTATTGAAAAACACCTTTCAAATAACCATGTATGCTTTCCAGAAATTCTACATCATTTCTGATCATCTATATGTCAACGACACATACTTATCAGAAATTCTATAGTGCTCCCACTCACTTCTTTGGAAATACAAGTTTCTCATAGACTTTGTATAAACCCAAAATCTTTGATCATCACATCAAAGCGCACATTCCAACTCCGAGATGCTTACCCCAGTCCTTAGAAAGGATCACTGGAGCCAGCATACCTTTTAGCATCCTTAGGATCGACAAAACTTTCTGATTGTATCACATACAACCTTTCCTTACGAAAACTGGTAAGGAAACTCATTTTGACATCCATCTGCCAGATTTCATAAATGCAGCTTATGCTAACATGATTCCGACGGACTTAAGCATCGCTACGGATGAGAAAATCTCATCGTAGTCAACTCCTTGAACTTGTGAAAACTCTTCGCCACAAGTCGAGCATCATAGACGGTGATATTACCGTCCACGTCCGTCTTCTTCTTAAAGATCCATTTATCTCAATGGCTTGCCGATCATCGGGCAAGTCCACCAAAGTCCATGCTTTGTTCTGATATATGGATACTATCTCGGATTTCATGGCTTCTAACCATTTGTCGGAATTTGGGCCCACCATCGCTTCTCCATAGCTCGTAGGTTCATTGTTGTCTAGCAACATGACCTTCAAGACAGGATCACCGTACCACTCAAGCAAGATGCTGCGTCCTTGTCGCCCCACGAGGTTCGGTAGTGACTTGATCCAAAACTTCATGATTACTATCATAAGCTTCTACTTCAATTGGTGTAGGTGCCACGGGAACAACTTCCTCGTGCCCTGCTACACACTAGTTGAAGTGACGGTTCAATAACCTCATCAAGTCTCCACCATCCTCCCACTCAACTTTTCGAGACGAACTTTTCCTCGAGAAAGGACCCGTTTCAAGAAACAATCCCTATTGCTTTCGGATCTGAATTAGGAGGTATACCCAACCGTTTTGGGTGTCCTATGAAGATGCATTTTATCCGCTTTGGGTTCGAGCTTATCAAGCTGAAACTTTTTCACATAAGCATCGCAGCCCCAAACCTTTAAGGAATGACAGCTTAGGTTTCTCTAAACCATAGTTCATACGGTGTCATCTCAACGGAATTATGTGGTGCCCTATTAAAGTGAGTGCGGTTGTCTCTAATGCCTAACCCATGAACGATAGTGGTAATTCGATAAGAGACATCATGGTACGCACCATATCTTATAGGGTGCAATTATGATGTTCGGACACACCATCACACTATGGTGTTCCAAGCGGTATTAATTGTGAAACAATTTGCACAATGTCTTAATTGTGTGCCAAAACTCGTAACTCAGATATTCATCTCTATATCATAGACATTCCATCCTCTTGTCACGATGATCTTCAACTTCACTTGAAATTACTTGAACCATTCAATAATTCAGACTTGTGTTTCATCAAGTAAATATACTCAACATCTACTCGAATCATCTGTGAAGTCAGAACATAACGATATTCATCAGATGCCTCAAAGACTCATTGGACTGCACACATCAAAATGTGTTACTTCCAACAAGTTGCTATCTTGTTCCATCTTACCAAACCGAGGCTTTTCACCATCTTGCCCATGTGGTATGTTTTGCATATCTCAAGTGATTCAAAATCAAGTGAGTCCAAACGATCCATTTGCATGGAGTTTCATCATGCGTATACACCAATGCATATGGTTTGCATGTCTCAAATTTTTCAAAACGAGTGAGTCCAAAGATCCATCAACATGGAGCTTCTTCATGCGTTTTACACCAATATGACTTACATGGCAGTGCCACAAGTAAGTGGTACTATCTTATACTTTTGGCATGAAAATGTGTATCACTACGATCGAGATTCAATAAACCATTTATTTAGGTGCAAGACCATCGAAGGTATTATTCAAATAAATAGAGTAACCATTATTCTCCTTAAATGAATAACCGTATTGCGATAGACATAATCCAATCATGTCTATGCTCAACGCAAACACCAAATGACAATTATTCAGGTTTAATACTAATCTTGATGGTAGAGGGCGTGCGATGTTTGATCACATCAAACTTGGAAACACTTCCAACACATATCGTCAGCTCACCTTTAGCTAGTCTCCGCTTATTCCGTAGCTTTTATTTCGAGTTACTAACACTTAGCAACCGAACCGGTATCTAATACCTGGTGCTACTCGGAGTACTAGTAAAGCACGATTAACATAATGTATATCCAATATACTTCTATCGACCTTGCCAGCCTTCTTATCTACCAAGTATCTAGGGTAATGCTGCTCCAGTGGCAGTTCCCCTTATTCCAGAAGCACTTAGTCTCGGGTTTGGGTTCAACCTTGGGTTTCTTCACTAGAGCAGCAACTGTTTTGTTGTTTCATGAAGTATCCCTTGTTGCCCTTGCCCTTCTTGAAACTAGTGGTTTTACCAACCATCAACAATTGATGCTCCTACTTGATTTCTACTTTCGCGGTGTCAAACATCGTGAATACCTCAAGGATCATCATATCTATCCTCGATATGTTATAGTTCATCACGAAGCTCTAGCAGCTTGGTGGCAATGACTTTGGAGAAACATCACTATCTCATCCGGAAGATCAACTCCCACTTGATTCAAGTGATTGTTGCACTCGGACAATCTGAGCACAAGCTCAACGATTGAGCTTTTCTCCCTTAGTTTGCAGGCTAAGAAAATCATCGGAGGTCTCATACCTCTTGACGTGGCACGAGCCCTGAAATCCCAATTTCAGCCCTCGAAACATCTCATATGTTCCGCGACATTTCGAAAACGTCTTTGGTGCCTCTACTCTAAACCGCTCAACCGAACTATCACGTAGTTATCAAAGCGTGTATGTCCGATGTTCAAAACATCCACAAACGACGTTTGGGGTTCAGACACCGGGCGGTGCATTAAGGACATAAGCTATCTACTGTCCGCATAATCGCCATCACAACTTTCAACTATATTTTCTCTAGGAACATATCTAAACAGTGGAACTAAAGCGCGAGCTTACGACATAATTTGCAAAAGGTCTTTTGACTATGTTCAAGATAATTAAGTTCATCTTATGAACTCCCACTCGGATAGACATCCCTCTGGTCATCTAAGTGATTACATGATCCGAGTCAACTAGGCCGTGTCCGATCATCACGTGAGACGGACCAGTCGACTCGGTGAACATCTTCATGTTGATCGTATCTACTATACGACTCATGCTCGACCTTTCGGTCTCCGTGTTCCGAGGCCATGTCTGCACATGCTAGGCTCGTCAAGTTAACCCCAAGTGTTTTTTTTGTGTAAATCTGTCTTACACCCGTTGTATGTGAACGTAAGAATCCATCACACCCGATCATCACGTGGTGCTTAGAAGCGACGAACCTGTAGCAACGGTGCATCGTGGGAGAACACTTCTTGAAATTGTTGTAAGGGATCATCTTATTTACTACCGTCGTTCTAAGTAAACAAGATGCGTAAACATAATAAACATCACATGCAATTATATAGTAGTGACATGATATGGCCAATATCATATTGCTCCTTTTGATCTCCATCTTCGGGCTCCATGATCATCATTGTCACCGCATGACACCATGATCTCCATCATCATGATCTCCATCATCGTGTCTCCATGAAGTTGTCTCGCCAACTTATTACTTCTACTACTATGGCTACCGTTAGCAATAAAGTAAAGTAATTACATGGCGTTGTTTAATGACACGCAGGTCATACAATAAATAAAGACAACTCCTATGGCTCCTGCCGGTTGTCATACTCATCGACATGCAAGTCGTGAATCCTATTACAAGAACATGATCAATCTCATACATCACATATCATTCATCACATTCTTCTTGGCCATATCACATCACATAGCATACCCTGCAAAAACAAGTTAGACGTCCTCTAATTGTTGTTTGCATGTTTTACGTGGCTGCTTTGGGTTTCTAGCAAGAACGTTTCTTACCTACGCAAAACCACAACGTGATATGCCAATTGCTATTTACCCTTCATAAGGACCCTTTTCATCGAATCCGTTCCGACTAAAGTGGGAGAGACTGGCACCCGCTAGCCACCTTATGCATCAAGTGCATGTCAGTCGGTGGAACCTGTCTCACGTAAGAGTACGTGTAAGGTCGGTCCGGCCGCTTCATCCCACAATACCGTCGAAACAAGATTGGACTAGTAACGGTAAGCATATTGAACAAAATCAACGCCCACAACTACTTTGTGTTCTACTCGTGCAAAGAATCTACGCAATAGACCTAGCTCATGATGCCATCGTTGGGGAACGAGCAGAAATTCAAAATTTTCCTACGTGTCACCAAGATCTATCCATGGAGAGACTAGCAACGAGGGGAAGGAGAGTGCATCTACATACCCTTGTAGATCGCTAAGCGGAAGCGTTCATGAGAACGGGGTTGATGGAGTCGCATCGCCGTGATTCAAATCACCGGAGATCCTAGTGCCGAACGGACGACACCTCCGCGTTCAACACACGTACAACCCGGTGACGTCTCCCAGGCCTTGATCCAGCAAGGAGAGAGGGAGAGGTTGAGGAAGACACCATCCAACAGCAGCACAACGGCGTGGTGATGATGGAGGAGCGTGGCAATCTTGCAGGCTTCGCCAAGCATCACAAGATATGAGGAGGAGGAAGAAAAGACGCAGGCTGCACCAACGAGAGATAGAATTGTGTCTTGGGCAGCCCCTTGGCCTCATATATATAGGGAAGGGAGGGCTGCGCCCCATCTAGGGTTTCCACCCCCAAGGGGTGCGGCCAGCCCTAGATGGGGCTTGGGGAGGCGGCCAAGAGGGGAGGGAGAGGGAGGCGCCCACTAGATGGGCCTTAGGGCCCATCTGGACTAGGGTTTGCCCCCTCCCACTCATCCTTGCGGCTTGGGCCTCTTGTGGGGGGCGCACCAGCCCCTTTGGGGCTGGTTCCCTCCCACACTTGGCCCACGCATCCTTCTGGGGTTGGTGGCCCCACTTGGTGGACCCCCGGGACCCTCCCGGTGGTCCCGGTACATTACCGATATCGCCCGAAACTTTTCCGGTGACCAAAACAGGACTTCCCATATATAAATCTTTACCTCCGGACCATTCCGGAACTCCTCGTGACGTCCGGGATCTCATCCGGGACATCGAACAACATTCGGTAACCACATACAAGCTTCCTTTATAACCCTAAGCGCCATCGAACCTTAAGTGTGTAGACCCTACGGGTTCGGGAACCATGCGAACATGACCGAGACGTTTCTCCGGTCAATAACCAACAGCGGGATCTGGATACCCATGTTGGCTCCCACATGTTCCACGATGATCTCATCGGATGAACCACGATGTCAAGGACTCAATCAATCCCGTATACAATTCCCTTTGTCTAGCGGTATTGTACTTGCCCGAGATTCGATCGTCGGTATCCCGATACCTTGTTCAATCTCGTTTCGGCAAGTCTCTTTACTCGCTCAGTAACACATCATCCCGTGATCAACCCCTTGGTCACATTGTGCACATTATGATGATGTCCTACCGAAAGTGGGCCCAGAGATACCTCTCCGTTAACCGGAGTGACAAATCCCGATCTCGATTCGTACAACCCAATGTACACTTTCGGAGATACCGTAATGCACCTTTATAGTCACCCGATTCGTTGACGCTTGGTACACCCAAAGCATTCCCTACGGTATCCGGAGTTGCACAATCTCATGGTCTAAGGAAAAGATACTTGACATTAGAAAAGCTTTAGCATACGAACTACGATCTTTGTGCTAGGCTTAGGATTGGGTCTTGTCCATCACATCATTCTCCTAATGATGTGATCCCGTTATCAACGACATCCAATGTCCATGGTTAGGAAACCGTAACCATCTATTGATCAACGAGCTAGTCAACTAGAGGCTTACTAGGGACATGGTGTTGTCTATGTATCCACACATGTATCTGAGTTTCCTATCAATACAATTATAGCATGGATAATAAACGATTATCATGAACAAGGAAATATAATAATAACTAATTTATTATTGCCTCTAGGGCATATTTCCAACACCGTGAAGCTAGTAAGGAAGAGTTGAAGATGTTGCAATACAATGCTCAAGCTTGTGACATCCTCTTCAATGGATTGTGCCCCGAAGAATTCAACAAAATCAGCCGTCTTGAGAAAGCAAAGGAAATTTGGGATAGATATGCACGAAGGTACCGACTCCGTCAAGGAATCCAAGTTGGATGTGCTCCAAAGTCAGCTTGACAAGTTCAAAATGAAGGATGGTGAAGGTGTCGCTGAAATGTACTCTAGGCTTGCTCTTATCACAAATGAGATTGCCGGCTTAGGAAGTGAAGAGATGACCGATAGATTCATCATCAAGAAGATCCTAAAAGCATTGGATGGAAAATATGATGCCGTGTGCACATTGATCCAAATGATGCCAAATTACAAAGATCTCAAGCCAACGGAAGTCATTGGAAGAATTGTTGCTCATGAGATGTCACTCAAGGATAAGGAGGAACTTCACAACAAGTCAAGCGGTGCTTACAAAGCCTCATGTGAAGCCCCCACATCATCAAGTGAGAAACAAACCTTCAATGAAGAATTGAGCTTAATGGTGAAGAACTTCAACAAATTCTACAGGAGTAGAAGCAAGGAAAGAAGCTCCAAGTCAAGGTCCTACAATGACAAAATATCTTCTAGTCGAGAGCAAAATTTCTACAATTGTGGGAGACCCGGAAACTATTCCAATGAGTGTACGGCACCCTACAAAAGAAGAGAAGATTCTCCCAAGAGAAGAAGTAGAAGAGAAGAATCACCACCAAGAGAGAGAAGGAGTAGAGATGATCGTTATGAACGAAGACCCTCACGGAGAAGCAAGGATTCGGAAAGGAATGACAAGTTATCAAAGAGCTACACAAAACGAAGACATCAAGCTCACGTTGGTGAATGGGTATCCGGCTCCGACTCCGACAATCACTCCGAGAGAAGCTATCACTCCGACTCCGAATACACTCAAGATGAAGGTGTTGCCGGTTTAGCACTTGTGTCAACCAACTCCTACGACATATTTGAATCACCAAATAAAGGATTTGGAAGATGCTTCATGGCCAAAGGTCCTAAGGTAACACACCCCGAGTATGTTGATTTTAATAGTGATGAAGATGACTTGCTAGGTGATGATGATTTACTTGTTGACAACTCTAGTGCTGAATACTATGATGAAACGTCAATTAATCATGCTAATCATGTTGAAAAGAATGACAATGATAAGGAGAAAATTGAGCGTCTAACTAAAGAACTAAACACTCTTAAGTTAGCTCATGAAACTATCTTTGAAGATCATCAAGAACTTTTAAGGGCTCATGAGAAGATACGCTTTGAAAAGCTCAATCTTGAGCAAGAGCATGAGTTCCTAAAAGCGATCAATGATGATCTTCGTAAGAAAAGTTCTTCTTACATTGCCAAGCGTTTACTCTTATCTACTTACATGCCTCAAGTTAAGTCTAGTAACAAGAACAAGAAAGATTCTTCTGCTAGTAGTAACAATAACAATGCTAAATCCAATATTGTTGCTTCTAGTAGTTCTCTTGATTCCACTAATGATTCTCCTAGCCAAGTTACACTTGAGCAAGAAAACAGCTTATTGAAGGGAATTATAGAGAAAGGTGTATACAAGAGCCTTGTCGGGAGTAAGCAATTTGAGGAAATTGTACGCAAGCAAGGAAGGCACCGGAAGAATCACGGTGTTGGTTTTGAACGAAAGTTCAATGCCAATGGAGTTGAGTGGGAAGAAGATCAATACCCCAAGACGAAGTTTGTTCCTCAACAAGAGAAGTATGATCCTACTTCCTTTAAGGGAACACAAGCACAAGATGATCTTCCACCACAAGACCACAAGAACAAAGTCAAGGACAAGCTTCAAGAGGAGATTGATGCATTTGAAGAAGCACCTAAGGCCTTGGTCAAGTGGGTTCCCAAGACTACGTCAAGTTCTACTTCATCAAGCACAACTACTACACCAAGGATTCCCATCAAGATGATGTGGATCCCAAGAACAAGAACTAGATAGTTCTTGAGGGTGACTCCGCCAACGTTTTTCACTCATATCATTATGGCAAGGACAAGTGCAATCAACTTCCATATCTTGCACTAGTTCAAGGAGTCACAAACCCTCATGTTGGTAAGGCAAGGGACAAGGTAACCTAATGTTTTCATGGACATCATTTTGTGTGTGCATCACTCTATGTCTATGGATATTCTTGTTTGTTCCTTGTGGGACTAACCCGTGTAGGTATTGAAAGTGCAACTCACTCCAAAGGATTGCTCCACAAGATCTACATCAACATTGAGCATCCACATCTTCAACACCTACATGAAGTCATCATCGACAAAACCCAAGGTTAGTTTATCCCTCTAAGGGGGATCTCACATCTAGGGGAGCTTAACTCCAAGAATTGAGTCAAAGCAACTCTAATGATGTGAACACATAAATGCTTTATGTAAAAGTGGTAACCCCACTTGAGCTTAAGCGATGAGTATGACCTATGATCAAATGTTCTCATTTGACTCCTAAGTCAATATACTCATATATAGATGACCTAGTCATCGCCA
Source organism: Aegilops bicornis (assembly GCA_021605145.1). NCBI lineage: Eukaryota > Viridiplantae > Streptophyta > Magnoliopsida > Poales > Poaceae > Aegilops > Aegilops bicornis. The sequence goes on along the minus strand of CM038670.1, from coordinate 842,360,489 downwards.
ATTGTTTGATAGATGCTAGAATTGGTTGTGCATGCTTTGTCACATATTTCATTTGTCATTTTATTGTGTGAGCATGTTGGTTGCATATTTTATTCATTCGAGGACATCCACTTGTTGTTTTGATTGTTTGGCTTTTCTTTCTTTGGCCAAGTGGATGGACAAGAATGCCTAAGAACCTTCTCTAGCTATCTATACTCTTCTCGTCTCAAACTCTATTCATGCTACATCACAAAATTTGATCAATTCAGATTCGAACCACTCTGTGTGAGGAGCACTCGGAGTCCCCGATTCGTCATAGATTTAAACTTCCAAAACTTCTTTGTGATTTTCGGACTGACCGATTCCTCCATTTCGGTCATACTGAGATTACTAAGTCGATCTATGATTTCAATCTCGGTGCAACCGATTTTAACTTCTCGGTCACACCGAGTTGCTGTAACTGTTAACAGTTATGCATCTCGGTGCCACCGAGTTGTTCAACTCGGTCACACCGACAGTGTCGGGCTATATATATCACACGGGCAAATTTTGGAAAATTTTCTCCGAAACCTCTCGCCCGCGCATAGCTCGCTCTGCCTACTTGGTCTACGGATCGTCGACTTCGTCGCCAGCCGCCTCCTGTCGCTGGTCTCCGCCGCCGTCAACGGAATTCTCCTCCGCCGTTGCCGCCGTAGCAAGTTCACCGCCGAACTAGGGTATGAACTTGATCTTTGTGCTATCCTCGTCTGATTCTCAGCACATTGTATTCGTAATGCATCTTGCCACGATTGAAACACTTCTATCCAGTCAAAACAATCCTTAGAATAGGTATGATTCGAAAATTTAGGGTTAGGTTTCCGTTGAGACCATCTCGGACCCACCGAGTTGAAAAACTCGGTCCCACTGATTTGGCTAACGCCATTGCACTAGTAATTCTCGGTCTCACCAAGAATTACAAATCGGTGTGACCGATTTTAGGACTTTGTGAAACCCTAGCAGTCTCCGTGCCACCGAACTGTGACTGGGTCTGACCGAGATCACTAGTTTAGGTTCCAAAACTGCTTCGGTATCACCGAGTTTGAAAATCGGTAGATCCGAAATGCTTTCTGTGGAAACTAAAACTAAGTTTTTTGAATCATTCTTTTGCAAAAACTCTGCATTTTGTGATGCTCATCCACTCTACCTCATCTATAACTATTCACAGGGTCAGCAGTCAACAAGGCAGCATGTCGCACCAAAGTGACAAATGTAATGTGCCGTAGGAGCAAATTCAAATGAGTGAGGGAACTAGTCCCTCAAGCAGCTCAGATGAGGGGAGCAGAAGCACTCCTAGTAATTTGCCCAAGGCTGCCACCAGGACAAGGAAGAAGAAGACCTCAGAGTCTGAGGATGAAGATTATGTGGCAGCTGAGGATGAGGCCAGTTCCAAGAAGAAAGTGCTCAAAAGAGAGCACAACTCAACAACAGTTAAGCCTGGATTGAAGATCAAAAGGCCAGCAGGAAGACAACCTATGTCCAAAGCCAGAGTCTCCACTCAAGCTGCTTTGGAGTCCCAACCCAAAGAACCTGCTGCTGCTGAAGGGAAGAAAAGGAAGGAAAGGGTCAAGAAGACCATGGCCAGAGTGATTGGGAAGCCATCTATGATGGAAGAAGAGGAAGAAGAAGAGGTTGCTGAGCCTGCACCCAAGGCACAAAAGCTGATGGGTGATGCCATAAAGTCAGGGGCTGCAACTTCAAAGCCCAAAGCTGCCCCCAAGCCCAAGAGTGCACCAAAGAGAAATACCATAAGTATACCAAAGAATCGAGAAGAACAAGGCTCCAATGCCCGAGGTTGAAGTCAAGAAGATGAAGAAGGGCAGGTCCTAAGGAAGCTCAAACCCAAGATCCTGCACCACAATGATGCTCATCCTGTGGCTGAAAACATGAAGATCGGAAGAGATCAAGGGTTGAGGCTATGGAGAGAGTCAGATCCATATGCCACCAGGAGAAGGACTGTTGTGGATTACAGGTTCCACACCAAGGAACAGCAGGACTTTTATGAGACTATCTTGTTGGATAAGAAGCCCAGAGTTTGTGATATGAGGTGGGTCGACCGGACCTACATTCAGGAGAATGAAGAACACTATCCTGGAGTGTATGACAGCTTCAGTGCTTGTGGAGTTGCAGATTTTGTTGGGCAGAAGCTCACAAATTGGAACGACGAGCTCATAATGCAATTCTACTCCACAGCACACTTCTATCCAGATGGCAGGATAGTGTGGATGTCTGAAGGAACACGATATCAGTCAACAATAGAGGAATGGGCAAGTCTGATCAATGCCCCAAAGGAAGATGAAGATGACTTGGACATTTATGCCAAGAAGAAGATGGGTCACAACTCAATGTCACACATGTACAAGGAACTCCCAGATGATGCACTTGAGTCCTTCAAGTTTGGATCAGTTCACTATCTTCTGTCAGGGCTGCCTACAATCAACTGGATCCTAAGGCACACTCTTTTGCCCAAATCAGGTGACCACAACATGATTAGAGGGCATGCAATCAATTTGCTTCACGTTTTTGATGTGCCTCAGAAATTCAAAGTCATGAGCCTCATAGTTAAACTATCAAGAGGACTGCAGCAGACCAGAAGAGGAGTTGTGGATATGCCCCACAAATTCAGGAGTTGATAAACTCAAAGATGGGCACAGGAAAATATCTGTTAGATAAGGAACACATGGTTCTCTATCCTGACTTTGAGGACAATCAAGTTGTCATGATTGAAAATGAACCAACATCAGTGCAAGCGCAAGAGAAGAAGGAGAAAGCTAGGCAAGAGAAGGCTGCCAAGATGCCAACTCAAGTAGAGGCATCTGAATACTTTCTGAAGAACAAGCAGGAGTAGCTTGGTTACTTGATTGCATCAACACTGCGGATTGAGAAGGGGTTGGCCACCCTAACTCAAAACCAGGAGAGCTTGGAGAGAATCATGGAACAAAAATTCTATGATCTTGATGTCAAGGTAACTGAGATTCAGTCTGCTGTGGAGCAGCTTCAGGATGACATGCAAGAGAGGAAGGGCAGAACAACGACTGATGCATTTGCCAGAGTGCCACGAGATGAAAGATCAGTTGCAGAGCCAGTTAAAGACACCAGAGTCACTTCATCAGCTCCAGCTACAGCTCCAGCACAACCAGCTCCAGCACCAACTCCTTCAGCTCCATCTACATCGACTGAAGCCTTCGTTCTTGGAGTTCTCCGGACACCACCACCACCAGAAGACCAAGCCTGAGAGACGTTATAGTCCTATGCATTTTCTAGGAACTTTTTGGTAACTTGTTGCCAAAGGGGGAGAAAAATGTATAGATCATAGGCTTCGAGAGAGAGAGAGATTTGCTTTTGTTCTCTCTTGTCTTTTTGGTTGAACTTTATTTGCTTTTGATTGGTTGAGATACTATGCAATTACCCATGAGACATTGATGCTCATGTGTTTGATCATAAGCTACACTTATGCTCGTTATGATATTATCTTATTTATCCTTATATGATCATTCACTTTGCTTGGTGATGAGTGCATGTATTCAATCTTTGTTATTTTTTAGCGCTCCACCAAGATGTATGTGACATGGAAGAGTAACCCATGAGCCTAATTCCTTGTGCATTTGCAGTCCAAAGAAAATATTAAAACATGCACAAATTTAGGGGGAGCTGATATGGCCAAGAGTAATGCTAGTGTTTTCATTGATCATGGAGTGTTGCCACAAGTCAATGGTTTAGAGGCCAGAGATACGTGCATGACAAGTTCCATGAAGCTTAAAAGCAAGGATGATGTGGAGCTAATTAATGTTACATGAAGACATGCTGATGCATTACACACTACGTACATAGGCCAAGAAAATAAATACTATGTACTAGTAGTAGAGGCTCACGGGCAGATGGTAAATATTTTAAGACTTGATGTGCATGCAACCATGCAAGAAATAAAGGAAGGAGTTAAAGGGAGGATTAAGGAAGAATTCATGTTTCTATTCCTACCACGCAAGGAATATCAGGCAACTTCTAAGACGTGCAACGTGTGGAGTCTTCAATGTTTGAAGGAAGCCGGATGGGGTCCACCAGAACAAGTTACATGCATCAAGAAGTTTGTCATGCGGGACAGATTATGCTTAATGGAGTCAGGATGGGGTCCACCTGCGGTGAGACACATCCATGTTCGATGGTGTTTGTTGCTGAGATGTAAAAGGCAACTAATAATTAAATATAGTAGAATCCAGGATAGATTAAAGTGTGAGTTTTCCTTTGAGTTGTGCGTAGCATGTATAGATAGAATATTTCTTTACGTAAGGGTCAAGTTGATTGGTTGGATCAGGTCAGCTATAAGTACTGGAGGGTGCGGTCATGTAAAGGAGGTTATATTTTGATAAAATAGATACGATGTGTTTTTCAGGGTAGACATCCATATCAATTTTTGGAGGGATCTTTAGAAAACCTCTGTGTTGCGATTTCTTTTCATGGAAATTGTTTTGCGCGTGAGTAACTTCGTCGAGATTGGTTTTCTCGTGCTGGGCCGCAAGGTTCAAACCCTCTACTTCGTGTACATCGCGTGCGTGGGCGAAAGGTTTCTACTGCTGGTGGTGGAATGTCGTGAAAGATTGGGCCGCAACAACAGATCGGATCTCACCACGAGGTTCGGTCTATATCAAGTGGTATCAGAGCAAGGTTGTTCACGACACTGCGGAGGAGATGACTGGATTGTCATGGAAGCTAAGCTATGTATTTCAATTGGAGGAAGAAAGTCGATGGGATGGACTTTTTCATACACGTGTGGTGGTACAAGAGAGATCATGTGCCATGACAATTGACCACATGAGTTTGATCAACGCTGCAAGCATCGAGATGGTGGAGAAGCTGAACCTACCAATGACACCACAACAACCATATTTGTTTCGTTGGGGTCATGAAGAGATCACTGTCACGCAACAAACCAAGGTACCTTTTTTGTTGGAAAATTATTTTTGCGAGGTTTTGTGTGACGTGATTCAGGCACCGATGATTTCATGTCACTTGTTATTGGGCGAGCCATGGTACAAAGAACATGATGTTGCGTATGACTGCAAAACACATAGATATACCGTCAAGAGGGGTAAGATGTATAGCCTTGTGCCAATGGGTGAGGATCGTTTTATTGCTTGGAGAAGAGAACATCAGAAGAAGATAAAAGAAGAGGAATATGCAAAAAAGAATATGGTCAAAGCTACTGAAATTTCTATGGTCATCGTTCAGTCTAGATATAAAAATATTGCTGAAGAAATTGACTCGAAACCAAGGACGGTTTCGTTTCAAGGGGGAGAGGATGATATGGCCAAGAGTAATGCTAGTGTTTTCATTGATCATGGAGTGTTGCCACAAGTCAGTGGTTTAGAGGCCAGAGATACGTGCATGACAAGTTCCATGAAGCTTAAAAGCAAGGATGATGTGGAGCTAATTAATGTTACATGCAGACATGCTGATGCATTACACACTACGTACATAGGCCAAGAAAATAAATACTATGTACTAGTAGTAGAGGCTCATGGGCAGATGGTAAATATTTTAAGACTTGACGTGCATGCAACCATGCAAGAAATAAAGGAAGGAGTTAAAGGGAGGATTAAGGAAGAATTCATGTTTCTATTCCTACCACGCAAGGAATATCAGGCAACTTCTAAGATGTGCAACGAGTGGAGTCTTCAATGTTTGAAGGAAGCCGGATGGGGTCCACCAGAACAAGTTACATGCATCAAGAAGTTTGTCATGCGGGACAGATTATGCTTAATGGAGTCAGGATGGGGTCCACCTGCGGTGAGACACATCCATGTTCGATGGTGTTTGTTGCTGAGATGTAAAAGGCAACTAATAATTAAATATAGTAGAATCCAGGATAGATTAAAGTGTGAGTTTTCCTTTGAGTTGTGCGTAGCATGTATAGATAGAATATTTCTTTACGTAAGGGTCAAGTTGATTGGTTGGATCAGGTCAGCTATAAGTACTGGAGGGTGCGGTCATGTAAAGGAGGTTATATTTTGATAAAATAGATACGACGTGTTTTTCAGGGTAGACATCCATATCAAGTTTTGGAGGGATCTTTAGAAAACCTCTGTGTTGCGATTTCTCTTCGTGGAAATTGTTTTGCGCGTGAGTACCTTCATCGAGATTGGTTTTCTCGTGCTGGGCCGCAAGGTTCAAACCCTCTACTTCGTGTACATCGCGTGCGCGGGCGAGAGGTTGCTACTGCTGGTGGTGGAGTGTCGTGAAAGATCGGGCTGCAACAACAGATCGGATCTCACCACGAGGTTCGGTCTATATCAGGAGCTCTTGCTTATCACATACTTCTCAAAGCGACGATATTTTTCAATTTTATTATCATTTGTCGAAGCTTTGATCTATATGTTGTCATCAATTACCAAAAAGGGGGAGACTGAAAGTGCAACTATCCCTAGGTGGTTTTGGTAATTCATAACAACATATAGCTCATTGAGCTAATGCTATTCCAAGACAAATATTTCAGGAAAGCTCAAGAATGGCATGGCATGGATGATGAAAGTGGACCCCTCAAAATATCAAGGACAAAGGATTGGCTCAAGCTCAAAAGCTCAAGACTCTACATTTTACATTTTAGTGATCCAAGATCACATTGAGTCTATAGGAAAAGCCAATACTATCAAGGAGGAATGAGGTGTTGCTTAATGAGCGTTTTGCTTCATGTGCTTAGTGATATGCTCGAAAACCCTCCACTGCTTTCTCATATCCACATATGACCTAAACCTAAAGTCAAACTCGGCCCTACTGATTCTTTCTATCCGGCGCCACCGAGTTCAGATGTCATAGCCACTGCCACAAACCCTAGGCAAATCGGTCTCACCGAGATGGGATTGTAATCTCTTCCCCTTCGTAACTTTTCGGTCTCACTGAAAGAGCGAATCGGTCCCACCGAGTTTACCTGACCAACTCTCTGGTTAGCTAATTACCAAATTCGGTCTCATCGAGTTTGTGTAATCGGTCTCACCAGGATTACGTTATGCCCTAACCCTAACCATATCGGTCCTACCGAGTTGCATGTCAGTCCCACCGAAAACCCTAACGGTCACTAGGTTTACTAAATCGGTCTGACCGAGTTTGTTGATTCGGTCCCACCGAGTTTGGTAAATTGTGTGTAATGGTTAGATTTTGTGTGGAGGCTATATATACGCCTCCACCTCCTCTTCATTCGTGGAGAGAGCCATCAGAACAAACCTACACTTCCAACTTGCCGATTCTCGAGAGAGAACCACCTACTCATGTGTTGAGGCCAAGATATTCCATTCCAACCATATGAATCTTGATCTCTAGCCTTCCCCAAGTTGCTTTCCACTCAAATCTTCTTTCCACCAGATCCAAATCCTATGAGAGAGAGAGTTGAGTGTTGGGGAGACTATCACTTGAAGCACAAGAGCAAGGAGTTCATCATCAACACACCATTTGTTACTTCTTGGAGAGTGGTGTCTCCTAGATTGGCTAGGTGTCACTTGGGAGCCTCCGACAAGATTGTGGAGTTGAACCAAGGAGTTTGTAAGGGCAAGGAGATCGCCTACTTCGTGAAGATCTACCGCTAGTGAGGCAAGTCCTTCGTGGGCGACGACCATGGTGGGATAGACAAGGTTGCTTCTTCGTGGACCCTTCGTGGGTGGAGCCCTCCGTGGACTCACGCAACCGTTACCCTACGTGGCTTGAAGTCTCCATCAACGTGGATGTACGATAGGACCACCTATCGGAACCACGACAAAAACATCCGTGTCTCCAATTGCGTTTGAATTCTCCAAACCCTTCCCTTTACATTCTTGCAAGTTGCATGCTTTATTTTCTGCTGCCTATATACTCTTTGCATGCTTGCTTGAATTGCGTGATGATTGCTTGAATTGTTCAAAGATAGCTAAAATCTGCCAAAGTCTAAAATTGGGAAAAGGCATAGCTTTTAATTGGTCAAGTAGTCTAATCACCCCCCCTCTAGACATACTTCAAGGTCCTACAGAAACTATTATTGTACAGAACAATAATTATTTATTAACACTACTATTTCTTGAATAAATAGTTTGACCGTAGTTTGACCACAGTTTGACCATAGTTTGACCATAGTTTGACCAGATTTGACCAAAATTCAAAAAAACTGAAATAATTATTTAGTAATACTAATATTTCTTGAATAAGTAGTTTGACCATAGTTTGACCAGATTTGACAAAAATTCAAAAAAACTGAAAATAATTATTTAGTAACACTAATATTCTTGAATAATTATTTAGTAACACTAATACTTCTTCAATAAGTAGTTTGACTATAGTTTGACCAGAGTTCACGGAAATACAAAAGAACTGAAATTTGAGCATAACTTTTTTCTTTTTCGAATTTGAGGATTCTAAAAATTTGCAAACAGGCCGTAGGGTGTCAAAATCATATGCAGATTTTCATGCTGAACATTTTGATATATTATACGTTTTTTCCCGACATCGTATGCAAAAGTTATAGCTATTTTACATTTTCCCTACACTTTTTGCAAAACATGTCCAAATTTAATTTTTTAAATTTTGCTAACTAGTAGATGTAGTAATATAACTACCTCTCGAAGGATTTTATTTTTTGAAGTTTTTATCATTTTGGTTTGCTTTTTACAAAACTGAAAAGGCGATCCAGGGGGGTGGTGGTAGAGTTTGAAAATGGGACCTTTAGTCCCGGGTTGAGACACGAACCGGGACTAGAGGGCATCGCACCCTTTAGTCCCGGTTCTTGTCTCAAACCGGGACTAAAGGTCTAATCTTTAGTCCCGGTTTGAGATACGAACCGGGACTAAAGAGCATCACACCCTTTAGTCCCGGTTCTTGTCTCAAACCGGGACTAAAGGGCTCATTTGAACCGGGACTAATGCCTTTAGCCGCACGAACCGGGACCAATGCTCACATTAGTCCCGGTTCGTAATGAATTCGTAATGAACCGGGACTAATGTGAATATTGCCCTGTGACCAAAGCCCTGTTTTCTACCAGTGCTTTTTGCTCCTTCGGATCTAGATTTACTCCCTTTCTCTTTTTTCCTTTGTTCACTAGTAGAAAAAGGGTCAAACGTGAAGCACATTAGTGCCGGTTTGTATTAGAGCCGGCACAAATGTATACATTAGTGGCGGTTCCAACGGCTAGCCTTTAGCACCGGTTCGTGGCTAACATTTCGAACCGGTTCGTGTCACTAACCGGTACTACTGAGGGTGGTGGCAGGAAGTTATCAGTCTGGGCCCCCCCCAGCCCCTTGAGTACCGGTTGGTGCCACTACCCGGTACTATAGGTCCTCCTGCATATAAACCCTTCTGCCTAGCTCGCTCTGTTCTTCCCCTTTCCCTCTCCTCTCCTCTCTGTTCTTCCTCTTCTCCCCTCGAGCTCATCACACATTTTGCCCAAAATTTGTCAAGATTTGAAGGCCCCATCCATTCAAGTGATCACAAAGGTTAGCAACTTTGTCCTTTCATCTCTCATTGCTAGATTAGCTCTTGCAATGCTTTATATAGTTATTAATTTGTGAGTTTAGTAATTTAGGAGGAAATATATATATGTGCTAGTATTTGATTTATATGCAATTTGAGGTCAAAATAACACTTATTTTGCATATGTAGGTGTGGTTTACTTAGTGCCTTCTAAATCTCTGTCATAACCACCGTCGATCGCCCTTGCACGTCTCTGTCATGGCACCACCTTGTGGTGAGCCTCTTGTTCATGAAATTTTATATAAAAAATTGATGTTTGTGTTATTTGGATATATAGTTACTCGTATAATAATTATCTTACCCGTACGTTGTTTGTTATACATAGTGCCATGGTTTTGATATCCGTCCCCGTCGGCCCTCGTCCTTGTTATGATTCGGATGTGGTATATTCTCTTTTAAAACTATTTGTTGCATTTTGTGTTTATGACAAATTATGCCCATCAAGTTGACATAGATATTTTTATCTAGGAGGTATGTGAACCGGAAATTCCAACCGACCCTATTGTCGAGAGTTTAAATTTAGTTGAAAGAGAAAACGAGTACTTGAAAGAAAAATTGAAAAGAATTGAGGGGGAGAAGATGGAATTGGAGTTGCATGTTGCCGATGTCATCGATGATCACAAGATCAAGATGGAGAAAATGCGCTTGAAGATTAGAAAGATTAGAAAATATGCCATCGATAGTGAGGCTTGGTATCATTATGCTGTTGGATCAATTGTTACCTTAGTTGCGATCTTGATCGCATTTGTTGTTGCATTTAAATGCTTTAGCTAGAGAGTTATTTGTTTGTTGCATTTAAGTGTTGTATGAACTTTATGTATGAACTTGTATTAATTTGGTCTATTCGGTGTTGTGTAATGAAGATGAGCGGCAATGGATGTATGATGACCGATGCTCTCCCGATTCGTTGAGGGCGTGCATACTTTTCTCGCTATGGCTGAGGCAAACAAGCGGGCGGATGGTTTTATGCCTTGTCCATGTGCTGGCTGTAAGAATGGTCGCAATTACTCTACATCAAGAACCATTCACGTGCACCTGTTTGAGTCCGGTTTCATGCCCCACTATAATGTTTGGACCAAGCATGGAGAAAGAGGGGTTATGATGGAAGACAATGAAGAAGAAGAGGACGACGACAGCTATCCTGGCCATGGGTTCCCTGAATACGATGATACAACAATGGGGGAAGAAGCTGAGCGGTAATGCGGAAGAAGCTGGGCGGCAATGCGGGAAGAAGTTGAAGAAGAGGCATCGGATGAGCCCGTTGATGATCTAGGTCGGGCCATTGCCGATGCAAAGAGAAACTGCGCAAGTGATTTGGAGAAGAAGAAGTTGCAGCGCATGTTAGAGGATCACAAAAATTGTTGTACCCGAATTGCGTGAGGTGACAAGAAAAAGCTGGGCACCACTGGAATTGCTGCAATGGAAGGCAGAGAATGGTGTATCTGACAAGGGATTTGGAAAGTTGCTGGTAATGATAAAGAATATGCTTCCAAAGGACAACGAATTGCCTGAGAGTACGTATGAAGCAAAGAAGGCTGTCTGCCCTCTAGGGTTAGAGGTGCAGAAGATACATGCATGCCCTAATGATTGCATCCTCTACCGCGGTGAGTACGAGGATTTGAACGCTTGCCCGGTATGTGGTGCATTGCGCTATAAGATCAGCCGCAATGAGCATGGTGATGTCGAGGGCGAGCGCCCCAGGAAGAAGATTCCTGCCAAGGTGATGTGGTATTCTCCTATAATACCACGGTTGAAACGTTTGTTCCAAAACAAAGAGCATGCCAAGGCGTCACGATGGCACAGAGAAGACCGTAAGAAAGATGGAAAGTTGAGAGTACCAAATTGACGGGTCGCAGTGGAGAAAAATCGAAAGAAAGTACGGGAAGGAGTTTGCAGATGACGCAAGGAGCGTATGGTTTGGTCTAAGCGCCAGATGGCATTAATCCTTTTGGGGAGCAGAGTAGCAACCATAGCACCTGGCCTGTGACTCTATGTTTGTATAACCTTCCTCCTTGGTTGTGCATGAAGCGGAAGTTCATTATGATGCCGCTGCTCATCCAAGGCCCTAAGCAACCCGGCAACGACATTGATGTGTACCTAAGGACATTAGTTGAAGAACTCTTACAACTGTGGAATGGAACAGGTGTACGGCGTGGGATGAGCACATGGGGAAGAATTTGACCTAAAGGCGTTTCGTTCGTGACCATCAATGATTGGCCTGCTCTCGTAACCTTTCGTGACAGACAAACAAGGGATACCGCGGATGCACGCACTCGTTTGGATGATACCGACGTATATATTTGAATAGTTGTATGAAGAATGTGTACACTGGGACATCGCCGATTTCTTCCGAGCAGGCATCCCGTAAGAAAGAAAGGCAAGCATTTCAAAGGTGAGGCGGATCACCGGACGAAGCCTCGCCACCGCATCGGTGCTGATGTACATGATATGGTCAAGGATTTGAAGGTGATATTTGGAAAGGTCCCGGCGGACAACCTATTCCAAAGGACGCCGACGGACGCGCACTCCATGTGGAAGAAGAAATCTATATTTTGGGACCTGCCATATTGGAAAGACCTAGAGGTCCGCTCCGCAATCGACGTGATGCACGTGACGAAGAATCTTTGCGTGACCCTGCTTGGCTTCTTGGGCGTGTATGGGAAGACAAAAGATACACCTGAGGCACGGGAGGACCAGCAACGTATGCACGGAGAAGACGACATATATCAGGGTCATGCAAGCTATGCTCTTACCAAAGAAGAGAAGGAAATCTTCTTTGAATGCCTGCTCAATATTAAGGTACCGTCTGGCTTCTCGTCGAATATAAAGGGAATAATAAACATGGCAGAGAAAAAGTTCCAGAACCTAAAGTCTCATGACTGCCACGTGATTATGACGCAACTGCTTTAGGTTGCATTGAGGGGGCTTCTACCGGAAAACGTTCGATTAGCCATTGTGAAGCTATGTGCATTTCTCAATGCAATCTCTCAAATGTAATCGATCCAGAAATCATACCAAGGTTACAGAATGATTTGGTGCAATGTCTTGTCAGTTTCGAGTTGGTGCTCCCACCATCCTTCTTCAACATCATGACGCACGTCCTAGTTCACCTATCTTGAAGAGATTAACGTTTTGGGTCCTGTATTTCTACACAATATGTTCCCCTTTGAGAGGTTCATGGGAGTCTTAAAGAAATATGTTCATAACCGTGCTAGGCCAGAAGGAAACATCTCCAAGGGCCATCAAAATGAGGAGGTCATTGAGTTTTGTATTGACTTTATTCCTGACCTTAAGCCGATTGGTGTTCCTGAATCGCGGCATAAGGGCAGACTGGATGGAAAAGGCACGCTAGGAGGGGAACAAATAATATGTATGGACGGACATTCTCTCTCACCAAGCACACTACCACAGTTCTACGAATTCCGCCTTTGGTGGCTCCGTATATGGATGAACACAAGAATTTGCTATGCTCCAAACACCGGAGCGGTCGATGACCGGATTACACGTGAACAAACCAGGAGTTTCGCCACCTGGTTGCAAACACGCACCATGCATGACACCTCTATTGAAGATGACCTGTACTTGCTGTCCCGATTACCATCTTCGAATATAATGACTTTCAAAGGGTACGAGATAAATGGTAATACATTTTACACGATCGCCCAAGATAAGAAGAGCACCAACCAAAACAGTGGTGTCCGTTTGATGCGTAAACCAAGACGGAAAGGAAACATATTATGGTTATATACAGGACATATGGGAACTTGACTATCGACATGGTTTAAAGGTCCCTTTGTTTCGTGCAAATGGGTCAATATGACACGAGGCGGGTAACGGAAGACCCGCAGTACGGAATGACAACAAGGATCTCAACAATCTTATGATGCGTACGAACCATTCGTCCTAGCCAATGATGTGGCACATGTTTTCTATGTGAAGGACATGTCTACCAAGCCAAGAAAAAGAAAAGATAAGGAAGCAAATGCATCGTATTTACGATGAGCCAAAGCGGCACATAGTTCTTTTCTGGAAGAGAAACATCGTGGGAGTGGTTGACAAGATGCAGACAAGTCGGAAGATTATGAAAAGTTTGATGAAATTTCTCCATTCACGGTGAATATTGACCCGAGCATCCCGTTAAATGATGAAGATTTTCCATGGTTACGCGCAAAGGGACACACGCTGAAGAAAAAGTTTCACACCCAAAGATCTGGGATGTGATCGGCTTCACTATCATCACTTTCTTACATGTTTCACACCCGGAGGGAATCTCTGTAATAGTTAGGGTAGTTATGTGTTTTGGCATTTGAAACGCGAAGAAATTTTATGTGCAAACAAATTCTTTCATGCCTTTACTGATTTTTAAAGTTAAATTATTCACAAACTAGTGATTCACACTAATTTCAAATAATTCAAAATTTAAACTATTCAAATTTGAAAACTACGGGCACTAACAGAAAGTTTGTAATTTTTTGTACCTAAAGCAAAAATATTCACAAAGAAACTCTAAATACACAAAAAAACAACACAAAAATAAATAAAGCAAAAAAAAAAGCCCGCCTACTAGGCCAGAGCGGCCTGCATACGACTAGAAACCCAACCTGTTGTTGGGCCAGGATGCAGGCCCGCAAAGGCCAAATGGGCCCACAGGGAAGCAAAGAACATATAGGCCCAGTAGGCCTGCTTTGGAGAGGAGCTCGAGAGAGCGACCGCACGGGGGTTTATAAACCAGTGCGGTCGCCCCTCGGCTAGCGAGGTGGGACTAAACTTGCCAAGATCAAGACTGCAAGGCCTAAGACTCCCCTTTAGTACCGGGTGGTGGCACAAACCGGTACTAGTAGCCTTTAGTACCGGTTTGTGCCACCACCCGGTACTAAAGGGGTCGCTTCCGCTGCTTGGGCTGGCCAAAACAGACCTTTAGTACCGGTTGGTGGCTCCAACCGTACTAAAGGTGCCTTCTATATATACAACACTTGAAAATTTCATTCTCCTCTGTTTCTTCCTCTGTTTCCCATTGAACCGCCTACCGATCGATCGACGCCGTCACCGACCCAGTCCCCGTCGCCACCCGTCGCCGCCGCCGCCCCGTCCCCGTCGCCGCCCGTCGCCGCTGCCCCGTCCCGTCCCGTCGCGCCGTCCCTGCGTCGCCGCCCCACACACGCCCGTCGCTGCCCCCGGCCGTCGCCTCGCCGTCACCGTCGCCCCGCCGTGAGCTCTCCCCCTCTAACCCCTCTCCCTCGCCCCCGGAGGCCACCATGGGCGCCGCCCCTCCCCGAGCCCATACACACACACAAGCATGATGAACACACACACACACATACACGTATATATGTATGAATGCATGTATATATTAGTATATACGTATTTTGTATGTTTAATTAGTTTAGATTTTTTAGATTATTGTTTTTTCAGTAGTATATATGTATGAATGCATGTTAGATGGATATAATTAGTGTTTAATTAGTATGTAATTTTTTTCATATAATGTTGTTTTTCTGTTTTTTAATGGATGTATAGAAATTGTTTTTCTGTTTTTAGTGTTAGATGCTTAATTAGTATGAAATAGTATATAGATTTTTGAAATAGTAGAAATGTTAGAAATTTTAGTTATCAAAATCCAATCATTAAAAAATATTATTTTTTTTGCGGGCATATAGCTAGTATTTGTTCTCGACGATGCCCGGCCCGCATCCTCGCCGTCGACCCGTCATGACGACGTCCAGCCGGCCCATGTATCGGACTGGCTCCGCCTGGCTGGCACTGGAGGTGCTGCTGGAGGCGCGCCGCTTGATGAGGAACCCGCCCCGGGTCCCGTCGTCGACCCTGATCTCGTTTGGTGGCGTTCGCGTGGGCCAGTTTGATGCAGAGGGACCCGGCCCCGCCGGAGGAGGTACGTCGCCCGTGTCGGGGAGGAGGACGAGCACGCCCATCGCTACATGGTTGCGTTAGAGGGCTGCAGGTTCTCCAATACCGGCAAGATCTTCGTGGATCTCACTTCAGCTATGATCCTGTGAGGGTTCCTTCTCTTTGGGTGTCCACCGTCATGACGCAGAACCGCGAGTGTCCTAGATTCTTCGTAGTATTCGATCTTTAATTAGCTAGCCAGTGATGTACTATTCAATATTATATATTATTCGAGACGATGTATTCAGATTGTATCTATTATTCTAGACGAAGTATTCGAGATTATATCTATTATTCGAGACGATGTAATTTTAATACTAAATTGTTTTATATTTCTTTTGAATTAGTTAAATAAAAGCTATGGCGCATAATACCGACAGAGAGGGAGAACAGACCATGTTCGATATGATACGCGGGCCGATGATAATCGTAATGAAGAAGATTATGACGGTTCGAATTTCTAAACAACACCGGAGAGGGTGATATGATATTCGATCGCGACCGAATTGATGAAGTCATGAACTACGATTATGACGATGACGAAGAACATGTTGATCCTGAAACAACAAAGACCGGCGAGGTATATATATTTATATAAGCAGGTTTCTGGTGATCATCACATGTTTTAAATGACTTGAAGATATATTAACGAATCGATCTTTGTTCTTTCAGCCATCCGGATCGAGCAAATCTACATGCAAAAGGACGAAACGAGGCCCGAACAAAAAGTTGAAGGAGGGCGTAAAGTACAATATCGAGGCGATCAGACCTAATGGCGAACCATTAGCGCCTAAGAAGATTGCGGACAAGTTCATTCGTCGGTGGGAGTTCTTGTGAAGGACCAACTCCCTGATCTCCCTTCAAGAATGGAGAGAGCCAGCAAAAGACAAAGGACAAAAGGCAAAGAGGACGCTGATCCACGCCCGGATGTTACTTTTGTCGACAAGAATCAAAAAGATCTGCTTTGGGATACTCTCATGGAACATTTCACCCTACCAGATCATTTCACAGAAGCAGATGTGCAGAAAGTCAAGGACGCTGCTCTTAGGAAGATGGCGGTTGCATTCAAGAACCACAAGAATCGTGAATGGGAAAAGTACGTCAAGGGAGGAAGGAAGACTCCATTATTTGAGGGAACACTAGAGAACCAACGTGCTCATTGGGACGATTTCGTGAAATTCAAGGATTCGGAATTAGCTAAGGAACGGTCGAGAATAAACAAGAAGAATGCCGAAAAAGGATAAGTTCCATAAGCTGGGGCCAGGTGGCTATGCGGTGGCAATGCCTAAGTGGGATAAGTCTGAGAAAGAGTTGGAGGATGCAGGTGTCACTCCGGATACTAAGAGCTGGCCCCCCAGGTGCAGGACTTGGTTCTATGCGCATGGGGGGAGTTGGACCCGAAGACGGGCGAAGTTTCGACGAAGGCATGTCTGAACGGAGCCGACGATGCGATACTTGTTGCAATAGAAGAGGCACGATCGGGGGTGTTCCATCCCAACAGAGAGAACGACGAGCTTACGCGTGCCCTGGGAAATCCTGAACACCCGGAAGAACATGAGGCAAGGGCGCTATTCCGTGGTATGAGGGGTTTTCAGACCGAACAACGACTACAGAACCCGTGCGAGAAAGAAGATTGCGGAGGAGAAGAAGAGGAAGATGGAGGAGGAGCAGAGGAAGCGGGACTATGAACGCCTTCAAGGCCTAGAAGCAAGTCAAGCGGAATTGGCAGTCAAATTCCAGCGGCAGCAGGAGCAGATCGACTCACTTAGCCAAAGAAGGGGGTCTCGGCAGCTGCAGCAGCTAGCGGATGATCCAAAGATTGGATAGCACCGCCCCATCCATGCAGAGAAGCAGCGTGGGTTCCGCCCCGGACGACGCAATGCTGGGTAGATACCCTGTGGATGACATCACAGAGAACACTAGCTGCGAGCTACGCGTCAAAATGAAGAACATATCCATGAAGGTGGCGGACGGCGTTGCTTTTCCAGTTACCCCCAAAGCAACCTACCATTGCATCCCGATTCCAGAGGGCTATGCTCGTGTCATGGTTGACGAGGTGGTGCAGCCATATTCGGGGCTAGAGCTTGACATTCCAGGAGGTGAGGACGAGCGCTTTCTCGGAGACGCCAACCATCGTATCATCCTATGGAAAAAGGATTGCATCATCCTTCGAAGGCCACCGACACCGCGTCATCCGACTCCTCGTCGAAGTTCGCCACCGAGTCAACAGTCTCCCGCTCCTGCAAGTCCACCAAGTCCGCAAAGTGTCGCCACTCCTCCTCCAAGTCCGCAAAGTGTCGCCACTCCTCCTCCTCTAAGTCCGCCCACAGCGTCACGTCCACTCCTCCTCCAAGTCCGACACAATCTCAGGCCACTCCTCCTCCAAGTCCGGACAGCTTCAGGCGGCCACTCCTCCTCGTCCAACTCAGCCCCGTCAGCCGGCGTCTCCGCCGCCTCAGCAATCGCAGAAGAGACACCCCGCAGCTATGGTGCGTAGCGGTACAAGTCGAGGTAGTACAGGAAGTACATGCGGAGCCAAGCGATATAAATATGGTCCAAGCCTCACGCCTCTTCCGCAGAGGTCTTATGACAGGTCCGAGGAGGAAATCGCAGCCATATCGAAGTCCGAGGTGGAAGCCCATTTTGCACCGAAACCGCCACCGCCGCCAAGGGAGAAAGTGCTCGAGGAAACGATTGACCACTTCATTCAGATGGCTCAACCACCAGCTCCCAAGCCTGTTGACACAGACTATGAGCGCCACATCGTGAAGTTAAATCGAGCACGCCTACGTAAGGAGGCGAGCTCGATCGAGCAAACAAGAAGCAGCTGTCAAAAATGCGGGAAAACCATTCCCCAGCTGGGAGAACAGCGGTGCAATCGATCCCTCGCTTGTTGTGCCAACAACACGTGATAAAGACGCTGCTACCAATATTATTGTGGGCAAACAGTTTACGTTCTGAGGTGGGCAATGTGGTAATAACGGAGGACCATATAATGCAGGCTGAAGTTCTCAAAATCACTGTTGGACAACTCCTCGAGATCGAGCCCATGCCTGTGCTTAGAGAGGATGAAATAAAACGAAAATATGTCCAGCCAACCTTTGGTCGAGCCAGACAAGGTCAAGAACCTCCCGACGAGAATGTATGAATTGCATCAATGGTACATGAACATTACCAAGATTTCCGATCGATTGTCCCTCATGGTGAATGTCAAGGAGGAGCATTACTTCCATGAGAAAGTTGTGTCCGCTGAGTATTCTGAACTGTTTCAGTTATACAATCAAGACGCACTCGAAAAATCTATCGTCAGTTGCTATTGTCTGTAAGTGATTTCTTTCTGTAATTTAAGTGTCAAGCTAGCTGTACTGATCCTTTTGATCAATCATTACCTGTAATTATCCTCACTATATTCTTTTCTGTGGTATTATATGCAGGATGAAGATATATGAAATGAGAAAAGGTGGACGCTTTGGCATCGGGTTCATTGACCCAAACACCGTTAATGAGTACACATGGAATCTAAATCCACGTTATCAAAAGGACGTAGAGGACAACATGCTAGAGTTCTTGAAGCGCCTCAAATACAATGAAGATATACTACTTCCTTACAACTTCCAGTGAGTCACACTTTCTTGTACTACAAATTCTCTGTTTTTGCCTACTAGCTAGCTACATGTTTTTGCTTTACATATGCCCGCTTAATTAAGACATGCAAACGTGTGTGCATGCAGATTTCACTGGTCTTGTGTATCATTAAAGTTGACGCCGAACAGTTGAAATCTGGACTCACTACTCAAAGAAAAAACTGACTATAACATCTTGTTTGGGATAGTCAACAGGTAATTTCAATCATTATTAACTATATATCTCGGCCTATTTAGTTCGTCATTTTTCATGATATGAACTATTTAATAACCCCTTTATTCATTTTCTTTGTCGGCGGGCAGGGCTTGGGCAAGGTTTATCAGCGTCACGGAAGGCGAATGGAAACAAAAGCTTAAATGGTTTCGACCCAAGGTAAGTAATTAAGTAGTACTAGCTAGCTAGCTAGCTGCCATCTCTTTAATTATCATGCTTGATTAATTATTATCTGATCAAATTCCATTCTCGTAAAGGCCCCGAAGCGGTAGCAGGGACTGATCTGTGTGCATTCTGCGTTTGCGAGAACATTCGCATGATGGCGTCCGAAAGGAGCAGATCTCAAAGACAGGAATGGGTACGCTTGTCAAAACACTATTCACAATTTTTACACCATTATCGATATCTAGTCACACAACTAATACACATGCATATTGATCTCCTTCTTAACAGTTCACATAGGTGCGGGAGAAGCTCCTAGAAACGGAGCGCGTAGAAGCACTTCAAGAGGAAATAGCGGGATTTTTGCTCGACCAGGTCATAAATCGAAGGGATAATACTATTACCCGCTACCGCCCCCATCGTGCTGAAAGGCACCAATTAGGCTAAGGCCACTGGCTCCGAAGGCAACATGCATATGTAGGACAAATTGTATACAGCTATACATGTGTGTATGTGTGAATTAATTAATATGATGGTTTGTGAGACATTGATGATATATATATATATATATGCATGATTGGTTCTATTATAAATTATATATATATATATATATATATATATATATATATATATATATATATATATGCATAACGTGAACAATGGGTAGTATCGTAAAATACCAGCAAACGCAAAAGACGTAAATTGATAACCCAAATTTAATTGAAAAATAAAAATAAAACAAAACCCACAAACATTTAGTACCGGTTGGTGTTACCAACCGGTACTAAAGGGCTCCTGTCCCCGGAGCTGGCTCGTGCCGTGGTTGGCCTTTAGCACCGGTTCGTGCTGAACCGGTGCTAAAGGGGGGGCCTTTAGTGACCACACTTTAGTGCCGGTTGTGGAACCGGCACTAAAGGGCCTTACGAACCGGTGCTATTGCCCGGTTCTGCACTAGTGGTTGTTTTCTCCCAGATTTTTCTATGGTAAGAAGAATGCAATTAAAATACAAAACCAAGCTTTCATCTAATCTACTATAAAATTCAGAACTAGTTCTTACCTTATCGGTGCTCCAGTAATTTGAGTTATCATGTTTTCTCTTTTTCATAGTTGTAGTTTCCAAGCTTTGGCTATGGTGAGAAGTTACTTAGAATTCAAACACGGATTTCATCCAATTATGAGAATGAGTGTAAAGTTGCTAACCTTGGCGGGAAACACATAGAGGCCGCTGGAGCATCATCCTTGCAAGGCACAATTGATGACTGGGCTGATTTGGTGGTCCTCTACATGTGGAACAAAAATGTAGTTAACATGTATGGTTGCTTACAAAAAAATGCAAATGAAGCAAGTTACAAAATTAAATTTATTACCTCACAGCTAAAATAGCAGCAATATCATCTGGGTTACCCTTCTTGCATCTATGCCAATGATGCCCATAGTCCTTACAAATAGGGCATAAGTGTTGGCCGCCTTTTCTTTTCTTCTTACCACAACCTTTCTACCTCTCAGGTTTATGCCTACCCGCTGTGGCTTTTAGTAGTGGTGAAAACTTGAAGAATCCATGGTCAAATTTAGGCTGTTGGTTCTTGTCAACCATGGCAGGGATTAGTTGGCCATAGGCTGCTCTAAATTTGTCAACGGAGTAGCACAAGTCCACATAATTCTGTATGTGTGCATTGATAAGAGATGTGATAAATGCTAGACGATGTTTGCAAGGAAGGCCCGAAACTTGCCATTGTCTACAAGAACATGTCTTGTGAAGCAAGTTTACCACAAACCTAAAGCCGTTGCCTCCCAATGTAGTCACTTCCGCAACTTCTTCTGAGCTTTCTACCACCTCCAAGTTTATTTCTCCGATCTTTGCATTCAACTTCTTAACTATGTGGGGAAGAATTAACCCAACTAACTTCCTTGCTACTTTCCTCCTTCAGTTCCACATGATCATAATCATTTGCCTAACCTTATCAAAGAAGTCATCAATGACTTGTGGTGCTTAATCCAATTACTGCAGCACCCAACCAAGTTGTTTGTAACACAATCCACCTTGGAAATTGTTGAGAACAGACTCCTAGACCACAACCTAGTGTGCCACCTCCTAAGATATGCAGTTAACACTGGCTTTGCTATGTCCAGTGCAACCCAATTTTTCTCAAATATATATGGGTTCCACGAGTAAGCAGCAGCCCAAAGATGGTCATCAAACACCTTTCCAATGAACTTCTTCTTGAAGTTGGACACCAAGTGAAACATACATTCCCTATTTTCATCCTCTGGGAACACATCTTTCACACTTGTCATCACTGGTTGCCTAACATCAGTGCATGTGGTTAAATCCCTTAGGGATCCTATGGCTTTTCTAACAAATTGCATGAACTAGATCCAATTCTTATTAGTTTCAGAATCAAAAACATCCATACAAACTGGATACATCCAGCTATGGCCATCAACGACGGTAACACTAGCCAGCTGCCCCTTGAACCTGCATGTCAAGTAGGTGCTATCTACTACCAAGTATGCACTGCAACCACGAAGGAACCTGTCGATGCAAAGCTTCAAACCGACAAAAAATCTTTTTAATTTGATTTTATCTTTTATTGTGTAATGAACAATTATCACTATGCTAGCGGGGCAACAAGTTTCAATTTGTGCCTTCAAAATATACATATTATCAAAGCTTGTATCCCAATCACCATATAGTTTGTTCAAGGCATTGCTGTCGATTCTGTGGTGCTGTTTAAGCTTCTTTCGCAATGCCTTTGGTTCTAGAGTTGCATCATCAATTAGCGAGTCCTTCACATGCTCATATTTCCATCGCTTGTTTACATTCTTTAACTTCTTTTTTTCCTTTTGTACTAGAGCAATCATGACCACAAGAGTTCTTTCTCACCTACAAAAGACAAACATAGATAATTAGTAAATATCTTTTAACAATTTAAGCCCACATGAGTAAAGTCAGAAAATTACCATTACGATGCACTCATCTTCCATTGTACAAGCATATATCCTCCATGGACACTTATCTTCATCCCTTCTTGAACAATAAGTTCTGAACTTATGGGGTGCACTCTTCTCGGTGTTAAACTCAAATTCATGTTTGATTGCATGCTGAGAAAGCGGACTTAAACTCTGCCATATTAGGAAATTTTCTTCCTTCGGTCATGACCTCGTCGTGCAATCCGTCATCCTCCTCTACTTCAACCTCTAACATGCTCTCATCCTCGCTCTCTTGATCAGGAACATAGTCTTTGTCCTTTTCTTTGTCGGAACAAGGAACCACGCATAAGAGGTACAAGTCATCCTCTAAATAGATGTTCTCCTCATCAGCACCAACATGCTCGTTCTCAGGAATTGGGTTGCGAAGATCATCATCATCATCATCATCATCATCATCATCATCATCATCATCATCTTGTTCTATGTTGTTAGGTTGGCTGTGCACATCATTATGCCACTTCGTGATAGGCACATATGGTTCAGATGGATCACAATATGCAACAAACATGTGCACAACCTTTGTCTTAGAGTGTTTCTCAAACATAGACACCAATTCTTGGTCGGATGTTACTTCTAGGTAGATTTTCAGAAAATCATCATAGTACAGAACATGTGCAACTTCCAAATAATGAGGTGAGTACTGCTCTACGATTGATTCAACTAAGTCCTTATAATTTGTCAAGCCGGAATCAATAACCCTATCAAAACAAAGCCATTTAATATCTTTTCTAGCCTTTGTTGGGTTGCCAAGCAATTTGATTTTTAGTAGATAATGTTGAATTTGGATCCACCCTGTAAATGCAAATGATACATAATCATGAGTACTTTGTACTCCTAGGTGTTTCTTATACAACAACATGTGTAGACATAACCCATGTGCAAAAGATCAATTGTGTATGGTGCAGCAAATCTAGTCTCTAAGTAATCTGTGCAGCAAATAAAATTTGAGAGGATGGTGCAACAACTATTGTCTCTAAGTAATATGTTCCTTCTAGCCAAATATGGTGATAAATTTTTGGATCCATCTCATGGCAGAAATATTCAAATCCAAAGAAGAGAGTGCTCTGCAAAGCTGTGCCTCGCCCCTCCTCCACGTCTTGGCTGCCCTCCGCCTCCCCACCATGGCCACGCGATGCAGCGCTTCTGCGTTGTGCCTTGACCATGCAAGGTTGAGACCTTCAAACGGTCGTGGCCCTTCAGCGCCACGACTTTGCCCTGCACAGGGCAGCCTCTCCCCCTTCCTCCATTGTTTGGTCGTCCTCCGTCTCCCCACTATGGCCGCCCGGTGTAGCGTCATGGCCTCCTCCACCGTGCCTTCCACCCCGCCATCCGCTGCCGGTTGCGCCCTCCTCCATGCCGCTCTCCCAGCCTCGCGCCGCTGCTGTGTGCCTCGCACCGCCGCAGCTAGAGGTAGGGCTTAGGGAGAAAGGGGAATCGGGAGGAGAATCAATCGGGAGTGAATGTGGACTGTTCGGTCAAATGGGACGTTTTGTTTTTTCCTAGTGTGCTAAAACATGGGTACAAAGGACTTTCCAAGTCGAAGTTAATGGTGTTAACAGAAAAATTGACGAAAATGTCATGGAAGGAATTAAACCAAGTTGTGGTGTCAAAAAGGAAAAATGAAATTTATAGGGCCAAATAGGGAACCAAATTTTAAGAAAGGGCCAAATAAGGAATTCTCTCAAAGATGTTAATATTACATTTAGGAAAATGTTAATCAAGCATTTAAAAGTATTTAAAATGTTTATAAAAATGTTGACCATGTATTAAGAAATGTTAATTTGTTTTGGAAAAATGTTAAACGATATTAGAAAATTGTGGTTGCATTTACAAAAGATGTAGAAATGAATAAGAAAAGAAAAAAAAGGAAAAACCAAAACGAAACAAAACAATCTAAAGAAAATAGAAAAGAAAAACTAAAGAAACTAATGAAAAAAGAATGAAAAAAACCGGAGAAAAAAAACGAAAAAATTGAAAATAAACAAAATAATAAAAAAATCCAAAGAAAACCGGCTCGACTTGCTTCAAGTAGATCGCGCCCCTGCTACTTACCACGATCAGTTGGCGGGCGCGACGTCTAGCAGCGCTCGCTGCCTTCCTTGAGCTCCAGTGTTTGATCCCTCATTCTCTCATTTTTCTTCCCTTATTCTTAGCTGTGCGCGAAGTGGGCTGGCCCGACTACTGTAGCCGCTTAAGTGAGACATCCTACAGTCTCACTGAAGGCGAGATATAGTCTCCGCGAGAACTACATGACATATCCTATTTGGCGCTTCAGGTGCCCATTACTGTGCATTTTGCAAATGGGCGTCTGAAGCCCTCTAAGCTGGGCCGGCCCGTTTGGCTAAGTTTTCTTTTCTTATTACTTTTTTTCTTGACTTAAATTTTGTGAACTTTCTCCAAAATCGGTGATGTTTTTTAAACAAATAAAATTTTCGAATTTGTGAACTTTTTACAGAATTTGATGAACTTTTTCCAAAATCAATGTAATTCTTTAAAATTGAGTAATTTTACAAAAAGTTTTCGAAAATTAATTAACTTTTTCAAATTCAACGAAATATTTATAAAATTCAATGATTTTTTGAAGTTTTATGAACATTTGTTTTCAAAATTAATGAACTTTTTTTCAGAATGGCTGAAATTTTCTCAAATTCGATGAACTTTTTCCAAATTTAGCATTTTTCTAATTAATGGACTATCTTTCAAGTTCATGAACTTTGTTTTCAAATTTATGAACTTTTTTTAAGTTCATGATTTTTTTCTAAATCCATGAACTTTTTTGATTCATGATTTTTTTTCTTTTTGGGCGATTTTTTCCTGTTTTTTTTTTCATTTTTTTCTTTCAAATGTGGGCGTCTACATGTGCCAGCCCACCAGCGTCGGCGTGTGGGTGCCAGGGAGCTTCCCTACTAGCACATGAAGCGCCGAATAGGAGCTCCCGGACTAGGGATTGATAAAACAAAGTGGGCTTAGTGTTGATGTCAAATTGTTTCTTGGGGTCGATTCTTTAATGGACTGGCCTACTTAGTATACATGATGTAAATTTGTAAGTGCCTCAAAAAATTGTAAATTTGTGAAAAACACAATAAATAAATAAAATATATGCATGATGAACACTTATATACAGCATGGACTTTTTGAAAATACACGATGATGTTTTTTTAAAACATGATGAGCATTTTCTGAAAATACAATGGACTTTTTTCAAAATACACGATGACCATGTTCAAAATACACAACTAACATTTTCAGGTACACAATGAACAAATTTTAACACATGCGATAAACACAAAAAAAAGAGCTAGAAGAAAAAAAGATGAAAAACTATGAAAAAAATGGAAAAAGGATGGAATCTTCTAAAACTGGGTGACAGGTTTCCAAAACCAGTCCCACTCTATTCGTTTTGTCTGAAGATAAGACCGTTGTGGGCTTGTATGGATGCTCGTGAGATTTGGTGGATGCATCAGGACGATTGCACACAGTTCCTTGTTTGAGCTCATCTCAAAAGAAAAGAAAAGAAAAGGTCTTGGTTTGAGCATCCCTTTATTTTGTAACCTCTCTCAGGAATTTCAAACGGAACAAGGCTAGGATCCTAACCTCTATTCGTTCCTCCTTGAAATCGATGTAGATCACTCTATTTGCTCAACAACACAGTTCAAAGAGCCAGAGTTGTACAACTCTACTCGTGAGGCATGTCTCCTCTTTCCTTTATACTTGAATAATATGCTTACAATATATGTTCCAACAGTAAGATAATATGGGCAGGATCCAGCTGTACCAGGAAATAAAGTTATTTTTATACTTGCCACATGGTGTGAAATGAAGTTATCATTATCATATATCGCATGTGCTTCTTTTCTCATCTACTACTTCGTTAGGGCATCTCCACCGCCTTCAGCCCCCAGTGCCATTTTTTTCAAGGCGTCGGCGCCAAAAACGCCTCGCGCCCCAGACGTCGAAAATCGCCGGTTCGACCTTTTTCCGCCCGGCGGTCACAGGCCGAACCCAAGCTGGAGAGCTGCTAGGGGCTCCGGCGCTAGGAAAAAGCACGCTGGCCCACACCGAGGGAAAAGTCAAGGTTTTCTTCCCCGACTCGCCTCGCACCCGCGCCCTCGGCCACCACTAGCTATATCCGGCGACGGCCGCCGCCTACTCCGCTAGATAGCCATTCCCCGCCGGAAAATAGCAGCGCCGCGGCAGCCCTCCCGCAGCATTGGCGTTTCAGCCATGAGGCGCCGGTTTAACGGCGGGTACACGCCCACCGAGCGCAAGGTGTTCGGGCGTTTTGACTGTCTCGGCGATGGACTCGGATGAGGAGGAAGAGCTCGCCGCTGCCGGAGGAGGAAGCCGCGGCCGACGCCCGTGAAGAAGAGCATCCGATGGTGCTTTCGCCGCCCTCGCCAAATTCTTGGCGAAACAATGAAAAGCCAGCGTCGAGGTGGCTCGGCGCCGGGCGGGTGAAAGCAAAGAACCGCATCGTCTGCAAGGCTAATGCATGCTCTACTCCGACTACTTCGCCGATGCTCCACTTCATGGCGAGAGAACATTTCGGCGCCGTTATCGGATGAGCCGAAGCTCTTCCTCGTGATTGTGAATTCCATCCGGAGTTCGACAACTACTTCAAGTGCAAGATGGATTGCACTGGCGCTCTTGGATTCACCTCCATCCGAAGTGCACGACAGCGATGAGGATGCTTGCATATGGAGCTCCCAGGATTCACTCGACGACTATGGGCGCATGGCCGAGTCCACCAAAGATAGAGTGTTTCTACAAGTTCACGGGCAAGGTGACAGTGTTTGGGCCACAATACTTGAGAACACCCAATGCGGAAGACACCGCCGGATCCTAGCCCGTAATGCAGCAAGAGGATTTCCTGGGATGCTTGGAAGCATCGATCGCATGCATTGAAATGAAAGAACTGCCCATTTGGTTGGCGGGGATGTACAAAGGCGCCAAAGGCGGTTGCAGTGTGGTGCTTGAGGCGGTAGCCACACAGGACCTCTGGATTTGGCACTCCTTTTTGGTATGCCAGAACTCACAATGACATCAACGTGCTGCAGTGCTCTCCTGCTTTTGCCAAGCTCGTTGAGGGCCATTCTCCTCCGGTGAACTTCGAGATCAATGGGCACCAATACAACAAGGGGTACTATCTAGTCGACGGCATCTATCCGAGATGGTCGACATTTGTGAAGAGGATCTCAAACCCTATGGCAGGAGGCAAGAACGCCTGGTTTGCGAAGATTCAGGAGGCTTGCAGGAAGGATGTCGAGCGGGCATTTGGTGTGCTCCAATCTCGATTCGCTGTTGTTCGGTACCCCGCTCAGACCTGGTCGAAAGATCAAATGTGGGAGATCATGACTTGCTGTGTCATCTTGCACAACATGATCATCGAGAGCGAGCAAGAAGACCCAGTGTTTGACATCGAACCATACTACGTGCAGGGTCCTCTAGCCAAGTTGATCACCAGCTACCGCAACTTGGACTGCCTATCTCAAGATATCGCCAGAGATCCGAGACCCACAGATGCATCATCAACTGCAGAAAGATCTGATTGAGCACCTATGGAGGCTCAAGGGGACGCCACGTGATGAAATACGAGGTTTTATTTGTTGAACTATATAATTTGTATTGAACTATTTGTTGTTGTAGTATTTTGTTGAAGTATTTGATTTTTCTGTGATGAAATATGTGATAAGGAATAATTGTGTTGATAATTGAACGCCGAGACACGGCGAAACCACGCCGAATATGGGCCTATTCTCGCCCATATGGGTCGGCCGTTTATTCGCCGAAATTGGGCTGCAAAGTGGGCCAATTTCGGCGCCTGGGGGCGACGACTGGGTGCAAAACTGCCCCCAGCGCCGAGTGTATCGCCGGCTCGCCCCCAGAGGGCGATTTGTATGCGTCCTGGGGGGACCAACGGCTGGAGATGCCCTTATATTATAATTTTAGTATGCACACAGATGGGGAGGAATCACGCATCTGGCCAATGCGTCAGCGTGCATGTTACTGTACTAGCCTGCATTTTGCGGACCAGCTCATGCTTGGTAGCTTATAAATTCGAAACTTGCAATCAGGTGATTAGGTAGCTAAATACATGTGCCTACTCTACTTGCCAATTCAATTGCGGTGTAAAGTGATCGGATTGAATTTGGAATCAGGTGATTAGGTAGCTATAAATACATGTGTCTGATTGCCAAATCATTTGTGGTGTGATTCATAAATCAATCGGATTTTGTTCACATTTTCTGATAAATGCCGTTTTTTCAATTCATAATACCACATCAAGGAGATACAAGTAAAATGAGTTCAGACAGGCTTTACAATAGTTAGAATGCACACAGTTGAGAACCGTCCACACCCACATTGCATATGAAGGAGAAGAAGATATATTCTCTCTGTTCCAAAATATCTGAAGTTTGATGTCTGTTCCAAAACATTTTTAAATTTTACCTAGTACATTGAAAAACATACGAACATCTATAACAGCAAATTAGTTTCATTAGATTCAGCATACAATATATTTTCATACTGTATCTATCTGATGTTGTACATGTTAACATGTTTTTCTATATACATGGTAACTAAGAGTAGACAAACCTAGAACTTCAAATATTTTATAACACAAGGATTAGTTATTATAAAAGAAAGTAACTGGGCTCTTTATTCGATCAAGAAGTGAAACACTACCCTATTTACATGGCCTGAAAAGTATAACTAAATGGCACTATACATTGCCGCCATCATCATCGTCGTCAATTCTATTGAGAAAATCGTTGTAGAGATCCTTCTCGACATTAAGTTGGTAGATGTGTTCAGCCATAAGCCAGAGGATGGTTGTCAATTCACCGCCACTG
Source organism: Aegilops bicornis (assembly GCA_021605145.1). Lineage (NCBI taxonomy): Eukaryota > Viridiplantae > Streptophyta > Magnoliopsida > Poales > Poaceae > Aegilops > Aegilops bicornis. The sequence goes on along the minus strand of CM038670.1, from coordinate 842,331,222 downwards.
TTGAGCTTCTTGGCATGGGACTCCCTACTGCATTTGTTGCTGGCGTAGACCAGGATATCTGTCCAAACGTCAAGGACAAGCTGCAAGGAGTCGGCTGTGCCACCTTTCTCCATTATTACTAGCTTCCTGGCGAGTGGAGCCGCATACGCGAGGCGGGGACCTTCATGGCTGAACTTCTGGCTTCCATACTTTTGGTATAGGGTTTTAGCAAGCTCTTTACTGTCGGTCGCCCTGGAAGTAGATCCAGGGCCATCGCGTAGGCGAAGCAGACTCTTAAGCATACCAAAGATACTCTTTTTGCGACCGCTATGAGTCCGTTGCACCTGGCCCTCCAGGTTTTTGCAGGTTAGTTGGTATAACCTGTTCTGGGCGTTGCCTGGTAGCATGTCGGGGCGTTCCACCAGGAGGAACATCATGTAGTTGGACAACACCTTGATGGCCTTCACAAGAGGCAGCGCGTCCTCGGCCTTCTCGCTCATGGCAAGGAAAAGATTGGTGCCGATGTGCCAGATGATGATGCCTTCCTGGAACTCAATGCCGAGGGAGTTCTTGAGGACGCCCTGGTACAAATCCCTGCTATGCAGTGGTTCCTCGCCCCACTTCTTCCTGAGCATTCCTAGGGCGTTCAGCCTCCCATCCTTGTGTACAAGACCCATATGTTTAGAGATGGACACCTTGACACTTGTCGGCATCTTAACGGTCCCGGAGTAATGCATCCTGTTCCAGAACTCCCTGAGCCCAACCACGCTGGCCAACCTGCCAAGCAGAGGGCTGGTCAGTGAGTCAGGGCGAGTGCAGAAGTGCAGCATGTTGTACTGCCCCATGTTGCCCGACCACCTCCTTGACTTGTACCAGGAATCTCCACCGGTGACTAGACGGTGAAGTGCTAGGACGGCGCCGCGCAGACGATCCCATCTTTCATTACACAGGGCTTCAAATCGGAGCCAGCGACATGTCGTGGTGCTCAGGAAAGCAAATGTCCAAGAGGACACTAATGCATTCAGCAGGGATGTTGTCTCCATGAACAAGGCACCACCGAGCAAGATGTAAGTGATGGCAACATCTACTTCCCTGTCGCCAGGGTCCTCTCCACTGAACAGGAACAGCAGCAGTGCGGCGACAATGGCGAGCGGCGAGATGACACGGATGCAGTAGCCGGGCCAGGTGTGGATCACAGCAGCTTTGGTGTACAGGATGTCATACATGAGGGAGAGCTCCATCTCCATCAACGTCCATTGATCGACGCCACCAGTCATCATTTCTTCGGTGATCTTCTGCCCGTCTGCCTTTTCGATCAGGGAAGAATTGACCATGGCACGCTTACAGATGTGAAACAACGAGTGTGCTCGTCGCAAATGGGATTCCTCGTCCAGTTCATCCTTCTCCTTCTCTGAGTAAGCCAACCTTTTATCCTGCAGATGAAAATGGTTATGCATGGCGGGTGGTTGCATCTTCCTGACGGAGCTGCGGACACTCTCCAGGTTGCTGCACCTCAGTGCCCACGTCCTCTCTCCGTACTTGACGACACCGACGGCGAACATCAACGCGGCGGCAAGCGGGAGCATGTTTCGCCGCCGGCGATGTTCTTGTAGAGGACATAGGCTGCTCCGAGGACCTGCACAACCTGGGTATGGAGGTGGCGAAGCCAGAGCTGGTTGTCCTGGAGCGCATAGGCCGTGATGCTGTCGGCCGCCGAGGTGCAGCAGCAGGAATGGAGCCCAGAAGGCGATGAGCTGGTGGCCGCGTGCCGTGCTGCTAAGCCACATGTGGCCGAGGGCATAGATGGCAGTGTAGTCGGCCATGAGGTATGCTTGCCAGAGGAGGAACCTGATGATGGCGGGGGCTTCACGCCGACGGATCCCAGCGAAGAGGAAGAGGACGACCTGGAGCCCGAGGCTGAGGAGCACCAGGATTTGCACAGACAACTGATTCCAGAGGTCCAGTAGCCCTCCCGCCATTGCTGCTGCTTGCACTGTCTGAAATGAATTTTCACGGTTTTGTTTCTCAGAAAAGGTGAAAAAGATCCAACTAAGCCTGGGCGTACTTACTTACACCTAATAAAAATATTGTAAAAACGCTCTAAAAACGCACTAATATAGTACTCCTATATTTGATTTCAGATCATAGTTTGAACAACCTTTCCAAGATACACATGAACTATTACATGTGCTCATATGTTCTCCATTTTGTTTGTCTGAAAGGGTGTTATATAATATGAGCATCGATGTTGAGGAATACTGCAGTACGTAGTGAAACGTATAACATAAATATCCAATCAGTTACATCCATATATAAGTACACGTACATATATAACTCGTCACAGTTCACAAGTCATGGTATATATATACATACCGGCAAGATCGGTAGAAAGCTAGCAGCGCAGGTCCAGAATAAAGTCTTCGCCTCGGAGATCCTGGAGAGAAACAGCAAGCAAAGAGGAAGAAATGTACACTGCAGGGAGTGTACTGTGAGGTGGCGAACTACAGAAACATGGCCCTATATTATAACCCCAAAGCTCTTGTCATTTTTTGTTGTAAATGAGGCCAAGGGTACAACCAACAGTACTATATACGAGTGATGACATGATTGATGGTTCCATCAACGTACCATGTTCGGGGCCATGTGGCGGCAGGCGGCGCAAGAAAAGCAGTGGATATATGCGCCAAATCTGAAGTTCGCTGGGTCTTTTATATGTTAGCATTGGTCTTTTTCATAAGAAACGAGAGATAAGGCGGCTGTGCAGTTCATTGGGTTTGTAGTTTTATATATCAATCCAACGGAATTTGCAGGGGATCGGTTGAGTTCAGCGCAAAAGCAAATCTAACAGCTCCGGTATATGGCGGAGGACCACAAGCCAATCAGTTGACGACAGCTTAGTACTAGTACTCAACCGTATTAATTAGTTTTCTTTTGCTAAATTTGATGGGGTTGGTATTTTCCTTCACTGGGTCCCACTCACACAAGGATAGTTGCATCACTACGGGAATCTGCATTTTGCCGAGTATTAGAGTGTTTGCCGAGTTTTTTTCCACGGGCACTCTGCATCTGCAAACATAGCCTTTGCCAATGCTTTCGAAAGTACAATGGGCAAATATCTCACACTAGGTAAACACGATGTTTGTCTAGTGTCATGCTTGACAAGGGCATATATTTCACTAAAATTTAGAGAGTTTGTATTTTCTGTCTTTTTTTGCAAGGGCAAAAGAGTTTTATTCCATATGCATAGGGTTACAATTGCGAGGCAACAAGTCCTCAATGCACGGCAGACCTCTACCAATCCAAACAGTAGTAATACTCTCTGTTCGACTGTACCTTGCCAACCAATCTGCTATCCTATTCTGCTCACGCTTAATTTTCAAAGGAACAAACTCCCTATCTACCATAGGATGTTTAATTTCAGCAACGAAGTGAGTGCCACCGAGGAATCTGACTGAACAATGATAGGCAGATTACATTGTTGCACCGCTAAAGTCATACCCTGCATTAATGGAACCTGGACGCCCCATATGGACCGCCAAATAGGCCTCCGACCGGACGGGTTAGTACTGGACGAACCCAAGCCGATGGAGCGCTGAGTTTCTGCAGCTAGACGGTACGCGCTTCTGACACTAAACTGCACACTCTTCTCCGGAAACCACGCAATAGTTTTGGCCATTTCTCGGAGACGTTCTGATCTAAGAATTTCATGAACATCCAAGTCCCAAAAGTGTTCCTGGAGTATTTGCACATTCCATGCACCATGTTCGTTTAGAATGTCGGCCACCCAATTAAATCTACAATTTCTCTTTGGAGTGACTGGCCTGAAATTATGACTCCGAGGAATCCAGACATCTCTCCATGTCCTGATCAAAGTACCATCCCCCATGCGACATATGATGCCCTGTTTCAAGAGCTCTAATCTATGTACAATCCCCTTCCACACCGCTGACGAGCACGTGGGAAAGACCTTATCCAACAGATATTTTCTTAGCAATCATTAGGTCCCAACCGGGCAAGGATAGTTACATCACCGCGGAATCTGCCATTTTGCAGAGTGCCGTAGTGTTTGGCGAGGTGTTTTTCTGGACATCGACAAATATAGGCTTTGTCAAGTGATTTTGAAAATACATTCAATAAAAATCTGACACTACGTAAATAAGAGTTTGCCTAGTGTCACATTCGCAAAGACACACCTCTACAAAAACACTTGGCAAAGATTTTCTTTTCATTTCCTTTCTTTTCTTTCTTTTCATTTACTTATTTTATTTATATTTTCTTTTTTTATTATTTTCATTCTTTATTTTATTCTAATTTCTTTTTATTGTTTTTTCCTTTGTGCAACATGAAAAATTTAGGCAAAAGGGATGAAAAATCACCTATGTTAATAAGTCTATGGTTATGTCTTATCCAAATAAAATTTGAGGAATTCCAAATATCATGGTGTTTGTACCCGTCCCCAAACATGGAGCCTATTGGATTTTTAATTTTAGAAATCAGAACGTAAGTCTGAAAAACATGAAATTTGGCAGTGTCATTATATGATCGCTAGAACCAATGGTAAAAATATGTAACATACACCATTTGCAAGCCAAAACATCTCGGAGAAAGAATCATGGTTTCGAGAATGAGTTTTCTATGTTCAACATACACCATCACATGTTCCATTTCAAAATTGACATTTTTCAGGTTTTATTTGCTATATTTAAATCACTTAATGCATTTCTAGTCATTTAATTAGTGAATATAATTCAAATTTGAAATGCAAGTGCGTGAAAAAATTGGTAAAAATGGGTTGAAAAATCATACTTGTGTTCATGATTCTATGTTCAGGTTTTATCTAAGAAAATAAGAATAGTGCCAAACATCAGGGTGCACGTACCCATCCTTGGACATGGGGCTTATTGTTTGTTAATTCTAAAGAAATGCAAACGAAACTGGAAAACATGAAATTGGTGTCATTATATGATCCCTAGAGAGTGTGTTCAATTTTTTTTTATGCTTTCGTAAAAGTTGTGATGTATATTGCTTGAAAATCGAACATCCCCAACGAAGAGTTGTGGTTTCGAGATGGAATGTGTTGGGTTCAAAGGCGAAGTATCCATTGCTCCATTCACAATGGGTGCAAATCCTTAAACATATTATTCAAATAGATGAAAAATGCATTGTTCCCCGATTTAAAAGAATATCCATCACGTAACAAACACAATCCTGAAATAATGTATTTTCATAATGTTGGAGCGAAATAACAATTATTAAGTTATAGTGTGAATCCTGAAGGTAGACACAAGGGCATAACACCGACGGCTTGAGCAAACACTTGGACACCGTTCCTGACGCATCTGCACCTCATTCCTTGCCAGGCTTGGCACCTTCTGAAGTCCTTGCAACAAGTTCCAAATATGAGCAAACTGATCTGCCATCAAATACCCATGAGTTACAGTGAGGACTAGCAAGAAATACGTCTATAACATCTATAACACTTATACCTTTGTTGGACGATCCAAAATTCTTCCTTCCTGCCAAAAACTTTTGCAATTCCTCTTCTAGTGAACTTTGCCCTTCCAGAAGAAACACTCAGTGTCCTTAGTGGCACCACCTTTAAGCTTTTCTTGGGTTTCAGTCTTACCGCGCCTTGCCCTTTTTGGCTTTTTCCTTTTCTTGAAAATGTGGTCTTATTCACCATTACCACATGATTGTTGTCTTTTTACATTCCAGCCTTAGCAGTCTTTACCGTAGCAAACAAATCATTTGTACTCTTTTCCATCCGCTCATGTTGTAATTCATGATGAAACCATTGTAATACGGGAGTGAAGCAAGTAATAGATTAGTGCCAGCGCAGCAGGATCGGAAATCCCAAAGTTTTCGACATCTGCGCGTAACCAACCATTTTGATCATGTGCTTGCTCACTGAGCATCCTTTCGCCATCTTGCATTCCCACAAGGCCTTCTCATAAAGTTCGCTCTTGGTTGTGTTTGATACAACGCATTCAGTGCTACAATCATATCGTAAGCACTAGGTGTTTTGAAACACTTTTGTAGCCATGTATCCATGCAAGTGAGCATAAGGCATTGTACTGTAGTGCGATCATCCATTTTGGTTGCATTGACATGTCATCGTCCGTGACTTCAATGCCCGGAGCTTCTGGAAGAGCTACATCTAGAATGTACTCTTTCTTAGCCATCCTAAAGACAACCCTCGAGGTATGGACCCAGTCCACCTAGTTGCCTCCATTCAGAAGTTAATTTCTCTTTCTCTAGCATCAGGCGTAAGTTAAACGGTGTCTTGCGGGCCATCATATCTACAACAAAAAATACAAGTTCACTTAAACATTGATCATAATTAAGTAACATTTAATTTGAAAGTGCGCTCCCACTAAAACCAATATCAATCATAATTGATTTAAGTTATTCAAGACCCCTGTCTCAATTGTTTGCCATTGATGTGACATCACTTGATGATGAAAATTTTGACTATAGGCCAACTTGCCGATGACATCTCATGTGACTTTTGTTCATGTTTCAGTGTGCGTGTTCCGAGTTCAAGACCATCTTGCCTGAACGTCATGACAACCAAGTGATCTTGCAGCGTTACCATTTGCACCCGCCTCATATGCGACAAGTCTGTCGTACCCATATGACATGGTGCACCTCGAAGTAACACGTATTCGAGACGGTGTTACACTTGGGAGAACACTAACTGCGTGATATTTGTGTGAGGGGTCCCTATAAAACACGACTACCACACATAAAATAACAGGGTGAATAAAATGGACTAAAATCATAGAAAATTCATAATATTACGTGAAATGGTATAGTCGCTTTGCGGCGAAGAAATTCCGGAATATTGTTTCCTCTTCCTTCAACACCTTTGGTGGAGAACACCTTCTTTGCATACGACATAACATCGATGTTCACCGATGCATCATCGTCATCGTCATCGCCGTCGCCTTTCATCGCCGCGACTAAGCTCCTTTGAGGTAGCTTGGACTATGTGATGAGATGGTAGGTGGAAGAAACCTCTCTAATGCATCGAAGAGCCAAGGAAGCTCGATGCAACTCCGCTCAGCTTAGAACCGCTATCATTGCCAACAGATCCGGATAACCACCACAGCGTCCACAAGAGGCAAGCCACCCATGCCTGCTCCAAGGCGATGCCTTCAAGAAAGAAGCAACGCTAGAGCAACATCATTGCCCACTCTATCGAGAGCATGGGTTCCCCACGGATCCTAGGAAGGGAGAGGCGAACACATAGCGGCGCCCCCAACAGGGAAAGTGTCTCTGCTTTGATAAAAAAAATATCTAGAGCGTCATATGCCAGAAGCCGAAGGGCTCATTCCACTACCTACACGAAAGTCAAAACCTACAGCTGGCAGTCGGTTTGAACCCACCATCCTAATCCCGAGGATCCTACTTAGCATAGTCGCCTTTACCAGCCACCGCGCGATGGAGATAAGCAGAACATCTTTTCATTAATTTGCAAGGAAGAATGTTCATAAGAAGTTATATACATGAAGAGGCAATCAACGGCAATAGCTGGCAACGCGACCACACGGTGTTTCAAACCTCGAGGAATTAGCTTCAAAAGCCATATCCAACCATATAAACCTCTCTTAACCCTAGCCACCATCAAGTTTCTCCCCCACGCCACTAGCATTGCTCCCCCTCCACTTCGCCTTCCGGCGGCCTCATTGTCAGCAAAAGAAGTGGGAACCTGATACGTCTGTTTTGCATCACTATTTCTTAGTATAAATTGCATCGTTCCAATGTCTTTTCCCCTTTAAATTACATGATCCACTGAGTGAGTGTGTGTGTGTGTGTCTGAGAGAGAGAGAGAGAGAGAGAGAGAGGAATTGCCAGAAAGCTGCAGAAATAGAAGCAAAAGAAGGGTATCGAAGAAACTATTTTTATGGGGACCAAAATAATCCATAAAATAATATTTCTACAAGTTTCTCATCAGAAGAAGCCCAAGGGTGGTTGGCACCTCCCCGAGCGAGACCTGTGGGGCCCACGCGACCCTAGCTCGCGCCCCTAGGCCACGAGCCAGGGGTGCATGGGGCCCACAGGCATCCCCCGGGAGCCCCCAGTGCCCCCTAGTCTTATATTACCCTAAAAACTCAATCTAAATTTTACGAAGTTTTTTGTCACTGCCGTCAAGGTGGCGGAAGAGAGAAGAGCACTTTTTCTAGTGGTGATGTGCGAAGGTCGATCGCATATCACTTCACCATTAAGGTCCTAGAGGAGAGCATCGTGTGATTAGTTTATCTATGACGAGTGGTTGGAGTAACAAATATTACCAAACCCTAGCTCAGTTTATGAACTATTGCATAAGAGGATGTTGGAATCCCAAAGTTTTATGCTATGGTTGGACTTTATCTAATTAACCTTTTGTATTTCCGGATGCTTGGATAGAGGGTAAATCATAAGTATGTCATTTGTTCAAGTAATAACATCACACTATTCTAGGTTCCACCACATATCAATTATCAAGGTGATGGATGTAAACTCAATGGAACTAGATGAGAGTAACTTGGTGCAATTCCCGTGTGTCTTGGAGAGCGCTTGATCCCAATAAATAATACAACCGCTTGTTCTAAGAACAATTATGATTGGACCACTTGCCACGCCGTTGCACATTTGTTTCAAGTTAAGTTCTTGCAGTTATTCTTGTGACCAAACCATCCACCAAACAAGCTTTCTAGTTTTATAATGATTTCTTTACTAGTTTCACAACCAATTCCTTCTGCTCCTCGTGGGTTCGATACTCTTACTTATCGAAAAGGGCTACAGTAGACCCCTTACGCCTGAGGGTTACCAGAACCCTTCTGTCCACTCTGGTTTTTTCTCCTTTGATTTTGTTTCTCCGAGGTGGCGGCGGCGATTTCATGTTGGATCTCCCTACCTCGAGGAAGTATGATCCAGCGCCGACGAAGGGCATGTGAGAGTTTGTGTCCCCATATATGTTGGTTTTCTTCAGATCTTAATAGTTGGTGTGTTCTTCAATGAGAGCAATTGGATGACCATTGGTTCGGCCACTTCGACATCTTCTTCTGTGTTGTTCTACGACATAGTTCCATTTTCTCCAATCCTCTAGACCAGTGGTGATGGATTGCAATCCTATTTTTGCGTGGGGTGATGCTCCAACTGATGCTTCTTCAACAACTTCTAGATGTCGTCTCAAGGACGAGTAGTTATTCCAATATTTAAAGCCTGGTATGGCCAAGTTGTTTGTAGGTATCTTGTTTTTATTGTTGGTTCAATGCAATTTTCAATCTTCCACGGGTGGCATACAACTAGAGAAATAAGAAGAAGAATATGTTTTGCAATGTAATCTTAGTTTGTATTGGTCGATACCAATTGTCTTTTCATGGTATAGTGGTTATGTTTTTCTTAATAAATATTGGATATAAGATGCGGGTATTCTTTGGAAAACAAATCGATAAATAAAAACCAAATGAATGGGGTAACACAGGGGAGGATGCGCCGCAAACGAGGCATGCAAGGCGGGACGGGCCGTAAACGGAGATGCCATGTGCCAGTATGGTTTGCCGAGTTCTAACGAGCAAAACTCAGCAGAGTACGGCGAATAGAAATAAGCCATGTGCTAGAACTTATTGCCAAGTAAAAAAACTACAGAGTTCCTTTGTTAGCAGAAGTGGGCAAATATTTTGCTGAGTTCTTAACTCGGCAATCTCCCATCGAGTAAGGACTAGACGTGTGGCACTGCGTTATTGCCCAGTGCCACATTTCACCGAGTTTATGACGAATGAAATTGTGATGACTATTTGTCCAGTCCATTGTTTTGCCGTGTTTTGTATTGAAGTAAACTTGGTGAATATTAGCATTTTGCCGAGTTTCATACTCGGCGAAATACCACAGTTGGCTGGCAAATCACATGTTTGCTGAGTTCTCGAACTCGGGGACAAAATCATATTCTAGTAGTGACACTCACCCATGCAACGGAGTAGTACTAGAGCCTGAATGGCTTCTTGCTTTGATTTGGCGCTGGGAGAGAGTGAGGACACCTCCAACGGACGACTCCATGATATGTTCATTTTGCGTCATGATTTCTTACTGTTATTTATAGAGTTTTTAATCAATATAACATTTTGTGGAGCAATTCTAATGCATTTTCTCCCTTAATATGCAATATTTACATAAAAAAAGAGATTGGCGGCAGCTAGAATTCTGGACCTGAAAAAGCTATGTCAAAGATACCTATTCTGCACATCTCCAGATGAGCTGAAATTTCATGAAAATTTATTTTGGAATAAATAAAAAATATTGGAGCAAGGAAGTACCTGAAGGGGCCACCCAGGTGCCCACGAGGTACCAGGGCGCGCCCCGGTGGCTTGTGGGGCTCCTGGCTGGCCTCCGTGCCCATCTTCCGTATATAAGCCCATTTGCCATAGAAAAATAAATAAGGAGATGACTTTCGAGATGGAGCACTGATACGTCCATTTTGCGTCATTCTTTTATTTATTGCAACATGGGTTGTTATTACACATTATATAACAATACTTGTGCCTATTTTTTCTTATTTTATAAGGTTTACATGAAGAGAGAGAATGCCGACAAATGGAATTCTAGATCTGAAAAGGAGCAAATATTAGAGACCTATTCTGCACAACTCCAAAAGTCCTGAAACTTCATGGAGAATATTTTTGGAATATATAAATAATAATGGGCGAAGAAAGCACTTGAAAGGGGCCACTGATACGTCTCCAACGTATCTACTTTTCTAAACACTTTTGCCCTTGTTTTGGACTCTAACTTGCATGATTTGAATGAAACTAACCCGGACTGACGCTGTTTTCAGCAGAACTACCGTGATGTTGTTTTCATCAACGTCGGGAGGTCTTGCTGGACTTGTTTTACCATTGTCGAAATGCCTTGTGAACCAGGATTCCAAGCTTGATCGGGTTGTTCCGGGATGGAGTATTTTCCTCCACTGATCGTGAGAGTTTGTGATGGACTATGTTGGGACACCCCTGTAGGGTTTAATCTTTCGAAAGTCGTGCCCGCGGTTATGTGGCAAATTGGAGATTTATAATATCCGGTTGTAGAGAACTTGACACTAAACCCGAACTAAAATACCCAACCGCGTGTGTAACCGTGATTGTCTATTTTCGAGGAATTTCGGGAAGAGAACACGGTGGGGTTATGTTTGACTTGTAGATAGTTCAGGATCACTTATTGATCATTACTAGTTTGCGACCACTATGCGTAGCTTCTCATCTTTCTCTTTAAATCGTAAGTTAGCCACCATACAAATGCTTAGTCGCTTGCTGCAGCCTCACCACTTATCCTTTTCATATCCACTGAGATTTGATAGTATTGATACCCATGGTAATGGGATTGCTGAGTCCTTGTGGCTCACAGATTAGTACAACAACAGTTGCATGTGCAGGTAATGCGATGATTTGACGTGAGAGAAACGTTTGCTTGTTCTGGAGTTCTTCTTCTGCTTCTTCTTCTTGTTCTTCGATCAAGGGATAGGTTTCGGGTCGGCAACTTGGGATTAGTAGGGTGGATATTGTTCTTCTTTTTCATTTGTTTTCATCCGTAGTCGGATCCTGTTCTTCTGTATGATGATTGTCATGTATTGATGTATTGTTGTATTAATGTTGTGACTTGTGACGAGTGTAAGCCTCTATCTCGTATTCTCATCTATTCAAAGACAGTATGTTGTAATGACATCCACCTTGCTACGCTTGAAATGCGGTTGTGCCCCAATCATGAGTTGATCACGTGATCGGGATAGAATTGCATATTGGGTGTTATAGTATGTCCATCACCACTTATTTGCAATCGACGCCACCCTTAATTGTCGTGATCATAAGATCTTTTGCCAAAGCGAAGCGCCTCCCTCTGTGCAAGGGCCCCGAGGATCGTAGGGTCCGTCACACTCCAAGAAATATGTCAACTTGTGACCTTCTATCAGTGACCCTATAAGAATTGGTCATAAATCTACGACAATTTGAGACCAATTGGTCAAAACTTGTTCGGGGGGCTCCAAACCTTGAACTATAACGACCATTTTGGTCAGAAAGGTCATAATTTCCTTACACGAAATGGTCATAAAGCAGATAACACTGGTCCGCTGCCTTATTTCTAGCTGATCACGACCAATATAGATGGTCATAACCTTGTAAATTGTGGTGGGTTGCTATGACTAGGTGCCACCTCATTAGTTTTGCCTATGTGTCATGTCCATGTGTCATTTTTTGCCCTAGGTTGTGAAGCAACCTATATTGCGTCATTCTTTTATTTATTGCAACATGGGTTGTTATTACACATTATATAACAATACTTGTGCCTATTTTTTCTTATTTTATAAGGTTTAATGAAGAGAGAGAATGCCGACAATTTGGAATTCGGATCGAAAAGGAGCAAATATTAGAGACCTATTCTGCACAACTCCAAAAGTCCTGAAACTTCACGGAGAATATTTTTGGAATATATAAATAATAATGGGCGAAGAAAGAACTTGAAGGGGGCCACTGATACGTCTCCAACGTATCTACTTTTCCAAACACTTCTGCCCTTGTTTTGGACTCTAACTTGCATGATTTGAATGAAACTAACCCGGACTGACGCTGTTTTCAGCAGAACTACCGTGATGTTGTTTTATGTGTAGAAAAGAAAAGTTCTCGGAATGTCCTGGAAATCCACGGAGACACTTTTTGGAATTTATAAGAATTTTTTGTCGAAATAATTAATGCCAGGGGGCCCACAACCTGTCCACGAGACAGGGGGCGCCCCCCTAGGGCGCGGCCTCCTATCTCGTGGGTCCCCTGGACCTCCTCCGACCTCACCTCCAACTCCATATATTCTGTCTCGGGGAGAAAAAAATCAGAGAGAAAGTTTCATTGCGTTTTATGACACGGAGCCGCCAAGCCCTAATCTCTCTCGGGAGGGCTGATCTGAGTCCGCTCGGGCTCCCGGAGAGGGGATTCGTCGCCGTCGTCATCATCAACTATCCTCCATCACCAATTTCATGATGCTCACCGCCGTGCGTGAGTAATTCCATCGTAGGCTTGCTGGACTGTGATGGGTTGGATGAGATTTACCATGTAATCAAGTTAGTTTTGTTAGGGTTTGATCCCTAGTATCCACTATGTTCTGAGATTGATGTTGCTATGACTTTGCTATGCTTAATGCTTGTCACTAGGGCCCGAGTGCCATGATTTCAGATCTGAACCTATTATGTTTTCACGAATATATGTGTGTTCTTCATCCTATCTTGCAAGTCTATAGTCACCTATTATGTGTTATGGTTCGACAACCCCGAAGTGACAATAATCGGGATACTTCTCGGTGATGACCGTAGTTTGAGGAGTTCATGTATTCACTATGTGCTAATGCTTTGTTCCGGTTCTCTATTAAAAGGAGGCCTTAATATCCCTTAGTTTCCGCTAGGACCCGCTTCCACGGGAGGGTAGGACAAAAGATGTCATGCAAGTTCTTTTCCATAAGCACGTATGACTATTTACTAATACATGCCTAAGTTACATTGATGAATTGGAGCTAGTTCTATATCACCCTATGTTATAGCTATTGCATGAGGAATCGTGATCCGCATAATTATCCATCATCGATCCATTGCATACGAGCTTTTCACATATTGTTCTTCGCTTATTTACTTTTCCGCTACTCGTTACAACTACTACAAAAACCCCCAACACATTTATCTTTACTTTTGCTACCGTTACCTTTATTATCATACCACTTTTGCTACTAAACACTTTGCTGTAGATACTAAGTTATCCAGGTGTGGTTGAATTGACAACTCAACTGCTAATACTCAAGAATACTCTTTGGCTCCCCTTGTGTCGAATCAATAAATTTGTGTTGAATACTCTACCCTCGAAAGCTGTTGTGATCCCCTATACTTGTGGGTTATCAAGACTAATTTCTGGCGCCGTTGCCGGGGAGCATAGCTCTATTCTCTTAGTCACTTGGGATTTATATCCGTTGATCACTATGAAAAAATTGAAAGACGCTAAGACCAAGATTTTGCCCTCAACTACGAGGGGAGACAAGGAACTGCCATCTAGCTCTGCACTAGATTCTCCTTTCGTTATTAGTAAGCTTGCGGCACCTAAACCTGCTACTGCTTTGAGTTCTGATATGTCGCATGTTATTGATGATGCCACTTCTGCTATGCATGATGAAACTACTTCTGTGCGTGATACTACTTTGCCATTAGGTGAATTTCTTGATTAACAACTTGCTAGAGTTAGGGGGAATGAAAATATTGAAGAACCTGTTTATTGATGATAGTGATGATGAAGGTTCCCCAAATGATTATGTATTACCTATTGTTCCTAAGGGTTATGTTATGAATGAAAAAGCTGCTATGGAAATCCTTGCTTGCAATGATAGAAATGATCTTAAGAAATTATTAGCTAAATGGAAGCAGCAGTCTCTTAATGCTAGAATGAAACCGATCCTGCTTTTTCTACTTCACCTATCTGTGTTACTGATAAGGATTATGAATTCTCTGTTGATCCTGATATTATTACTTTAGTTGAATCTGATCCTTTTTATGGCCTTGAATCTGAAACTGTTGTGGCACATCTTACCAAGTTGAATGATATAGCCACCCTATTTACTAATAATGAGAAGTCTCGCTATTTATATATCCTTAAGATATTTCCGTTCTCATTAAAGGGTGATGCTAAGACTTGGTATAATTCTCTTGCTCCTGGTTGTGTGCTTAGTCCCGTGATATGATTTATCACTTCTCTGCTAAATATTTCCCTGCTCATAAGAAACAGGCTGCCTTATGGAAATATATAATTTTGTGCAAATCAAAGAAGAGAGTCTCCCACAAGCTTGGGGGAGGCTTCTCCGGTTACTTAATGCTTTGCCTGATCATCCTCTTAAGAAAAATGAAATACTTGATAACTTTTATAATGGACTAACCGATGCTTCCAATGACTACTTGGATAGTTGTGCTAGTTGTGTTTTCAGGGAAAGAACAGTCGACGAAGCTGAAATACTATTGAATAATATGTTGACTAATGAAAATAATTGGACTCTTCCGAGCCAGTTCTCAAGTAATTCCTGAACCAATTGAGCCAACCCCCGAGCCTATTCCTAAACCCACTCCGAAGAAGAGAGGTGTTTTATTTCTCGATCCTGAAGATATGCAAGAGGCAAAGAAATCAATGAAAGAAAAAGGTATTAAAGCTGAAGATGTTAAGAATTTACCACCTATTGAAGAAATACATGGTCTTAATTTACCATCAAGAACCATATTGTCTTGATAACCCGACACGTAGTAAAGATAAATTCTCTCTATAGATATGATAAAGTTGAAATACCCTCTACTAAATTTCATAGCCCATGCTTAGATGAATTTGATGACTTTATGGCTAGACAAGAAAGTTTTAATGCTTATGTTGGTAGAGAGTTAAAGAATAATGCTTTCGAGATAGGACGCGTAGGTGATAATCTGGCTAGAGTTAAAGATGAACTTCACCGCGTTAGCAAATATGCTTCTATGGTTGCTACTCAAGCTGAGCAAGTACTCAAAGCTCACAATGATTTAAGTGATGAATTAAATAATAAAAAGGACTTTGCTGTTATAGTGGCTACTAGAACTGGTAGAATGACTCAGGAACCTTTGTATCCTGAAGGCCACCTACAGAGAATCGAACAAGATTCTCGTGAGAAATAATTTAGAGGCACCTAGTTCTTCTAAAAAGAAGAAAAGAAAAATGATAGGACTTTGCATGCTTCTAGTGAACCTACATCAGACACACACGAGAATCCCAATGATATTTCTATTTCGATGTCAAACTCAATCAGGTGATGAACATGAACCTAGTGATAATGTTAATGATAATGTTCATGTTGATGCTCAACCTAGCAAAAACAATGATGTAGAGATTGAACCTGCTGTTGATCTTGATAACCCACAATCAAAGAATCAACATTATGATAAGAGAGATTTTGTTGCTAGGAAGCACAAGAAGAAAGAGAACCATGGGTTCGTAAACCCATGCCCTTTCCTCCTAAGCCATCCAAGTCAAAGGATGATGAGGATTTTGAGCGCTTTGCTGAAATGATTAGACCTATTTTCTTACGTATGCGCTTAAAGTAAATCCTTATGCTAAGTATATGAAGGATATCATCACAAATAAAAGAAAGATACCGGAAGCTGATATTTCCACCATGCTTGCTAATTACACTTTTAAGGGTAGAATACCAAAGAAACTTGGAGATCCGGGTCTACCAACTATACCATGCTCTATTAAAAGAAATTATGTTAGAACTGCTTTATGTGATCTTGGAGCCGGTGTTAGTGTTATGCCTCTCTCTTTATATCGTAGATTTGAATTGAATAAGTTGACACCTATCGAAATATCTTTGCAAATGGCTGATAAATCAACTGCTGTACCCGTCGGCATTTGTGAGGATGTGCCTGTTGTGGTTGCAAATGTCACTATTTTAACGGACTTTGTTATTCTTGATATTCCTGAGGACGATAGTATGTTTATTATCCTTGGTAGACCTTTTCTTAATACTGCAGGGGCTGTTATTGATTGCAACAAAGGCAATGTCACTTTTCATGTTAATGGTAATGAGCATACGGTACACTTTCCGAGGAAACAATCTCAAGTTCATAGCATCAATTCTATTGAAAAGTTCCAACTATCATTTTTGGAGGTTTTGAATTTCCTCTCCCTACTGTTAAGAAAAAGTATGATATTCTTATTGTTGGGGATTTTCATATCCCCTGTTGACGTAACTTAGTGTTATTCGAAATTTCTCCGGTTCCGTGTTATTCGGAATGAGTTTGTTAACAAGACTTGATCAACCTTGTTAGTGGGTTCATTTTGATGATCACGAGATGGATGATACTAGAAGGCACAACCTTCTATACCCTCTTTTTACTTTCTGTTATTTAGAATAAATAAAGAAAAATTAGTATTATCCGTCTGTTTTCTGAATTATCCGTGCATTAAAAAATAGTCCAAAAATAAAAGTGCTCCAAATGCCCTGCAAATCTAGTATGATTTTTTCTGGAATATTTGAGGATTTTAGGCACTGAAAACACTGCAGGAGGGCCAAGCACCAGGCCACGAGAGAGGAGGGCGCCCCCCCCCTGTAGGGCGCGCCCCCTGTCTCGTGGGCCCCTGGTGGCTCCCCTCCACTTATGCCAGCACCCACACACTTCATCTTCTACCCAAAAAAAATCCCCATCCAGCTCAAGCACGAGTTCTAGCTCATTTTGCTGTGATTTTCAATCTCTTAGCTCAAAGCTCCATTCACAAAACTGCTTTGGAGATTGTTTCTTGGTATGTAACTCCTCCATTGGTCCAATTAGTTTTTGTTCTAGTGCTTTATTCATTGCAAATTTTTGCTGCATAGGTGACCATGTTCTTGATCTTGCATGTTAAATTTTTGAGGTCCCAAACAATTCCAATGCATGATATAGGCTCTAGGAACTTGTAGGAGTAGTTGCTATCAATCTTGTTTAGTTTTATTCACTTTTATTTTAAAGTTACTAAAATTTCAGAAAAAGAAATATGCTTAGAAGATTGTACCAAGGAGGTTCCTCGGCAAATAAAGGGCCAAGGATTGCTATACGTGAACAAGATGTTAATTTGCCAAGGGACGCAAATGTACGGGCTTGTGAGTGGCCATCCGATGATTTTATGGTCGAAGCAGGCTTCAAGGAGGAGTTTGACGCATGTGTGCGTAATACCGAGCTGGAGGACTTCTTACAAGATAAGTGTCCTCAATACTACCAATTGACTGATTCCTTTGTGCGGAGGTTCCAATATAACTGTACGCGTAATACTCCTAGTGTCATGTTTGATATTTATGATACATCTTATACCATGGATTTAGCGGATTTCACAACTGCTTGCAAACTCCTGTAGTGGGGTAATATTAATGATCCTCCCAAATCTGAATTTAGAGATTTTCTCGCTAGTGTTACTGTGGGAGAATCTAGGACGTAGCACAAGCTACCATAGGGAGCATTCATTTTCCTGCTATACATTACTTTGCCCTCTTTATTGGTAGATGCATTAACGGTAAGGACGAGGTATGTCACATGTGCGCCCCTGATCTTTGTGTCCTCAAGAGTGTTGTGTCAGGTTATAAAGGTTATAACCTGGGGGCAATAGTTGCATGTAGGTTGCAGAATAATAGTAGAAGGGGAGATTTCTTTGGAGGAATTTATGCAACCCGTGTTGCTAACTTTCTTAATATAGCTCCACGAGAGGGGGATATGATTGTACCTCCTGTTTATTTGGATAAAGAAGCTATGTTTGATCATCATTTTCTTGAGAGGAATGAAAAATTCCTCCATTATTGACTAATCTATGATAGACGCAACGTCGTCCTCAAGTATTCCTTCCCCGCTCCCTACCTTTTTGATTATCAGGAAAAAGGAAGATATGTTGTCACCAGGGAAGAAACAACTGAATATGAGAGGGGAATGGAGGCAGCTCGCCAACACGCTGCTGCTTAGGAGGCAGTCGCCTCTGCATCTCAGTACTTCCCCAATTTCACTTATGGATATCAGCCAGACGGTCCTTGGTACTAGACCAACTTAGGCAAAAAGCCTAAGCTTGGGGGAGTACGTATTTCTCACCGATTTTACATTCATGTTCACACACTAGTCGTCGGTGCTCATACTCTTTCATTGTATTATCCATGCTATTTAATTTTCTTTTTCTAGTTTTCTTCTTGTGTGTTTGATAAACCTTAAGAAAAACCAAAAAAATTAGTTAGTTTAATTTCCATGCTTGTAGTAGAAATTAAAATGAAAATCCAAAGATATTTCTAGTTCATCTTCTTACTTGTTGGGAGCTTTCCGTGTAAATAGTTTTATTTTATTTTCTTTCCTTTGGGGGTCGAGAAGTCTATATTGAAAATGCTTAGTGGCTCCTATATGCATGATTGTTTATTTAATTTAGAGCCCATATTACTTGTCTTGTCTCTTGAGTTGAATGCTTGCAGATTCCAGCTTAGTCCAATGCACGTGCACTCTTATTATTATACACATCGTTCGGTCGTGCGAGTGAAAGGCAATAATGACGATATATGATGGACTTATTGGGATGAGAAAAGCTGGTATGAACTTGATCTCTCTTGTTTTTGTATATATGATGAGTTCATCGTTCCTGATTCAGCTTATTATGAAGTAAACATATTTTCAATGACATTTAGAGATTATAGTTGCTTGTGCCATGCTTGATTAGCTATGAGTTATAATGGTTTACCTTGCGTGCCAACATGCTATTAGAGTGATTATGATGTGGTATGATGGGATGGTATCCTCCTTTGAATGAATTGAGTGACTCGACTTGGCACATGTTCACACATGTAGTTGAAACAAATCAACATAGCCTTCATGATATTTATGTTCATGGTAGATTATATCCTACTCATGCTTCTACTCGGTGTGAATTAATTTTAATGCATGTTTACGACTGTTGTCGCTCTCTCAGTTGGTCGCTTCCCAGTCTTTTGCTAGCCTTCACCTGTACTAAGCGGGAATACTTCTTGTGCATCCAAACTCCTTAAACCCCAAAGTTGTTCCATATGAGTCCACTATACCTTCCTATATGCGGTATTTACCTGCCGTTCCAAGTAAATTTGTATGTGCCAAACTCCAAACCTTCAAATGAAATTCTATTTTCTATGCTCGAGCAACTCATGTTTCAACTAGGGCTGTCTATATCTCCCATGCTAGGTGGGTTATTCTCAGAGGAGTGGACTCCGCTCCTCATTCACGAGAAAGGGCCGGTAACCGGGTTGCCCAGTCCCATGATCCAAAAATATCAAAGCAAATCAAATAATTAAACAAAACTCCCCCAGGGCCGTTGTATGTTGGAGGCACTTGTTGTTTCGAGCAAGCCATGGATTGATGCTTGTTGGTGGTTGGGGAGTATAAACCTTTATCATTCTGTTTGGGAACTGCCTATAATGCATGTAGTATGGAAGATACAACCATCTCATAGTTGTTGCGTTGACAAATGAAGTATGCCGCTCAAAATGTTATTCAATCTCTATTTTAAAATTGAGCTCTGGTACCTCTACAAATCCCTGCTTCCCTCTACGAAGGGCCTATCTATTTTCTTTTATGTTGAGTCATCATCCCTTCTTATTAAAAAGCACCCGCTGGAGAGCACACTGTGATTTGCATTCATTATTATTGGTTTATATTGGGTATGACTTGACTGGATCTCTTTTACCATGAATTACAATGTTTAGTCAGTCCTTGATCTTTAAAGGTGCTCTGCATTTATGTTTTGGGGGTCTCAGAAAGGGCTAGCGAGATACCATTTTGTTATATCATGTTATAATTATTTTGAGAAAGTGTTGTCATCCGAAGTTTTATTATTATGGCTCGCTAGCTGATTATGTTATTGATATGAGTAATTGTGAGACCTATGTGTTATTGTGAGTATGGTTAGTTCAAAATATTTGCTGAAACTTGAATGTCAAGCTTTTCATGTTTACAACAACAAGAGAAAACAGAGTTTGTAAAAGGTTTTCTTTATCACTTTCAGTTTATCAACTGAATTGCTTGAGGACAAGCAAAGGTTTAAGCTTGGGGGAGTTGATACGTCTTCAACGTATCTACTTTTCCAAACACTTTTGCCCTTGTTTTGGACTCTAACTTGCATGATTTAATGAAACTAACCCGGACTGACGCTGTTTTCAGCAGAACTACCATGATGTTGTTTTATGTGTAGAAAAGAAATGTTCTAGGAATGTCCTGGAAATCCACGGAGGCTAGAATTTATAAGATTTTTTGGCGAAAGAATTAATGCCAGGGGGCCCAAACCTATCCATAAGAAAGGGGGCGCCCCAGTAGCGGCCTCCTATCTCGTGGGCCCCCTGGACCTCCTCCGACCTCAACTCCAACTCCATATATTACATCTCGGGGAGAAAAAAATCAAAGAAAGTTTCATCGTGTTTTACGACACGGAGCCTCCGCCAAGCCCTAATCTCTCTCGGGAGGGCTGATCTGGAGTCCGTTCGGGGCTCCGGAGAGGGGGATTCGTCACCGTCGTCATCATCAACCATCCTGCATCACTAATTTCATGATGCTCACTGCCGTGCGTGAGTAATTCCATCGTAGGCTTGCTGGACTGTAATGGGTTGGATGTGATTTACCATGTAATCAAGTTAGTTTTGTTAGGGTTTGATCCCTAGTATCCACTATGTTCTGAGATTGATGTTGCTATGACTTTGCTATGCTTAATGCTTGTCACTAGGGCCCGAAAGTGCCATGATTTCAGATCTGAACCTATTATGTTTTCACGAATATATGTGTGTTCTTGATCCTATCTTGCAAGTCTATATTCACCTATTATGTGTTATGGTCCGACAACCCCAAGTGACAATAATCGGGATACTTCTTGGTGATGACCGTAGTTTGAGGAGTTCATGTATTCACTATGTGCTAATGCTTTGTTCCGGTTCTCTATTAAAAGGGTCCTTAATATCCCTTAGTTTCCGCTAGGACCCGCTTCCACGGGAGGGTAGGACAAAAGATGTCATGCAAGTTCTTTTCCATAAGCACGTATGACTATTTACGTATACATGCCTACATTACATTGATGAATTGGAGCTAGTTCTATATCACTCTATGTTATAGCTATTGCATGAGGAATCACATCCGACATAATTATCCATCATCGATCCATTGCCTCTGAGCTTTTCACATATTGTTCTTCGCTTATTTACTTTTCCGTTACTCTATACAACTACTACAAAAACCCAAAACATTTATCTTTACTTTTGCTACCGTTACCTTTATTATCATACCACTTTTGCTACTAAACACTTTGCTGCAGATACTAAGTTATCCAGGTGTGGTTGAATTGACAACTCAACTGCTAATACTCAAGAATATTCTTTGGCTCCCCTTGTGTCGAATCAATAAATTTGGGTTGAATACTCTACCCTCGAAAGCTGTTGCGATCCCCTATACTTGTGGTTTATCAGCCACCAGCCAGCCACAAGGGTGGAGGGCGCGCCCCCCATCCTTGTGGGCCCCCTGGCAGGCCTCCGACGCCCATCTTCTGCTCTATGGTGTGTTTTGACCTGGAAAAAAATATCAGAAGGAAGCTTTCGGGACGAAGCGCCGCCGTCTCGAGGCGGAACCTGGGCAGAACCAATCTAGGGCTCCGGCGGAGCTGTTCTGCCGGGGAAACATCCCTCCGAAAGGGGGAAATCATCGCCATCGCCATCACCATCGACCCTCTCGTCGAGAGGGAGTCAATCTCCATCAACATCTTCACCAGCACCATCTCCTCTCAAACCCTAGTTCATCTCTTGTATCCGATCTTTGTCTCAAAACCTTAGATTGGTAAGTGTGGGTTGCTAGTAGTGTTGATTACTCCTTGTAGTTGATGCTAGTTGATTTATTCGATAGAAGATCATATGTTCAGATCCTTAATGATAATTAGTACTCCATCGATTATGAACATGCTGAATATGCTTTGTGAGTAGTTACGTTTGTTCCCGAGGACATGGGAGATGTCTTGTTATAAGTAATCATGTGAATTTGGTATTCGTTCGATATTTTGATGAGATGTATGTTGTCTCTCCTCTAGTGGTGTTATGTGAACGTCAACTACATGAAACTTCGCCATTATTTGGGCCTAGGGGAAGGCATTGGGAAGTAATAAGTAGATGATGGGTTGCTAGAGCTGTAGAAGCTTAAACCCTAGTTTATGCGTTGCTTCATAAGGGGCTGATTTGGATCCATATGTTTCATCTTATGGTTAGGTTAACCTTAATTCTTCTTTCAGAAGTTGAGGATGCTTGCGAGAGGGGTTAATCATAAGTGGGAGGCTCGTCCAAGGAAGGGCAGCACCCAAGCACCGGTACACCCACATATCAAATTATCAAAGTAACGAACACGAATCATATGAGCATGATGAAAACTAACTTGACAACAATTCCCGTGTGTCCTCGGGAGCGCTTTGCTTTATATAAGACTTCGTCTAGGCTTGTACTTTGCTACAAAAAGGATTGGGCGACCTTGCTGCACCTTATTTACTTTTGTTACTTATTACCCGTTACAAATTATCTTATCACACAACTATCTACTATCGATAATTTCAGTGGTTGCAGAGAATACCTTGCTAAACCCACTTGTCATTTCTGCTCCTCGTTGGGTTCGACACTCTTACTTATAGAAAGGACTATGATAGATCCCCTATACTTGTGGGTCATCAAGACTCTTTTCTGGCGCCATTGCCGGGGAGTGAAGCGCCTTTGGTAAGTGGAATTTGGTAAGGAAACATTTATTTAGTGTGCTGAAATTTACTGTCACTTGTTAGAGCATCTCCAGCCGTTGGCCCCCTAGGACTCATATAAATCGCTCCCTGGGGGCGAGCCGGCGATACAATCGGCGCTGGGGGCGGTTTTGCGCTCAGTCGTCGCCCCCAGGCGCCGAAATTGGCCCACTTTTTGGCCCACTTTAGGCGAATAAAGGGCCCATATGGGAGAGAATAGGCCCATATTGGGCGTGGTTCGCCGTGGGTCGGCGTTGAATTATGAACATAAATTTTTTTATCACATAGTTCATCACAGAAAAATCAAATAGTTCAACAAAATAGTACGACAACAAATAGTTCAATACAAATTATATAGTTCAACAAATAAAAACTCATATTTCATCACACGTCGCTCAAGGCCGCCTTTGAGCCTCCATAGGTGCTCCACCAGATCATGCTGCAGCTGATGATGCACCTGTGGGTCTCGGATCTCCTGACGCATATTGAGGTAGGCAGTCCAGGTTGCCGGTAGCTGGTGATCAACTTCGGCTATAGGACCCTGCCTATAGTATGGTTCAGTGTCAAACACTGGGTCTTCTTGCTCGCTCTCGATGATCATGTTGTGCAAGATGACACAGCAAGTCATGATCTCCCACATTTGATCTTTCGACCAGGTCTGAGCAGGGTACCGGACAATAGCAAGTCCAGATTGGAGCACACCTAATTCTCGCTCGACATCCTTCCGGCAAGCCTCCTGCACCTTGGCAAAGTGGGACTTCTTGCCTCCTGGCACAGCGTTTGAGATAGTCTTCACAAATGTAGACCATCTCGGGTAGATGCCATTAGCTAGGTAGTACCCCTTGTTGTAGTGCCGCCCATTGATCTCGAAGTTCACCGGAGGAGAATGACCTTCAACAAGCTTGGCAAAGACAAGAGAGCACTGCAGCACATTAATGTCATTGTGAGTTCCTGGCATACCAAAGAAGGAGTGCCAAATCCAGAGGTCCTGTGTGGCCACCGCCTCAAGTACCACATTGGAACCGCCTTTGGCGCCTTTGTACATCCCCTGCCAAGCAAATGGGCAATTCTTCCATTTTCCAATGCATGTAGTCAATGCTTCCAAGCATCCCAGGAAATCCTCTTGCTGCATTCTATGCTAGGATCCGAGCAGTGTCTTCCGCATTGGGTGTTCTCAAGTATTGCGGTCCAAACACTGCCACCACTGCCTCGGCGAACTTGTAGAAACAGTCTATGCCGGTGGACTCGCCATGCGCCCATAGTCGTCGAGTGAGTCACCGGGAGCTCCGTATGCAAGCATCCTCATCGCTGTCGTGCACTTCTGGATGGAGGTGAATCCAAGTTTGCCGGTGCAATCCATCTTGCACTTGAAGTTGCTGTCGAACTCCCGGATGGAATTCACAATCCTGAGGAAGAGCTTTCAGCTCATCTGATAACGGCGCCGAAATGTTTTGTCGCCGTGAAGTGGAGCATCGGCGAAGTAGTCGGAGTAGAGCATGCAGTAGCCTTCGAGACGACGCCGGTTCTTTGCTTTCACCCGCCCCGGCGCAGAGCCACCTCGCCGCAGCTTTTCATTGCTCGCCAGCAGCTGGGCGAGGGCGGCGAGCACCATGAGATGCTCTTCTTCCTGGACGTCGGCCTGGGCTTCCTCCTCCAGCAGCACGGCGAGCGCTTCCTCGTCATCTGAGTCCATCGCCGAGGCAGGCAAATCACCGAACACCTTGCGCCCGGTGGGCGTGTACCTGCCGCTAAACTGCCCCTCCGCGGCCGGAACGGGCGGCCGGAAACGCCACCGCTGTTGAGGGCGTGAACCTCTGCTATTTCCCGGGGGTGATTGGCTATCTAGCGGTGAAGGGCGGCGGGCGGAGCCGGGATATAGCTAGTGGCGATCGAGGGCGCGGTGGGTGGGAGGTGAGTCGGGGAAGAAAATCTTGACTTTTCCGGTGTGGGCCAGCCGCGCTTTTCCCTTGCGCCAGAGCCCCCGATCGCCCCCCCCCAGTGCACCGGGTTCGGCCTACGACCGCCGGGCAGAAAACTAGGCAAAATCGGCACTTTTCGGCGTCTTGGGGGCGCGACTAGGGCGTTTTTTTGGCGCCGGCGCCGAAAAAGTGGCCTGGGGGGGGGCTGTTGAGGGCGCGGCTGGAGATGCTCTTACTATGGAGAATAATCCTTTGAGGGGCTTGTTCGGGGTATCTACACGTCGACCGGAAGAGCAAAGAGTTGCTCCTCAACCTACTGCGCCTACTGAATGTATTTATTATGAAATTCCTTCGAGTATGATAGAGAAACTGCTAGCTAATCCTTATGCAGGAGATGGTACATTACATCCCGATATGCACCTAATTTATGTGGATGAAGTTTGTGGATTATTTAAGCTTGCAGCTATGCCCAGGGATGTTGTCAAGAAGAAGGTCTTCCATTTATCTTTGAAGGGAAATGCATTGACATGGTATAGGCTATGTGATGATATTGGATCATGGAACTACAACCGACTGAAATTGGAATTT
Source organism: Aegilops bicornis (assembly GCA_021605145.1). NCBI lineage: Eukaryota > Viridiplantae > Streptophyta > Magnoliopsida > Poales > Poaceae > Aegilops > Aegilops bicornis. Next base: position 842,305,454 of record CM038670.1, on the reverse strand, counting down.
CATCAGAAGTTTTATCCTATGCATCTAGTTCATCGTGATCGGAATTATATATATATTTTTTGGCCTCGTGAAGGAGAAAGTATCGCTCAAGCTTGGGGGAGGCTTAAGTCAATGTTATATTCATGCCCCAATCATGAGCTCTCAAGAGAAATTATTATTCAAACTTTTTATGCTCGGCTTTCTCATAATGATCGATACATGCTCGATACTTCTTGTATTGGTTCTTGTATGAAGAAGGATATTGAATTCAAATGGGAATTATTGGAAAGAATTAAACGCAACTCTGAAGATTGGGATCTCGACGAAGGTAAAGAGTCAGGTATAAACCTTCAGTTTGATTGTGTTAAATCTTTTATGGATACCGATGCTTTTCGTGATTTTAGCACTAAATATGGACTTGACTTGAGATAGTAGCTTATTTCTGTGAATTACTTGCTACTCATGTTGATCTCCCTAAGGAGAATTGTTTTAAATACCATCCTCCCATTGAAGTTAAAGTATTAGAACCTATTAAAGTTGAAGAAGAAACTATTACTTATAATGTTGATTCTATTGTTCCTACTGCTTATATTGAGAAACCACCTTTTCCTGTTAGAATAAAGGATCATGCTAAAGCTTCAACTATGGCGCGTAAGAGATATACTAGAACACCTACACCCCCTGAATAAATTAAAGTTGAACCTAGTATTGCTATGGTTAAAGATCTCTTGGTCGATAATATTGATGGGCATGTTATTTATTTCTGTGATGAAGCTGGTAGGATTGCTAAACCCGATACTAAAGATAAACATAGACCTGTGGTTGGCATGCTTGTTTCTCTGTTAAAATTGGAGATCCTTGTTATCATGGCTTATGTGATGTGGGTGCTAGTGTGAGTGCAATTCGTTATACCTTGTACCGAGAAATTATGAATGACATTGCACCTGCTGAGATAGAAGATATTGATGTTACTATTGAGCTTGCCAATAGAGATACTATATCACCAATTGGGATTGTTAGAGATGTTCAAGTCTTGTGTGGGACGATAAAATATCCTGCTGATTTTCTTGTTCTTGCTTCCTCACAAGATAATTTTTGTACCATTATATTTGGTAGACCTTTCTTGAATACTGTTAATGCTAAGATAGACTGCGAGAAAGATATTGTTACTGTTGGTTTAGGGGATATGTCTCATGATTTTAATTTCTCTAAATTTCATAGACAACCCCATGATAAAGAATTGCCTAGTAAGGATGAAATTAGTGGTCTTGCTTCTATTGCCGTGGCTCCTACGGATCCTTTAGAACAATATTTGCTAGACCATGAAAATGATATGTTTATGAATGAAAGAAGGGAGATAGCTGAAATATTCTTTAATCAGGGGCCTATTTTGAAACACAATTTTGCTGTTGAAATCCTTGGGGATCCTCTTCGACCTAAGGGTGATCCCGTGTTTGAGCTTAAACAACTACCTAATACTTTCAAATATGCTTATCTTGATGAAAAGAAGATATATCATGTTATTATTAGTGCTAACCTTTCAGAGCATGAAGAAAAGAAATTATTGAAAATTCTGAAGAAGCACCATGCCGCTGGATATACTCTTGATGATTTTAAGGGCATTAGTCCCACTTTATGTCAGCACAAAATTAATTAGGAACGTGATGCTAAACCAGTTGTTGATCATCAACGACGGTTAAATCCCAAAATGAAATAAGTGGCAATAAATGAAATACTAAAGCTTCTGGAAGTAGGTATAATTTATCCAATTGTTTATAGTCAATGGGTAAGTCTTGTTCATTGTGTCCCTAAGAAGGGAGGCATTACTGTTGTTCCTAATGATAAGAATGAATTGATCCCGCAAAGAATTGCTACATGTTATAGAATGGTAATTGATTTTCGCAAATTGAATAAAGATACTAGAAAAGATGATTACCCTCTTCCTTTTATTGATCAAATGCTAGAAAGATTATCCAAACATACACATCTTTGCTTTCTAGATGGTTATTCTGTTTTTTCTCAAATACCTGTGTCAAAAGATGATCAGGAGAAGACCACTTTTACTTGCCCTTTCGGTACCTTTTCTTGTAGACATATGCCTTTTGGTTTATGCAATGCACCTGCTACCTTTCAAAGATGTATGACTGCTATATTCTCAGAGTTTTGTGAAAAGATTGTTGAGGTTTTCATGGATGATTTCTCCGTTTACGGAACTTCTTTTGATGATTGCTTAAGCAACCTTGATTGAGTTTTGTAGAGATGTGAAGAAAATAATCTTGTCTTGAATTGGGAGAAGTGCCACTTTATGGTTAATGAAGGTATTGTCTTGGAGCATAAAATTTCTGAAAGAGGTATTGAAGTTGATAAAGCTAAAGTAGATGCTATTGAAAGGATGTCGTGTCCTAAAGATATCGAAGGAATAAGAAGTTTCCATGGTCATGCGTGGTTTCTATTGGAGGTTTATTAAAGACTTCTCTAAAATTTCCAGGCCTCTCACTAATCTCTTGATGTTCCTTTTGTTTTTGATGATGATTGTGTAGAAGCATTTGAAATACTTAAGAAAGCATTGATTTCTGCACCTATTGTTCAACCACCTGATTGGAATTTACCCTTGGAAATCATGTGTGATGCTAGTGATTAAGCTGTTGGTGCTGTTCTAGGACAATGAGTTGATAAGAAATTGAATGTTATTCATTATGCTAGTAAAACTCTAGACAGTACCTAGAGAAATTATGCTACTCTTGAAAAGAATTTCTAGCAGTTGGTTTTGCTTGTGATAAGTTCAGATCTTATATTGTTGATTCCGAAGTAACTGTTCACACTGATCATGCTACTATTAAATATCTTATGGAAAATAAAGATGCTAAATCTAGACATATTAGATGGGTTCTCCTGCTACAAGAATTTAATTTTCATATTATTGATAGAAAGGGAGCTGAGAACCCCGTTGCAGACAACTTGTCTGGGTTAGAAAATGTTCTCGATGACCCACTGCCTATTCATGATAGCTTTCTTGATGAACAATTAGCTGTCATAAATGCTTCTCGTAATACACCCTGGTATCCTGATTATGCTAATTACATCGTTGCTAAATTTATACCACCTACTTTCACATACCAGCAAAAGAAAAAGTTTTTCTATGATTTAAGGCATTACTTTTGGGATGATCCACACCTTTATAAAGAAGGTGTAGATGGTGTTATTGAAGGAGTAGATGGTGTTACTGAAGGAAATATGCCTGTGATTGACTTGACCCATTCTGTTAGCTTAGCACTTGATCGTTTAGTATGTTGCTATTGCTCTCTTCATGACTTATACATGTTCCTGTGACTATGAGATTATGCAACTCCCGTTTCGGAGGAACACTTTGTGTGCTACCAAACGTCACAACGTAACTGGGTGATTATGAAAGTGCTCTACAGGTGTCTCCAAAGGTACTAGTTGGGTTGGCGTATTTCGAGATTAGGATTTGCACTCCGAATGTCGGAGAAGTATCTCCGGGCCCTCTCGGTAATTCACATCAGTATAAGCCTTGCAAGCATTGTGACTAATAAGTTAGTTGCGAGTTGATGTATTACAGAACGAGTAAAGAGACTTCTTGCGATAACGAGATTGAACTAGGTATTGAGAAACCGACGATCGAATCTTGGGCAAGTAACATACCGATGGCAAAGGGAACAACGATGTTGTTATGCGGTTTGGCCGAGAAAGATCTTAGTAGAATATATAGGAGCCAATATGAGCATCCAGATTCCGCTATTGGTTATTGACCGAAGACGTGTCTCGGCCATGTCTAGATAGTTCTCGAACCCGTAGGGTCCGCACGCTTAAAGTTAGATGACGATCGGTATTATGAGTTTTGTGTTTTGATATACTGAAGGTAGTTTGGCATCCCGGATGTGATCACGGACATGACGAGGAGTCTCAAAAAGGTCGAGACATAAAGATTGATATATTGGAAGCCTATATTTGGATAGCAGAAGTGTTCCCGGAGAAATCGGGATTTTACCAGAGTAGAGGGGGTTACCGGAACCCCCTCGGGGAAGTATTGGGCCTTTTGGGCCTTAGTGGAGAAGAGAGAGGGCAGCCAGGTGGTGGCGCACGGCCCCCCTTGCCCCCAGTCCGAATTGGACAAGGGAAGGGGGCGGCCCCCTCTCCTTACTTCTCTACACCTCTTTCTTCCCCCTTCTCCTACTCCTACTAGGAAAGGAGGAGTCCTACTCAGTGGGAGTAGGACTCCCCTCTTGGCGCCCTCTTTGGCCGGATGCCTCTCCCCCCTTGCTCCTTTATATACGGGGGCAGGGGGCACCTCTAGACACAACAATTGATCTCTTGATCTCTTAGCCGTGTGCGGTGCCCCCTCCACCATAATCCACCTCGGTCATACCGTAGCGGTGCTTAGGCGAAGCCCTGCGTCGGTAGCAACATCATCACCGTCATCACGCCGTCGTGCTGACAGAACTCTCCCTCAAAGATCGGCTGGATTGTAGTTCGAGGGACGTCATCGAGCTGAATGTGTGCTGAACTCGGAGGTGCCGTACGTTCGGTACATGGATCGGTCGGATCGTGAAGACGTACGACTACATCAACCGCGTTGTGCTAACGCTTCCGCTTTCGGTCTACGAGGGTACATGGACACACTCTCCCCTCTTGTTGCTATGCATCACCATGATCATGTGTGTGTGCGTAGGAATTTTTTTGAAATTACTACATTCCCCAACAGTGGTATTAGAGCCTGGTTTTATGCGTAGATGTTATATGCACGAGTAGAACACAAGTGAGTTGTGGGCGATACAAGTCATACTGCTTACCAGCATGTCATACTTTGGTTCGGTGGTATTGTTGGATGAAGCGGCCTGGACCGACATTACGCGTACGCTTACGCGAGATCGATCTACCGACGTGCTTTGCACATAGGTGGCTGGCGGGTGTCAGTTTCTCCAACTTTAGTTGAACCGAGTGTGGCTACGCCCGGTCCTTGAGAAGGTTAAAACACCACTAACTTGATGAATTATCGTTGTGGTTTTGATGCGTAGGTAAGAACAGTTCTTTCTCAACCCGTAGCAGCCACGCAAAACTTGCAACAACAAAGTAGAGGATGTCTAACTTGTTTTTGCAAAGCATGTTGTGATGTGATATGGTCAAGGCATGATGCTATATTTTATTGTATGAGATGATCATGTTTTGTAATCGACACTACAAGAAATATGTCAACTAGTGACCTTCTGTCAGTGACCCTGGAAGAATTGGTCGTAGATCTATGACCATTTGAGATCAATTGGTCAAAACTTGTTCGGGGGGCTCCAAACCCTAAACTATAACGACCATTTTGGTCAGAAAGGTCGTAATTTCCTTACACGAAATGGTCATAAAGCAGATAGCACTGGTCCGCTGCCTTATTTCTAGCTGATCACGACCAATATAGATGGTCATAACCTTGTAAATTGTGGTGGGTTTCTATGACTAGGCGCCACCTCATCAGTTTTGCCTATGTGTCAAGTCCATGTGGAAATTTTTGCCCCATGTTGTGAAGCAACCTATATTTCTGTCAATCCCAAAATTCCCAAAAAAATCTCATAAATTCTTTGGGTCATACCTTCGTCAAATATGTAAAAAACCTTCCTTGCCTAGTTCAAAAATAATTCAACAATATTTATTTTCCTATTCTGTTCAGAATAACACTTTGTGAAGGAAGTACCACTTTGGCATGTCCAAATAGTATCCATTTTCTAGGGTGCTTTCCTATGCCCAAATAACCATCGTCCACCAAATGCCACCTCAATCCATTATTATTTTGAGCACAACTTCAACATTCGTATTTATATCCAGTGTGGAGAGGAGCTCGAGAGAGCGACCGCACGGGGGTTTATAAACCAGTCTTGATGCGCCCTCATTAGCGAGGTGGGACTAAACTTGCCAAGACCCTGCTGCCATAAGACCCCTTTAGTACCGGGTGGTGGCACAAACCGGTACTAAAGGGGCCTTTAATACCGGTTTGTGCCACCACCGGTACTAAAGGGTCGCTTCAGCTTGGGCTGGCCAAAACAGATCTTTAGTACGGTTGGTGGCTCCAACCGTACTAAAAGGTGCCTTCTATATATACAACACTTGAAAAATTTCAGTCTCCCTCTGTTTCTTCCTCTGTTTCCCCATTGAACCGCCCGCCCCGATCGATCGAGGCCGTCACCGACCCCGTCGCCGTCGCCACCCCCGTCCCCGTCGCCGCCCCGTCCCCGTCGCCGCCCTCGTCGCCGTCGCTTCGCCCTCCCGTCCCGTCGCGCCGCCCGCGCGTCACGCCCCGGCCCGTCGCTGCCCCCGGCCGTCGCCTCGCCGTCGCCGTCGCCCCGCTGTGAGCTCTCCCCCTCTAACCCCTCTCCCTCGCCCCCGGCGGCCACCATGGGCGCCGCCCCACCCCCAGCCCATACACACACACAAGCATGATGAACACACACACACATACACGTATATATGTATGAAAGCATGTATATATTAGTATATACGTATTTTGTATGTTTAATTAGTTTAGATTTTTTAGATTATTGTTTTTCAGTAGTATATATGTATGAATGCATGTTAGATGGATATAATTAGTGTTTAATTAGTATGTAATTTTTTTCATATAATGTTGTTTTTCTGTTTTTAATGGATGTATAGAAATTGTTTTTTCTGTTTTTAGTGTTAGATGCTTAATTAGTATGAAATAGTATATAGATTTTTGAAATAGTAGAAATGTTAGAAATTTTAGTTATCAAAATCCAATCATTAAAAAAATATTATTTTTTGCGGGCATATAGCTAGTATTTGTTCTCGACGATGCCCGGCCCGCATCCTCGCCGTCGACCCGTCCGCGACGACGTCCAGCCGGCCCATGTCCGGGACTGGGCTCCGCCGGGCTGGCACTGGGAGGTGCTGCCTGGATGGGCTAGCCGCTTGATGAGGAACCCGGCCGGGTCCCGTCGTCGACCACGATCTCGTTTGGTGGCGTTCGCGTGGGCCAGTTTGGTGCTTGGAGGGACCCGGCCCCGCCGGAGGAATCGTCGCCCGTGTCGGGGAGGAGGACGAGCACGTCCATCGCTACATGGTTGCGTTAGAGGCGGCAGGTTCTCCAATACTGGCAAGATATCTTGAAGATCTCACTTCAGCTATGATCCCGTGAGGGTTCCTTCTCTTTGGGTGTCCACCGCTGCGACGCAGAACCGCGAGTGTCCTAGATTCTTCTGTAGTATTCGATCTTTAATTAGCTAGCCGCTGATGAACTATTCAATATTATATATTATTCGAGACTATGTATTCGAGATTGTATCTATTATTCTAGACGAAGTATTCGAGATTATATCTATTATTATAGAAGATGTAATTTTAATACTAAATTGTTTTATATTTCTTTTGAATTAGTTAAATAAAAGCTATGGCGCATAATACCGACAGAGAGGAGAAACAGACCATGTTCGATATGATACGCGGGCCGATGATAATCAGAATGAAGAAGATTATGACGGCTCGAATTTCTAAACAACACCGGAGAGGGTGATATGATATTCGATCGCGACGACCGAATTGATGAAGTCATGAACTACGATTATGACGATGACGAAGAACATGTTGATCCTGAAACAACAAAAGACCGGCGAGGTATATATATTTATATAAGCAGGTTTCGGTGATCATCACATGTTTTAAATGACTTGAAGATATATTAACGAATCGATCTTTGTTCTTTCAACCATCCGGATCGAGCAAATCTTCGTGCAAAAGGAATAAACGAGGCCCGAACAAAAAGTTGAAGGAGGGCGTAAAGTACAATATCGAGGCGATCGAGACCTAATGGTGAACCATTAGCGCCTAAGAAGATTGCGGACAAGTTCATTCGTCAGTGCGGAGTTCTTGTGAAGGACCAACTCCTGATCTCCCTTCAAGAATGGAGAGAGCCAGCAAAAGACAAAGGACAAAAAGGCAAAGAGGACGCTGATCCACGTCCAGATGTTACTTTTGTCGACAAGAATCAAAAAGATCTGCTTTGGGATACTCTCATGGAACATTTCACCCTACCGGATCATTTCACAGAAGCAGATGTGCAGAAAGTCAAGGACGCTGCTCTTAGGAAGATGGCGGTTGCATTCAAGAACCACAAGAATCGTGAATGGGAAAAGTACGTCAAGGGAGGAAGGAAGACTCCATTATTTGAGGGAACACTAGAGAACCAACGTGCTCATTGGGACGATTTCGTGAAATTCAAGGATTCGGAATTAGCTAAGGAACGGTCGAGAATAAACAAGAAGAATGCCGAAAAAAAGGATAAGTTCCATAAGCTGGGGCCGGTGGCTATCGGTGGCAATGCCTAAGTGGGATAAGTCCGAGAAAGAGTTGGAGGATGCAGTGTCACTCCGGATACTAAGAGCTGGCCCCAGTGCAGGACTTGGTTCTATGCGCATGGGGAGTTGGACCAAGACGGGCAAAGTTTCGACGAAGGCATGTCTGAACGGAGCCGACGATGCGATACTTGTTGCAATAGAAGAGGCTCGATCGGGGGTGTTCCATCCCAACAGAGAGAACGACGAGCTTACGCGTGCCCTGGGAAATCCTGAACACCCGGGAAGAACATGAGGCAAGGGCGCTATTCCGTGGTATGAGGGGTTTTCAGACCGAACAACGACTACGTAACCCGTGCGAGAAAGAAGATTGCGGAGGAGAAGAAGAGGAAGATGGAGGAGGAGCAGAGGAAGCGGGACTATGAACGCCTTCAAGGCCTAGAAGCAAGTCAAGCGGAATTGGCGGTCAAATTCCAGCGGCAGCGAGAGCAGATCGACTCACTTAGCCAAAGAAGGGGTCTCGGCAGGCTGCGGCAGCTAGCGGATGATCCGGATTGGATAGCACCGCCCCATCCATGCAGAGAAGCAGCGTGGGTTCCGCCCCGGACGACGCAATGCTGGGTAGATACCCCGTGGATGACATCACGGAGAACACTAGCTGCGAGCTACGCGTCAAAATGAAGAACATATCCATGAAGGTGGCGGACGGCGTTGCTTTTCCAGTTACCCCCAAAGCAACCTACCATTGCATCCCGATTCCAGAGGGCTATGCTCGTGTCATGGTTGACGAGGTGGTGCAGCCATATTCGGGGCTAGAGCTTGACATTCCAGGAGGTGAGGACGGCGCTTTCTGAGACGCCAACCATCGTATCATCCTATGGAAAAAGGATTGCATCATCCTTCGAAGGCCACCGACACCGCGTCATCCGACTCCTCGTCGAAGTTCGCCACCGAGTCAACAGTCTCCCGCTCCTGCAAGTCCACCAAGTCCGGCAAAGTGTCAGGCCACTCCTCCTCCAAGTCCGGCAAAGTGTCAGGCCACTCCTCCTCCTCTAAGTCCGCCACAGCGTCAGACGTCCACTTCTCCTCCAAGTCCGGCACAACCTCGTGCCACTCCTCCTCCAAGTCCGGCACTTGAGCGGCCACTCCTCCTCGTCCAACTCAGCCCCGTCGGCCGGCGTCTCGCCGCCTCGGCAATCGCAGAAGAGACACCCGCAGCTATGGTGCGTGGCGGTACAAGTCGAGGTAGTACAGAAGTACATGCGGAGCCAAGCGATATAAATATGGTCCAAGCCTCACGCCTCTTCCGCAGAGGTCTTATGACAGGTCCGAGGAGGAAATCGCAGCCATATCGAAGTCCGAGGTGGAAGCCCATTTTGCACCGAAACCGCCACCGCCGCCAAGGGAGAAAGTGCACGAGGAAACGATTGACCACTTCATTCGTATGGCTCAACCACCAGCTCCCAAGCCTGTTGACACAGACTATGAGCGCCACATCGTGAAGTTAAATCGAGCACGCCTACGTAAGGAGGCGAGCTCGGGATCGAGCAAACAAGAAGCAGCTGTCAAAAATGCGGAAAACCATTCCCCACCGGGAGAACAAAGGCGGTAATCGATCCCTCGCTTGTTGTGCCAACAACACGTGATAAAGACGCTGTACCAATATTATTGTGGGCAAACAGTTTACGTTCTGAGGTGGGCAATGTGGTAATAACGGAGGACCATATAATGCAGGCTGAAGTTCTCAAAATCACTGTTGGACAACTCCTCGAGATCGAGCCCATGCCTGTGCTTAGAGAGGATGAAATAAAACGAAAATATGTCCGGGGCCAACCTTTGGTCGAGCCAGACAAGGTCAAGAACCTCCCGACGAGAATGTATGAATTGCATCAATGGTACATGAACATTACCAAGATTTCCGATCGATTGTCCCTCATGGTGAATGTCAAGGAGGAGCATTACTTCCATGAGAAAGTTGTGTCCACGAGTATTCTGAACTGTTTCAGTTATACAATCAAGACGCACTCGACAAATCTATCGCCGCTGCTATTGTCCGTAAGTGATTTCTTTCTGTAATTTAAGTGTCAAGCTAGCTGTCTTGATCCTTTTGATCAATCATTACCTGTAATTATCCTCACTATATTCTTTTACGTGGTATTATATGCAGGATGAAGATATATGAAATGAGAAAAGGTGGACGCTTTGGCATCGGGTTCATTGACCCAAACACCGTTAATGAGTACACATGGAATCTAAATCCACGTTATCAAAAAGGACGAGAGGACAACATGCTACAGTTCTTGAAGCGCCTCAAATACAATGAAGATATACTACTTCCTTACAACTTCCGGTGAGTCACACTGTCTTGTACTACAAATTCTCTGTTTTTGCCTACTAGCTAGCTACATGTTTTTGCTTTACATATGCCCGCTTAATTAAGACATGCAAACGTGTGTGCATGCAGATTTCACTGGGTCTTGTGTATCATTAAAGTTGACGCTGGAACAGTTGAAATACTGGACTCACTACTCAAAGAAAAAACTGACTATAACATCTTGTTTGGGATAGTCAATAGGTAATTTCAATCATTATTAACTATATATCTCGGCCGATTTAGTTCGTCAATTTTCATGATATGAACTATTTAATAACCCCTTTATTCATTTTCTTTGTCGGCGGGCAGGGCTTGGGCAAGGTTTATCGGCGTCACGGAAGGCGAATGGAAACAAAAGCTTAAATGGTTTTCACCCAAGGTAAGTAATTAAGTAGTACTAGCTAGCTAGCTAGCTGCCATCTCTTTAATTATCATGCTTGATTAATTATTATCTGATCAAATTCCATTCTCGTAAAGGCCCTCAAGCGGTAGCGCAGGGACTGATCTGTGTGCATTCTGCGTTTGCGAGAACATTCGCATGATGGCGTCCGAAAGGAGCAGATCTCAAAGACAGGAATGGGTACGCTTGTCAAAACACTATTCACAATTTTACACCATTATCGGTATCTAGTCACACAACTAATACACATGCATATTGATCTCCTTCTTAACAGTTCACATAGGTGCGGGAGAAGCTCCTAGAAACGGAGCGCGTAGAAGCACTTCAAGAGGAAATAGCGGGATTTTTGCTCGACCAGGTCATAAATCCGAAGGGATAATACTATTACCCGCTACCGCCCCCATCGTGCTGCGAAGGCACCAATTAGGCTAATGCCACTGGCTCCGAAGGCAACATGCATATGTAGGACAAATTGTATACAGCTATACATGTGTGTATGTGTGAATTAATTAATATGATGGTTTGTGAGAAATTGATGATATATATATATATATATTCATGATTGGTTCTACTAGAAATTATATATATATATATATATATATATATACATATATATATATATATATATATATATATATATGCATAACGTGTACAATGTGTAGTATCGTAAAATACCAGCAAACGAAAAAGAATTAAATTGATAACACAAATTTAATTGAAAAATAAAAATGAAACAAAAACCCACAAACATTTAGTACCGGTTGGTGTTACCAACCGGTACTAAAGGGCTCGGCCCCCGGAGCTGGCTCGTGCCACGTGGTTGGCCTTTAGCACCGGTTCGTGCTGAACCGGTGCTAAAGAGGGCCTTTAGTGACCACACTTTAGTGCGGTTGTGGAACCCGGCACTAAAGGTTTTACGAACAGTGCTATTGCCGGTTCTGCACTAGTGGTTGTTTTCTCCCAGATTTTTCTATGGTAAGAAGAATGCAATTAAAATACAAAACCAAGCTTTCATCTAATCTACTATAAAATTCAGAACTAGTTCTTACCTTATCGGTGCTCCAGTAATTTGAGTTATCATGTTTTCTCTTTTTCATAGTTGTAGTTTCCAAGCTTTGGCTATGGTGAGAAGTTACTTAGAATTCAAACACGGATTTCATCCAATTATGAGAATGAGTGTAAAGTTGCTAACCTTGGCGGGAAACACATAGAGGCCGCTGGAGCATCATCCTTGCAAGGCACAATTGATGACTGGGCTGATTTGGTGGTCCTCTACATGTGGAACAAAAATGTAGTTAACATGTATGGTTGCTTACAAAAAAATGCAAATGAAGCAAGTTACAAAATTAAATTTATTACCTCACAGCTAAAATAGCAGCAATATCATCTGGGTTACCCTTCTTGCATCTATGCCAATGATGCCCATAGTCCTTACAAATAGGGCATAAGTGTTGGCCGCCTTTTCTTTTCTTCTTACCACAACCTTTCTACCTCTCAGGTTTATGCCTACCGCTGTGGCTTTTTAGTAGTGGTGAAAACTTGAAGAATCCATGGTCAAATTTAGGCTGTTGGTTCTTGTCAACCATGGCAGGGATTAGTTGGCCATAGGCTGCTCTAAATTTGTCAACGGAGTAGCACAAGTCCACATAATTCTGTATGTGTGCATTGATAAGAGATGTGATAAATGCTAGACGATGTTTGCAAGGAAGGCCCGAAACTTGCCATTGTCTACAAGAACATGTCTTGTGAAGCAAGTTGACCACAAACCTAAAGCCGTTGCCTCCCAATGTAGTCACTTCTGCAACTTCTTCTGAGCTTTCTACCACCTCCAAGTTTATTTCTCCGATCTTTGCATTCAACTTCTTAACTATGTGGGGAAGAATTAACCCAACTAACTTCCTTGCTACTTTCCTCCTTCAGTTCCACATGATCATAATCATTTGCCTAACCTTATCAAAGAAGTCATCAATGACTTGTGGTGCTTAATCCAATTACTGCAGCACCCAACCAAGTTGTTTGTAACACAATCCACCTTGGAAATTGTTGAGAACAGACTCCTAGACCACAACCTAGTGTGCCACCTCCTAAGATATGCAGTTAACACTGGCTTTGCTATGTCCAGTGCAACCCAATTTTTCTCAAATATATATGGGTTCCACGAGTAAGCAGCAGCCCAAAGATGGTCATCAAACACCTTTCCAATGAACTTCTTCTTGAAGTTGGACACCAAGTAAAACATACATTCCCTATTTTCATCCTCTGGGAACACATCTTTCACACTTGTCATCACTGGTTGCCTAACATCGATTGCATGTGGTTAAATCCCTTAGTGATCCTATGGATTTTCTAACAAATTGCATGAACTAGATCCAATTCTTATTAGTTTCAGAATAAAAAAAATCCATACAAACTGTATACATCAAGCTATGGCCATCAACGACGTTAACACTAGCCAGCTGCCCTTGAACCTGCATGTCAAGTAGGTGCTATCTACTACCAAGTATGCACTTGCAACCACGAAGGAACCTGTCGATGCAAAGCTTCAAACCGACAAAAAATCTTTTTAATTTGATTTTATCTTTTATTGTGTAATGAACAATTATCACTATGCTAGCGGGGCAACAAGTTTCAATTTGTGCCTTCAAAATATACATATTATCAAAGCTTGTATCCCAATCACCATATAGTTTGTTCAAGGCATTCTTTGTCGATTCTGTGGTGCTGTTTAAGCTTCTTTCGCAATGCCTTTGGTTCTAGAGTTGCATCATCAATTAGCGAGTCCTTCACATGCTCATATTTCCATCGCTTGTTTACATTCTTTAACTTCTTTTTTTCCTTTTGTACTAGAGCAATCATGACCACAAGAGTTCTTTCTCACCTACAAAAGACAAACATAGATAATTAGTAAATATCTTTTAACAATTTAAGCCCACATGAGTAAAGTCAGAAAATTACCATTACGATGCACTCATCTTCCATTGTACAAGCATATATCCTCCATGGACACTTATCTTCATCCCTTCTTGAACAATAAGTTCTGAACTTATGGGGTGCACTCTTCTCGGTGTTAAACTCAAATTCATGTTTGATTGCATGCTGAGAAAGCGCGGACTTAAACTCTGCCATATTAGGAAATTTTCTTCCTTCGGTCATGACCTGCGTCGTGCAATCCGTCATCCTCCTCTACTTCAACCTCTAACATGCTCTCATCCTCGCTCTCTTGATCAGGAACATAGTCTTTGTCCTTTTCTTTGTCGGAACAAGGAACCACGACAAGAGGTACAAGTCATCCTCTAAATAGATGTTCTCCTCATCAGCACCAACATGCTCGTTCTCAGGAATTGGGTTGCGAAGATCATCATCATCATCATCATCATCATCATCATCATCATCATCATCATCTTGTTCTATGTTGTTAGGTTGGCTGTGCACATCATTATGCCACTTCGTGATAGGCACATATGGTTCAGATGGATCACAATATGCAACAAACATGTGCACAACCTTTGTCTTAGAGTGTTTCTCAAACATAGACACCAATTCTTGGTCGGATGTTACTTCTAGGTAGATTTTCAGAAAATCATCATAGTACAGAACATGTGCAACTTCCAAATAATGAGGTGAGTACTGCTCTACGATTGATTCAACTAAGTCCTTATAATTTGTCAAGCTGGAATCAATAACCCTATCAAAACAAAGCCATTTAATATCTTTTGTAGCCTTTGTTGGGTTGCCAAGCAATTTGATTTTTAGTAGATAATGTTGAATTTGGATCCACCCTGTAAATGCAAATGATACATAATCATGAGTACTTTGTACTCCTAGGTGTTTCTTATACAACAACATGTGTAGACATAACCCATGTGCAAAAGATCAATTGTGTATGGTGCAGCAAATCTAGTCTCTAAGTAATCTGTGCAGCAAATAAAATTTGAGAGGATGGTGCAACAACTGTTGTCTCTAAGTAATATGTTCCTTCTAGCCAAATATGGTGATAAATTTTTGGATCCATCTCATGGCAGAAATATTCAAATCCAAAGAAGAGAGTGCTCTGCAAAGCTCTGCCTCGCCCCTCCTCCACGTCTTGGCTGCCCTCCGCCTCCCCACCATGGCCACGCGATGCAGCGCTTCTGCGTTGTGCCTTGACCATGCAAGGTTGAGACCTTCAAACGGTCGTGGCCCTTCAACACGACTTTGCCCTGCACAGGGCAGCCTCTCCCCCTTCCTCCATTGTTTGGTCGTCCTCCGTCTCCCCACTATGGCCGCCCGGTGTAGCGTCATGGCCTCCTCCACCGTGCCTTCCACCCCGCCATCCGCGTCGGTTGCGCCCTCCTCCATGCCGCTCTCCCAGCCTCGCGCCGCTGCTGTGTGCCTCGCACCGCCGCAGCTAGAGGTAGGGCTTAGGGAGAAAGGGGAATCGGGAGGAGAATCAATCGGGAGTGAATGTGGACTGTTCGGTCAAATGGGACGTTTTTGTTTTTTTCCTAGTGTGCTAAAACATGGGTACAAAGGACTTTCCAAGTCGAAGTTAATGGTGTTAACAGAAAAAATTGACGAAAATGTCATGGAAGGAATTAAACCAAGTTGTGGTGTCAAAAAGGGAAAAATGAAATTTATAGGGCCAAATAGGGAACCAAATTTTAAGAAAGGGCCAAATAAGGAATTCTCTCAAAGATGTTAATATTACATTTAGGAAAATGTTAATCAAGCATTTAAAAGTATTTAAAATGTTTATAAAAATGTTGACCATGTATTAAGAAATGTTAATTTGTTTTGGAAAAATGTTAAACGTATATTAGAAAATTGTGGTTGCATTTACAAAAGATGTAGAAATGAATAAGAAAATAAAAAAAAGGAAAAACCAAAACGAAACAAAACAATCTAAAGAAAATAGAAAAGAAAAACTAAAGAAACTAATGAAAAAAGAATGAAAAAAACCGGAGAAAAAAAACGAAAAAATTGAAAATAAACAAAATAATAAAAAAATCCAAAGAAAACCGGCTCGACTTGCTTCAAGTAGATCGCGCCCCTGCTACTTACCACGATCAGTTGGCGGGCGCGACGTCTAGCAGCGCTCGCTGCCTTCCTTGAGCTCCAGTGTTTGATCCCTCATTCTCTCATTTTTCTTCCCTTATTCTTAGCTGTGCGCGAAGTGGGCTGGCCCGACTACTGTAGCCGCTTAAGTGAGACATCCTACAGTCTCACTGAAGGCGAGATATAGTCTCCGCGAGAACTACATGACATATCCTATTTGGCGCTTCAGGTGCCCATTACTGTGCATTTTGCAAATGGGCGTCTGAAGCCCTCTAAGCTGGGCCGGCCCGTTTGGCTAAGTTTTCTTTTCTTATTACTTTTTTTCTTGACTTAAATTTTGTGAACTTTCTCCAAAATCGGTGATGTTTTTTAAACAAATAAAATTTTCGAATTTGTGAACTTTTTACAGAATTTGATGAACTTTTTCCAAAATCAATGTACTTCTTTAAAATTGAGTAATTTTACAAAAAGTTTTCGAAAATTAATTAACTTTTTCAAATTCAACGAAATATTTATAAAATTCAATGATTTTTTTGAAGTTTTATGAACATTTGTTTTCAAAATTAATGAACTTTTTTTTTCAGAATGGCTGAAATTTTCTCAAATTCGATGAACTTTTTCCAAATTTAGCATTTTTCTAATTAATGGACTATCTTTCAAGTTCATGAACTTTGTTTTCAAATTTATGAACTTTTTTTAAGTTCATGATTTTTTTCTAAATCCATGAACTTTTTTGATTCATGATTTTTTTTCTTTTTGGGCGATTTTTTCCTGTTTTTTTTCATTTTTTCTTTCAAATGTGGGCGTCTACATGTGCCAGCCCACCAGCGTCGGCGATGTGGGTGCCAGGGAGCTTCCCTACTAGCACATGAAGCGCCGAATAGGAGCTCCCGGACTAGGGATTGATAAAACAAAGTGGGCTTAGTGTTGATGTCAAATTGTTTCTTGGGGTCGATTCTTTAATGGACTGGCCTACTTAGTATACATGATGTAAATTTGTAAGTGCCTCAAAAAATTGTAAATTTGTGAAAAACACAATAAATAAATAAAATATATGCATGATGAACACTTATATACAGCATGGACTTTTTGAAAATACACGATGATGTTTTTTTAAAACATGATGAGCATTTTCTGAAAATACAATGGACTTTTTTCAAAATACCACGATGACCATGTTCAAAATACACAACTAACATTTTCAGGTACACAATGAACAAATTTTAACACATGCGATAAACACAAAAAAAGAGCTAGAAGAAAAAAGATGAAAAACTATGAAAAAATGGAAAAGGATGGAATCTTCTAAAACTGGGTGACAGGTTTCCAAAACCAGTCCCACTCTATTCGTTTTGTCTGAAGATAAGACCGTTGTGGGCTTGTATGGATGCTCGTGAGATTTGGTGGATGCATCAGGACGATTGCACACAGTTCCTTGTTTGAGCTCATCTCAAAAGAAAAGAAAAGAAAAGGTCTTGGTTTGAGCATCCCTTTATTTTGTAACCTCTCTCAGGAATTTCAAACGGAACAAGGCTAGGATCCTAATCTCTATTCGTTCCTCCTTGAAATCGATGTAGATCACACTATTTGCTCAACAACACAGTTCAAAGAGCCAGAGTTGTACAACTCTACTCGTGAGGCATGTCTCCTCTTTCCTTTATACTTGAATAATATGCTTACAATATATGTTCCAACAGTAAGATAATATGGGCAGGATCCAGCTGTACCAGTGAAATAAAGTTATTTTTATACTTGCCACATGGTGTGAAATGAAGTTATCATTATCATATATCGCATGTGCTTCTTTCTCATCTACTACTTCGTTAGGGCATCTCCGGCCCCTTCAACAGGCCCCAGGCCATTTTTTTCGGCCAGCTTACCAAAAAACGCCCGACGCGCCCAGACGTCGAAAATCGCCGGTTCGGACCTTTTTCCGCCCGGCGGTCACAGGCCGAACCGGCTACTGAGAGCCGTTGGGGCTCGGCGCTAGGGAAAAGCACGCCTGGCCCACACCGGCTGGGAAAAGTCAAGTATATCTTCCCCCGACACGCCTCGCACCCCCCGCGCCCTCGGCCACCACTAGCTATATCGCGTTGACGGCCGCCGGCCTACTCCGCAAGATAGCCATTCACCGCCGGAAAATAGCAGCGCTTGCGGCAGCCCTCCCGCAGCGGTGGCGTTTCCGGCCCTTGGGAGGCGGTTTAACGGCGGGTACCACGCCACCGGCGCAAGGTGTTCGGCGTTTGACTGTCTCGGCGATGGACTCGGATGAGGAGGAAGAGCTCGCCCGCGCTGCGGAGGAGGAAGCCGCGGCGGCGTCCGGGAAGAAGAGCATCGATGGTGCTCGCCGCCCTCGCCAGTCTTGGCGAGCAATGAAAAGCAGCGTCGAGGTGGCTCGGCGCCGGGCGGGTGAAAGCAAAGAACCGGCATCGTCTGCAAAGGCTCTTGCATTCTCTACTCCGACTACTTCGCCGATGCTCCACTTCATGGCGAGAGAACATTTCGGCGCCGTTATCGGATGAGCCGAAAGCTCTTCCTCGAGTTGTGAATTCCATCCGGGAGTTCGACAACTACTTCAAGTGCAAGATGGATTGCCTTTGGCGCTCTTGGATTCACCTCCATCCGGAAGTGCCACGACAGCGATGAGGATGCTTGCATATGGAGCTCCCGGTGATTCACTTTCGGCGACTATGGGCGCATGGCGAGTCCACCAGCATAGAGTGTTTCTACAAGTTACATCGGGCGGTGGTGACGGTGTTTGGGCCACAATACTTGAGAACACCCAATGCGGAAGACACCTTTCCGGATCCTAGCCCGAATGCAGCAAGAGGATTTCCTGGGATGCTTGGAAGCATCGATTGCATGCATTGAAATGAAAGAACTGCCCATTTGGTTGGCGGGGATGTACAAAGGCGCCAAAGGCGGTTGCGATGTGGTGCTTGAGGCGGTAGCCACACAGGACCTCTGGATTTGGCACTCCTTTTTGGTATGCCGAGAACTCACAATGACATCAACGTGCTGCGGTGCTCTCCTGTTTTGCCAAGCTCGTTGAGGGCCATTCTCCTCCGGTGAACTTGAGATCAATGGGCACCAATACAACAAGGGTACTATCTAGCGGCATCTATCCGAGATGGTCGACATTTGTGAAGAGGATCTCAAACCCTATGGCAGGAGGCAAGAACGCTGGTTTGCGAAGATTCGTGGAGGCTTGCGGGGAAGGATGTCGGCGGGCATTTGGTGTGCTCCAATCTCGATTCGCTGTTGTTCGGTACCGCTCAGACCTGGTCGAAAGATCAAATGTGGGAGATCATGACTTGCTGTGTCATCTTGCACAACATGATCATCGAGAGCGAGCAAGAAGACCCGGTGTTTGACCTTTGAACCATACTACAGGCAGGGTCCTCTGGCGAAGTTGATCACCAGCTACCGGCAACTTGGACTGCCTATCTCGGTATCGTCAGGAGATCCGAGACCCACAGGTGCATCATCAACTGCAGAAAGATCTGATTGAGCACCTATGGAGGCTCAAGGGGGACGCCACGTGATGAAATACGAGTTTTTATTTGTTGAACTATATAATTTGTATTGAACTATTTGTTGTTGTAGTATTTTGTTGAAGTATTTGATTTTTCTGTGATGAAATATGTGATAAGGAATAATTGTGTTGATAATTGAACGCCGAGACACGGCGAAACCACGCCGAATATGGGCCTATTCTCGCCCATATGGGCCGGCCGTTTATTCGCCGAAATTGGGCTGCAAAGTGGGCCAATTTCGGCGCCTGGGGGCAAGCTGGGGGCGACGACTGGGTGCAAAACTGCCCCCAGCGCCGAGTGTATCGCCGGCTCGCCCCCAGAGGGCGATTTGTATGCGTCCTGGGGGGACCAACGGCTGGAGATGCCCTTATATTATAATTTTAGTATGCACACAGATGGGGAGGAATCACGCATCTGGCCAATGCGTCAGCGTGCATGTTACTGTACTAGCCTGCATTTTGCGGACCAGCTCATGCTTGGTAGCTTATAAATTCGAAACTTGCAATCAGGTGATTAGGTAGCTAAATACATGTGCCTACTCTACTTGCCAATTCAATTGCGGTGTAAAGTGATCGGATTGAATTTGGAATCAGGTGATTAGGTAGCTATAAATACATGTGTCTGATTGCCAAATCATTTGTGGTGTGATTCATAAATCAATCGGATTTTGTTCACATTTTCTGATAAATGCCGTTTTTCAATTCATAATACCACATCAAGGAGATACAAGTAAAATGAGTTCAGACAGGCTTTACAATAGTTAGAATGCACACAGTTGAGAACCGTCCACACCCACATTGCATATGAAGGAGAAGAAGATATATTCTCTCTGTTCCAAAATATCTGAAGTTTGATGTCTGTTCCAAAACATTTTTAAATTTTACCTAGTACATTGAAAAACATACGAACATCTATAACAGCAAATTAGTTTCATTAGATTCAGCATACAATATATTTTCATACTGTATCTATTTGATGTTGTACATGTTAACATGTTTTTCTATATACATGGTAACTAAGAGTAGACAAACCTAGAACTTCAAATATTTTATAACACAAGGATTAGTTATTATAAAAGAAAGTAACTGGGCTCTTTATTCGATCAAGAAGTGAAACACTACCCTATTTACATGGCCTGAAAAGTATAACTAAATGGCACTATACATTGCCGCCATCATCATCGTAAATCAATTCTATTGAGAAAATCGTTGTAGAGATCCTTCTCGACATTAAGTTGGTAGATGTGTTCAGCCATAAGCCAGAGGATGGTTGTCAATTCACCGCCACTGTTGAGCTTCTTGGCATGGGACTCCCTACTGCATTTGTTGCTGGCGTAGACCAGGATATCTGTCCAAACGTCAAGGACAAGCTGCAAGGAGTCGGCTGTGCCACCTTTCTCTATTATTACTAGCTTCCTGGCGAGTCGAGCCGCATCTGGCGGCGGGAGCTTCATGGCTGAACTTCTGGCTTCCATACTTTTGGTATAGGGTTTTAGCAAGCTCTTTACTGTCGGTCGCCCTGGAAGTAGATCCAGGGCCATCGCGTAGGCGAAGCAGACTCTTAAGCATACCAAAGATACTCTTTTTGCGACCGCTATGAGTCCGTTGCACCTGGCCCTCCAGGTTTTTGCAGGTTAGTTGGTATAACCTGTTCTGGGCGTTGCCTGGTAGCATGTCGGGGCGTTCCACCAGGAGGAACATCATGTAGTTGGACAACACCTTGATGGCCTTCACAAGAGGCAGCGCGTCCTCGGCCTTCTCGCTCATGGCAAGGAAAAGATTGGTGCCGATGTGCCAGATGATGATGCCTTCCTGGAACTCAATGCCGAGGGAGTTCTTGAGGACGCCATGGTACAAATCCCTGCTATGCAGTGGTTCCTCGCCCCACTTCTTCCTGAGCATTCCTAGGGCGTTCAGCCTCCCATCCTTGTGTACAAGACCCATATGTTTAGAGATGGACACCTTGACACTTGTCGGCATCTTAACGGTCCCGGAGTAATGCATCCTGTTCCAGAACTCCCTGAGCCCAACCACGCTGGCCAACCTGCCAAGCAGAGGGCTGGTCAGTGAGTCAGGGCGAGTGCAGAAGTGCAGCATGTTGTACTGCCCCATGTTGCCCGACCACCTCCTTGACTTGTAGCAGGAATCTCCACCGGTGACTAGACGGTGAAGTGCTAGGACGGCGCCGCGCAGGCGATCCCATCTTTCATTACACAGGGCTTCAAATCGGAGCCAGCGACATGTCGTGGTGCTCAGGAAAGCAAATGTCCAAGAGGACACTAATGCATTCAGCAGGGATGTTGTCTCCATGAACAAGGCACCACCGAGCAAGATGTAAGTGATGGCAACATCTACTTCCCTGTCGCCAGGGTCCTCTCCACTGAACAGGAACAGCAGCAGTGCGGCGACAATGGCGAGCGGCGAGATGACACGGATGCAGTAGCCGGGCCAGGTGTGGATCACAGCAGCTTTGGTGTACAGGATGTCATACATGAGGGAGAGCTCCATCTCCATCAACGTCCATTGATCGACGCCACCAGTCATCATTTCTTCGGTGATCTTCTGCCCGTCTGCCTTTTCGATCAGGGAAGAATTGACCATGGCACGCTTACAGATGTGAAACAACGAGTGTGCTCGTCGCAAATGGGATTCCTCGTCCAGTTCATCCTTCTCCTTCTCTGAGTAAGCCAACCTTTTATCCTGCAGATGAAAATGGTTATGCATGGCGGGTGGTTGCATCTTCCTGACGGAGCTGCGGACACTCTCCAGGTTGCTGCACCTCAGTGCCCACGTCCTCTCTCCGTACTTGACGACACCGACGGCGAACATCAACGCGGCGGCAAGCGGGAGCATGTTTCCGCCGCCGGCGATGTTCTTGTAGAGGACATAGGCTGCTCCGAGGACCTGCACAACCTGGGTATGGAGGTGGCGAAGCCAGAGCTGGTTGTCCTGGAGCGCATAGGCCGTGATGCTGTCGGCCGCCGAGGTGCAGCAGCAGGAATGGAGCCCAGAAGGCGATGAGCTGGTGGCCGCGTGCCGTGCTGCTAAGCCACATGTGGCCGAGGGCATAGATGGCAGTGTAGTCGGCCATGAGGTATGCTTGCCAGAGGAGGAACCTGATGATGGCGGGGCTTCACGCCGACGGATCCCAGCGAAGAGGAAGAGGACGACCTGGAGCCCGAGGCTGAGGACCACCAGGATTTGCACAGACAACTGATTCCAGAGGTCCAGTAGCCCTCCCGCCATTGCTGCTGCTTGCACTGTCTGAAATGAATTTTCACGGTTTTGTTTTTCAGAAAAGGTGAAAAAGATCCAACTTAGCTTGGGCGTACGTACTTACACCTAATAAAAATATTGTAAAAACGCTCTAAAAACGCACTAATATAGTACTCCTATATTTGATTTCAGATCATAGTTTGAACAACCTTTCCAAGATACACATGAACTATTACATGTGCTCATATGTTCTCCATTTTGTTTGTCTGAAAGGGTGTTATATAATATGAGCATCGATGTTGAGGAATACTGCAGTACGTAGTGAAACGTATAACATAAATATCCAATCAGTTACATCCATATATAAGTACACGTACATATATAACTCGTCACAGTTCACAAGTCATGGTATATATATACATACCGGCAAGATCGGTAGAAAGCTAGCAGCGCAGGTCCAGAATAAAGTCTTCGCCTCGGAGATCCTGGAGAGAAACAGCAAGCAAAGAGGAAGAAATGTACACTGCAGGGAGTGTACTGTGAGGTGGCGAACTACAGAAACATGGCCCTATATTATAACCCCAAAGCTCTTGTCATTTTTTGTTGTAAATGAGGCCAAGGGTACAACCAACAGTACTATATACGAGTGATGACATGATTGATGGTTCCATCAACGTACCATGTTCAGGGCCATGTGGCGGCAGGCGGCGCAAGAAAAGCAGTGGATATATGCGCCAAATCTGAAGTTCGCTGAGTCTTTTATATGTTAGCATGGGTCTTTTTCATAAGAAACGAGAGATAAGGCGGCTGTGCAGTTCATTGGGTTTGTAGTTTTATATATCAATCCAACGGAATTTGCAGGGGATCGGTTGAGTTCAGCGCAAAAGCAAATCTAACAGCTCCGGTATATGGCGGAGGACCACAAGCCAATCAGTTGACGACAGCTTAGTACTAGTACTCAACCGTATTAATTAGTTTTCTTTTGCTAAATTTGATGGGGTTGGTATTTTCCTTCACTGGGTCCCACTCACACAAGGATAGTTGCATCACTACGGGAATCTGCATTTTGCCGAGTATTAGAGTGTTTGCCGAGTTTTTTCCACGGGCACTCTGCATCTGCAAACATAGCCTTTGCCAATGCTTTCGAAAGTACAATGGGCAAATATCTCACACTAGGTAAACACGATGTTTGTCTAGTGTCATGCTTGACAAGGGCATATATTTCACTAAAATTTAGAGAGTTTGTATTTTCTGTCTTTTTTTGCAAGGGCAAAAGAGTTTTATTCCATATGCATAGGGTTACAATTGCGAGGCAACAAGTCCTCAATGCACGGCAGACCTCTACCAATCCAAACAGTAGTAATACTCTCTGTTCGACTGTACCTTGCCAACCAATCTGCTATCCTATTCTGCTCACGCTTAATTTTCAAAGGAACAAACTCCCTATCTACCATAGGATGTTTAATTTCAGCAACGAAGTGAGTGCCACCGAGAATCTGACTGAACAATGATAGGCAGATTACATTGTTGCACCGCTAAAGTCATACCCTGCATTAATGGAACCTGGGCGCCCCATATGGACCGCCAAATAGGCCTCCGACCGGACGGGTTAGTACTGGGCGAACCCAAGCCGATGGGCGCTGAGTTTCTGCAGCTAGGCAGTGCAACGCTTCTGACACTAAACTGCACACTCTTCTCCGGAAACCACGCAATAGTTTTGGCCATTTCTCGGAGACGTTCTGATCTAAGAATTTCATGAACATCCAAGTCCCAAAAGTGTTCCTGGAGTATTTGCACATTCCATGCACCATGTTCGTTTA
This sequence comes from Aegilops bicornis, assembly GCA_021605145.1. NCBI lineage: Eukaryota > Viridiplantae > Streptophyta > Magnoliopsida > Poales > Poaceae > Aegilops > Aegilops bicornis. The sequence continues at coordinate 842,280,787 of CM038670.1, read as the reverse complement.
GAATGTCGGCCACCCAATTAAATCTACAATTTCTCTTTGGAGTGACTGGCCTGAAATTATGACTCCGAGGAATCCAGACATCTCTCCATGTCCTGATCAAAGTACCATCCCCCATGCGACATATGATGCCCTGTTTCAAGAGCTCTAATCTATGTACAATCCCCTTCCACACCGCTGGCGAGCACGTGGGAAAGACCTTATCCAACAGATATTTTCTTAGCAATCATTAGGTCCCAACCGGGCAAGGATAGTTACATCACCGCGGGAATCTGCCATTTTGCAGAGTGCCGTAGTGTTTGGCGAGGTGTTTTTTCTGGACATCGACAAATATAGGCTTTGTCAAGTGATTTTGAAAATACATTCAATAAAAATCTGACACTACGTAAACAAGAGTTTGCCTAGTGTCACATTCGGCAAAGACACACCTCTACAAAACACTTGGCAAAGATTTTCTTTTCATTTCCTTTCTTTTCTTTCTTTTCATTTACTTATTTTATTTATATTTTCTTTTTTTATTATTTTCATTCTTTATTTTATTCTAATTTCTTTTTATTGTTTTTTCCTTTGTGCAACATGAAAAATTTAGGCAAAAGGGATGAAAAATCACCTATGTTAATAAGTCTATGGTTATGTCTTATCCAAATAAAATTTGAGGAATTCCAAATATCATGGTGTTTGTACCCGTCCCCAAACATGGAGCCTATTGGATTTTTAATTTTAGAAATCGTAAACGAAGTCTGAAAAACATGAAATTTGGCAGTGTCATTATATGATCGCTAGAACCAATGGTAAAAATATGTAACATACACCATTTGCAAGCCAAAACATCTCGGAGAAAGAATCATGGTTTCGAGAATGAGTTTTCTATGTTCAACATACACCATCACATGTTCCATTTCAAAATTGACATTTTCAGGTTTTATTTGCTATATTTAAATCACTTAATGCATTTCTAGTCATTTAATTAGTGAATATAATTCAAATTTGAAATGCAAGTGCGTGAAAAAATTGGTAAAAATGGGTTGAAAAATCATACTTGTGTTCATGATTCTATGTTCAGGTTTTATCTAAGAAAATAAGAATAGTGCCAAACATCAGGGTGCACGTACCCATCCTTGGACATGGGGCTTATTGTTTGTTAATTCTAAAGAAATGCAAACGAAACTGGAAAACATGAAATTGGTGTCATTATATGATCCCTAGAGAGTGTGTTCAATTTTTTTTTATGCTTTCGTAAAAGTTGTGATGTATATTGCTTGAAAACCGGAACATCCCCAACGAAGAGTTGTGGTTTCGAGATGGAATGTGTTGGGTTCAAAGGCGAAGTATCCATTGCTCCATTCACAATGGGTGCAAATCCTTAAACATATTATTCAAATAGATGAAAAATGCATTGTTCCCCGATTTAAAAGAATATCCATCACGTAACAAACACAATCCTGAAATAATGTATTTTCATAATGTTGGAGCGAAATAACAATTATTAAGTTATAGTGTGAATCCTGAAGGTAGACACAAGGGCATAACACCGACGGCTTGAGCAAACACTTGGACACCGTTCCTGACGCGCATCTGCACCTCATTCCTTGCCAGGCTTGGCACCTTCTGAAGTCCTTGCAACAAGTTCCAAATATGAGCAACCGATCTGCCATCAAATACCCATGAGTTACAGTGAGGACTAGCAAGAAATACGTCTATAACATCTATAACACTTATACCTTTGTTGGACGATCCAAAATTCTTCCTTCCTGCCAAAAACTTTTTGCAATTCCTCTTCTAGTGAACTTTGCCCTTCCAGAAGAAACACTCAGTGTCCTTAGTGGCACCACCTTTAAGCTTTTCTTGGGTTTCAGTCTTACCGGCGCCCTTGCCCTTTTTGGCTTTTCCCTTTTTCTTGAAAATGTGGTCTTATTCACCATTACCACATGATTGTTGTCTTTTTACATTCCAGCCTTAGCAGTCTTTACCGTAGCAAACAAATCATTTGTACTCTTTTCCATCCGTTCATGTTGTAATTCATGATGAAACCATTGTAATACGGGAGTGAAGCAAGTAATAGATTAGTGCCAGGCGCAGCAGGATCGGAAATCCCAAAGTTTTCGACATCTGCGCGTAACCAACCATTTTGATCATGTGCTTGCTCACTGAGCATCCTTTCGCCATCTTGCATTCCCACAAGGCCTTCTCATAAAGTTCGGCTCTTGGTTGTGTTTGATACAACGCATTCAGTGCTACAATCATATCGTAAGCACTAGGTGTTTTGAAACACTTTTGTAGCCATGTATCCATGCAAGTGAGCATAAGGCATTGTACTGTAGTGCGATCATCCATTTTGGTTGCATTGACATGTCATCGTCCGTGACTTCAATGCCCGGAGCTTCTGGAAGAGCTACATCTAGAATGTACTCTTTCTTAGCCATCCTAAAGACAACCCTCGAGGTATGGACCCAGTCCACCTAGTTGCCTCCATTCGTAGTTAATTTCTCTTTCTCTAGCATCAGGCGTAAGTTAAACGGTGTCTTGCGGGCCATCATATCTACAACAAAAAATACAAGTTCACTTAAACATTGATCATAATTAAGTAACATTTAATTTGAAAGTGCGCTCCCACTAAAACCAATATCAATCATAATTGATTTAAGTTATTCAAGACCCCTGTCTCAATTGTTTGCCATTGATGTGACATCACTTGATGATGAAAATTTTGACTATAGGCCAACTTGCCGATGACATCTCATGTGACTTTTGTTCATGTTTCAGTGTCGTGTTCGAGTTCAAGACCATCTTGCCTGAGCGTCATGACAACCAAGTGATCTTGCAGCGTTACCATTTGCACCCGCCTCATATCGACAAGTCTGTCGTACCCATATGACATGGTGCACCTCGAGTAACACGTATTCGAGGCGGTGTTACACTTGGGAGAACACTAACTGCGTGATATTTGTGTGAGGGTCCCTATAAAACACGACTACCACACATAAAATAACAGGGTGAATAAAATGGACTAAAATCATAGAAAATTCATAATATTACGTGAAATGGTATGAGTAAACTGCGGCGAAGAAATTCCGGAATATTGTTTCCTCTTCCTTCAACACCTTTGGTGGAGAACACCTTCTTTGCATACGACATAACATCGATGTTCACCGATGCATCATCGTCATCGTCATCGCCATCGCCTTTCATCGTCAGTGACTAAGCTCCTTTGAGGTAGCTTGGACTATGTGATGAGATGGTAGGGTGGAAGAAACCTCTCTAATGCATCAGAAAGAGCCAAGGAAGCTCTGCTGCAACTCCGCTCAGCTTAGAACCGTCATCATTGCCAACAGATCCGGGATAACCACCCTGACGTCCACAAGAGGCAAGCCACTCCATGCCTGCTCCAAGGCGATGCCTTCAAGAAAGAAGCAACGCTAGAGCAACATCATTGCCCACTCTATCGAGAGCATGGGTTCCCCACGGATCCTAGGAAGGGAGAGGCGAACACATAGCGGCGCCCCCAACAGGGAAAGTGTCTCTGCTTTGATAAAAAAAATATCTAGAGCGTCATATGCCAGAAGCCGAAGGGCTCATTCCACTACCTACACGAAAGTCAAAACTTACAGCTGGCAGTCGGTTTGAACCCACCATCCTAATCCCGAGGATCCTACTTAGCATAGTCGCCTTTACCAGCCACCGCGCGATGGAGATAAGCAGAACATCTTTTCATTAATTTGCAAGGAAGAATGTTCATAAGAAGTTATATACATGAAGAGGCAATCAGCGGCAATAGCTGGCAACGCGACCACGCGGTGTTTCAAACCTCGAGTAATTAGCTTCAAAAGTCATATCCAACCATATAAACCTCTCTTAACCCTAGCCACCATCAAGTTTCTCCCCCACGCCACTAGCATTGCCCCCTCCACTTACGCCTTCCGTGACCTCATTGTCGACAAAGAAGTGGGAACCTGATACGTCTGTTTTGCATCACTATTTCTTAGTATAAATTGCATCGTTCCAATGTCTTTTCCCCTTTAAATTACATGATCCACTGAGTGAGTGTGTGTGTGTGTGTCTGAGAGAGAGAGAGAGAGAGAGAGAGAGAGAGGAATTGCCAGAAAGCTGCAGAAATAGAAGCAAAAGAAGGGTATCGAAGAAACTATTTTTATGGGGACCAAAATAATCCATAAAATAATATTTCTACAAGTTTCTCATCAGAAGAAGCCCAAGGGTGGTTGGCACCTCCCCGAGCGAGACCTGTGGGGCCCACGCGACCCTAGCTCGCGCCCCTAGGCCACGAGCCAGGGGTGCATGGGGCCCACAGGCATCCCCCGGGAGCCCCCAGTGCCCCCTAGTCTTATATTACCCTAAAAACTCAATCTAAATTTTACGAGTTTTTTTTGCCGCCGTCTGCGTGGCGGAAGAGAGAAGAGCACTTTTTCTAGTGGTGATGTGCGAAGGTCGACTGCATATCACTTCACCATTAAGGTCCTAGAGGAGAGCATCGTGTGATTAGTTTATCTATGACGAGTGGTTGGAGTAACAAATATTACCAAACCCTAGCTCAGTTTATGAACTATTGCATAAGAGGATGTTGGAATCCCAAAGTTTTATGCTATGGTTGGACTTTATCTAATTAACCTTTTGTATTTCCGGATGCTTGGATAGAGGGTAAATCATAAGTATGTCATTTGTTCAAGTAATAACATCACACTATTCTAGGTTCCACCACATATCAATTATCAAGGTGATGGATGTAAACTCAATGGAACTAGATGAGAGTAACTTGGTGCAATTCCCGTGTGTCTTGGAGAGCGTTTTGATCCCAATAAATAATACAACCGGCTTGTTCTAAGAACAATTAAGGATTGGACCACTTGCCACGCCGTTGCACATTTGTTTCAAGTTAAGTTCTTGCAGTTATTCTTGTGACCAAACCATCCACCAAACAAGCTTTCTAGTTTTATAATGATTTCTTTACTAGTTTCGTCAACCAATTCCTTCTGCTCCTCGTGGGTTCGATACTCTTACTTATCGAAAAGGGCTACAGTAGACCCCTTACGCCTGAGGGTTACCAGAACCCTTCTGTCCACTCTGGTTTTTTCTCCTTTGATTTTGTTTCTCCGAGGTGGCGGCGGCGATTTCATGTTGGATCTCCCTACCTCGAGGAAGTATGATCCAGCGCCGACGAAGGGCATGTGAGAGTTTGTGTCCCCATATATGTTGGTTTTCTTCAGATCTTAATAGTTGGTGTGTTCTTCAATGAGAGCAATTGGATGACCATTGGTTGACCACTTGACATCTTCTTACGTGTTGTTCTCGACATAGTTCCATTTTCTCCAATCCTCTAGACCAGTGGTGATGGATTGCAATCCTATTTTTGCGTGGGGTGATGCTCCAACTGATGCTTCTTCAACAACTTCTAGATGTCGTCTCAAGGACGAGTAGTTATTCCAATATTTAAAGCCTGGTATGGCCAAGTTGTTTGTAGGTATCTTGTTTTTACTGTTGGTTCAATGCAATTTTCAATCTTCCACGGGTGGCATACAACTAGAGAAATAAGAAGAAGAATATGTTTTGCAATGTAATCTTAGTTTGTATTGGTCGATACCAATTGTCTTTTCATGGTATAGTGGTTATGTTTTTCTTAATAAATATTGGATATAAGATGCGGGTATTCTTTGGAAAACAAATCGATAAATAAAAACCAAATGAATGGGGTAACACAGGGGAGGATGCGCATAAGCAGAGGCATGCAAGGCGGGACGGGCCGTAAGCGGAGATGCCATGTGCCAGTATGGTTTGCGAGTTCTAACGAGCAAAACTCAGCAGAGTACGGCGAATAGAAATAAGCCATGTGCTAGAACTTATTGCCAAGTAAAAAAACTACAGAGTTCCTTTGTTAGCAGAAGTGGGCAAATATTTTGCTGAGTTCTTAACTCGGCAATCTCCCATCAGTAAGGACTAGACGTGTGGCACTGCGTTATTGCCCAGTGCCACATTTCACCGAGTTTATGACGAATGAAATTGTGATGACTATTTGTCCAGTCCATTGTTTTGCCGTGTTTTGTATTGAAGTAAACTTGGTGAATATTAGCATTTTGCCGAGTTTCATACTCGTGAAATACCACAGTTGGCTGGCAAATCACATGTTTGCTGAGTTCTCGAACTCGGGGACAAAATCATATTCTAGTAGTGACACTCACCCATGCAACGGAGTAGTACTAGAGCCTGAATGGCTTCTTGCTTTGATTTGGCGCTGGGAGAGAGTGAGGACACCTCCAACGGACGACTCCATGATATGTTCATTTTGCGTCATGATTTCTTACTGTTATTTATAGAGTTTTTAATCAATATAACATTTTGTGGAGCAATTCTAATGCATTTTCTCCCTTAATATGCAATATTTACATAAAAAAAGAGATTGGCGGCAGCTAGAATTCTGGACCTGAAAAAGCTATGTCAAAGATACCTATTCTGCACATCTCCAGATGAGCTGAAATTTCATGAAAATTTATTTTGGAATAAATAAAAAATATTGGAGCAAGGAAGTATCAGAAGGGGCCACCCAGGTGCCCACGAGGTACCAGGGCGCGCCCCGGTGGCTTGTGGGGCTCCTGGCTGGCCTCCGGTGCCCATCTTCTGGTATATAAGCCCATTTGCCATAGAAAAAATAAATAAGGAGATGACTTTCGAGATGGAGCACTGATACGTCCATTTTGCGTCATTCTTTTATTTATTGCAACATGGGTTGTTATTACACATTATATAACAATACTTGTGCCTATTTTTTCTTATTTTATAAGGTTTACATGAAGAGAGAGAATGCCGACAGCTGGAATTCTAGACTGGAAAAGGAGCAAATATTAGAGACCTATTCTGCACAACTCCAAAAGTCCTGAAACTTCATGGAGAATATTTTTGGAATATATAAATAATAATGGGCGAAGAAAGCACTTGAAAGGGGCCACTGATACGTCTCCAACGTATCTACTTTTCTAAACACTTTTGCCCTTGTTTTGGACTCTAACTTGCATGATTTGAATGAAACTAACCCGGACTGACGCTGTTTTCAGCAGAACTACCGTGATGTTGTTTTCATCAACGTCGGGAGGTCTTGCTGGACTTGTTTTACCATTGTCGAAATGCCTTGTGAACCAGGATTCCAAGCTTGATCGGGTTGTTCCGGGATGGAGTATTTTCCTCCACTGATCGTGAGAGTTTGTGATGGACTATGTTGGGACACCCCTGTAGGGTTTAATCTTTCGAAAGTCGTGCCCAGCGGTTATGTGGCAAATTGGAGATTTATAATATCCGGTTGTAGAGAACTTGACACTAAACCCGAACTAAAATACCCAACTGCGTGTGTAACCGTGATTGTCTATTTTCGAGGAATTTCGGGAAGAGAACACGGTGGGGTTATGTTTGACTTGTAGATAGTTCAGGATCACTTATTGATCATTACTAGTTTGCGACCACTATGCGTAGCTTCTCATCTTTCTCTTTAAATCGTAAGTTAGCCACCATACAAATGCTTGGTAAACTTGCTGCAGCCTCACCACTTATCCTTTTCATATCCACGAGATTTGATAGTATTGATACCCATGGTAATGGGATTCTTTGAGTCCTTGTGGCTCCTGATTAGTACAACAACAGTTGCATGTGCGAGTAATGCGATGATTTGGCGTGAGAGAAAGCGTTTGCTTGTTCCGAGTTCTTCTTACGCTTCTTCTTCTTGTTCTTGATCAAGGGATAGGTTTCGGGTCGGCAACTTGGGATTAGTAGGGTGGATATTGTTCTTCTTTTTCATTTGTTTTCATCCGTAGTCGGATCCTGTTCTTCTGTATGATGATTGTCATGTATTGATGTATTGTTGTATTAATGTTGTGACTTGTGACGAGTGTAAGCCTCTATCTCGTATTCTCATCTATTCAGCACAGGTATGTTGTAATGACATCCACCTTGCTACGCGCTCGAAATGCGGTTGTGCCCCAATCATGAGTTGATCACGTGATCGGGATAGAATTGCATATTGGGTGTTATAGTATGTCCATCACCACTTATTTGCAATCAGACGCCACCCTTAATTGTCGCATCATAAGATCTTTTGCCAAAGCGAGCGCCTCCCTACAGGCAAGGGCCCCGAGGATCGTAGGGTCCGTCACACTCCAAGAAATATGTCAACTTGTGACCTTCTATCAGTGACCCTATAAGAATTGGTCATAAATCTACGACAATTTGAGACCAATTGGTCAAAAGCTGTTCGGGGGGCTCCAAACCTTGAACTATAACGACCATTTTGGTCAGAAAGGTCATAATTTCCTTACACGAAATGGTCATAAAGCAGATAACACTGGTCCGCTGCCTTATTTCTAGCTGATCACGACCAATATAGATGGTCATAACCTTGTAAATTGTGGTGGGTTGCTATGACTAGGTGCCACCTCATTAGTTTTGCCTATGTGTCATGTCCATGTGTCATTTTTGCCCTAGGTTGTGAAGCAACCTATATTGCGTCATTCTTTTATTTATTGCAACATGGGTTGTTATTACACATTATATAACAATACTTGTGCCTATTTTTTCTTATTTTATAAGGTTTAATGAAGAGAGAGAATGCCGACAGCTGGAATTCTGGACTGGAAAAGGAGCAAATATTAGAGACCTATTCTGCACAACTCCAAAAGTCCTGAAACTTCACGGAGAATATTTTTGGAATATATAAATAATAATGGGCGAAGAAAGAACTTGAAGGGGGCCACTGATACGTCTCCAACGTATCTACTTTTCCAAACACTTACGCCCTTGTTTTGGACTCTAACTTGCATGATTTGAATGAAACTAACCCTTGATCGACGCTGTTTTCAGCAGAACTACCGTGATGTTGTTTTATGTGTAGAAAAGAAAAGTTCTCGGAATGTCCTGGAAATCCACGGAGACACTTTTTGGAATTTATAAGAATTTTTTGTCGAAATAATTAATGCCGGGGCCTAACCTGTCCACGAGGCAGGGGCGCCCCTAGGGCGCTGACCTCCTATCTCGTGGGTCCCCTGGACCTCCTCCGACCTCACCTCCAACTCCATATATTCTGTCTCGGGGAGAAAAAAATCAGAGAGAAAGTTTCATTGCGTTTTATGACACGGAGCCGCCGCCAAGCCCTAATCTCTCTCGGGAGGGCTGATCTGGAGTCCGTTCGGGGCTCCGGAGAGGGGGATTCGTCGCCGTCGTCATCATCAACCATCCTCCATCACCAATTTCATGATGCTCACCGCCGTGCGTGAGTAATTCCATCGTAGGCTTGCTGGACTGTGATGGGTTGGATGAGATTTACCATGTAATCAAGTTAGTTTTGTTAGGGTTTGATCCTAGTATCCACTATGTTACGAGATTGATGTTGCTATGACTTTGCTATGCTTAATGCTTGTCACTAGGGCCCGAGTGCCATGATTTCATATCTGAACCTATTATGTTTTCACGAATATATGTGTGTTCTTCATCCTATCTTGCAAGTCTATAGTCACCTATTATGTGTTATGGTTCGACAACCCCGAAGTGACAATAATCGGGATACTTCTCGGTGATGACCGTAGTTTGAGGAGTTCATGTATTCACTATGTGCTAATGATTTGTACCGGTTCTCTATTAAAAGGAGGCCTTAATATCCCTTAGTTTCCGCTAGGACCCCGCTTCCACGGGAGGGTAGGACAAAAGATGTCATGCAAGTTCTTTTCCATAAGCACGTATGACTATTTACGGAATACATGCCTAAGTTACATTGATGAATTGGAGCTAGTTCTATATCACCCTATGTTATAGCTATTGCATGAGGAATCGCATCCGGCATAATTATCCATCACTGATCCATTGCATACGAGCTTTTCACATATTGTTCTTCGCTTATTTACTTTTCCGTTGCTACTGTTACAACTACTACAAAAACCCAAAAACATTTATCTTTACTTTTGCTACCGTTACCTTTATTATCATACCACTTTTGCTACTAAACACTTTCTTTGTAGATACTAAGTTATCCAGGTGTGGTTGAATTGACAACTCAACTGCTAATACTCAAGAATACTCTTTGGCTCCCCTTGTGTCGAATCAATAAATTTGTGTTGAATACTCTACCCTCGAAAGCTGTTGTGATCCCCTATACTTGTGGGTTATCAAGACTAATTTAAGCGCCGTTGCGGGGAGCATAGCTCTATTCTCTTAGTCACTTGGGATTTATATCCGTTGATCACTATGAAAAAAATTGAAAGGCGCTAAGACCAAGATTTTGCCCTCAACTACGAGGGAGACAAGGAACTGCCATCTAGCTCTGCACTAGATTCTCCTTTCGTTATTAGTAAGCTTATGGCACCTAAACACCACTCTTTGCTTTGAGTTACGATATATGCATGTTATTGATGATGCCACTTCGCTATGCATGATGAAACTACTTACATGCGTGATACTACTTTTGCCATTAGGTGAATTTCTTGATTAACAACTTGCTAGAGTTAGGGGGAATGAAAATATTGAAGAACCTGTTTATTGATGATAGTGATGATGAAGGTTCCCCAAATGATTATGTATTACCTATTGTTCCTAAGGGTTATGTTATGAATGAAAAAGCTGCTATGGAAATCCTTGCTTGCAATGATAGAAATGATCTTAAGAAATTATTAGCTAAATGGAAGCAGCAGTCTCTTAATGCTAGAATGAAACCGATCCTGCTTTTCTACTTCACCTATCTCGTATTCTTGATAAGGATTATGAATTCTCTGTTGATCCACGATATTATTACTTTAGTTGAATCTGATCCTTTTTATGGCCTTGAATCTGAAACTGTTGTGGCACATCTTACCAAGTTGAATGATATAGCCACCCTATTTACTAATAATGAGAAGTCTCGCTATTTATATATCCTTAAGATATTTCCGTTCTCATTAAAGGGTGATGCTAAGACTTGGTATAATTCTCTTGCTCCTGGTTGTGTGCGTAGTCCCCAGGATATGATTTATCACTTCTCAGCTAAATATTTCCCTGCTCATAAGAAACAGGCTGCCTTGCGGGAAATATATAATTTTGTGCAAATCAAAGAAGAGAGTCTCCCACAAGCTTGGGGAGGCTTCTCGATTATAATGCTTTGCCTGATCATCCTCTTAAGAAAAATGAAATACTTGATAACTTTTATAATGGACTAACCGATGCTTCCAATGACTACTTGGATAGTTGTGCTAGTTGTGTTTTCGAGGAAAGAAACGATTCGTGAAGCTGAAATACTATTGAATAATATGTTGACTAATGAAAATAATTGGACTCTTCCTGAGCCAGTTCCTGAAGTAATTCCTGAACCAATTGAGCCAACCCCTGAGCCTATTCCTAAACCCACTCCGAAGAAGAGAGGTGTTTTATTTCTCAGTCCTGAAGATATGCAAGAGGCAAAGAAATCAATGAAAGAAAAAGGTATTAAAGCTGAAGATGTTAAGAATTTACCACCTATTGAAGAAATACATGGTCTTAATTTACGCTTTGAAGAACCATATTGTCTTGATAACCCGACACAGGTAGTAAAGATAAATTCTCTCTATAGATATGATAAAGTTGAAATACCCTCTACTAAATTTCATAGCCCATGCTTAGATGAATTTGATGACTTTATGGCTAGACAAGAAAGTTTTAATGCTTATGTTGGTAGAGAGTTAAAGAATAATGCTTTCGAGATAGGACGCGTAGGTGATAATCTGGCTAGAGTTAAAGATGAACTTCACCGCGTTAGCAAATATGCTTCTATGGTTGCTACTCAAGCTGAGCAAGTACTCAAAGCTCACAATGATTTAAGTGATGAATTAAATAATAAAAAGGACTTTGCTGTTATAGTGGCTACTAGAACTGGTAGAATGACTCAGGAACCTTTGTATCCTGAAGGCCACCCACAGAGAATCGAACAAGATTCTCAGAGAAATAATTTAGAGGCACCTAGTTCTTCTAAAAAGAAGAAAAAGAAAAATGATAGGACTTTGCATGCTTCTAGTGAACCTACTGTAGACACACCTGAGAATCCCAATGATATTTCTATTTACGATCTTTGAAACTCAATCCGGTGATGAACATGAACCTAGTGATAATGTTAATGATAATGTTCATGTTGATGCTCAACCTAGCAAAAACAATGATGTAGAGATTGAACCTGCTGTTGATCTTGATAACCCACAATCAAAGAATCAACATTATGATAAGAGAGATTTTGTTGCTAGGAAGCACAGTAAAGAAAGAGAACCATGGGTTCAGAAACCCATGCCCTTTCCTCCTAAACCATCCAAGTCAAAGGATGATGAGGATTTTGAGCGCTTTGCTGAAATGATTAGACCTATTTTCTTACGTATGCGCTTAAAGTAAATCCTTATGCTAAGTATATGAAGGATATCATCACAAATAAAAGAAAGATACGGAAGCTGATATTTCCACCATGCTTGCTAATTACACTTTTAAGGGTAGAATACCAAAGAAACTTGGAGATCCGGGTCTACCAACTATACCATGCTCTATTAAAAGAAATTATGTTAGAACTGCTTTATGTGATCTTGGAGCCGGTGTTAGTGTTATGCCTCTCTCTTTATATCGTAGATTTGAATTGAATAAGTTGACACCTATCGAAATATCTTTGCAAATGGCTGATAAATCAACTGCTGTACCCGTCGGCATTTGTGAGGATGTGCCTGTTGTGGTTGCAAATGTCACTATTTTAACGGACTTTGTTATTCTTGATATTCACGAGGGCGATAGTATGTTTATTATCCTTGGTAGACCTTTTCTTAATACTGCAGGGGCTGTTATTGATTGCAACAAAGGCAATGTCACTTTTCATGTTAATGGTAATGAGCATACGGTACACTTTCCGAGGAAACAATCTCAAGTTCATAGCATCAATTCTATTGAAAAAGTTCCAACTATCATTTTTGGAGGTTTTGAATTTCCTCTCCCTACTGTTAAGAAAAAGTATGATATTCTTATTGTTGGGGATTTTCATATCCCTGTTGACGTAACTTAGTGTTATTCGAAATTTCTCCGGTTCCGTGTTATTCGGAATGAGTTTGTTAACAAGACTTGATCAACCTTGTTAGTGGGTTCATTTTGATGATCACGAGATGGATGATACTAGAAGGCACAACCTTCTATACCCTCTTTTTACTTTCTGTTATTTAGAATAAATAAAGAAAAATTAGTATTATCCGTCTGTTTTCTGAATTATCTGTGCATTAAAAATAGTCCGAAAATAAAAGTGCTCCAAATGCCCTGCAAATCTAGTATGATTTGTTCTGGAATATTTGAGGATTTTAGGCACTAAAAACACTGTAGGAGGGCCAAGCACCAGGCCACGAGAGAGGAGGGAGCGCCCCCACTGCAGGGCGCGCCCCCTGTCTCGTGGGCCCCTGGTGGCCCCCTCCACTTATGACAGCACCCACACACTTCATATTCTACCCAAAAAAAATCCCCATCCAGCTCAAGCACGAGTTCTAGCTCATTTTGCTGCGATTTTCAATCTCTTAGCTCAAAGCTCCATTCACAAAACTGCTTTGGAGATTGTTTCTTGGTATGTAACTCCTCCATTGGTCCAATTAGTTTTTGTTCTAGTGCTTTATTCATTGCAAATTTTTGCTGCATAGGTGACCATGTTCTTGATCTTGCATGTTAAATTTTTGAGGTCCCAAACAATTCCAATGCATGATATAGGCTCTAGGAACTTGTAGGAGTAGTTGCTATCAATCTTGTTTAGTTTTATTCACTTTTATTTTAAAGTTACTAAAATTTCAGAAAAAGAAATATGCTTAGAAGATTGTACCAAGGAGGTTCCTCGGCAAATAAAGGGCCAAGGATTGCTATCGTGAACAAGATGTTAATTTGCCAAGGGACGCAAATGTACGGGCTTGTGAGTGGCCATCCGATGATTTTATGGTCGAAGCAGGCTTCAAGGAGGAGTTTGACGCATGTGTGCGTAATGCCGAGCTGGAGGACTTCTTACAAGATAAGTGTCCTCAATACTATCAATTGACTGATTCCTTTGTGCGGAGGTTCCAATATAACTGTACGCGTAATACTCCTAGTGTCATGTTTGATATTTATGATACATCTTATACCATGGATTTAGTGGATTTCACAACTGCTTGCAAACTCCTGTAGTGGGGTAATATTAATGATCCTCCCAAATCTGAATTTAGAGATTTTCTCGCTAGTGTTACTGTGGGAGAATCTAGGGACGTAGCACAAGCTACCATAGGGAGCATTCATTTTCCTGCTATACATTACTTTGCCCTCTTTATTGGTAGATGCATTAACGGTAAGGACGAGGTATGTCACATGTGCGCCCCTGATCTTTGTGTCCTCAAGAGTGTTGTGTCAGGTTATAAAGGTTATAACACAGGGCAATAGTTGCATGTAGGTTGCAGAATAATAGTAGAAGGGAGATTTCTTTGGAGGAATTTATGCAACCCGTGTTGCTAACTTTCTTAATATAGCTCCACGAGAGGGGATATGATTGTACCTCCTGTTTATTTGGATAAAGAAGCTATGTTTGATCATCATTTTCTTGAGAGGAATGAAAAATTCCTCCATTATTGACTAATCTATGATGCCTTAGCGTCGTCCTGTTACTCTTCCTGCTCCCTACCTTTTTGATTATCAGGAAAAAGGAAGATATGTTGTCACCAGGGAAGAAACAACTGAATATGAGAGGGGAATGGAGGCAGCTCGCCAACACGCTGCTGCTTAGGAGGCAGTCGCCTCTGCATCTCAGTACTTCCCAATTTCACTTATGGATATCAGCCAGACGGTCCTTGGTACTAGACCAACTTAGGCAAAAAGCCTAAGCTTGGGGAATCACGTATTTCTCACCGATTTTACATTCATGTTCACACACTAGTCGTCGGTGCTCATACTCTTTCATTGTATTATCCATGCTATTTAATTTTCTTTTTCTAGTTTTCTTCTTGTGTGTTTGATAAACCTTAAGAAAAACCAAAAAAATTAGTTAGTTTAATTTCCATGCTTGTAGTAGAAATTAAAATGAAAATCCAAAGATATTTCTAGTTCATCTTCTTACTTGTTGGGAGCTTTCCCGTGTAAATAGTTTTATTTTATTTTCTTTCCTTTGGGGGTCGAGAAGTCTATATTGAAAATGCTTAGTGGCTCCTATATGCATGATTGTTTATTTAATTTAGAGCCCATATTACTTGTCTTGTCTCTTGAGTTGAATGCTTGCAGATTCCAGCTTAGTCCAATGCACGTGCACTCTTATTATTATACACATCGTTCGGTCATGCGGTGAAAGGCAATAATGACGATATATGATGGACTTATTGGGATGAGAAAAGCTGGTATGAACTTGATCTCTCTTGTTTTGTATATATGATGAGTTCATCGTTCTGATTCAGCTTATTATGAAGTAAACATATTTTCAATGACATTTAGAGATTATAGTTGCTTGTGCCATGCTTGATTAGCTATGAGTTATAATGGTTTACCTTTGCGTGCCAACATGCTATTAGAGTGATTATGATGTGGTATGATGGGATGGTATCCTCCTTTGAATGAATTGAGTGACTCGACTTGGCACATGTTCACACATGTAGTTGAAACAAATCAACATAGCCTTCATGATATTTATGTTCATGGTAGATTATATCCTACTCATGCTTCTACTCGGTGTGAATTAATTTTAATGCATGTTTACGACTGTTGTCGCTCTCTCTCGATTAATTCGCTTCCAGTCTTTTGCTAGCCTTCACATGTACTAAGCGGGAATACTGCTTGTGCATCCAAACTCCTTAAACCCCAAAGTTGTTCCATATGAGTCCACTATACCTTCCTATATGCGGTATTTACCTGCCGTTCCAAGTAAATTTGTATGTGCCAAACTCCAAACCTTCAAATGAAATTCTATTTTCTATGCTCGAGCAACTCATGTTTCAACTAGGGCTGCCTATATCTCCCATGCTAGGTGGGTTATTCTCAGAGGAGTGGACTCCGCTCCTCATTCCACGAGAAAAGGGCGGTAACGGTTGCCCAGTCCCATGATCCAAAAATATCAAAGCAAATCAAATAATTAAACAAAACTCCCCCAGGGCCGTTGTATGTTGGAGGCACTTGTTGTTTCGAGCAAGCCATGGATTGATGCTTGTTGGTGGTTGGGGGAGTATAAACCTTTATCATTCTGTTTGGGAACTGCCTATAATGCATGTAGTATGGAAGATACAACCATCTCATAGTTGTTGCGTTGACAGCGGAAGTATGCCGCTCAAAATGTTATTCAATCTCTATTTTAAAATTGAGCTCTGGTACCTCTACAAATCCCTGCTTCCCTCTACGAAGGGCCTATCTATTTTCTTTTATGTTGAGTCATCATCCCTTCTTATTAAAAAGCACCCATTTGAGAGCACACTGTGATTTGCATTCATTATTATTGGTTTATATTGGGTATGACTTGACTGGATCTCTTTTACCATGAATTACAATGTTTAGTCAGTCCTTGATCTTTAAAGGTGCTCTGCATTTATGTTTTGCGGTCTCAGAAAGGGCTAGCGAGATACCATTTTGTTATATCATGTTATAATTATTTTGAGAAAGTGTTGTCATCCGAGTTTTATTATTATGGCTCGCTAGCTGATTATGTTATTGATATGAGTAATTGTGAGACCTATGTGTTATTGTGAGTATGGTTAGTTCAAAATATTTGCTGAAACTTGAATGCTGGCTTTTCATGTTTACAACAACAAGAGAAAACAGAGTTTGTAAAAGGTTTTCTTTATCACTTTCAGTTTATCAACTGAATTGCTTGAGGACAAGCAAAGGTTTAAGCTTGGGGGAGTTGATACGTCTTCAACGTATCTACTTTTCCAAACACTTTTGCCCTTGTTTTGGACTCTAACTTGCATGATTTAATGAAACTAACCCGGATGACGCTGTTTTCAGCAGAACTACCATGATGTTGTTTTATGTGTAGAAAAGAAATGTTCTAGGAATGTCCTGGAAATCCACGGAGGCTAGAATTTATAAGATTTTTTGGCGAAAGAATTAATGCCAGGGGGCCCACAGCCTATCCACAAGAAAGGGGGGCGCCCCCTAGGGCGCGGCATCCTATCTCGTGGGCCCCCTGGACCTCCTCCGACCTCAACTCCAACTCCATATATTACATCTCGGGGAGAAAAAAATCAAAGAAAGTTTCATCGTGTTTTACGACACGGAGCCTCCGCCAAGCCCTAATCTCTCTCGGGAGGCTGATCTGGAGTCCGTTCGGGGCTCAGGAGAGAGGATTCGTCACCGTCGTCATCATCAACCATCCTGCATCACTAATTTCATGATGCTCACTGCCGTCGTGAGTAATTCCATCGTAGGCTTGCTGGACTGTAATGGGTTGGATGTGATTTACCATGTAATCAAGTTAGTTTTGTTAGGGTTTGATTCCTAGTATCCACTATGTTCTGAGATTGATGTTGCTATGACTTTGCTATGCTTAATGCTTGTCACTAGGGCCCGAGTGCCATGATTTCAGATCTGAACCTATTATGTTTTCACGAATATATGTGTGTTCTTGATCCTATCTTGCAAGTCTATATTCACCTATTATGTGTTATGGTCCGACAACCCCGAAGTGACAATAATCGGGATACTTCTTGGTGATGACCGTAGTTTGAGGAGTTCATGTATTCACTATGTGCTAATGCTTTGTTCCGGTTCTCTATTAAAAGGGGTCCTTAATATCCCTTAGTTTCCGCTAGGACCCCGCTTCCACGGGAGGGTAGGACAAAAGATGTCATGCAAGTTCTTTTCCATAAGCACGTATGACTATTTACAGAATACATGCCTACATTACATTGATGAATTGGAGCTAGTTCTATATCACTCTATGTTATAGCTATTGCATGAGGAATCACATCCGACATAATTATCCATCACTGATCCATTGCCTACGAGCTTTTCACATATTGTTCTTCGCTTATTTACTTTTCCGTTGCTCTTTGTTACAACTACTACAAAAACCCAAAAACATTTATCTTTACTTTTGCTACCGTTACCTTTATTATCATACCACTTTTGCTACTAAACACTTTGCTGCAGATACTAAGTTATCCGGTGTGGTTGAATTGACAACTCAACTGCTAATACTCAAGAATATTCTTTGGCTCCCCTTGTGTCGAATCAATAAATTTGGGTTGAATACTCTACCCTCGAAAGCTGTTGCGATCCCCTATACTTGTGGTTTATCAGCCACCAGCCAGCCACAAGGGTGGAGGGCGCGCCCCCCCTCCTTGTGGGCCCCCTGGCAGGCCTCCGACGCCCATCTTCTGCTATATGGTGTGTTTTGACCTGGAAAAAAATATCAGAAGGAAGCTTTTGGAATGACGCGCCCGCCGTCTCGGCGGAACACAAGGCGAGAACCAATCTAGGGCTCCGGCGGAGCTGTTCTGCCGGGGAAACATCCCTCCGAAAGGGGGAAATCATCGCCATCGCCATCACCATCGACCCTCTCGTCGAGAGGGAGTCAATCTCCATCAACATCTTCACCAGCACCATCTCCTCTCAAACCCTAGTTCATCTCTTGTATCCGATCTTTGTCTCAAAACCTTAGATTGGTAAGTGTGGGTTGCTAGTAGTGTTGATTACTCCTTGTAGTTGATGCTAGTTGATTTATTCGATAGAAGATCATATGTTCAGATCCTTAATGATAATTAGTACTCCATCGATTATGAACATGCTGAATATGCTTTGTGAGTAGTTACGTTTGTTCCGAGGACATGGGAGATGTCTTGTTATAAGTAATCATGTGAATTTGGTATTAGATTCGATATTTTGATGAGATGTATGTTGTCTCTCCTCTAGTGGTGTTATGTGAACGTCAACTACATGAAACTTCGCCATTATTTGGGCCTAGGGAAGGCATTGGGAAGTAATAAGTAGATGATGGGTTGCTAGAGCTGTAGAAGCTTAAACCCTAGTTTATGCGTTGCTTCATAAGGGGCTGATTTGGATCCATATGTTTCATCTTATGGTTAGGTTAACCTTAATTCTTCTTTCGTAGTTGAGGATGCTTGCGAGAGGGGTTAATCATAAGTGGGAGGCTCGTCCAAGGAAGGGCAGCACCCAAGCACCGGTACACCCACATATCAAATTATCAAAGTAACGAACACGAATCATATGAGCATGATGAAAACTAACTTGACAACAATTCCGTGTGTCCTCGAGAGCGCTTTGCTTTATATAAGACTTCGTCTGAAGCTTGTACTTTGCTACAAAAAGGATTGGGCGACCTTGCTGCACCTTATTTACTTTTGTTACTTATTACCCGTTACAAATTATCTTATCACACAACTATCTACTATCGATAATTTCAGTGGTTGCAGAGAATACCTTGCTAAACCCACTTGTCATTTCTGCTCCTCGTTGGGTTCGACACTCTTACTTATAGAAAGGACTATGATAGATCCCCTATACTTGTGGGTCATCAAGACTCTTTTCCGCGCCATTGCCGGGGAGTGAAGCGCCTTTGGTAAGTGGAATTTGGTAAGGAAACATTTATTTAGTGTGCTGAAATTTACTGTCACTTGTTAGAGCATCTCCAGCCGTTGGCCCCCCTAGGACGCATAAAAATCGCCCCCTAGGGGCAAGCCGGCAATACAATCGGCGCTGGGGGCGGTTTTGCACACAGCCGTCGCCCCCGGGCGCCGATATTGGCCCACTTTTCAGCCCCCTTTTGGCGAATAAAGGGCCCATGTGGGCGAGAATAGGCCCATATTCGGTGTGGTTCGCCGTGGTTCGGCGTTGAATTATGAACATAAATTTTTTTATCACATAGTTCATCACAGAAAAATCAAATAGTTCAACAAAATAGTACGACAACAAATAGTTCAATACAAATTATATAGTTCAACAAATAAAACTCATATTTCATCACACGTCGCGCCGGCGTCGCCTTGAGCCTCCATAGGTGCTCCACCGAGATCATGCTGCAGGTGATGATGCACCTGTGGGTCTCGGATCTCCTGACGCATATTGAGGTAGGCAGTCCAGGTTGCCGGTAGCTGGTGATCAACTTCGGCTATAGGACCCTGCCTATAGTATGGTTCAGTGTCAAAAACTGGTTCTTCTTGATCGCTCTAGATGATCATGTTGTGCAAGATGACACAGCAAGTCATGATCTCCCACATTTGATCTTTCGACCAGGTCTGAAAGGTGGTACCCGGACAATAGCAAGTCCAGATTGGAGCACACCTAATTCTCGCTTTCGACATCCTTCCGCAAGCCTCCTGCACCTTGGCAAAGTGGGACTTCTTGCCTCACAGCACAGCGTTTGAGATAGTCTTCACAAATGTAGACCATCTCGGGTAGATGCCATTAGCTAGGTAGTACCCCTTGTTGTAGTGCCGCCCATTGATCTCGAAGTTCACCGGAGGAGAATGACCTTCAACAAGCTTGGCAAAGACAAGAGAGCACTGCAGCACATTAATGTCATTGTGAGTTCTGGCATACCAAAGAAGGAGTGCCAAATCCAGAGGTCCCTGTGTGGCCACCGCCTCAAGTACCACATTGGAACCGCCTTTGGCGCCTTTGTACATCCCCTGCCAAGCAAATGGGCAATTCTTCCATTTTCCAATGCATGTAGTCAATGCTTCCAAGCATCCCAGGAAATCCACTTGCTGCATTCTATGCTAGGATCCGAGCAGTGTCTTCCGCATTGGGTGTTCTCAAGTATTGCGGTCCAAACACTGCCACCACTGCCCGACAGAACTTGTAGAAACAGTCTATGCTGGTGGACTCTGCCATGCGCCCATAGTCGTCGAGTGAGTCACCGGGAGCTCCGTATGCAAGCATCCTCATCGCTGTCGTGCACTTCTGGATGGAGGTGAATCCAAGTTTGCCGGTGCAATCCATCTTGCACTTGAAGTTGCTTTGTCGAACTCCGGATGGAATTCACAATCTGAGGAAGAGCTTTCAGCTCATCGATAACAAGCCGAAATGTTTTGTCGCCGTGAAGTGGAGCATCGGCGAAGTAGTCGGAGTAGAGCATGCATTAGCCTTCGAGACGACGCCGGTTCTTTGCTTTCACCGCCCGGCAGAGCCACCTCGCCGCGGCTTTTCATTGCTCGCCAGCAACTGGGCCAGGGCAGCGAGCACCATGAGATGCTCTTTTTCCTGGACGTCGCACTCGGCTTCCTCCTCCAGCAGCACGGCGAGCACTTCCTCGTCATCTGAGTCCATCGCCGAGGCAGGCAAATCACCGAACACCTTGCGCCCGGTGGGCGTGTACCTGCCGCTAAACTGCCCCTCCGTGGCCGGAAACGGCGGCCGGAAACGCTCACCTGCTGTTGGAGGGGCGTGAACCTCTGCTATTTTTCCGGCGGTGATTGGCTATCTAGCGGTGAAGGGCGGCGGGCGGAGCCGGGATATAGCTAGTGGCGATCGAGGGCGCGGTGGGTGGGAGGTGAGTCGGGGAAGAAAATCTTGACTTTTCCGGTGTGGGCCAGCGCTTTCCTTGCGCCAGAGCCCCGATCGCCCCGATTGCACGGGTTCGGCCTGCGACCGTCGGGCAGAAAACTAGGCAAAATCGGCACTTTTCGGCGTCTTGGGGGCGCGACTAGGGCGTTTTTTTGGCGCCGGCGCCGAAAAAGTGGCCTGGGGGGGGGGGCTGTTGAGGGCGCGGCTGGAGATGCTCTTACTATGGAGAATAATCCTTTGAGGGGCTTGTTCGGGGTATCTACACGTCGATCGGAAGAGCAAAGAGTTGCTCCTCAACCTACTGCGCCTACTGAATGTATTTATTATGAAATTCCTTCGAGTATGATAGAGAAACTGCTAGCTAATCCTTATGCAGGAGATGGTACATTACATCCCGATATGCACCTAATTTATGTGGATGAAGTTTGTGGATTATTTAAGCTTGCAGCTATGCCCAGGGATGTTGTCAAGAAGAAGGTCTTCCATTTATCTTTGAAGGGAAATGCATTGACATGGTATAGGCTATGTGATGATATTGGATCATGGAACTACAACCGACTGAAATTGGAATTTCATCGAGTTTTATCCTATGCATCTAGTTCATCGTGATCGGAATTATATATATTTTTTTGGCCTCGTGAAGGAGAAAGTATCGCTCAAGCTTGGGGGAGGCTTAAGTCAATGTTATATTCATGCCCCAATCATGAGCTCTCAAGAGAAATTATTATTCAAACTTTTTATG
Source organism: Aegilops bicornis (assembly GCA_021605145.1). NCBI lineage: Eukaryota > Viridiplantae > Streptophyta > Magnoliopsida > Poales > Poaceae > Aegilops > Aegilops bicornis. The sequence goes on along the minus strand of CM038670.1, from coordinate 842,258,592 downwards.
CTCGGCTTTCTCATAATGATCGATCCATGCTCGATACTTCTTGTACTGGTTCTTTTATGAAGAAGGATATTGAATTCAAATGGGATTTATTGGAAAGAATTAAACGCAACTCTGAAGATTGGGATCTCGACGAAGGTAAGGAGTCAGGTATAAACGTTAAGTTTGATTGTGTTAAATCTTTTATGGATACCGATGCTTTTCGTGATTTTAGCACTAAATATGGACTTGACATGAGATAGTAGCTTATTTCTGTGAATTACTTGCTACTCATGTTGATCTCCCTAAGGAGAATTGTTTTAAATACCATCCTCCCATTGAAGTTAAAGTATTAGAACCTATTAAAGTTGAAGAAGAAACTATTACTTATAATGTTGATTCTATTGTTCCTCTTGCTTATATTGAGAAACCACCTTTTCCTGTTAGAATAAAGGATCATGCTAAAGCTTCAACTATGGCGCGTAAGAGATATACTAGAACACCTACACCCCCTGAATAAATTAAAGTTGAACCTAGTATTGCTATGGTTAAAGATCTCTTGGTCGATAATATTGATGGGCATGTTATTTATTTCTGTGATGAAGCTGGTAGGATTGCTAAACCTGATACTAAAGATAAACATAGACCTGTGGTTGGCATGCTTGTTTCTCTGTTAAAATTGGAGATCCTTGTTATCATGGCTTATGTGATGTGGGTGCTAGTGTGAGTGCAATTCGTTATACCTTGTACCGAGAAATTATGAATGACATTGCACCTGCTGAGATAGAAGATATTGATGTTACTATTGAGCTTGCCAATAGAGATACTATATCACCAATTGGGATTGTTAGAGATGTTCAAGTCTTGTGTGGGACGATAAAATATCCTGCTGATTTTCTTGTTCTTGCTTCCTCACAAGATAATTTTTGTACCATTATATTTGGTAGACCTTTCTTGAATACTGTTAATGCTAAGATAGACTGCGAGAAAGATATTGTTACTGTTGGTTTAGGGGATATGTCTCATGATTTTAATTTCTCTAAATTTCATAGACAACCCCATGATAAAGAATTGCCTAGTAAGGATGAAATTATTGGTCTTGCTTCTATTGCCGTGGCTCCTACGGATCCTTTAGAACAATATTTGCTAGACCATGAAAATGATATGTTTATGAATGAAAGAAGGGAGATAGCTGAAATATTCTTTAATCAGGGGCCTATTTTGAAACACAATTTGCCTGTTGAAATCCTTGGGGATCCTCTTCGACCTAAGGGTGATCCCGTGTTTGAGCTTAAACAACTACCTAATACTTTCAAATATGCTTATCTTGATGAAAAGAAGATATATCATGTTATTATTAGTGCTAACCTTTCAGAGCATGAAGAAAAGAAATTATTGAAAATTCTGAAGAAGCACCATGCCGCTGGATATACTCTTGATGATTTTAAGGGCATTAGTCCCACTTTATGTCAGCACAAAATTAATTAGGAACGTGATGCTAAACCAGTTGTTGATCATCAACGACGGTTAAATCCCAAAATGAAATAAGTGGCAATAAATGAAATACCAAAGCTTCTGGAAGTAGGTATAATTTATCCAATTGTTGATAGTCAATGGGTAAGTCTTGTTCATTGTGTCCCTAAGAAGGGAGGCATTACTGTTGTTCCTAATGATAAGAATGAATTGATCCCGCAAAGAATTGCTACATGTTATAGAATGGTAATTGATTTTCGCAAATTGAATAAAGATACTAGAAAAGATGATTACCCTCTTCCTTTTATTGATCAAATGCTAGAAAGATTATCCAAACATACACATCTTTGCTTTCTAGATGGTTATTCTGTTTTTCTCAAATACATGTCAAAAGATGATCAGGAGAAGACCACTTTTACTTGCCCTTTCGGTACCTTTTCTTGTAGACATATGCCTTTTGGTTTATGCAATGCACCTGCTACCTTTCAAAGATGTATGACTGCTATATTCTCGAGTTTTGTGAAAAGATTGTTGAGGTTTTCATGGATGATTTCTCCGTTTACGGAACTTCTTTTGATGATTGCTTAAGCAACCTTGATTGAGTTTTGTAGAGATGTGAAGAAACTAATCTTGTCTTGAATTGGGAGAAGTGCCACTTTATGGTTAATGAAGGTATTGTCTTGGAGCATAAAATTTCTGAAAGAGGTATTGAAGTTGATAAAGCTAAAGTAGATGCTATTGAAAGGATGTCGTGTCCTAAAGATATCGAAGGAATAAGAAGTTTCCATGGTCATGCTGGTTTCTATTGGAGGTTTATTAAAGACTTCTCTAAAATTTCCAGGCCTCTCACTAATCTCTTGATGTTCCTTTTGTTTTTGATGATGATTGTGTAGAAGCATTTGAAATACTTAAGAAAGCCTTGATTTCTGCACCTATTGTTCAACCACCTGATTGGAATTTACCCTTGGAAATCATGTGTGATGCTAGTGATTAAGCTGTTGGTGCTGTTCTAGGACAATGAGTTGATAAGAAATTGAATGTTATTCATTATGCTAGTAAAACTCTAGACAGTACCTAGAGAAATTATGCTACTACTGAAAAAGAATTTCTAGCAGTTGGTTTTGCTTGTGATAAGTTCAGATCTTATATTGTTGATTCCGAAGTAACTGTTCACACTGATCATGCTACTATTAAATATCTTATGGAAAATAAAGATGCTAAATCTAGACATATTAGATGGGTTCTCCTGCTACAAGAATTTAATTTTCATATTATTGATAGAAAGGGAGCTGAGAACCCCATTGCAGACAACTTGTCTAGGTTCGAAAATGTTCTTGATGACCCACTGCCTATTGATGATAGCTTTCTTGATGAACAATTAGCTGTCATAAATGCTTCTCGTAATACTCCATGGTATGCTGATTATGCTAATTACATTGTTGCTAAATTTATACCACCTAGTTTCAGATACCAGCAAAAGAAAAAGTTTTTCTATGATTTAAGGCATTACTTTTGGGATGATCCACACCTTTATAAAGAAGGTGTAGATGGTGTTATTGAAGGAGTAGATGGTGTTACTGAAGGAAATATGCCTGTGATTGACTTGACCCATTCCGTTAGCTTAGCACTTGATCGTTTAGTATGTTGCTATTGCTCTCTTCATGACTTATACATGTTCCTGTGACTATGAGATTATGCAACTCCCATTTCGGAGGAACACTTTGTGTGCTACCAAACGTCACAACGTAACTGGGTGATTATGAAAGTGCTCTACAGGTGTCTCCAAAGGTACTAGTTGGGTTGGCGTATTTCGAGATTAGGATTTGTCACTCCGAATGTCGGAGAAGTATCTCCGGGCCCTCTCGGTAATTCACATCAGTATAAGCCTTGCAAGCATTGTGACTAATAAGTTAGTTGCGAGTTGATGTATTACAGAACGAGTAAAGAGACTTGCCGGTAACGAGATTGAACTAGGTATTGAGAAACCGACGATCGAATCTTGGGCAAGTAACATACCGATGGCAAAGGGAACAACGTATGTTGTTATGCGGTTTGGCCGAGAAAGATCTTAGTAGAATATATAGGAGCCAATATGAGCATCCAGATTCCGCCATTGGTTATTGACCGAAGACGTGTCTCGGCCATGTCTAGATAGTTCTCGAACCCGTAGGGTCCGCACGCTTAAAGTTAGATGACGATCGGTATTATGAGTTTTGTGTTTTGATATACTGAAGGTAGTTTGGCATCCCGGATGTGATCACGGACATGACGAGGAGTCTCAAAAGGTCGAGACATAAAGATTGATATATTGGAAGCCTATATTTGGATAGCGTAGTGTTCCCGAGAAATCGGATTTTACGGTATGTGGGTTACCGGAACCCCCTCGGGGAAGTATTGGGCCTTTTGGGCCTTAGTGGAGAAGAGAGAGGGCAGCCAGGTGGTGGCGCACGGCCCCCCTTGCCCCAGTCCGAATTGGACAAGGGAAGGGGGCGGCCGCACCCCTCTCCTTCCTTCTCTCCACCTCTTCCTTCCCCCCCTTCTCCTACTCCTACTAAGAAAGGAGGAGTCCTACTCCAGGTGGGAGTAGGACTCCCCTCTTGGCGCGCCCTCTTTGGCCGGATGCCTCTCCCCCCTTGCTCCTTTATATACGGGGGCAGGGGGCACCTCTAGACACAACAATTGATCTCTTGATCTCTTAGCCGTGTGCGGTGCCCCCTCCACCATAATCCACCTCGGTCATACCGTAGCGGTGCTTAGGCGAAGCCCTGCGTCGGTAGCAACATCATCACCGTCATCACGCCGTCGTGCTGACGGAACTCTCCCTCAAAGATCGGCTGGATTGTAGTTCGAGGGATGTCATCGAGCTGAATGTGTGCTGAACTCGGAGGTGCCGTACGTTCGGTACATGGATCGGTCGGATCGTGAAGACGTACGACTACATCAACCGCGTTGTGCTAACGCTTCCGCTTTCGGTCTCTGAGGGTACATGGACACACTCTCCTCTTGTTGCTATGCATCACCATGATCATGTGTGTGTGTGTGCGAGGAATTTTTTGAAATTACTACATTCCCCAACAAAGTGGTATTAGAGCCTGGTTTTATGCGTAGATGTTATATGCACGAGTAGAACACAAGTGAGTTGTGGGCGATACAAGTCATACCGCTTACCAAAGATGTCATACTTTGGTTCGGTGGTATTGTTGGATGAAGCGGCCTGGACCGACATTACGCGTACGCTTACGCGAGACTGGATCTACCGACGTGCTTTGCACATAGGTGGCTGGCGGGTGTCAGTTTCTCCAACTTTAGTTTAACCGAGTGTGGCTACGCCCGGTCCTTGAGAAGGTTAAAACACCACTAACTTGATGAATTATCGTTGTGGTTTTGATGCGTAGGTAAGAACAGTTCTTTCTCAACCCGTAGCAGCCACGCAAAACTTGCAACAACAAAGTAGAGGACGTCTAACTTGTTTTTGCAAAGCATGTTGTGATGTGATATGGTCAAGGCATGATGCTATATTTTATTGTATGAGATGATCATGTTTTGTAATCGACACTACAAGAAATATGTCAACTAGTGACCTTCATCGCTGCTGACCCTGGAAGAATTGGTCGTAGATCTATGACCATTTGAGATCAATTGGTCAAAACTTGTTCGGGGGGCTCCAAACCCTAAACTATAACGACCATTTTGGTCAGAAAGGTCGTAATTTCCTTACACGAAATGGTCATAAAGCAGATAGCACTGGTCCGCTGCCTTATTTCTAGCTGATCACGACCAATATAGATGGTCATAACCTTGTAAATTGTGGTGGGTTTCTATGACTAGGCGCCACCTCATCAGTTTTGCCTATGTGTCAAGTCCATGTGGAAATTTTTGCCCCAGGTTGTGAAGCAACCTATATTTCATCAATCCCAAAATTCCCAAAAAATCTCATAAATTCTTTGGGTCATACCTTCACAAATATGTAAAAAACCTTCCTTGCCTAGTTCAAAAATAATTCAACAATATTTATTTTCCTATTCTGCTCGTAATAACACTTTGTGAAGGAAGTACCACTTTGGCATGTCCAAATAGTATCCATTTTCTAGGGTGCTTTCCTATGCCCAAATAACCATCGTCCACCAAATGCCACCTCAATCCATTATTATTTTGAGCACAACTTCAACATTCGTATTTATATCCAGTGTGGTACTTTGCAAAGCAAGTACCACCTAGGCTCCTCCTTTTGAGCTGAAAATTTGTGAAGACGGTCTTCTTAGTAACTGATCATCCTCAGCCAAAACTCACGCCCATTAGCCATGTACATTTCCCGTACCACTAATCAAACACTTGGCTCCTAATTCATGTTTGAGCATCGATTGGTCTCCTCGTGAGAATCTTATGTTGTAATTTTCTTCCTAGCACCTACCTGGGGAGTGCCCAACCCACTAGACATGCCTAGGCTGCCCAGAACACATGGAAATGCCACGGTCACGCGGTGACCACGCGGCGGGCATGCGAGTTTACACGCTCTAGAGTTGGGGGCCTCGGCCACCGCCCAAACCTCAATGTATCGCCACCAAACCATGTATTTATGATTAAATAGGTACTTATGTAACTAGAAATGATTTTTGGAAAAAATAAATAGCAAACTATGAGGCAGCTGCAGTTCAAATTTGACACGCTTCCAACTAAATCGGCGGAAATTTGTCTTTTTCATGAGAGGTGAATCAAAACTTTTTACACCCAACCATTTTGTCAATTGTGCATTAAATATGTCCTAGTATTTTAGAAAATTGATTAGGTACAATTTTGCAACAATTATTTGGGAGGTCCTTCACAAAAAAACCTCCTTTTGGGCACTCGAAAAATGGAAAATGGTTTTTTCGTCTAAAGAAAATGAAAACTTCCTTAGGCAACATTTTTTGCATTCCAATATGCACCCTTGTGCACAATATGAGATCATTTGAACAAACTATGCCATGAATGTGGTCATAAGATTGATCATTTGGCTTGAAAGCCATTGATCTCCACACGTGATAGCTCGTTTCTGAGAAGACTTTTTTAAAATAATTGCCGTATTACAAGTTTATTATTTTTCTTGGGAACTTGGCCAATTAAAATGACACAATGCGAAGGTTTCCCAATTTTTTGATTTTTTTTTGAATTTTTTATGCCCATTTCAAAATGCGGTCAAAACGGCGGGAATGACCGTTCCTAGCTAGTGGTTGAATCTTGGAATTTTTTTTGGTGTTTCTATGGTTAAGTAGATACTTATACCTAGAAATGATTTTTGGACAAAATAAAGAGCAAACTACAAGGCAGCTACAGTTCAAATTTGACCCGCTTCCAGTTGAATCGGCGGAAATTTGTCTTTTTCACGAGAGGTGGATGAAAACTTTTTACACCCAACCATTTGGTCAATTGTGCATTAAATATGTTCTAGTATTTTAGAAAAATTATTTGGTACAATTTTGCAACAATTATTTGGTAGGTCCTTCACAAAAAAGCCTCCTTTTGGGCACTCGAAAAATGGAAAATGGTTTTTTCGCCCAAAGAAAATGAAAACTTCCTTAGGCAATATTGTTTGCCATTCCAATATGCACCCTTGTGCACAATATGATATCATTTGAACAAACTATGCCATGAATGTGGCCATAAGATTGATCATTTGGCTTGAAAGCCATTGATCTCCACACGTGATAGCTCGTTTCTGAGAACACTTTTTTAAAAATAATTGCCGTATTACAAGTTTATCATTTTTCCTGGGAACTTGGCCACATATAATGACACAATGCGAAGGTTTCCCAATTTTTTGATTTTGTTTGAATTTTTTATGCCTGTTTCAAAATGTGGTCAAAACGGCGGGAATGACCGTTCCTAGCTAGTGGTTGAATCTTGGAATTTTTTTGGTGTTTCTATGGTTAAATATATACTTATGTACCTAGAAATGATTTTTGGAAAAAAATAAAGAGCAAACTACAAGGCAGCTATAGTTCAAATTTGACCCGCTTCCAACTGAATCGGCGGAAATTTGTCTTTTTCACGAGAGGTGGATCAAAACTTTTTACACCCAACCATTTGGTCAATTGTGCATTAAATATGTCCTATTATTTTAGAAAAATGATTTGGTCCAATTTTGCAACAATTATTTGGTAGGTCCTTCACAAAAAAACCTCCTTCTGGGCACTTGAAAAATGGAAAATGGTTTTTTCATCCAAAGAAAATGAAAACTTCCTTAGGCAATATTGTTTGCCATTCCAATATGCACCTTTGCGCACAATATGAGATCATTGGAACAAACTATGCCATGAATGTGGCCATAGGATTGATCATTTGGCTTGAAAGCCATTGATCTCCACACGTGATAGCTCGTTTCTCAGAACACTTTTTAAAAATAATTGCCGTATACAAGTTTATTATTTTTCTTGGGAACTTGGCCACATATAATGACACAATGCGAAGGTTTCGCAATTTTTTAATTTTTTCAAATTTTTATGCTCGTTTCAAAATGCGGTCAAAACGGTGGGAATGACCGTTCCTAGCTAGTGGTTAAATCTTGGAATTTTTTTGGTATTTCTCTGATTACATAGATACTTATGTACCTAGAAATGATTTTTGGAAAAAATAAAGAGCAAACTACGAGGTAGCTACAGTTCAAATTTGACTCGCTTCCTGCTGAATTTGCGGGAATTTGTCTTTTTCAGGAGAGGTGGATCAAAACTTTTTACACCCAACCATTTGGTCAATTGTGCATCAAATATGTCCTATTATTTTTAGAAAATTTATTTAGTACAATTTTGCAACAAATATTTGGTAGGTCCTTCACAAAAAGCCTCTTTTCGGGCACTCGAAAAATGAAAAATGAATTTTCCGTGCAAAGAAAATGAAAACTTCGATCCTTAGGTAACATTGTTTGCCATTTCAAGATGTACCATTGTGCATAATATGAGATCAATTGTTTGAATTTTTCATGTGAAAAAGTAGAAGAAAAACAAAAGAATGCCGAGGTAGATGCTTTTTTGAAGCATAATTTGTCTTGTAGATGAGAGGTGGATCGAAAGCATTTTACATCTAAAGATTTGGTCAACTGTACATAAAATGCCGTCTTATAGTTTCAAAAAATGGAGTGGTGTTGTAAACATTTTTGGCACTCCGAAAATAGAAAATGACCCCCCCACCTAAAAACTCATTTCTCATAACAATTTTAAAAAAATATTTGTCTTATTCCAATTACAAGTTTGTTAGTTTTCCTAGAAACTATGTCACATTTGGTGACACAATGAGAATTTTCTTTTTGAATTTCTCATATCATAAAATTGTTTATATGATTCAACACCTTTTTTTTTGAAAAAATATAGTTTAACACCTTATTTTTAGTCAAACGACCAATTTAGAAGGTCATAACATGTATTGGGTTCTGATTGGTACATGGAAATGTCACGCGGATCGTGCTCAAACACCGTCGGATGCTCTCGGATCGGACGGCAACCCTTTCTCCCTCACTCCCTCCCCCTATTTGTCTCAAAAAAATAAAAATAAAAAAGGAAACTCCCTCACCCTCTCACCCCACGAACCGTAGCGCTCCAGATCCACCTCACACGCTTCCTCTCCCACATCGCCGCCGCCACCCCGCCGATTCAGATTCGACACCGCCGCCCGCGCCCGCGCACCACCGCCCGCTCCTCCTCGCCTCCCGGAGGACGTCCGCCGCTCTTCCTCCGCCCGTCCCAGAGGCCTCAGTCGGCGCCCTCCGCCGCATGACCGCCACGCTTGTCCCGCCCTCGGCGCCGCACCTCCATTGCCATCTTTGCTGGCTCCTCGCCGATGCCTCCGCCCCTTCCTTGTCCAGCGCGCCGCTCGGGAACGAGCACTGGAAGGACCTGGTGGTCGCCGCCCGGGACGGCGTGCTCATCCTGTGGCCTGAGACTGAGGCCGTCGTGGACATGGTCGCCACCACCGACTGCGAGCGGGGGTCCTGGTCCTCTCCCTCGTCGTCCTCGGCGATCGTGGCTTGGCGCCATCATCGTGCCCTGCGTCGACGTCTCGATCAGCTTCACGGATCGCCGTGTTCACGGTACGCACGCACACATGTCTGAAATCCATAGTCAACAGTTTGGTGTACGCGCTGACTACTGAGTGATGAGCCATGCGTGTGGTTGTGCTTGTGCAGAGGTTGGTCAAAGAGGGCTGGAGTTTATGCCGTTCCTGCTGTCCTTGTCCGTGTTCCTCTTCGGCACCTCCAGGTTTATCTACGCCCTGCTCGGCCTCGACCCCTTCATCTTCGACCTCATCCTGGTGAGATTTCCATCCAACCCTCCCCGTCCCCATGGTGCTCTTTCTAGTTAGTACTCGTCCGCGAGAGTTGCAGTACCAACCATTAGAATCCTCTTTCTATTATTTAGTACGTCTCCCACTGTCGACTTGTTGCGCATAAACATCACCGTTGATTTGCTTGATATTCTGGTATAGGATCATCATATATTGAAATCTGGGACTTGTTTGAGATTTCAGACTCCCTATTTCGGGGCAGCAACAAGGAAATTTAAGGCCTGTTTGTAGTGATTCACAAGGATTTGCAGCAACTCTTATTTTTGTGTACTTAATACGGAGGTTGCAGCAACTCTTCTACAACACTAGAGTTTTGTTTCCCTAGGTACTGCATATTTTGTTTAGCTTGAGGTTTTGTATGCACTAGTAATACTCTGTTTAGCTTGAGGTTTGAAGCTCTAGTATGCTTAGAGTGACCGGTTTCATTAGTCTCTTAATCGACAAGTGAACTGGACTACTTTACTGTATTTCCGTCATACTCCTTTCATTTATTTAGTGACTGCAGACTGGGAAAATGCCATGTGTACCTTAATCCTTGTGGTTCTCATTCGTTCCCGGTTTGGTGAGCTTGCCCTGAGGTCTGTGGCTGCGTCCATGGACTAGGCCCATGGTGGTGAGGGACTACTACGACGTGCTCGGCGTGAAGAAGGACGCCGGCCAGGGTGAGATAAAGAAGGCGTATTATGCGGTATGGCTCGCTACAATTGGGTCTAGCACTTATATTGTAATCTTTGGCTTGTCTAAGACTGAACTTGAAGGCTGCTTATGGGTAGTAATTTTACTTGGTAGATGCTCGAGGGCAAAAACACACACATTATGTACTAAATGTGGTTGCGTAAGCTCCTGCTTAGAAATCAAATCTTTTTGCTGCAAACATTTTACAATGGTACGATCAGAAATCTCTGGTGGAGCAATCCTTTTTGCTGCAAACATTTTACCTTCCAATGCTTGGTGGTAGCCACTGTCCAAAAATAAACGAATTATTTAGACTTCATGCTTATTAGGGGGTGTGTTCTTCTGATTTGTGATTCTGATAGGACTTCTGCTCGTACCATTGGTCGATTCTGTCCAACTGAATTGATGATACAGAGCACTAAACACTTAGGAAAAGTACTTGGCTGTGTGCAAAATTTGCTTTTACAAGAACTAATTTTTTCTATCTCTAATTGATGCTGACGACAACAGTTATGTTCTATCTCTGATTTGCTGATGACATCTCCATTCATTTCATCCAGTGAGAAAACATGGCACCATCCATGAGTCTTGCAGCGAAAGGTCTGCTCCCCTTTGGAGCACTCCCCTCGAGCGGCGTCGCGCAGAGGTCGGTGTCCGTGACTGCCTCACTGGAGCACAAGAGCGATTATAAGAGGAAGCTCCTGAAGTGGTTGCCTCCCTGGCCTTACCGCTGCTGCTGGTTGCTTCCCCGTCCCCTTCCCCTACAGTGCTATATTGCATCACTAATCTGCACTGTTTGGTGTGTCTCATTCCTAGTATTGTTTTGTTCAACCACATTGCCAGTGTTCAGAAATGACGCCTACTCACTATGCAAATGCATGCAACATAATCTGAAATTCATTAAGTTTGACTGTGTGTAAACACTATAGTGTACAACTATCTACTTGTTTCACTATTCAGTTTGTCACCCATTCAGCTTTCTTACTGGGGCATCTTTCTTGTGAGAGTTTACTTGATAGTACAGTATGTTAGGAGAAACTACCATGTCTCCGAAATGAATAATTGATCACTCTTTATACACATACAACTCCGTTTCTTTCATATAAGTTCTGCTGCCTTTCTTTAGGTTGAGCTACTGCCCTGTTAATTACTGTAACAAACATTATCATTTGCCAGTTTGTTCTGTGTTGAGAACTGGCCAATAAGTTTTGTTTGCCAATTAGCTTTCTATGTGCATGATGTTAATCCCCATTTTACTAATTTCTGAATCAAACATTATAATTTCTGTCCCCAACAAGTCGCGGCGCGTTGTTCTCTTTTTGTTCAGTTAGCTCTGTCAAATATAATCAACCTGCCTATGTTCCATTTTGCTATTTGTACTTAGGTAGAAAAAGCTAAATTCTGTACATGAACATGTAATGCTGAAGCTATATTGGTTGCTTGTTTCTTAATTTTTTCTTCTGTAATGATGATCTGAAATGCCACGCAGGTCACTATTGGTGCTGTTGCTGCTGTGGTTATTGGAGGTGTTGCTGTTGCAGCTGTCGGAGCTGCCGTTGGGGCCCCAAAAGGTAACCTTCATCAGCCACAACCCCACAACAATGGCTCAAGGTTTTGTGCCCCATCACCCCTCTTTCTAAATTACTGAAATGAACCAAGATCTCATATATTTAGGAACAGAGGTAGTAGTAAGGTTAAAATCGAACAACAAGGGATGTTTCTAATTTGGTTATGCTAGAATAATGCATAAACTCATGGTATTCTTGGATGTTACTCTAAGTTGTCAAAATGATAGTAAAACCTAGGCTCTTGCATGGTTCTTGAATTAATTTTTCTATTTTATTGCTAACAAATATTGCCTATGTTGAGACTCTAAACATGTGGATGTTCCTCTCATTTACAGGAATTCTACCCGAAGAAATTCGGAGAAAGCTTGAAGCCCTAGTTAGCGACTTGCTTTATATGTTATTGACTTGTAATGCTAAATTTGTTGAGAATTTTGATGTACTGTTGCACATGTTACTCGAATGCTGGTAGTTATGTACATATACTCACTATATTATCCGTTGTTTACTTGAAATGCATTCTTGGGCTGAAAGTGGCTGAAAAAGTATATGTTGTATTGAATTTGTGCTGATTGTGTATGTCTATTCTACAAAAGAAGAGGCATGGTCCAAATGGAAGAAGTACTAAAATGTCTACTGGACCTAACCTATTTGGGCTTTGAAAAGAGGCCCGAAACATACTGGCAGCAATTAAGGATGAAAATTAAATTGAAATGCGTAAAAAAGGCCGATGCCCAAAAAAGAAACAGATAGTAAAAGGCCATGGCCTAGAAAAAAATGCTAAAATGTTGGGCTTGGCCCGTGAAGTTGACCAAAAATTGATAGGAAAAAATATAAAAAGGCTAAATTATTGGGCTAGGCCCATGTAGAACAGTGAATCGGACCGAGCTGAATCTTATCAACGACCTTTTCAATTGGTCACATTTTTGCCACGTCAGATTGCCACATCGGATCCGATGTGGCCTGGGCAGACATCCAGTGACCAAAACAAAAGGTCATGGGTTCCACGACCTTCTGTTTTAGTCGTAAACGTCTATGACCTTCTCACATAGAAGGTCATTAATTTCAGTTTACGACCGCCAGCTTTTGACCTTCTGTTTTTGGTCACAAAAAGGTCGCAAATGAAAAACTATGACATTTCAGCGGCCAATAGTGAGCGTCCCAAGTTGACATATTTCTTGTAGTGCAAGTTATCGGCAACTGGCAGGAGCCATATGGTTGTCGCTTTATTGTATGCAATGCAATCGCCCTGTAATTGCTTTACTTTATCACTATGCGGTAGCAATATGTAGCGACCAGACCTCAAGCGATCGATCTCTGTGCATCGCTGTCATCCTCGGATCGATAATGCTGACACGCATACGACTTGAAGGATTTATAACAGAGTAGAAATCACACACTTATTACATCGAGTGTCTCAAAAGAGAACTTATTACAATAAATATGGCTTAAGGCCATCTAATAACGATAACAACGGAAGGCTTGGAAGATAAGCGAATCCATCAACTCCAACGACATCACTGAGTATAGAACCAATGCACCCTAAAGGCACCTTACTGTCGTTCTAAAAGTCTGCAACATGAACGTTGCAGCCCGAAACGGGTCAAGACATGGAATATGCCGCAATGTAACACATAGAGAGTAATGAATGTAAATAGGCTATACTACATGCATATATGGCTGGTGGAAAGCTCTATGGTTATAGTTTTGCATAAAGCCAATTTTTCCTCATCAAAGGAATAAATTTTGTTTAACTATCATGGTGGTTGTTAAACATTGAGAATGGTTGACAGCATTCTCAATCCAAATTAAGTAACATCATTAAAACCCAACAATTTTTATTAAAGTAACATGATGAGATTCACATGATAATCCAAGTACTAGATACTCAAGATGTCCATAACCGAGGACACGGTTAACCATGATTAGTTTATACACTCTGCAGAGGTTTGTGCACTTTTCCCCACAAGACTCGATCTCCTCCGTTGGGATTCTCGCACTACAAGGTGTTTGAGAAACGGATGACCGAGACATAGTCTTTCAGAAGAGCTAGCACCTTACGATGGGTAGACCGTTACACCTACATCCCCTACATCTGCTAGTCTACCACTATAAGAGTTCGCAAGAATTAATCAACTATGCTAGAGCCCATAGTAGCTTGTGGCTGCACACGGAAGTATCTAGCATGAATAATCTCATGATCCCTTTGAGCCTGGGTGGCGGTCCATAAAGAAAAACAGGCAATCCTGGAATAACCAGGTACCTGAATCCACCCAGATGTGTATTAAAGTTGCCCCTTAAATAAACCATTAATTAACAAACTCACATCTGTCATGGATACACTCACCCAATCCACGTCTACTAGCATAGCATGGCAATATAAGCAAACGTAGAAGTAACTCCTAAGGGTTTGATAATAAACAAGTAATAGGTACTACCTCATCTACTTTCCCAAAACCCACAATTTAATTAGATCCTAATCATGCAATGTTTGAGGACAGATCTAATGCATAAAAACGGGGTATGAAAGGGACATGATCAAAGTGTTACTTGCCTTGCTGATGATCCGTGAAACCTAGAGATTCGAACTAGCAAGCGGCGCACTCCGGGTACTATATCGCAAACAAACAAGCATACAATAAGTACTCATCTAATGCACAGGTAAAACTCAAATAAGAGATCTAACCAGAAAGTTCAACTTAAGAACTCCGGTTTGCAAAAAAAAAAGAATCAAATCAAACGAAGCAACGAAAGACAAACGGCGAGAGAAATAAGCTTCATTTACTAATCTGGATCTAAGTCAAATTTTACAGAAGCAAAAACTCGTTTGAGTTGGTTAAATAGAAAGAGGGTTTCGGGATCAGACTCTAGGCGCTTGAATCGCCTGATTCCGATAAACGAGCGAAAGGTTATACGAAAACGAAAATCGGATCAGAAATCGCGATCAGAAATAATCGCGGAAAATCCGTGAAAAAGAAAAACGATGAATATGCTAACAAACAAACGTTCGCTGTCTGCGGCTAAACTACGAAAACCGTTCATTATAACGAACGTACGGACGAACGTCCGCTAAATAAACTAAACCGATCTAATAAAAACCGGGCTTCGCGAAAACCGCGGCGCGGCTACCTCGGGTCGGGTCCGAGGGCGGCGGCGTGAGCCAAGCGAAGGCGCTCGGCGAGGGTGGGGGTTCAAGGCAGGCGGCGGATTGGGACGGCACAAGCAAGGGCGGCGAGGCGCTTAGGGTTCAAGGCCTCCGGCTTATAAGGCCGGGCCAGAGTCCGGCGGACACGGCCCGTAGGTCGGTTATGCTTTTTTAAATAATTACGTGCGGGAAAACAAACAAAAGAAATACTAAACAGACTCCAAAAATCCTGAAATAAATTTTCCCTGACTTCTAAAATCAAGCCGGACAAGATGAACATTTATTTAGGGCCTAAATACAATTTTGAAAAACGCGCATTTTTCCAAAATTCAAATAAAATAGCAATAAAACTCTAAAATAAAACTTATTTGATTTTTTCATTAAATCCTCAATATTCCTTTATTTTGGGAAAGTCATTTTATTCCCTCTCTCTTATTTTTATAATTGGAATAATTGAAGATAAAATAAATAAAATCAAATGATCCTATTTTCAAAACTTGAGAAAACTCAAATATGAAAATAAGGAAATCCCCAACTCTCTCCGTGGGTCCTTGAGTTGCGTGAAATTTCTAGGATCAAGCCAAAATGCAAAAAAATATGATATGCAATGATGATCTATGTATAACATTCCAAATTGAAATTTTGGGATGTTACAAACCTACCCCTTTAAGATGAATCTCACCTCGAGATTCGGGTTAGCTAGAAAATAGGTGAGGGTGGTCCTTCAGCAGATCTTCCTCTCGCTCCCAGGTGGCTTCATCCTCGGTGTGGTGGCTCCACTGAACTTTACAAAACCTGATAACCTTGCTGCGGGTGACTCGGCTAGCATACTCAAGAATCTTGACTGGTTTCTCCTCGTAGGTCAAATCACTACCCAACTGAATCGCTTCCAACGACACTGTATCTCTCAGCGGTATATCAGCCATCTCTGCGTGGCACTTTTTCAACTGGGAAACGTGGAACACATCGTGAACTCCTGACAATCCTTCGGGTAACTCCAACTTGTAAGCAACTTCTCCCATACGCTCCAAAACTTTGTATGGTCCCAGAAAACGTGGCGCTAATTTTCCCTTAACTCCAAAGAGCTTAACTCCTCGAAGAGGGGATACACGCAGATAAACTCGCTCCCGACTTCAGAACTGTCTCCTTGCGTTTAGAATCCGCATAGCTCTTCTGCCTGGATTGGGCTACCTTGAGCCTATCGCGAATCAATTTCACCTTTTGTTCAGACTCCTTAATCAAATCTGGTCCAAACAACTGGCGTTCTCTAACCTCATCCCACAACAGCGGGGTTCTGCACCTCCTTCCGTACAAGGCTTCGAAAGGGGCCATCTTCAAACTGGATTGATAACTGTGGTTGTAAGAGAACTCTGCATACGGCAAATTGTCGTCCCAACTAGATCCATAATCTAGCGCACAAGCTCTCAGCATATCCTCCAAAATCTGATTGACTCTCTCGGTCTGTCCATCTGTCATGGATGAAAAGTCAGATCTTGAACTCTAGTCCAATTCCCAAAGTTTCGTAATCGATTCCGTAACTTTGAGGTAAACCGGGTTCCTCTATCTCGATACAATGCTCCTCGACTCCATGCGCATATACGATCCTGGTCATGTATATCTTAGCCAACTTGGCACCGCTGTAAGTAGTCTTCACCGATGAAATGAGCTACCTTCACAAACGATCGACTACAACCCAAATCGAGTCATAGCCTGAACGAGTCCCGGCAATCCCATGATAAAGTCCATGCCTAACTTATCCCACTTCCATTCGGTATCGGCAATGGTCAGTAACAATCCGGTGACTTCGATGCTCGCCTTCACTCTCTGACATACATCACAAACTGCTACATACTCTGCAATATCCTTCTTCATTCCGGTCCACCAGAAAGTATCTTTCAAATCCAAATACATCTTGGTATTTCCTGGGTGAATCGAATACGGTGAATCATGGGCCTCCTGCAGAATCAACTTCCTGATCTCCGGGTCATTAGGCACATAAACGCGGTCCTCAAACCATAAGGTATCGTGTTCATCCTCACGAAATCCTTTAGCTTTTCCTTTTCTCATTTTCTCCTTTATAGAGGCAATCTCCTTGTCAGTCTTCTGAGCTTCTCTGATCTTATCCATCAAAGTAGACTAAATCTCCAATGCTGCTACATAGCCTCTCGGAACTATTTCCAAACATAGCTCGCGAAGATCCTCGGCTAACTCCTTTGGTAACTCTCCGGTCATGAGTGTGTTGACATGGCTCCTGCCGCTCAACGCATCGGCTACTACGTTGGCCTTTCCGGGGTGATAATGCAATCTCATGTCATAATCCTTGATGAGCTCTAACCATCTCCTTTGCCTGAGATTTAACTTCTTCTGCGTGAAAATGTACTTCAAACTCTTGTGATCCGTGTACACCTCACAATGGTTTCCAATGAGAAAATGTCTCCAAGTCTTCAATGCATGCACTACGGCTGCTAACTCCAAATCGTGTGTAGAATAATTTAACTCATGGGGCTTAAGCTGTCGTGAAGCATACGAAACAACTCTTCCCTCCTGCATAAGTACTGCTCCAAGCCCTCGACATGATGCGTCACAATACACCTCATAATCCTTGCGCTGATCTGGCAGAATCAACACGGGCGATGTAAACAAACGTTTCTTCAACTCCCGGAAACTTGCCTCACATTCCTCAGTCCATTTGAACTTGGTATCCTTCTTCAACAACTCCGTCATAGGCTTAGCAATCTTCGAGAAATTCTCAATGAATCTTCAGTAGTATCCTGCCAATCCAAGAAAATTCCGGATCTCTCCAACTGTCGTTGGTGCTTCCCAGTTTGTCACAGTGACAACTTTGGTGGGATCCACTGCTATTCCTTCTCCGGATATAACATGTCCGAGAAATCCAACTTCCTTCAACCAAAACTCACATTTGCTGAACTTGGCATATAACTGGTGTTCTCTGAGCTTCTCAAGTATAAAACGCAAACGCTCCTTATGCTCCTCTTCATTCTTTGAGTAGACCAAAATATCGTCAATGAACACCACGACGAACTTATCCAGAAACTCCATAAACACTTTGTTCATCATGTTCATGAAATATGCAGGTGCGTTGGTCAGACCAAATGACATAATGGTATACTCGTACAGCCCGTACCTGGTGGTAAAAGCCGTCTTAGGTATATCCTGCTCTCGAATCTTCAACTGATGGTATCCTGATCGCAAATCGATCTTGGAAAATACCTTAGCTCCTTGCAATTGGTCAAACAAGTCGTTGATCATCGGCAACGGGTACTTATTCTTGATAGTTACTTCATTCAATCCTCGATAATCAACAACCATCCTCAATGATCCATCCTTCTTCTCCACTAGAAGTACTGGCGATCCCCAAGGTGAAGAACTTGGGTGCATAAAACCTTTATCCAGTAACTCCTTAATCTGCTTCTTAATTTCTTCCAAATCTTGTGCGGGCATCCGGTACGGTCTCTTAGATATCGGCCCGGTGCCTGGCAAAAGCTCAATAAAAAACTCAATGTCTCTATCCGGTGGCATGCCTAGCAACTCCTCTGGAAATACATCCGGGTAATCCTTCACCACTGGTACTTCCTCCTGCACAACTCCTGATAAGGAATTTACTTGTGTCCTCTTCGCATCATGCCTTGACACATACTTGATCCTTCTTCCTTCTGGGGTGGTAAGCAAAATCGACTTACTGGCGCAATCGATGTTTCCTCCATACATCGTTAGCCAATCCATACCCAGAATCACATCCAAACCTTGCGATTCCAGAATGATTAAATCCGAGGGAAAAACATGCCTACCTATACTCAATGGCACTTGAAAACATCCTTGACTGGCCATATACTCCGCTCCTGGTGAGCTTACTAACATAGGTGTTCTAAGAACCTTGGTGGGAAGTTTATACTTATCCACAAATCCCCTCGATATGTAGGAATGCGATGCACCAGTATAAAAAAGAACGATTGCAGTAAATGACTTAACCAAAAACTTACCAATTACTGCATCTGGCTGGGTTCAACCTCCTCCACGTTAACGTGGTTCACCTGTCCCCTGTTGAAAGGGTTCGGCTTCTTCCCAGAGCTTCCATTGCCATTTCCATTCTGGGCTTCAGGACATTCATTGGCATAATGTCCAGTCTTCTGACACTTAAAGCAAGTGACTTGGCTCAGGTCTCTCTTGGCTGGGGTTGACGGGTTGGTACGGTTCTGTCCGTTGCTTCCTCCATTCCCGTTACCATTCTTGGAGCCATTATGATTATGCACATTCCCTCCTCCATGGGTATGTTGAAATTGTCCTCCCGGTTTCGGGGTAAAGCGTAGCTTCTGCTGAGCTCTAGAATTGTACTTCCCTTGTCCATACTTCCTCTTGCGGTTTTCAATCTGCTGCTGCGTCCCTTCAATCATAAGAGCACGATCTACCAACTCCTGGTAGTTGTTGAAAGTTGCTACCATCAACTGCAT
Source organism: Aegilops bicornis (assembly GCA_021605145.1). Lineage (NCBI taxonomy): Eukaryota > Viridiplantae > Streptophyta > Magnoliopsida > Poales > Poaceae > Aegilops > Aegilops bicornis. Next base: position 842,238,976 of record CM038670.1, on the reverse strand, counting down.
GCTCAGCTCATCATTCAGTCCTTCCAGAAACTTCTCCTGCTTAGCTGTATCTTTAGCAACGTCATCTGGGCATAACATGCTAACTTACTGAAGTCCTCCACATACTGGCCTACAGTGCGTCCTCCTTGGCGTAAGTTGTGAAACTCACGCTTCTTCATGGCCATAGCTCCTGCTGAAACATGGGCAGTACGGAAAGCTTGTCAAACCGGGTCCCATGTGACAAGTGTCAATAGGGTGTGTGGCTGTGTAATTCTCCCACCATGATGTTGCGGGTCCATCAAGCTGATGTGCGGCAAAACGCACTCTCTCCGCATCTGTGCATCCTGCAGTGGCCAGCTCCCTTCCAACCTTGCGGAGCCAATCATCTGCAACAATCGGCTTGGTGCTACTGTAAAACACCGGCGGGTTCAGCCTCAAGAAACGGGTCAAATGGTCAATAGGTGGTGCTGGTGGGTTGTTGTTGTTGTTGTTGTTGTTGTTGTTGTTTTTGTTGTTGTTGTTGTTGTTGTTGTTGTTGTTGTTGTTGTTGTTGTTGTTGTTGTTGTTGTTGTTGTTGTTGTTGTTGTTGTTGTTGTTGTTGTTGTTGTTGTTGTTGTTGTTGTTGTTGTTGTTGTTGTTGTTGTTGTTGTTGCCTTGGTTCTGTACTAGTGCTTGCATCAAGACATTCTGCTGCTGAATCAACTGAGTGATCTCCGGTGGGAAAACAAATCCGGTGTCGCGTCTCGGAAGCATCTGATGGGTTTAGAATAGATGAGAATATAGAATAGAATAAGGTCTAGAGAGAAAACACTACCCATATGCACATGAGACAAATATCAATCAATATCACTTCAATCAATTCAAACAAGGGCATGCAACGGTCTAACTATCGTTATAAAAGTGCTCGGACTATACTAGATACATGGGGGAAATACTACTACTGTTATGGTGGTCGACTAGAAAAACTGCTCCGATGAAGACTCCATGATATCCGCTCTCGCTTCATCAACATAGTCACCATCGGCGTAAATGCAGGTCCGAGTCGGTGTAAATGGATGATGATATAGTTCTTCGGGCAAGTGGAATCTTCATCTTCTCCTCCTGGCGCGGGGTCTCCCATGAAAACTCCTAGCTTCCTGGTTAGGTCGTCATTCTTCTCCACTAATACTTCGATTTCCTCCATATAATCTTCGCGTGTAGCCTTGAGTTCTTCCTACAGCTCCGTGATCTTGGTCAAGGCCTTCTACAGATCTATCATGCTCACAAGACATCCTGATTTTCCTGGCGCCGAATGTGCTGGTTTAATTCTGGATAAAGCTGCGATCGATCTATCCCTCCCGGTGCCGATCATCTCCCATTGCTCATCTCGGCGCCCACAAATCTGGTAGATAGTGTCCTTGAGATCATTGTGGTAAACTTCTCCAATGCGTCCCATGGTGATGTGAGCTGCCATACTCTTTCCTAGACTCCTCGTTGGTGTATCAAAAGAAAACTCTATGGGCTCAGTGACTGGCGCGAATGTCCTTCCTGGAACTTGAACTTGAATCATCCAGCGCTCCTCTTCGGGTAAAGTGGCGTTGTAGGTCCCGGTGAAGCTTGGTACTCCGATGTTCAGGTATCTAGTGACTTCCTTCAAGTGGCATCCAAAGGGCGTATATTCATCCGGTTGCGTGAACTTGTTCCTTGCATCCGCCATCCTAAAAGAGTAGAAAAGATGAGGAGTTAGAAAAGAGAAGAGTGAGTAGTGATCTAGGGCTTTTAGCTTAGTGGTCGTGTCCTACAGTCAGCGTGTGCTCTGATACCATCTTTGTAGCGACCAGACCTCAAACAGTCCGATCTCTGTGCATCAATGTCATCCCTGGATCAGTAATGCTGACACGCATAGTACTTGAAGGATTTATAACAGAGTAGAAATCACACACTTATTACATCGAGTGTCTCAAAAGAGAACTTATTACAATAAATATGGCTTAAGGCTATCTAATAACGATAACAGCGGAAGGCTTGGAAGATAAGAGAGTCCATCAACTCCAACGGCATCACTGAGTATAGAACCACGACCTAAAGGCACCTTACTCGTCAATGCGAAAAGTATGCAACATGAACGTTGCAGCCGAAAACGGGTCAAAGACATGGAATATGCCGCAATGTAACACATAGAGAGTAATGAACAGAAATAGGCTATACTACATGCATATATGGCTGGTGGAAAGCTCTATGGTTATAGTTTTGCATAAAGCCAATTTTTCCCTACTGCAAAGGAATAAATTTTGTTTAACTATCATGGTGGTTGTTAAACATTGAGAATGGTTGACAGCATTCTCAATCCAAATTAAGTAACATCATTAAAACCCAACAATATTTATTAAAGTAACATGATGAGATTCACATGATAATCCAAGTACTAGATACTCAAGATGTCCATAACCGGGGACACGGCTAACCATGATTAGTTTATACACTCTGCAGAGGTTTGTGCACTTTTCCCCACAAGGCTCGATCTCCTCCGTTGGGATTCTCGTACTACATGGTGTTTGAGAAACAGATGACCGAGACATAGTCTTTCAGAAGCGCTAGCACCTTACGATGGGTAGACCGTTACACCTACATCCCCTACATCTGCTAGTGTACCACTGTAAGACTTCGCACGACTTAATCAACTGTGCTAGAGCCCATAGTAGCTTGTGACTGTACACGGAAGTATCTAGCATGAATAATCTCATGATCCCTTTGAGCCTGGGTGGTGGTCCATAAAGAATAACAGACAATCCTGGAATACCACTACTAGGGAAAACCTTATACACAGAATCTTAGCAGCATCGCGGCACAAAAAGAAGCGCTACTGCTAATTAGCAGTAGCGCGGGTTTTTAACCCTCTCTACTACTAATCGGTCTCTATCATGCCCCCCGACACATGCCATAGTAGTAGCGAGGGGTATAAACCCATGGTACTACTAAGTTGATTTTAGTAGCGCGGTTTTATACCCCTCGCTACTACTAAGTACGAGGTAGGTGAAGTCGCCATATCCTCGGCCGAATCCCCATCTCCTCCCCCAAACCCCTCCTCTCTTCCACCACTCTCTCCTCTCACTTTCCATACGCTGTCACATGGACCTCTTGCCCATGCACCCATCCTCCACCATGGCGCCGAAAGAGGCCGCCGCCTCGCGCCACCAGCGTCTAGGAGCTCGCCGGTCTTTCACCGACGTTTAGGAGGCCGCTGCCCCGCACCACCACACCGGAGCACCTCGCCACCGGTGACTAGCTCCGCTGCTCCCTACATCACCTTCCTCTCTCCCATGGTTTTCCTTTTCTCTCTCTCCCTCTGGTTTGACTCACCCTCCCATGTCCATGCCCGTGTAGGTCGTCGCCATAGATGACCCAGAGCTATCTGGCATGGTCAGGAAGAGGAGCCCCACGCCGCGGCCTGGCTCTGGCATAGAAACGGGCCCTCTCCAACAGCCACTGTTGGATCTGGTCTTCCGCTGTCCGTTCATGCCTCCGGCGACACCAATCATCGCTAGATCTTACCATTGCTTCCATTGACAGCACGCACGGGATCGAGATTTTTTGTTTTTGAAAGTAATAGCGATGGCGGGGTATAAGACCCGCTACATCTAGTTAGCGATGGCGTTGTTTGTAACGCACGCCACAGCTAACCATGTATAGCGATGGCGTGTGTCAACATGCGCCATCGCTACAAGTTAGCTGTGGCGCCGTATCAGTAGCTCGGGCACCCGCGCTACTGATACACCCAAAACCCGCGCTTTTGCTAGGCTTTTACCTAGTAGTGTACCCAGGTACCTCAATCCACCCAGATGTGTATTAAAATTGCCACCTTAAATAAACCATTAATTAACAAACTCACATCTGTCATGGATACACTCACCCAATCCACATCTACTAGCATAGCATGGCAATATAAGCAGACGTAGAAGTAACTCCCAAGGGTTTGATAATAAACAGGTGATAGGTACTACCTCATCTACTTTCCCAAAATCCACAATTTAATTAGATCCTAATCATGCAATGTTTGAGGATTGATCTAATGCATAAAAACTGGGTATGAAAGGGACATGATCAAAGTGTTACTTGCCTTGCTGATGATCCGTGAAACCTAGAGATTCGAAGTAGCAAGCAACAGACCGTACTATATCTCAAACAAACAAGCATACAATAAGTACTCATCTAATGCACATGTAAAACTCAAATAAGAGATCTATCCAGAAAGTTCAACTTAAGAACTCCGGTTTGCAAAAAAAAAGAATCAAATCAAACGAAGCAACGAAAGACAAACAACGAAAGAAATAAGTTTCGTTTACTAGTCTGGATCTACGTCAAATTTTACCGAAGCAAAAACTCGTTTGAGTTGGTTAAACGGGAAGAGGGTTTCGAGATGAAACTCTAGGCACTTGAGTCATCTGATTCCGATAAACGAGCGAAAAGTTATACTAAAACGAAAATCGGATCAGAAATCACGATCAGAAATAATCGCGGAAAATCCGAGAAAAAGAAAAACGACGAACAGGCTAATGAACGAACGTTCGCTGTCTGCGGCTAAACGGAGAAAACCGTTCGTTAAAACGAACGTACGGGCGAACGTCCGCTAAATAAACTAAACCGAAAAAATAAACCGATCTAATAAAAAACGACGGTGGGTTTTTTTTAACCGGGTGGTTAACCGGCGAAAATCGGCGGCGGCGGCGGCTACCTCGGGGTCGGGGTCCGGCGAGGGCGGCGGCGTGCTCAGCGGGCGGGCGGCGGCTGTAGGGGGGTTCGGCGGGCGGCGGATCGGGCGGCGGCGGTGCTGGGCGGCGTGGCGGCGAGGCGGCGTGGGTGGTGAGGCGCCAGGTTCAAGGGAGGCCTCCCGGGTTATAAGGCCGGCCGGGCCAGGAGTCCGGGGCGGACACGGCCCGGTAGGTCGGTTGCGTTTTTTTTAAATAGTTACGCGTGAAAAAACAAAAAAAATAAATACTAAACGGACTCCAAAAATCCCGAAATAAATTTCCCCCACTTCTAAAATCAAGCCGGACAAGATGAACATTTATTTGGGGCCTAAATGCAATTTTGTAAAACGCGCATTTTTCCTAAATTCAAATAAAATAGCAATAAAACTCCGAAATAGAACTTATTTGATTTTTTATTAAATCCTCAATATTCCTTTATTTTGGGAAAGTCATTTTATTCCCTCTCTCTTATTTTTATAATTGGAATAATTGAAGATAAAATAAATAAAATCAAATGATCCTATTTTCAAAATTTGAGAAAACTCAAATATGAAAATAACGAAATCCCCAACTCTCTCCGTGGTTCCTTGACTTGCGTGAAATTTCTAGGATCATGCCAAAATGCAAAAAAATGATGATCTATGTATAACGTTCCAAATTGAAAATTTGGGATGTTACACAATAGTCGTAGAAGCAATAGTTGGCGAGACGACAACGATGCTACGATGGAGATCAAGGTGTCGCGCCGGTGACGATGGTGATCATGACGGTGCTACGGAGATGGAGTTCACTAGCTCAAGATGATGATGGCCATATCATATCACTTATATTGATTGCATGTGATGTTTATCCTTTATGCATCTTATTTTGCTTTGATTGACGGTAGCATTATACGATGATCTCTCACTAAAATTTCAAGATAAAAGTGTTCTCCCTGAGTATGCACAATTGCCAAAGTTCATCGTGCCGAGACACCACGTGATGATCGGGTATGATAAGCTCTACGGCCATCTACAACGGGTGCAAGCCAGTTTTGCACACGCAGAATACTTGGGTTAAACTTGACGAGCCTTGCATATGCAGATATGGCCTCGGAACACTGAGACTAAAAGGTCGAGCGTGAACCATATAGTAGATATGATCAACATAGTGATGTTCACCATTGAAAACTACTCCATCTCACGTGATGATCGGACATGGTTTAATTGATTTGGATCACGTAATCACTTAGATGATTAGAGAGATGTCTATCTAAGTGGGAGTTCTTAAGTAATATGATTAATTGAACTTAAATTTATCATGAACTTAGTACCTGATAGTATTTTGCTTGTCTATGTTGATTGTAGATAGATGGCCCCTGCTGTTGTGCCGTTGAATTTTAATGCATTCCTTGAGAAAGCAAAGTTGAAAGATGATGGTAGAAATTACACGGACTGGGTTCGTAACTTGAGGATTATCCTCATTGATGCATAGAAGAATTACGTCCTGGAAGCACCGCTAGGTGCCAGGCCTGGTGCAGATGCAACTGACAACGTTAAGAACGTGTGGCAGAGCAAAGCTTATGACTACTCGATAGTTCAGTGTGCCATGCTTTACGGCTTAGAACCGGGACTTCAACGACGTTTTGAACGTCATGGAGCATATGAGATGTTCCAGAAGTTGAAGTTAATATTTCAAGCAAATGCCCGGATTGAGAGATATGAAGTCTCCAATAAGTTCTACAGCTGCAAGATGGAGGAGAATAGTTCTGTCAGTGAACATATACTCAAAATGTCTGGGTATAACAATCGCTTGATTCAACTGGGAGTTAACCTTCTGGATGATAGTATCATTGACAGAATTCTTCAATATGCAAGGGCTTGATGATGAACTATAATATGCAAGGGATGGAAAAGACAATTCCCGAGCTCTTCGCAATGCTAAAGGCTGCGGAGGTAGAAATCAAAAAGGAGCATCAAGTGTTGATGGTCAACAAGACCACCAGTTTCAAGAAAAAGGGTAAAGGGAAGAAGAAGGGGAATGGCAAGAAGAACAACAAACAAGTTGCTGCTCAAGAGAAGAAACCCAAGTCTGGACCTAAGACTGAGACTAGACACTAGAAGCGGAACTGCCCCAAGTATTTGGCGGATAAGTAGGATGGCAAGGTGAACAAAGGTATATGTGATATACATGTTCTTGATGTGTACCTTACTAGAGCTCGCAGTAGCACCTGGGTATTTGATATCGTTGCTAATATTTGCAACTCGAAACAGGGACTACGGATTAAGCGAAGACTGGCTAAGGACGAGGTGACGATGTGCGTGGGAAATGGTTCCAAAGTCGATGTGATCGCCGTCGGCACGCTACCTCTACATCTACCTTCGGGATTAGTTTTAGACCTAAATAATTGTTATTTGGTGGCAGCGTTAAGCATGAACATTATATCTGGATCTTGTTTGATGCGAGACGGTTATTCATTTAAATCTGAGAATAATGGTTGTTCTATTTATATGAGTAATATCTTTTATGGTCATGCACCCTTGAAGAGTGGTCTATTTTTGTTGAATCTCGATAGTAGTGATACACATATTCATAATGTTGAAGCTAAAAGATGCATAGTTGATAATGATAGTGCAACTTATTTGTGGCACTACCGTTTGGGTCATATTGGTGTAAAGCACATAAAGAAACTCCATACTGATGGACTTTTAGAATCACTTGATTATGAATCACTTGGTACTTGCGAACCATGCCTTATGGGCAAGATGACTAAAGTGTCGTTCTTCGGAACAGTGGAGCGAGCAACAAATTTGTTGGAAATCATACATACTAATGTATGTGGTCCGATGAATATTGAGGCTCGCGGCGGGTATCGTTATTTTCTCACCTTCACAGATGATTTGATCAGATATGGGTATATCTACTTAATGAAACACAAGTCTGAAACATTTGAAAAGTTCAAAGAATTTCAGAGTGAAGTGGAAAATCATCGTAACAAGAAAATAAAGTTTCTACGATCTAATCGTGGAAGAGAATATTTCAGTTATGAGTTTGGTCTACATTTGAAACAATGCGGAATAGTTTCGCAACTCACGCCACCCGGAACACCACAACGTAATGGTGTGTCCAAACGTCGTAATCGTACTTTACTAGATATGGTGCAATCTATGATGTCTCTTACTGATTTACCGCTATCGTTTTGGGGTTATGCTTTATAGACGGCTGCATTCACGTTAAATAGGGCACCATCGAAATCCGTTGAGACGACACCTTATGAACTATGGTTTGGCAAGAAACTAAAGTTGTCGTTTCTTAAAGTTTGGAGCTGCGATGCTTATGTGAAAAAGCTTCAACCTGATAAGCTCGATCCTAAATCGGAGAAATGTGTCTTCATAGGATACCCAAAGGAAACTGTTGGGTACACCTTCTGTCACAGATCCGAAGGCAAGACATTCGTTGCCAAGAATGGATCCTTTCTAGAGAAGGAGTTTCTCTCAAAAGAAGTGAGTGGGAGGAAAGTAGAACTTGATGAGGTAACTGTACTTGATCCCTTATTGGAAAGTAGTTCATCACAGAAACCGGTTCCTGTGACACCTACACCAATTAGTGAGGAAGCTAATGATATCGATCATGAAACTTCAGATCAAGTTACTACTGAACCTCGTAGGTCAACCAGAGTAAGATCCGCACTAGAGTGGTAAGGTAATCCTATTCTGGAGGTCATGTTACTTGACCAAGGTGAACCTACGAACTATGAAGAAGCGACGGTGAGCCCAGATTCCGCAAAATGACTTGAGGCCATGAAATCTGAGATGGGATCCATGATTGAGAACAAAGTGTGGACTTTTGTTGACTTGCCCGATGATCGGCAAGCCATTGAGAATAAATGGATCTTCAAGAAGAAGACTGACGCTTACGGTAATGTTACTGTCTATAAGGCTCGACTTGTTGCAAAAGGTTTTCGACAAGTTCAAGGGATTGACTACGATGAGACTTTCTCACCCGTAGCGATGCTTAAGTTTGTTTGAATCATGTTAGCAATTGCTGCATTTTATGATTATGAAATTTGGCAAATGGATGTCAAAACTACATTACTATATGGATTTCTGGAAGAAGAGTTGTATATGATGCAACCAGAAGGTTTTGTTGATCCAAAGGGAGCTAACAAAGTGTGCAAGCTCCAGCGATCCATTTATGGACTGGTGCAAGCCTCTCGGAGTTGGAATAAACGCTTTGATTGTGTGATCAAAGCATATGGTTTTATACAGACTTTTGGAGAAGCATGTATTTACAAGAAAGTGAGTGGGAGCTCTGTAGCATTTCTGATATTATATGTGGATGAAATATTACTGATTGGAAATGATATAGAATTTCTCGATAGCATAAAAGGATACTTGAATAAAAGTTTTTTAATGAAAGACCTCGGTGAAGCTGCTTACATATTAGGCATAAAGATCTTTAAAGATAGATCAAGACGCTTGATAGGACTTTCACAAAGCACATACCTTGACAAAGTTTTGAAGAAGTTCAAAATGGATCAAGCAAAGAAAGGGTTCTTGCCTGTGTTACCAGATGTGAAGTTGAGTCAGACTCAATGCCCGACCACTGCAGAAGATAGAGAGAAAATGAAAGATGTTCCCTATGCTTCAGCCATAGGCTCTATCATGTATGCAGTGCATGTACCAGACCAGATGTGTGCCTTGCTATTAGCCTAGCAGGGAGGTACCAAAGTAATCCAGGAGTGGATCACTGGACAGCGGTCAAGAACATCCTGAAATACCTTAAAAGGACTAAGGATATGTTTCTTGTTTATGGAGGTGACAAAGAGCTAGTCGTAAATGGTTACGTCGATGCAAGCTTTGACACTCATCCGGACGATTCTAAATCGCAAACCGGATATGTGTGTACATTGAACGGTGGAGCTGTCAATTGGTGCAGTTCTAAACAAAGCATCTGCTACATCTCGAGATTGCGTTGGTTTTACCCGAAGAGGAGGGGATGATGCAGCACAGTAGCGTAAGTATTTCCCTCGGTTTTTGAGAACCAAGGTATCAATCCAGTAGGAGGCCACGCGAAAATCCCTCGTACCTGCACAAAACAATAGCTACTCGCAACCAACGCGATTAGGGGTTGTCAATCCCTTCACGGTTACTTACGAGAGTAGATCTGATAGAGATAATATTTTTGGTATTTTTGGTATAAAGATGCAAAGTGAAAAGTAAAAGCAAAGCAAGTAAATAAAGTGATGGAGATTGATATGATGAGAATAGACCCGGGGGCCATAGGTTTCACTAGTGGCTTCTCTCAAGAGCATAAGTATTCTACGGTGGGTGAACAAATTACTGTTGAGCAATTGATGAAATTGAGCATAGTTACGAGGTTATCCAGGCAATGATCATGTATATAGGCATCACGACCGTGACAAGTAGACCGAAACGATTCTGCATCTACTACTATTACTCCACTCATCGACCGCTATCCAGCATGCATCTAGAGTATTAACTTAAAAACAAAGTAACGCTTTAAGCAAGATGACATGATGTAGAGGAATAAATTCATGCAATATGATAAATACCCCATCTTGTTATCCTCGATGGCAACAATACAATACGTGCCTTGCTACCCCTTCTGCACTAGGTAAGGACACCGCAAGATTGAACCCAAAGCTAAGCACTTCTCCCATTGCAAGAACTACCAATCTAGTTGGCCAAACTAAACGGATAATTCGAAGAGACTTGCAAACATAACTTAATCATACATAAAAGAATTCAGAGAAGAATCAAATATTTTCCATAGATAAGTTGGATAATAAACCCACAATTCATCGGTCTCAACAAACACACCGCAAAAGAAGATTACATCGAATAGATCTCCACGAGAGAGGGGGAGAACATTGTATTGAGATCCAAAAAGAGAGAAGAAGCCATATAGCTACTAGCTATGGACCCGAAGGTCTGAAGTAAACTACTCACACTTCATCGGAGGGGCTATGGTGTTGATGTAGAAGCCCTCCGTGGTGGATGCCCCCCTCGTGAGCTCCTAACAGGCCCCAAGATGGGATCTCGTGGATACAGGAAGGTACGGCGGTGGAATTAGGTTTTTGGCTCCATTCCCGATCTGTTGGGGGTACGTAGGTATATATTGGAGGAAGGAGTACGTCGGTGGAGCATCAGGGGGCCCATGAGGCAGGCGCGCCTGTGGGTGGGCGCGCCCCCACCTCGTGACCGCCTGCACTCCTTGGAGTAGGGTCCAAGTCTCCTGGATCACGCTCTGAGAAGATCACGTTCCCAAGGTTTCATTCCGTTTGGACTCCGTTTGATATTCCGCTTTCTTGAAACACCGAAATAGGCAAAAAACAGCAATTACAGGCTGGGCCTCCGGTTTATAGGTTAGTCCCAAAAATAATATAAAAGTGGAAAATAAAGCCCACTATAGTCCAAAACAATAGATAAAGTAGCATGGAGCAATCAAAAATTATAGATACGTTGGAGACGTATCAGGTATCCCCAAGCTTAACTCCTGCTCGTCCTCGAGTAGGTAAATGATAAAAAGAGAATTTTTGATGCGGAGTGATACTTTGGCATAATTTCAATGTAAATCTTCTTAATCATGGTATGAATATTCAAATCCAAAAGATTCAAGACAAAAGTTTATATTGAAATAAAAATAATAATACTTCAAGCATACTAACAAAGAAATTATGTCTTCTCAAAATAACATGGCCAAAGAAAGTTATCCCTACAAAATCATATAGTCTGGCTATGCTTCATCTTCCCCAAACAAAATATTTAAATCATGCACAACCCCGATGACAAGCCAAGCAATTGTTTCATACTTTAGATTTTCAAAACTTTTTCAATCTTCATGCAATACATGAGCGTGAGCCATGGATATAGCACAATATGTGGAATAGAATGGTGGTTGTGGAGAAGACAAAAAGAGGGAAGATATTCTCACATCAACTAGGCGTATTAACGGGCTATGGAGATGCTCATCAATAGATATCAATGTGAGTGAGTAGGGATTGCCATGCAACGGATGCACTAGAGCTATAAGTATATGAAAGCTCAACAAAAGAAACTAAGTGGGTGTGCATCCAACTCGCTTGCTCACGAAGACCTAGGGCATTTGAGGAAGCCCATCATTGGAATATACAAGCCAAGTTCTATAATGAAAAATTCCCACTAGTATATGAAAGTGACAAAATGAGAGACTCTCTATCATGAAGATCATGGTTCTACTTTGAAGCACAAGTGTGGTAAAAGATAGTAACATCGTCCCTTCTCTCTTTTTCTCTCATTTTTTTATATTTTTTTATTTGGGCCTTTCCCCCTTTTTTTATGGCCTCTTTTTTTTCGTCCGGAGTCTCATCCCGACTTGTGGGGGAATCATTGTCTCCATCATCCTTTCCTCACTTGGAACAATGCTCTAATAATGATGATCATCACACTTTTTTATTTTTCTTACAGCTCAACAATTACAACTCGATTCTTAGAACAAAGTATGACTCTACATGAATGCCTCCGGCGGTGTACCGGGATATGCAATGAAACATGAGTGACATGTATGAAAGAATTATGAAAGGTGGCCTTGCCAGAAATACGATGTCAACTACATGATCATGCTAGCAATATGACAATGATGGAGCGTATCATAATAAACGAAATGGTGGAAAGTTGCATGGCAATATATCTCGTAATGGCTATGGAAATGCCATAATAGGTAGGTATGGTGGCTATTTTGAGGAAGGATATATGGTGGGTGATGATACCGGCGAAAAGTGCGCGGTATTAGAGAGGCTAGCAATGGTGGAAGGATGGGAGAAAGTGCGTATAATCCATGGACTCAACATTAGTCATAAAGAACTCATATACTTATTGCAAAAATCTAGAAGTTATCAAAGAAAAGTATTATGCGCATGCTCCTAGGGGGATAGATTGGTAGGAAAATACCATCGTCATTCCCCGACCGCCACTCATAAGGAAGACAATCAATAAATAAATTATGCTCCGAAGTTCATCACATAACGGTTCACCATAATGCATGCTATGGGAATCACAAACTTCAACACAAGTATTCTTTAAATTCACAACTACTCAACTAGCATGACTCTAATATTATCACCTTCATATCTCAAAACAATTATCAAGCATCAAACTTATCTTAGTATTCAACGCACTCAAAAGAAAGTTTCACATATCTTGAACACCAAGTATACTAACATTAAGCAAATTACCATGCTATTAACGACTCTCAAAATAATCTAAGTGAAGCATGAGAGATCAAGTTTCTTTAAAACAAATCCACGACCGTTTCTAAAAGATCTAAGTGAAGCACTAGAGCAAAAATTATCAAGCTCAAAAGATATAAGTGAAGCACTATGAGCAAAAACTATCAAGCTCAAAAGATATAAGTGAAGCACTATGAGCAAAAACTATCAAGCTCAAAAGATATAAGTGAAGCACATAGAGTGTTCTATCAAATTCTAATTCATATATGGCTCTCTCAAAAGGTGTGTACAGCAAGGATGATTGTGGTAAACTAACAAGAAAAGACTCAAATAATACAAGACGCTCCAAGCAAAACACATATCATGTTGGTGAATAAAAATATAGCTCCAAGTAAATTACCGATGGAAGTGGATTTAAAGAGGGATGCCTTCCGGGCATCCCCAAGCTTTGACTTTTTGGTGTCCTTGGATTATCTTGGGGGTTCCATGGGGATCCCCAAGCTTAGGCTCTTGCCACTCCTTGTACCATAATCCATCAAAAGAATTCACCCAAACTTGAAAACTTCACAACACAAAACTCAATAGAAATCTCGTGAGCTCCGTTAGAGAAAGAAAACAAAAGACTACTTTAAGGTACTGTAATGAAATCATTCTTTATTTATATTGGTGTTAAACCTACTGTATTCCAACTTCTCTATGGATTGTAAACTATTTTACTAACCGTAGATTCATCAAAATAAGCAAACAACACACGCAAAACAGAATCTGTCAAAAACAGAACAGTCTGTAGTAATCTGTAATTAACGGAAACTTCTGGAACCCAAAAAATTCTACCAAAATTTGAAGACCTGGAAAATTTGTTTATTGAGAAGCAGCAATTGGAATCAGTATTTTATCACGTTCTGGTTATTTTTAAAAATTCGGGCACTGAGCACAAAGATTCTGGAAATTACAGCAAGATCAAATAACTATCATCCAAGAACATCCGATAGGTCCAACTTGGCACAAACACTAATTAAAAGATAAAACCACATCTAAACAGAGGCTATATGAATTATTTATTCCTAAAAAGAACCAAAAACAAAACACACAAAATAAAATTGGGTTGCCTCCCAACAAGCGCTATCGTTTAACGCCCCTAGCTAGGCATGATAACAAGGATAGATCTAGGTATTGCCATCTTTGGTAGGCAATCCATAAGTGGCTCTCATGATAGATTCATATGGTAATTTTATTTTATTTCTAGGAAAGTGTTCCATGCCTTTCTTTAATGGAAATTGGAATCTAATATTCCCTTCCTTCATATCAATAATTGCACCAATCATTCTAAGGAAAGGTCTACCAAGAATAATAGGACATGAAGGATTGCAATCTATATCAAGAACGATAAAATCTACGGGAACATAATTCCTATTTACAACAATAAGAACATCATTAATTCTACCCATAGGCTTTTTAATAGTGGAATCCTCAAGATGCAAGTTTAGAGAGCAATCATCAAAATCACGGAAATCTAGCAAATCACACAAAGTTTTGGGAATAGTAGAGACACTAGCACCCAAATCACACAAAGCATGAAACTCATAATTTTTAATTTTAATTTTAATAGTAGGTTCCCACTCATCATGGAGTTTCCTAGGGATAGAAATTTTCAACTCAAGCTTTTCTTCATAAGATTGCATCAAGGCATCAACAATGTGTTCGGTAAAAGCCTTATTTTGACTATAAGCATGAGGAGAATTTAGCACGGATTGCAACAAGGAAATACAATCAATTATATAGAAATTTTCATAATGAAATTCCTTGATATCCAATATAGTGGGTTTAGCAACATCTAGATTTCTATTTCTTTCAATCCCACTTTTATCAATTTCATCATTAAGATCTAAAAACTCCGAATTCTTGGAACGCCTTCTAGGTAAAGGAAGATCATATTCAGTTTAATCAAGATTCATATTGCAAAACAAAGATTTAATAGGGGACACATCAATAACTTTTAGATCTTCATCTTGATTTTCATAGGAATTAGAAGAACACGCTTTAATAAAGGCATATTTGGAAGCACGCATCCTAGCGGTTCTTTCTTTGCACTCATCAATGGAAATTCTCATAGCTTTGAGAGACTCATTGATATCATGCTTAGGTGAAATAGATATAAGCTTTAAAGAATCAACATCAAGAGAAATTCTATCAACGTTCCTAGCCAAATCATCAACTTTAAGTAATTTCTCTTCAAGCAAAGCATTAAAATTCTTTTGTGAATTCATAGACTCTTTAACACTACTCTGAAATTCAGAGAGCATCTTATTAAAATTTCCATAAGAGTTGTTGTAGGAATTTTCATAATTATTAGAAGGATTACTAGGATAAGGCCTAGGATTAAAATTCTCTCTATACGTGTTGTTTCCAAAACTATTCCTACCAACAAAATTCACATCCATAGATTCATTATTATTCTCAATCAAGGTAGATAAAGGCATATTATTGGGATCGAGAAACACTCTTAGCAAATAAATTCATAAGTTCATCCATCTTTCCACTCAAAACATTCATTTCTTCTATAGCATGCACTTTTTTATTAGTAGATCTTTCAGTATGCCATTGAGAATAATTAACCATAATATTATCTAGATGTTTAGTAGCATCTCCTAAAGTGATTTCCATAGAAGTGCCTCCCGCGGCCGAATCTAAAAGATTTCTAGAAGCAAAATTCAATCCAGCATAATTTTTTTTGTATAATCATCCATAAGTAGGAGAATTACGTAGCATTAATTTCATTCTCTCCCAAGCTTGTGCAACATGTTCATGATCAAGTTGCTTAAAATTCATAATATCGTTCCTAAGAGAGATAATCTTAGCGGGAGGAAAATACTTAGAGATAAAAGCATCTTTGCACTTGTTCCAAGAATCAATACTATTTTTAGGCAAAGATGAAAACCACACTTTAGCACGATCTCTAAGAGAAAAAGGAAATAGCTTCAATTTAACGACATCATTATCGACATCTTTTTCTTTTGCATATCACATAAATCAACGAAGCCTATCAGATGAGTAGCGGCATCTTCGCCAGGAAGGCCGGCGAATTGATCTTTCATAACAAGATTCAACAAAGCAGTATTGATTTCACAAGATTCAGTATTGGCAAGAGGAGCAATCGGAGTGCTAAGGAAATCAATATTATTGGTATTGGTGAAGTAACACAATTTGGTGGCATCTTGAGCCATTGCGACGAACAAGAAAACTAACACACGAGCAAACAAAAGGCAAAGGGAAAAAGAGGAGGAGATTGGGAAAGAGAGGGCAAATAAAACGGAAAAGGTGAAGTGGGGGAGAGGAAAACGAGAGGCAAATGGAAAATAATGTAGTGCGAGAGATAGGGATTTTGATGGGTACTTGGTATGTTGAATTTTGCGTAAGCCTCCCCGGCAACGGCGCCATAAATCCTTCTTTCTACGTCTCGAGCTTGCGTTGGTTTTCCACGAAGACGAGGGGATGATGCAGCACAGTAGCGTAAGTATTTCCCTCAGTTTTTGAGAACCAAGGTATCAATCCATCAGGAGGCCACGCGCAAGTCCCTCGTACCTGCACAAAACAATAGCTACTCGCAACCAACGCGATTAGGGGTTGTCAATCCCTTCACGGTCACTTACGAGAGTGAGATCTGATAGAGATAATATTTTTGGTATAAAGATGCAAAGTGAAAAGTAAAAGCAAAGCAAGTAAATAAAGTGATGGAGATTGATATGATGAGAATAGACCCGGGGCCCATAGGTTTTACTAGTGGCTTCTCTCAAGAGCATAAGTATTCTACGGTGGGTGAACAAATTACTGTTGAGCAATTGAAAGAATTGAGCATAGTTATGAGGTTATCCAGGCAATGATCATGTATATAGGCATCACGTCCGTGACAAGTAGACTGAAACGATTCTGCATCTACTACTATTACTCCACTCATGGACCGCTATCCAGCATGCATCTAGAGTATTAAGTTAAAAACAGAGCAACGCTTTAAGCAAGATGACATGATGTAGAGGAATAAATTCATGCAATATGATAAATACCCCATCTGGTTATCCTCGATGGCAACAATACAATACATGCCTTGCAACCCCTGCTGTCACTAGGTAAGGACACCGCAAGATTGAACCCAAAGCTAAGCACTTCTCCCATTGCAAGAACTACCAATCTAGTTGGGAAACCAAACGGATAATTCGAAGAGACTTGCAAAGATAAATTAATAATACATAAAAGAATTCAGAGAAGAATCAAATATTTTCAATAGATAAGTTGGACCATAAACCAACAATTCATTGGTCTCAACAAACACACCGCAAAAAGAAGATTACATCGAATAGATCTCCACGAGAGAGGGGGAGAACATTGTATTGAGATCCAAAAAGAGAGAAGAAGCCATCTAGCTACTAGCTATGGACCCCGAAGGTCTGAAGTAAACTACTCACACTTCATCGGAGGGGCTATGGTGTTGATGTAGAAGCCCTCCGTGGTGGATGCCCCCTCCGACGGAGCTCCGGAACATGCCCCAAGATGGGATCTCATGGATACAGGAAGGTACGGCGGTGGAATTAGGTTTTTGGCTCCGTCCCCGTTCTGTTGGGGGTACGTAGGTATATATAGGAGGAAGGAGTACGTCGGTGGAGCGTCAGGGGGCCCACGAGGCAGGGGGTGCGCCCAGGGGGGGAGGGCGCGCCCCCACCCTCGTGACCTCCTCTGGCACTCCTTGGAGTAGGGTCCAAGTCTCCTGGATCACGTTCGGTGAGAAGATCACGTTCCCGAAGGTTTCATTCCGTTTGGACTCCGTTTGATATTCCGTTTCTTCGAAACACTGAAATAGGCAAAAAAAACAGCAATTCTGGGCTGGGCCTCCGGTTAATAGGTTAGTCCCAAAAATAATATAAAAGTGGAAAATAAAGCCCATTATAGTCCAAATGAAGAGATAAAGTAGCATGGAGCAATCAAAAATTATAGATACGTTGGAGACGTATCAGCGTCGTGACGGGATCTACGTGTGAAGCGGAATACATAGCTGCTTCGGAAGCAGCAAATGAAGGAGTCTGGATGAAGGAGTTCATATCCGATCTAGGTGTCATACCTAGTGCATCGGGTCCAATGAAAATCTTTTGTGACAATACTGGTGCAATTGCCTTGGCAAAGGAATCCAGATTTCACAAGAGGACCAAGCACATCAAGAGACGCTTCAATTCCATCTGGGACCAAGTCCAGGTGGGAGACACATAGATTTGCAAGATACATACGGATCTGAATGTTGCAGACCCGTTGACTAAGACTCTTCCATGAGCAAAACATGATCAGCACCAAGACTCCATGGGTGTTAGAATCATTACCGTGTAATCTAGATTATTGACTCTAGTGCAAGTTATTATTTATTTCCAAACATGCCCTAGAGGCAATAATAAAGTTATTATTTATTTCCTCATATCACGATAAATGTTTATTATTCATGCTAGAATTGTATTAACCGGAAACATAATACATGTGTGAATACATAGACAAACATAGTGTCACTAGTATGCCTCTAATTGACTAGCTCATTAATCGAAGATGGTTAAGTCTCCTAGCCATGGACATGAGTTGTCATTTGATTAACGGGATCACATCATTAGGAGAATGATGTGATTGACTTGACCCATTCCGTTAGCTTAGCACTTGATCGTTTAGTATGTTGCTATTGCTTTCTTCAAGACTTATACATGTTCCTATGACTATGAGATTATGCAACTCCCGTTTATCGGAGGAACACTTTGTGTGCTACCAAACATCACAACGTAACTGGGTGATTATAAAGGTGCTCTACAGGTGTCTCCGAAGGTACTTGTTGGGTTGTCGTATTTCGAGATTAGGATTTGTCACTCCGAATGTCGAAGAAGTATCGCTGGGCCCTCTCGGTAATGCACATCACTATAAGACTTGCAAGCATTGTGACTAATGAGTTAGTTGCGAGATGATGTATTACGGAACAAGTAAAGAGACTTGCCGGTAACGAGATTGAACTAGGTATTGAGATACCGACGATCGAATCTCGGGCAAGTAACATACCGATGACAAAGGGAATAACGTATGTTGTTATGCGGTTTGACCGAGAAAGATCTTCATAGAATATGTAGGAGCCAATATGGGCATCCAGGTTCCGATATTGGTTATTGACCGGAGACATGTCTCGATCATGTCTACATAGTTCTCAAACCTGTAGGGTTCGCATGCTTAAAGTTAGATGACGATCGATACTATGAGTTTTGTGTTTTTATATACCGAAGGTAGTTGGAGTCCCGGATGTGATCACGAACATGACGAGGAGTCTTGAAATGGTTGAGACATAAATATTGATATATTGGAAGCCTATATTTGGATATCGGAAGTGTTCCGGGTGAAATCGAGATTTTACCGGAGTACTGGGGGTTACCGGACCCCCCGCCCCCGGGGAAGTATTGGGCCTTTTGGGCCTTAGTGGAGAAGAGAGAGGGCAGCCAGGTGGTGGCACGTGGCCCCCCTTGCCCAGTCCGAATTGGACAAGGGAAGGGGGTGGTGGCCCCCCTCTCCTTCCTTCTCTCCACCTCTTTCTTCCCCCCTTCTCCTACTCCTACTAGGAAAGGAGGAGTCCTACTCCCGGTGGGAGTAGGACTCCCCTCTTGGCGCGCCCTCCCTGGCCGGCCGCCTCTCCCCCCTTGCTCCTTTATATACGGGGAAAGGGGGCACCTCTAGACACAACAATTGATCTCTTGATCTCTTAGCCGTGTGTGGTGCCCCCTCCACCATAATCCACCTTCATATCGTAACGGTGCTTAGGTGAAGCCCTGCGTCGGTAGCAACATCATCACCGTCATCACGCCGTCATGCTGATGAAACTCTCCCTCAAAGCTCGGCTGGATCGGAGTTCGAGGGACGTGATCGAGCTGAACGTGTGCTGAACTCGGAGGCGCCATACGTTCGGTACTTGGATCGGTCAGAACGTGAAGACGTACGACTACATCAACCATGTTGTGCTAACGCTTCCGCTTTCGGTCTACGAGGGTATGTGGACACACTCTCCCCTCTCGTTGCTATGCATCACCATGATCCTATGTGTGCCTAGGAATTTTTTTGAAATTACTACGTTCCCCAACAAATGTTGTGTACCTGAGCATGAACAAGAACAGATCCTACGCAAGTGCCACTCCGAGGCTTATGGAGGACACCATGCTGGAGATAGAACTGCACATAAGGTACTGCAATCTGGTTTTTATTGGCCTACTCTCTTCAAAGATGCCTGTAAGTTTGTCTTGTCTTGTGATGAATGCCAAAAAATTGGTAATATTAGTAGACGTCAGAAAATTCCTATGAATTATTCACTTGTTATTGAACCATTTGATGTTTGGGGATTCGATTATATGGGACCTTTTCCTTCCTCTAATGGGTATACACATATTCTAGTTGCTGTTGATTATGTTACTAAGTGGGTAGAAGCTATTCCAACTAGTAGTGCTGATCATAACACTTCTATTAAGATGCTTAAAGAAGTTATTTTTACGATGTTTGGAGTCCCTAGATATTTAATGACTGATGGTGGTTCACATTTTATTCATGGTGCTTTCCATAAAATGCTTGCTAAGTATGATGTTAGCCTTATAATTGCATCTCCATATCATCCTCAATCTAGCGGTCAAGTAGAATTGAGCAATAGAGAGATTAAATTGAGTTTGCAAAAGACTGTTAATAGATCAAGAAAGAATTGGTCTAAGAAACTTGATGATGCATTATGGGCTTATAGAACTGCTTATAAGAATCCTATGGGTATGTCTCCATATAAAATGGTTTATGTAAAAGCATGTCATTTACCTCTTGAACTAGAACATAAGGCATATTTGCTATTAAAGAGCTCAATTATGATTTCAAACTTGCCGGTGAGAAGAGGTTATTTGTCATTAGCTCGCTTGATGAATGGAGAACCCAAGCCTATGAAAATGCCAAGTTGTTTAAATAAAAGGTTAAAAGATGGCATGACAAGAGAATACAAAAGCGTGAGTTTAATGTAGGTGATCATGTTTTGCTATACAACTGTCGTTTAAGATTCTTTGTAGGAAAGTTTCTCTCTAAACGGGAAGGTCCTTACATCATCGAGGAGGTCTATCGTTCTGGTGCCATAAAAATCAACAACACCGAGGGCACAAATTCGAAGGTGGTGAACAACCAAAGAATCAAACATTATATCTCAGGTACTCCCATAAATGTTGAGACCAATATAATTAATACTGTAACACCGGAGGAGTACATAAGGGACACTTTCCAGAACGCTTTCGCACCACAAAAAGGAATAGGTATGTGGTACAAGAGGGTAAACCGACTCCAAAACTGTTCTAATAGCAATTTTTCTCCGTTTTGGAATATTTAAAATATTAGGAAAATTAAAAGTAGTCCGAAAGAGACACGAGGCCACCACAAGGGTGGAGGGCGCGCCCTACCCCCTGGGCGTGCCCCCGACCTTGTGGCCACCCCGTGTGCCCTCCGAACTCCGTTTTCTTGCACAATACTTCTTTTGGTTGGTAAAAAAGCATTATATAATATCCCGAAGGTTTTGACCAAGGTACCACAGCAATATCTCCTATTCTTGTTTCGAGCTGTTTTTCTGACAGATCTAGATCACCATGATATCTCCAAGCGCCCCCAAGGACAATTTTTTCGAGAAGGTCATCAATCCTTACCTCGCGGAGGTGCTGCGACACCCTCAAACCATTGAGATACGTGAGGGGGTGCTGCACATCCGCGATGTTGAGGCGTCGAAGAGACCGGAAGCATGGAGACGAGACTCGAAGCAATGGAGCAGCAAGTTTTCCAGTGCCAAGGGATGGTGGAACGTGGCCTCGACGCCAATCACATGATGATCGCGGAGTTCACCAACAAGCACAAGCTGGAAGCCAAGAGCATTGAGGAGGCCATCTTCAAGCTTCATGAGATAACCGAGCTTCTCCAAGCCCAGATCTATGACCTACAAAACTAAAACTGTGAGTATGAATATAGATTCAAGAGGATGAGTTTGGCTGCAGATTCGAGGATCCCGGGGACTTGTTCATCTTTCTATGACGGTGAGCCTAAGCCTTGGAAGATGGACGACAAGCCTACATCATCAACAATTCCAACATCATCACCTCTGAAGAAAGAGACATAACTACATGGGTATGGGCACTCCCCTTGGCAACTGCCAAGCTTGGGGGAGGTGCCCCAGTATCATATCACCATCACATCTTTATCTTTATCGTTTTCTTAGTTCGATCCTTTTGGTTATATCTTGATCTAGTAGAATAAAGTTTTAGTATGATCTAGCTTTGAGTTTTGTTTCGATCTCTATCTATGTAATTGAGTCTGTGAGTTATATAATAAAGAGTAGTTTTGAGTTGAGGGCTTTGCTTTCTTGCTATGATCTTGAGGGAATTAAATAAAAGAAATAATAAAAGGAAATAAAAAGATCATATATTGATCTTATGGAGAGTAATGACTTCGCATATAAAGAGTATGATGAATAAAAGTTGTTGTGAGTTGACAAACATAGTTTTGGTCATTGTTGCAATTATAGCAAGTAATAAAGAAAGAGAGGCTTCACATATAAAATACTATCTTGGACATCTTTTGCAATTGTGAGCACTCATTAAAATATGACATGCTAAAAGGTTGATGTTGGACAAGGAAGACAATATAATGAGTTATGCTTTCTTATATCCGAATAGAAGTTATATTGTCATGGATCATCCAACATGTTGAGCTTGCATTTCCCTCTCATGCTAGCCAAATTCTTTGCACCAAGTAGAGATACTACTTGTGCTTCCAAACATCCCTTAACCCAGTTTTGCCATGAGAGGCCACCATACCTACCTATGGATTGAGTAAGATCCTTCAAATAAGTTGTTATTGGTGCAAGCAATAAAAGTTGCCCCCTAAATATGTATGATTTAGTAATGTGAAGAAAATAAGCTTTATACGAACTTGTGATATGGAAGAAATAAAAGCGACAGACTGCATAATAAAGGTCTTTATCACAAGCGGCAATATAAAGTGACGTTCTTTTGCATTAAGATTTTGTGCATCCAACCATAAAAGTGCATGACAACCTCTGCTTCCCTCTGCAAAGGGCCTATCTTTAACTTATATCTTCTACCCTTATACCAGTGTCATGGTGATCATCACCTTTCCTTTTAACAGTTTTTCCTTTGGCAAGCACTATATGTTGGAGAGATCCGGATATATATATCCACTTGGATGTAAGTTATCATAAAGTATTATTGTTGACATTACCCTTGAGGTAAAAGGTTGGGAGGTGAAACTTTAAGCCCCTATCTTTCTCTGTGTCTGACTGAAACTTTGTAACCATAAGTATCGCATGAGTGTTAGCAATTGTGAAAGACTAAATGATAGTTGAGTATGTGGACTTGCTGAAAAGCTCTTATATTTAATCTTTCCGATGTTATGATAAATTGCAATTGCTTCAATAACTGAGGTCATAGTTTGTTAGTTTTCAATGAAGTTTCTGATTCATACTTTACCTTGTGAACGAATTGTTACTTTAGCATAAGAAATTATATGACAATATATGTTGTTGTTCTAAAGATGATCATGATGCCCTCATGTCCGTATTTTATTTTATCGACACCTCTATCTCTAAACATGTGGACATATTTTTAGATATCGGCTTTCGCTTGAGGTCAAGCGAGGTCTAAGCTTGGGGGAGTTGATGCGTCCATTTTGCATCATGCTTCTATATGGGTATTTATTGCATTATGGGCTGTTATTACACATTATATCACAATACGTATGCCTATTCTCTCTTATTTTATAAGGTTTACATGAAGAGGGAGAATGCCGACTGGAATTCGACCTGAAAAGGAGCAAATATTAGAGACCTATTCTGCACAACTCCAAAAGTCCTGAAACTTCATGGAGAATAGTTTTGGAATATATAAAATATATTGGGCGAAGAAAGCACCAGAGGGGGCCACCAGCCAGCAACAAGGGTGGAGGGCGCGTCCCCCATCCTTGTGGGTCCCCTGGCTAGCCTCCGACGCCCATCTTATGCTATATGGTGTGTATTGACCTGGAAAAAATCAGAAGGAAGCTTTCGGGACGAAGAGCCGCTGTCTCGAGGCGGAACCTGGGTAGAACCAATCTAGGGCTCTGATGGAGCTGTTCTACCGGGGAAACATCTCTCCGGGAGGGAGAAATCATCGCCATCGCCATCACCATCGATCCTCTCATCGAGAGGGGGTCAATCTCCATCAACATCTTCAAAAACACCATATCCTCGCAAACCCTAGTTCATCTCTTGTATCCGATCTTTGTCTCAAAATCTTAGATGGGTACCTGTGGGTTGCTAGTAGTGTTGATTACTCCTTGTAGTTGATGCTAGTTGGTTTATTCGATGGAAGATCGTATGTTCAGATCCGTAATGATAATTAATACTCCTATGATTATGAACATGAATATGCGTTGTGAGTAGTTAGGTTTGTTCCTGAGGACATGGGAGAAGTCTTGTTATAAGTAATCATGTGAATTTGGTATCCGTGCGATATTTTGATGAGATCTATGTTGTCTCTCCTCTAGTGATGTTATGTGAACGTCGACTACATGACATTTCACAATT
Source organism: Aegilops bicornis (assembly GCA_021605145.1). Lineage (NCBI taxonomy): Eukaryota > Viridiplantae > Streptophyta > Magnoliopsida > Poales > Poaceae > Aegilops > Aegilops bicornis. The sequence continues at coordinate 842,214,420 of CM038670.1, read as the reverse complement.
ATTTGGGCCTAGGGCAAGGCATTGGGAAGTAATAGGAAGATGATGGGTTGTTAGAGTGACAAAAGCTTAAACCCTAGTTTATGCGTTGCATTGTAAGGGGCTGATTTGGATCCATATGTTTCATGCTATGGTTAGGTTTACTTTAATTCTTCTTTCGTAGTTGCGGATGCTTGCGAGAGGGGTTAATCATAAGTGGGAGGCTTGTCAAGGTAGGGCAGCACCCAAGCACCGGTCCACCCACATATCAAATTATCAAAGTAACGAACGCGAATCATATGAGCATGATGAAAACTAACTTGACAACAATTCCCATGTGTCCTCGGGAGTGCTTTGCTTTAAATAAGAGTTCGTCCAGGCTTGTTGAGGGAGTCCTGGACTAGGGGGTGTCCGGAAAGCCGAACTATCATCACGGCTGGACTCCAAGACTATGAAGATACAAGATGGAAGACTTTGTCCTGTGTCCGGATGGGACTTTCCTTGGCGTGGAAGGCAAGCTTGGCGATACGGATATGTAGATCTCCTACCATTGTAACTGACTCTGTGTAACCCTAACCTATCCGGTGTCTATATGAACCGGAGGGTTTTAGTCCGTAGGACGAACAACAATCATACCATAGGCTAGCTTCTAGGGTTTAACCTCCTCGATCTCGTGGTAGATCTACTCTTGCACTACCCATATCATCAATATTAATCAAGCAGGAGTAGGGTATTACCTCCATCGAGAGGGCCTGAACCTGGGTAAAAACATCGTGTCCCTTGTCTCATGTTACCATCCGCCTATACGCACAGTTCGGGACCCCCTACCCGAGATCCGCCGGTTTTGACACCGACATTGGTGCTTTCATCGAGAGTTCCTCTGTGTCGTCACCGATAGGCCCGATGGCTCCTTCGATCATCAACAACGACGCGGTCCAGGGTGAGACTTTTCTCCCCGGACAGATCTTCAGATTCGGCGGTTTTGCTGCGGCCAATTCACTTGGCCATCCGAGCAGATCAGCTACGCCCACGCCATCGTGTCAGATTTGGAAGTTTGAACTATACAGCCGATATCCGCGGAGACTTGATCTTCGACGGATTCGCGCCGCAGCCATTCGTGCCGCACTGTCTCGATGGGCATGATCTAGCTCTGCAGCCGAACAGTGCCCTAGAGGCCACACCAGCATCCGCTTCGACCCTTAATCTGGAGCCGGATTCCCCGATCGAGGACGGGTGGTTGGACACCGCCTCGGGGGCTGCGATCTCTACGGCGATTGAGCCGAACTCCATCCCTGTCCTTTGCGAAGACCTTGACTCGTGGCGCGGACTCCTCTCCGGACTACGAACCCTCCATACCGCCAATCGAATCCGATTGGGCGCCGTCATGGAGTTCATTGTCATGACATCTTTCAAAGACTCGCCCTTTGGCGACATCCTGAATTCACAAAAGTCTCTCTCTTTATCCGGAGAGCCTGGCCGACTACGGACAGGAAGGTTGGGATACGGACGACGAAGAAATGCAACGCCCACCCACCACCCACTTTGTAGCCACTGTCGATGATTTAACCGACATGCTCGACTTCGACTCCGAAGACATCGACGGCATGGACGACGACGCCGGAGAAGACCAAGACCCAGCGCCTACAGGACACTGGAAGGCCACCTCGTCTTACGACATATACATGGTGGACATCCCAAAAGATGGGAACGACGATGGAACAACGGAGGATGACCCCTCCAAGAAGCAAACCGGTTACCGACGCCAAGAGCGCCACTCTAAATCCCGCCACAGCAAAAACGGTGATTCCAGCACGGGAGATAATAACACTCCGGACAGTGCCGAAGACAACCCTCTCCAGCAGGACTCAGCGCAGGAGGAGGGAGAAGCAAGTCCGCACGACAGTACGGCAGAAAGAGAGGTCAAGGACGACAATTATGCGCTTCCCTCCGAAGATGAGGCAAGCCTCGACGACGCATTTAATTTGTCGTGCCCGAGGATCCCGCCAATGTAAGCGTTTCAAACGCAGGCTTATAGCCACGACAAGTAGCCTCAAGAAAGCAGCAACAGCTTAGAGCTGACCAAGACCTGCTAGGCGACAGATGGATCAAGTCCTTGCAGCCAAGAGTATGAACTCGAACGCCTCCAAAAGCTACCCCAAACGCAGGCCATTGCCTCGATCGTAGGAGGAAGCACCCAAGTCACCAGCGCATACGACATGGCAGATCGCCACCCGTGGTCATGACGAGAAGCCTCTCGGCCCTCCGCTCAAGCCACACCCCGACGCCGCTCAAAAAGTACCAAGGCACGGGCAAACGCGCCGAACTTGCGAGATATATTGGAGGATAAGGCAAAACATACAAGATCGATCTATGGATCGCGTGGGCGCCCAACGACGCGGGATGATTACCGTCGCGCGGATACAAGAAACCCGCCGGGCGAACACAGTAGACAAAGCTCATATGAGCTACGTCGTGATATAGCCCAATACAGAGGCGCCGCACACCCACTATGCTTCACAGATGAAGTAATGAATCATCAAATCCCCGAGGGCTTTAAACCCGTAAATATCGAATCATACGATGGTACCATAGATCCCGCGGTCTGGATCAAGGACTATCTCCTCCATATCCACATGGCCCGCGGTGATGATCTACATGCCATCAAATACCTCCCACTCAAGCTTAAAGGACCAGCTCGGCATTGGCTCAACAGCTTGCTAGCAGAATCAATTGGTTGTTGGGAGGACCTGGAAGCCGCATTCCTTGATAACTTCCAGGGCACATATGTGCGACCACCAGACGCCGATGACCTTAGCCACATAATTCAGCAGCCGTAAGAATCGGCGGAACAATTCTAGACACGGTTCCTAACAAAGAAAAATCAAATCGTTGACTGTCCGGATGCAGAGGCCCTTGCATGCTTCAAACATAACATCCGCGACGAATGGCTTGCCCGGCACCTAGGACAGGAAAAGCCGAATTCCATGGCAACCCTCACAACACTCATGACCCGCTTTTGTGCGGGAGAGGACAGCTGGCTAGCTCGAAGCAACAACTTGGCCAAACACCCTGATAGTTCGGATACCAAGGACAGCAATGGCAGGTTGCATCGCAACAAGAACAAGCGCCACATTAACGGCGATAATGCTGAAGACACGGTCGTCAATGCCAGATTCAGAGGCTCTAAACCGGGTCAGCGGAAGAAGCCATTCAAAAGAAATACCCAGGCTGGCCCAACTTGGACCGAATACTCGATCGCTTGTGCCAGATACATGGCACCCCCGAAAAACCAGCCAATCACACCAAAAGAGATTGTTGGGTGTTCAAGCAAGCAGGCAAGTTAAGTGCCGAACTCAATGACAAGGGGCTGCATAGCGATAACGAGGAAGAGCCCCGCCACGAACAATAGAGGATGAAGGGTTTTCCCACACAAGTGCGGACGGTGAACATGATATATGCAACCCATATACCCAAAAGGGAGCGAAGCATGCACTAAGGGACGATATGCGATGGAGCCAGTCCTCAATTTCAACCCATGGTCTTCCTGCCCGATCACCTTCGATCAAGGGACCACCCCACTAGCATCCGTCCACGGCGGTTTCACCGCATTGGTTCTAGACCCAATTATTGACGGATTTCACCTCACCGTAGTCCCGATGGACGGCGGTAGCCGAACCTGCTTTATCGTGATACAAAGGCGCAAAATGGGCATAGACCCTCAAGGATTAAACCTACAAAGACGACCTTCAAAGGCGCCATACCGGGTGTAGAGGCCAGTTATGCGGGCTCGCCACACTCGAAGTGGTCTACGGATCCCGGATAACTTCCGGTTAAGAGTTAATCTTCGACATCGTCCCTGCTCCGCAACAGCCGTCACGCCTTTGCTCGGATGAACCGTGACGGTAAAGTTCAATGCGGTGCCGCACTATGCATACCTCAAGCTCAAGATGCCAGCCCTCGAGGAGTAATCACGGTCAACGGAAACATCGAACGCCTTCTCCGAACGGAGGAGCACACGGCGCCCACGCGGGCGGAGGTACAAAGCAGCCTCTCAAAGAACTCTCGAGTCCGCCACTAAGCGCCCGGACACCGCTGCCGCCCGAGTAACCTACAACAAGACCGCCGCACGATTCAAGCATCGCCAGAGTAATCCGCCCCAACCCCAGCCCTCGCGAAATTGCAAAGCCAAGATTACGCGTACATAATTACGCCTGGAGATACCATGGGCATAAAAGGGAGGGCACGACCACGGCACGCCAAATGCGGCTCAACCGCACTAAAGCGCCCCGATTGTGTCATTCTTTTTCTTTTTCTTTTTTCCTTTTTCTTACTTTCAGGACTCGCTTCCCGAAGTCCTGTCCGCACTATAATCGCCGAACTCACGATGCAACAGCGTGGAAGCGTAGCTACGTCGAGTGTTCAGGTGGTCTCTATTACGAGCATTGTACCTGTTTTACATACCATCCCGCAGCTTACCCCTGGAGGGGGACATGTTAGATAGTCCCATCACTTGCTTATCGCACTATTTGTATCGTTCTGCCTTCATTGCAGTACCTTTTCGAATAAACAATACATAGCTTTTGCCTATTATTGCACTCCTTTCTTTATCTGTATATATGTTCATTTCATGACATGTTGCACCCGTACATTTTGGTACGGCCAATACACCAGGGCTTCAAGACTTCAAAATTATGGTGTGATAAGTCCGAACACTTTCACAAGTGCGGCACCCGAACTTATAGCATCATATGAATCGGCTCGAATCATGTCTTGGGTCAATAGTTGGGTTTTCCGGCTCCGTGTTTTGGTACCTTACGCCCGTTATATCGGCTAAGGTAGCAAGGAGAACCATCATGACAGCCTCAGCTTGAGCTGGGTCGAGCACCTCAGTGGAGAAAGCTAAAACTGACCGTAATGATAGGGCGAGAGCCGGTCGCTATTCGAGAGGTTTTTTCGGGTCCCTAAAGACTTATGCCGCTTAGAGCGAGGAACCAGAGTTGTCTGGCCAAGGCATGGATAACGCCCCGAACTCGGTCTTCCGAATACTAGGGGCTTCGCCGAAATTTAAAATTATAGAATTTATGGCTAAGTGAGAGTGTTCAAGCACTATAAGTCCGGTTGCCTGGTTCGTTGCGTTGAGCGCCTCCCTAGATGGACCCAAGAATGTGAACAAGAGTGCTCAAGTTTATCCCGAACACCCCAGCACTTGTGGCATGGGGGCTGAAGCCAACGACTTGCCATCTCTCAAATTTGATAAACGGCCGCACAGAAGGTAATATTTTAAATTAACAAGCGTTGCTTAGCGCATATCAACAAGTTTTCAGCGTACAGGATAACAAATGCGAGTCTATTCAAAAATTACATCTTTGGAGCACCCATCCGCTATTCGGCAGGCACCCTTCAGGAGGCCCTCATAGTACATTTCGGGCGTGCGATGCTCCTTGCCCTTAGGTGGCCCGTCCGTCACAAGCTTCTACGCATCCAGCTTGCCCCAGTGCACTTTAGCATGGGCAAGGGCCCGACGGACACCTTCAATGCATACAGAGCGCTTGATGACTACAATCTGTGGACAGGCATCCACCAGCCGCTGCACTAAGCCGAAGTAGCTCCCAGGCATGGCCTCCACTGGCCACAGCCGAACTATAAGGCCCTTCATGGCCTGTTCGGCGACCTTGTGGAGCTCGACCAGCTGCTTCAGCTGGTCGCTCAGGGGCACTGGATGTCCGGCTTCAGCATACTGAGACCAGAACACCTTCTCCATTGAGCTCCCCTCCTTGGCGCGGTAGAATGCTGCAGCAACAGACACACTACGGGGCAGATCTGCGAATGCTCCTGGAGAGCTTCGAATCCGGGTAAGTAATAGGTAATTCACTTTCACACGCTTGCTTTGCATAAAGAATGCCTTACCCGCCGCTATCTTCTTTAGCGATTCTATTTCTTGGAAGGCTTTTTGGGCCTCGGCCTTAGCAGCTTTGGCACTCTCAAGAGCCGAAGCAAGCTCGGACTCTCAGGTCTTTGAGTCACGCTCCAAACTCTCGTGTTTTTCCACGAGAGCCTGGAGCTCTTGCCGCACCTCCGCCAGCTGCGCCTCCCCTTTCTCTCGCTCGGTGCGTTCCGCAGCCGCTTTGTTTCGACCCACGGACACCGCCTCCTTCGTGGTCGCCACCTCGTTTGTGGCCCCGCAGCATCTTTGTTATTCCTGTTATTTTTTGCAACCAAAACCTTTTCCATAAGGTATTTCTTTCGTAAGGTATTACTTACCTTCCTTGTCCTCGAGCTGCTTCTTGGCAAGGCCGAGCTCGTTCTCGGACTGCTCGAGGCTTTGCTTCAATGCATCGACCTCCGCAGTCAGTGCGGCAGAGGTCAGCAGCGTAGCCTGCATTCCAATATTGACATACTTATGTTAGACTCCTGCGGATATCTTTTTAGATCCTCAGTCCGGCTTTTCTTTCCGAACGCCGAACTAAGCATCAGGGGCTACTGTCTATGCGGTAATATTTTTACATATTCTAAACTTACCTCAAAGCCTGCTAGAAGGCTGGTGCAAGCCAGTCAGCCCGCTCTTGGCGGATCGAATTGTCGGATCACCGCACTCATAAAAGTGCGGTGCTCCTCCTCGATGGAAGCGTTGTTAGGCGCCCAATAAGCTATCCGGTGCCTCCGGTTGGACGGAGGACACGGCGTCTTACCTTCTTTAAGGACCGCTTGCCGGACTCGAACCGGCCAAGGTTCCGACATGGAGTCCGGACGAGGGTCGGGCTTAGAGCCCCTGGGGGTCTCGCCCCCCACGCGCCTGGAGTCCGGGAGGTTGCCTTGCGGTGCCTCCTGCGCCACTTCCTCTTGACCAAGCCCCTCTTGGGGCCCCACCGCAGCGTCGTCCGCGGCGTGAGGTGAGGAGGCGGTCGGAAGTGAAGTACTCTCCATTTCCGATTTAACTCGAGGACCCGCTTGTCGGTTGGCGAACTCGCCCTTGGGCGGGCTGCATGATGGTTCGGTATTAGAGAGCTCTATGCAATGATAAAACAGCCATGGGTATCCGGACACTTACGATCTCACCAGGGGCTTGGCCCTTGTTGGCCAATCCTCCTCGTCGTCGTCGATGTTGGTGGAGAAGTCCGGAGGAAGGGTTCTTCCCTTCTTGGACCCTCCGGCCTCCCCGGTTGGGGCGGCCTTCCTTTTCCTCTCCTCTTCACCGGGGAGAAGCTTCTTCTTTCTCCTCCTCGTCCTCAGGAGAAGATTCTGCTTCAGAATCTGACAGCACCTGGCGTCGAGAGCTCCTTCGAGTTCCCGTGGCCTCCTTCTTGGCATTCTTCTCCGGCACCACATGGGGTACCGGAGCCAGCAGCCCCGTCAATCGGGCGTCCGCTGGGTCTTCTGGCAAAGGAGCCGGACAGTTAATCTTTCCGGACGTCTTCAGCCAGTCCTGTCAAAGATTAGGGAGTTTTTAGATCCCGCATAGAGTCAATCTATGAAAAAAGAGTCCCATAAAGGGTAAAATAACTTACCTCGCCGGCTTAACGCCGCGAGCTGTATCCGCGATCTTTGTTAGCGGATGCGGGGGCTTTGGCGCCCTTGAACAGCACCTTCCAGGCATCTTCGTACGTAGTGTTGAAGAGCCGGCTCAAGGTTCGGTGCTGTGCCGGATCGAACTCCCACAAATTGAAGACCCGTTGTTGGCATGGGAGAATCCGGCGGATGAGCATCACCTGGATCACGTCGACAAGCCGGAGATTCTTGTCCACCAGGTTTCGGACGCATGTTTGGAGACCGGATAGCTCGTCCGAATCCCCCCACGTCAGGCCCGTATCTTTCCATGACGAGAGCCGTGTGGGGAAGCCAGATCTGAATTCGGGGGCCGCCGCCCATTTGGGGTCGCGCGGCTCGGTGAGATAAAACCACCCCGATTGCCACCCCTTTATTGTCTCCACAAAGGAGCCCTCGAGCCATAGGACTTTCGCCATCTTGCCAACCATGGCACCTCCGTACTCCGCTTGACGGCCGCCCACAACCTTCGGCCTGACATTGAAGGTCTTCAGCCATAGGCCGAAGTGGGGCTGGATGCAGAGGAAGGCCTCACACACGACGATAAACGCCGAGATGTTGAGGATGAAATTGGGCCAGTCGTGGAAGTCCAGGCCGTAGTAGAACATGAGCCCCCGGACAAATGGGTGAAGTGGAAAACCTAGTCCGCGGAGGAAGTGGGGGAGAAACACCACCCTCTCATGGGGCCTGGGGGTTGGAATGAGTTGCCCCGCATCGGGCAGCCTATGTGTGATGTTGCTGGACAAGTATCTGGCCTCCCGCAGTCTTGTGATCTGCCCCTCCGTGACGGAGGAGGCCATCCACCTGCCTCCCGCTCCGGACATAGTTGGAGAAGGTTGAGGTGGGATGTGCGGACTTGGGTATTTGGAGCTCGAGTCTTGGCGAGAATGGATGAGCAAAGGAGGAAGAAGGCGTAGGTGAAAAGGTGGATCCTTATCCCCTTATATGGACGAACAAAGTTATGCGTCCCCCACCAGCCTGGTAAAACTCGCTTATCTCCCAAGCGCCGTAATCAATGGTGCGGATGGGTTACCCACGTCCGTATTGATGAGAATCCCGGAACAAGGGGGCATGATCTATGCTTTGATAAGACGTGCCAAGGAAACCGCCTCGCTAAATGCGCTAAGGTTGAACGGTAAAAAACAATTCACATAAAGGCCTGGCCGTTGTGTGATGTCACGCCACGGAATACGTCAGCAGATCTGTGCAAAAATTATTCTCTCTACGGTGGTATGTGGAAGTTGTTTTGCAGAGCCGGACACTATCCTGGTGTTCAAAACCTTCTATGAAGTATTCGGAGAAGGAACCCGCCTTGCAATGCCGAAGACAATATGCGCGCCGGACTCGTCGTCATTGAAGCCTGGTTCAGGGGCTACTGAGGGAGTCTTGGACTAGGGGGTGTCCGGACAGCCGAACTATCATCACGGCCGGACTCCAAGACTATGAATATACAAGATTGAAGACTTCGTCCCGTGTCCGGATGGGACTTTCCTTGGCGCAAGCTTGGCGATACGGATATGTAGATCTCCTACCATTGTAACTGACTCTGTTTAACCCTAACCTATCCGGTGTCTATATAAACCGGAGGGTTTTAGTCCATAGGACGAACAACAATCATACCATAGGCTAGCTTCTAGGGTTTAGCCTCCTCGATCTCATGGTAGATCTACTCTTGTACTACCCATATCATCAATATTAATCAAGCAGGAGTAGGGTATTACCTCCATCGAGAGGGCCCGAACCTGGGTAAAAACATCATGTCCCTTGTCTCCTGTTACCATCCGCCTAGACGCACAGTTCGGGACGCCCTACCCGAGATCCGCCGGTTTTGACACCGACACTTGTCCTTTGCTACAAAAAGAATTGCGCCACCTTGCTGCACCTTGTTTACTTTTGTTGGTTGTTACCCGTTACGAATTATCTTATCACACAACAATCTACTATCGATAATTTCAGTGCTCGCAGAGAATACCTTGCTAAACCCACTTGTCATTTCCGTCTGCTCCTCGTTGGGTTCGACACACTTACTTATAGAAAGGACTATGATATATCCCCTATACTTGTGGGTCATCAAGCACCGCCGTGGCGAGGCGGAACTTGGGCAGGAGCACTTTTGCTCTTCGGTAGACACTTGGGCAAGAGTGATTCTGCCAAGGACATTGATACGTCGCCAATGTATCTATAATTTTTGATTGTTCCATGCTGTTATATTATCAACCTTGGATGTTTTATAATCATTTTATAGTCATTTTATATCATTTTTGGTACTAACCTATTGACATAGTGCCAAGTGCCAGTTGTTGTTTTCTGCATGTTTTTTACATCGCAGGAAATCAATATCACACGGAGTCCAAATGCCACGAAACTTTACGGAGATCTTTTATGGACCAGAAGACATGTAATGGGCCCTGGCTGTGCCTGGGGGGTGCTCCGTGGAGAGCACAACCCACCAGGGCGCGCCAGGAGGCCCAGGCGCGCCCTGGTGGGTTATGCCCACCTCAGGTGCCCCCCGAACCGCGTGTTTGCTCTATAAATACCCCAATACTCTAGAAACCCTAGGGGAGTCGACGAAATATTGATCCTGCCGCCGCAGAGTCCAGAACAACCAGATCCAATCTAGACACCATCTTGGATGGGGTTCACCACGTCCATTGGTGCCTCTCCGATGATGCGTGAGTAGTTCTTTGTAGACCTACTGGTCCATAGTTAGTAGCTAGATGGCTTCCTCTCTCTCTCTGAATTCTCAATACAATGGTCTCTTGGAGATTCATATGATGTAACTCTTTTGCGATGTGTTTGTTGGGATCTGATGAACTTTGAGTTTATGATCAGTTATATCTTTTTATATCCATGAAAGTATTTGAGTTTCTTTGATCTCTCATATGCATGATTCCTTACAGCCTCGTATTTCTTCTCCGATATTTGGGTTTTGTTTGGCCAACTTGATCTATTTATCTTGCAATTGGAAGAGGTGCTTTGTAGTGGGTTCGATCTTACGGTTCTTGATCCCAGTGACAGAAAGGGAACCGACACGTATGTATCGTTGCTACTAAGGATAAAACGATGGGTTCTATCTCTACATAGATAGATATTGTCTACATCATGTCATCGTTCTTATTGCATTACTCCATTTTTTCATGAACTAAATACACTAGATGCATGCTGGATAGCAGTCGATGTGTGGAGTAATAGTAGTAGATGCAGGCAGGAGTCGGTCTACTAATCTTGGACGTGATGCCTATATAATAAGCATTGCTGGATATCGTCATGATTATTTGAAGTTCTATCAATTGCACAACAGTAATTTGTTTACCCAGCGTTTGCTATTTTTCTCGAGAGAAGTGATACGTCCATCTTGCATCATGCTTTTATATCGATATTTATTGTATTGTGGACTGTTATTACACATTATGTCACAATACTTATGCCTTTTCTCTCTTATTTTACAAGGTTTACATAAAGAGGGAGAATGCCGACAGCTGGAATTCTGGGCTGGAAAAGGAGCAAATATTAGAGACCTATTTTGCACAACTCCAAAAGTCCTGAAACTTCACAGAAACACTTTTTTGAATTAATAAAAAATACTGGCGAAAGAATCAACCCAAGGGGTCCCACACCCTGGCCACGAGGGTGGGGGGCACACCCTACCCCCCTGGGCGCGCCCCTGCCTCGTGGGCACCTGGAAGCCCCCCGATGCCCATCTTCTGGTATAAGGTGTCTTTTGCCCTGGAAAAAATCAGAAGGAAGCTTTCGGGATGAACCGCCGCCGTCTCGAGGCGGAACCTTGGCGGAACCAATCTAGGGCTCCGGCGGAGCTGTTTTGCCGGGGAAACATCTCTCCGGGAGGGGGAAATCATCACCATCGTCATCACCATCGTTCCTCTCATCGGGAGGGGGTCAATCTCCATCAATATCTTCACCAGCACCATCTCCTCCAAAACCCTAGTTCATCTCTTGTATCTGATCTTTGTCTCAAAATCTCAGATTGGTACTTGTGGGTTGCTAGTAGTGTTGATTACTAGTTGATGCTGTTTGGTTTATTCGGTGGAAGATCATATGTTCAGATCCTTTATGCATATTAATACCCCTCTAATTATGAGCATGAATATGATTTGTGAGTAGTTACGTTTGCTACTGAGGGCATGGGAGAAGTCTTGTTATAAGTAGTCATGTGAATTTGGTATTCGTTCGATATTTTGATGAGATATATGTTGTCTTTCCTCTAGTGGTGTTATGTGAACGTCGACTGCATGACACTTCACCATTGTTTGGGCCTAGGGGAAGGCATTGGGAAGTAATAAGTAGATGATAGGTTGCTAGAGTGACAGAAGCATAAACCCTAGTTTATGTGTTGCTTCGTAAGGGGTTGATTTGGATCCATATGTTTCATGCTATCGTTAGGTTTAACTTAATTCTTCTTTCATAGTTGCGGATGCTTGCGAGAGTGGTTAATCATAAGTGGGATGCTTGTCCAAGGAAGGGCAGTACCCAAGCACCGGTCCACCCACATACCAAATTATCAAAGTAACGAACGCGAATCATATGAGCATGATGAAAACTAGCTTGATTATAATTCCCATGTGTCCTCGGGAGCGCTTTCCTTTATATAAGAGTTTGTCCAGGCTTGTCCTTTTCTACAAAAAGGAGTGGGCCACCTTGCTGCACCTTATTTACTTTTGTTACTTGTTACCCGTTATTTAATTACCTTATCACAAAACTATCTCACATCGATAATTTCAGTGCTTGCAGAGAATACCTTACTGAAAACTGCTTGTCATTACCTTCTGCTTCTCGTTGGGTTCGACACTCTTACTTATTGAAAGGACTATGATAGATCCCCTACACTTGTGGGTCATCAAGAATCTTCTGGCGTCGTTGCCGGGGAGTGAAGCGCCTTTGGTAGGTGGAATTTGGTAAGGAAAAATTTATATAGTGTGCTGAAATTTACTGTCAGTTGTTACTATGGAAAGTAATCCTTTGATGGGCTTGTTCAGGGTATCTTCACCCCGACCAGTAGAGCACAGAGTTGCTCCTCAACCTACTGAACCTACTGAAATTGTTTACTTTGAAATTCCTTCAGGTATGATAGAGAAACTACTAGCTAATCCTTTTACAGGAGATGGAACATTACATCCCGATATGCACCTAATCTATGTGGATGAAGTTTGTGGATTATTTAAGCTTGCAGGTATGCCCAAGGATGTTATCAAGAAGAAGGTCTTCCCTTTATCTTTGATGGGAAAGGCATTGCCATGGTTTAGTCTATGTGATGATATTGGATCATGGAACTACAACCGATTGAAATTGGAATTTCATCAAAAGTTTTATCTTATGCATCTGGTTCATCGTGATCGTAATTATATATATAATTTTTGACCTCGCGAAGGAGAAAGTATCGCTCAAGATTGGGGGAGGCTAAGTCAATGTTATATTCATGCCCCAATCATGAGCTCTCAAGAGAAATTATTATTCAAAATTTTTATGCTCGGCTTTCTCTCAACAATCGCTCCATGCTCGATACTTCTTGTACTGGTTCTTTTATGATGAAGGCTATTGAATTCGAATTGGATTTATTGGAAAGAATTAAACGCAACTTTGAAGATTGGGATCTCGACGAAGGTAAGGAGTCAGGTATAACACCTAAGTTTGATTGTGTTAAATCTTTTATGGATACTGATGCTTTTCGTGAATTTAGCACTCAATATAGAAGTGATTTCGAGGGTATGGTCATCTTGCCTGCAAAGTTCTCAGAGTTGTCGAAAGCTTGATCCTCGTAAGCGTTCTCAACAGGTTCCTCGTTCACGTACTCGTCTCCCGGCTCTACCCAAAGCAAGAACACAAAAAAAGGAACCACAATAAATCACGGTGCAATGCACAAGCAACATGATTCAAAACATGGCATGATATGCGAGATATGATATGCAATGCGTATGCGCGCTCCGGAGGAAAATGATGAAGCAGGCATCAAATTGGCAAACCAGGTATGCTGCTGGAAAGATGAGATGATTTCGGTTGAAATCGATATAAATATCACCGGAATCGGATGCACGGTTTGCAAATGACAAGCAAAACAAGAATGGCACAAATCTTCCATTAACAGCATGATACCACTTAGCAAGCAACACAAAATTAAGCTACTGCACCCAAACGTATCAACAAAGTATATGGCAGTGATCTACTAAAGATGCTTGACAAAAGATGAACACTGAGCTACGGCTAAATCACATCATAACAGGTCCAAACAAGCATGGCAAAAGTGCAAAATATATCAGCTTCACAGACTTAGTGAAATTACTGAACATGGCAAAAACAGCATCAGGAAGCAATGTTCAGAGCAAGAAAACAACATGCTACAGGAAATTATAATAGCAAAACAAGGCACGTCATGAATCTACCCAAAGCATAGAACAAAAGTCCCTTACTGACCATGAGTCAAAAAGGATCAGAAAATATAGTAACACATATGTCAATATAGCAAGTTTCGTTAACAGATTCAGCAACAGGGCATGGCAAAAACAGATAACAAGTAGGCATGTTTAATAGCTCGATGCACTCACTACAGAGCATTTCAAGATAAACTAAGAATACATGCATCAATAAGACATGGCATAGAAGACATACATGGCAAGAACAACTTCATAGCATGCACGGATCAACTACAACAACCTTGGCAAAATTGAATAACATGTAAACAATCTGCCAGGAAATATTTTGTAGCAAAAGTAGATCTCGATTGACTCAAGCTATGGCACTCCATAATTGCAAACAAAGACATGGATGGATAGAGCATAACCATATGTTCAAAACATCCTTACCGAAGTATCTCAAAATATGCATGGACCTCTCGGTAGCATCAAGTTAACATGGCATAAAAATATCAGCAAAACAGGGGCTGAAATCAGCAACATCAAGAAGCCTTGTTTGCATGCTTGTGCTAGTCACCACATAGATCACAAAAATACATGGCATACACCCCTGGAAAGATGGTATGGCATATTACAAAACATATGTAGGACTCAAGATCATAGGGTGCACACATCAATCATGGCAAAAATGACAAAAGTGCATGTTCTGTTAAGAAACAGAAACTAACATCACATAGCCCTCTTCTAACAGCATTTCGGGCATCAATATGAGCTCAAATGAAAATGATGCAATGAGATGTAATGATCTATTCATCGAGACAAACATTTTGACATATTACACGCACGAAACGGAGCCACGGGTGCAGAGTTATGGCATGAAGAAAATGCAATAAAATACTCATAGAAAAAGACGGAGGGATTTCGGGGGGAAGGAGAAAGTCAACCCTGATCTAGATCCGATCTGGCCGGAGGTCGAGGTCGCCGGAGACGGTTCGCCGGAACGGCACCGGGGAAGGACGAGGCCGGGGCGGCCGGAGTCAGGGCCGGCCGGAGCGGGCGCGGGCGTCCGGTTTGCGGCGGCCGGGGTCATGTGGCGGGGCCGGCTGGCGGCGCTGCCGACGAGGCGGCGGAGGGCGACGGCGGCGCTGCCCGGAGGCGGCGGCGACCGGGCCGGAGCGGGCGCGGAGGGTTGCCATTGGCCTCATGGGCTCGGGCGCGGCGGGCGAAGTAGGGGACCGCTACATGGCAGCCTCGGTTGGCTGCGGGTGCGGTGGTGGACGCGTCCGGCGGCGCGGAGTGGATTTCGTCTAGGGTTTCGGGGGAATTGATCCGGGATTTGGAGGGGGAGATGCATATTTATAGGTAGAAGGAGCTAGGAAGCTCCAAATGAGGTGCGGTTTTCGCCCACACGATCGTGATCCGACGACGGAGAGCATGGAAGTGACTTAGATGGGTTATTGGGTTGTTTTGAAGGGGTGTTGGGCTGCAACTTAAAAGAGGCTTTTGCGAGAGTGCGGTTAACCGTTGGAGTACCAAACGAGCTCCGAATGACCCGAAACTTGACAGGTGGTCTACCGGTGGTGTACCAAGGCCACTTGACAAAGCTCGGTCCATTCCGAGAAAGTTTTAGTACCCGCTCACGGAAAAACGTAAAAGGGGACGCCGGGGGACATAGGAGTGCCGGATTGCAAAACGGACAACGGGGAAAATGCTCGGAATCATGAGACGAACACGTATGCAAATGCGATGCACATGATGACATGATATGAAATGCATGACATGAACAAAATGCAAAACAAAGGAAAACCCAACCACGGAGGGAAATATCATATCACAATGCCGAAAATGGCAAGAGTTGGAGTTACAAATATGGAAAGTTACATCCGGGGTGTTACAACACTCCACCACTACAAGAGGATCTCGTCCCGAGATCTAGGACTGAAAGAACTCCGGATATTCAGAACGGAGGTGATCCTCGCGCTCCCATGTGGCTTCTCAGTCGGAATGGTGTGACCACTTCACTTTCAGGAATTTGATTGACTTGTTGCGAGTCTTGCGCTCGGTTTCCTCAAGAATAGCAACGGGGTGCTCATGATAAGAGAGATCTTCTTGAAGGTCAATTTCTTCAAAGTCGATAGTGCGCTCAGGAGTCTTGAAGCACTTGCGAAGCTGTGACACGTGAAACACATCGTGCACGTTCGCGAAGTTGGACGGAAGCTCGAGTTGATAGGCGAGATCGCCTCTTTTGCCAATGATCTTGAAAGGACCCACATATCTAGGCCCAAGCTTCCCTTTGATACCGAAGCGACGAGTGCCTTTCATTAGAGAGACGCGGAGGTAGACATGGTCTCCGATTTCAAAAGCCACATCACGGTGCTTGTCATCATAATAGCTCTTCTGGCGCGATTGCGCGGCTTTGAGATTATCACGAATGACTTTGCACATTTCTTCGGCTTCTGTGATCAAGTCGTTGCCAAGAAGTTGGCGTTCACCTGTCTCGGACCAATTGAGAGGAGTACGACACTTTCTGCCATAGAGAATTTCGAATGGGGCCTTGCCCGAACTCGCTTGGAAGCTGTTGTTGTAGGAGAACTCGGCATATGGAAGACAATCTTCCCACTTCATACCGAAGGAAATGACACAAGCCCTGAGCATGTCTTCAAGGATTTGATTTACTCGCTCGACTTGGCCACTTGTTTGAGGATGGAAAGTTGTGCTGAAACGAATGTTGGTGCCCATGGCCTTCTGAAAAGAATCCCAAAACTTGGAGGTAAAGATGTTGCCACGGTCTGAAGAGATCACTTGTGGAATGCCGTGCAAGGAGACAATTCTTGAGGTGTATAGCTCTGCCAACAGAGCTGTTGTGATAGATTCTTTGATAGGAAGAAAATGAGCCACTTTAGTAAGCTTGTCAATGACAACGAAGATAGCATCATTTCCACGCTTGGACTTAGGAAATCCAGTCACGAAGTCCATCTCGATACGATCAAACTTCCATTCTGGAATAGCAAGAGGTTGGAGGAGACCAGCTGGTCGTTGGTGTTCTGCTTTCACTCTTCTGCAGACATCACACTCATTCACGAATTGATCAATTTCTCGCTTCATTAGAGTCCACCAATATGACTGCTTGAGGTCATGGTACATCTTCGTACTTCCAGGATGAATGGATAGAAGGGAATTGTGTGCCTCGTTCATAATGACTTTACGTAGATCACCCTTAGGAACCACAATCCAGTCCTCGAAGAAAAGAGTATCTTTGTCATCAATGTGGAAGCACTTGTACTTGGAAATGCCCTTACCGATACCACGTTTCACCTTTTTCACCATGGTATCCAGGAGTTGAGCCTCACGAATCTGATCTTCCAAAGTAGGAGAGACTATGAGGTTGGCAAGAAAGCCTTGAGGAACAACTTGAAGATTCAGCTTATGGAAAGCTTCACAGGTCCGTTGGAAGGGCTTGAGGATTAAACTGCTGCGATAAGCCTTCCCGCTCAAAGCATCTGCAATCACATTGGCCTTGCCCGGAGTATATTCAATACTTGGGTTGTACTCTTGAATCATTTCGACCCATCGAGTCTGCCTGAGGTTGAGGTTGGGTTGAGTGAAGATATACTTGAGACTCTTGTGATCGGTGAAAATGTCCACTTTCCTTCCCAACAAGAGATGTCTCCATGTTATCAATGCATGGACAACTGCCGCCAACTCAAGATCGTGAGTGGGGTAGTTCTTTTCGTTGGGCTTCAGCTGACGAGAGGTATAGGCCACAACCCTCTTCTCTTGCATTAACACAGCACCGAGACCTTGAAGAGAAGCTTCACAGAAAACTTCGAATGGCTTGGATTCATCAGGAGGAGTCAAGACAGGAGCTGTGACGAGTTTATCTTTGAGAGTATTGAAAGCAACGTCACACTCAGGAGACCAGACATACTTCACATGCTTCTGAAGGAGGTTGGAAAGAGGCTTTGCAATCTTAGAAAAATTCTCAACGAATCTTCGGCAATAGCTTGCAAGACCAAGAAAACTGTGGAGCTGCTTGACATTCTGAGGAGGTTCCCAATTCACAACTGCGGACACCTTCTCAGCATTAACAGCAATGCCCTTGGCGGAGATGATGTGACCAAGATAAAGCACTTCATCAAGCCAAAACTCACATTTGGAAAACTTCGCATAGAATTGATACTCTCTGAGCTTGTCTAGCACCAATCGCAAATGTTTGGCATGATCCTTCTTATTCTTGGAGAAGACCAAAATATCATCAAGATAGACCAAGACGAATTCATTGGTGTAGGGGTTGAAGATGAACTTCATCATCCGAGAGAATGTTGGAGGACCATTGACAAGGCCGAAAGACATGACAGTATATTCATAAGAACCAAAGCTTGTTCTGAATGCTGTCTTGGGAATATCTTGTTCACGAATGCGAATCTGATAACCCATAATGAAGGTCAAGCTTGGAGAACACTTTAGCACCTTTGAGTTGCTCGAAAAGCTCATTGATGTTGGGAAGTGGATACTTGTTCTTGATAGTCTTCTTATTCAATGGACGGATGTCGACGCAAAGTCGGTCCGTGCCATCCTTCTTCCGGACAAAAAGAACACCACAACCCCAAGGAGATGAACTCGGTCCGATCAAACCCAGACGCTCTTGTTCATCGAGCTGCTTTTTCAATTCCTTCAGCTCATTAGGTCCAAGCTTGTATGGACGCTTGCAAACGGGTTCAATGCGGGCTCAAGATCGATAACGAATTCAAGCGGCCGATGAGGAGGCATTCCTGGAAGCTCTTCCGAAAGACATCTTGGTACTCACAAACGACTGGAATCGAGAGATAGCATCCAATTCGCCTTCTCATTGAGAGAAAACAACCGAATGGTTTCATCACGAGCGGCATAGATGATCACATCATTAGAAGAGTGAGTCAATTGAATTTCCACAGCAGCACAATCAAGCTAAGCTTTGTGCTGAGAAAGCTAGTCCATCCCAAGAATAAGATCAATATCCGAGTCACCAAGGACAATTGGTTTAGCCAGAAATCTATAGTCGCCCATCTTGATAGAGACATCGGGAGCAACCAAACTAGAAGTCATAAGCTTTCCGGGAGAAACAATTTGCATAACTTTGGACAAAATCTCTGTGTCGACATTGTGCTTCGATGCAAAAGGATATGACATGAAAGAATGCGATGCACCAGTGTCAAATAAGACTTTTGCAGGAATATCATTAATTGAGAGATTACCCATTATCACGTCAGTAGATTCCTCCACTTGAGCTGCATTCATCATATTCACCTTTGTAGACTTGGGATTATGCTTGACCACTGCATTGCTAGAAGATTTCACAGGAGGAGGAGGCGGAAGGCGCCTTTGGTTGAAGCACTTGTTCGCGTAGTGACCTTTCTGCTGACACTTGTTGCAAGTCACCTCTGAGAGCGGACGGTGATAAGGAGCATTAGACCTTAGAGCTTGAGAATTAGACTTGTTCTGATAGCCTGGGTTGGGTGGGTGGGAAGATCCACGACCACCTGAGTACTTCTTCTGATAAGGCCGATTTTGAACGGAGGAGGAGGAAGGTAGAACTTCTGCTGCTTAGCTGCCACTTGAGAGTAAGAAGAAGAATGAAAAGCATCCCTGAATCTCTTCTTATAAGCCTCACATTTGAGCTGGGCAGCTTCTTGCTAAAGTCACATGTTGTAGAATTCATCATACTTTTCGGCTCAAAAGCACGAGAGCTAATTGCAGATCTTCTCCGAGACCACCTCTGAATTGATAGATCATACTCTTTTCATCGGGGACGCGTCTTGCTTAGCGAAGTGAGCGAGTTTCTGGAACTGGATATTGTATTGATACACAGACATGTTGCCTTGCTTGAGATTGCGGAACTCCTCACGCTTGCTCTCAACAACACTTTTCGGAATGTGGTGAGCTCTGAAGTCTCGTCGGAACTCATCCCAGGTAATGACACGACCTCCTCTGGAATCTTTCTATTGCTGGAACCACTCAGCAGCTTGGTCCTTGAGTTGAAACGAAGCAAACTTGACAAAGTCCTCGTGTCCGACATTGCTACATTCAAAATGTTTGCATATGTCCACAAGCCAATCGTCGGCGTCTGTGGCCTCGACACAGAAACTGAAAGACTTCGGCTGATTAGTGAGGAACTGATTGAGGGTAGCAAAGTGCGGCTGGTTGTTGCCTTGACCTTGATTTCCTTGACTGCCTTGCCCTTGATTACGCTCTTGCAAGAGTTGCAAAATCATCTGAGCATTGGCATTGGTGGCTGCCATGATAGCTTGCCAGGTCTCCGGGGGCGGAGGTGGAGGTGGAGGGTTCGACTGATTCCCATCATCGCGATCCGGATTCAGACGCGTTGGCGGAGCCATCCTGAAGAGGGTGACATCTGTTAGCACTTGATAGACAGATAGACAAGTTGAATCAACGGATAGAAATTGCAACATATAGTCTTCACAATAAACATTCGAACAAGGATGAACGAATGAATTCCAAAAAGCTAACATCACACGTCCATTAAGGTGAGAAGCCACTTGATTAAAGGTTGATGAAAAAATAACAAGGTACGACTGGAACAAATAAGTGGTAAGGATTACCCAATCACGAACCAAATATCTGCGGGAAGAAATGCTAAGAGCTACTTGAATCCCACCTATAAACTCCCGAAACTTTCTGGTTATGCAATCTGGTGTTGGGGATACAGGGGACACAAAATATATCACCCAAACTAACAATACCTAGATCCAGCTGTATCCATCCGTCAACACATAACCAAGAAACCTTCGGAAATCGTGTACCTCGACCTTCGAAAAGCATCCGTTATACGAGTCATGGCAATACTCCCGAGCTCGCCCCAGTACTGGGTTATCGGGGTTATCTCACCAACAACTGTACAAAAGAGATTTCGATGTCGGCAAAACTCAGGTATTCCAGAACTGCAACAATAAAATTGTGACGACAACACCTCGGAGCTCAACTCCCCGGGACACTGCCACAACCCCTAAATGTCAGGAGGCACCAAGAACAATGTTCTCGTCGCAAAACCATCGGAACGATTCCAAGATACCCGCGTGATCCAAAAAATTTTTTTTAGTGAAATTTGAGGAGAGGAGAGTCAAAACTTCTACGTCAGGAGACCTCACCAGAGCGACGAAGGGACCGGGAGTAAAAAGAATCCTACTCTCCGATATATATAATCCTAAGACTCAAAGCATTTTTGTTCTAGACTCAACAACGCCAAGAAACAATCAAGCGGGGCTCCTAAGTCGGGGATGGCTCGATTACCAACTTTTAACGCCTCGATGCGGCTATATCTCCCACGTGTCGAAGCACGACTTAGAGGCATAACTGCATTGAAAGCAATGTCGCAAGTGAGGTAATCTTCACACAACCCATGTAATACATAAGGGAAAGAGATACATAGTTGGCTTACGATGCCACTTCACACAATACATAAATAAACATCCATCATTCAGATTACACTCAAGGTCCGACTACGGAACCAAAATAAAAGAAGATACCCCAAATGCTACACAGATCCCCGATCATCCCAACTGGGCTCCACTACTGATCATCAGGAAAAGACACATAGTAACGACCACGTTCCTCATCGAACTCCCACTTGAGCTCGGTTGCGTCCTTTGCCCGGCATCGTCGGCACACTGTTGTTTTGGTAGAATCTGTGAGTCACGGGGACTCGACAATCTCACACCCGCAAGATCAAGACTATTTAAGCTTATAGGAAGGACAGAGTTGTGAGGTGGAGCTGCGACAGCGACTAGCATATATGGTGGCTACATTCGCAAAAGAGAGCGAGAAGAGAAGCAAGGCACGGTCGTGAAGCTAGTAGCGATCAAGAAGTGATCCTGAACTACTTACGTCAAGCATAACTCCAACACCGTGTTCACTTCCCGGACTCCACCGAGAAGAGACCATCACGGTTACACACGGTTGATGTGTATTTTAAGTAAGGTCAACTTCGGGTTTTCTACAACCGACATTAACAAATTCCCATCTGCCTCATAACCACGGGCACGGCTTTGAAAGATAATACCTGCAGGGTCTCCCAACTTAGCCCATTATAAGCTCTCACGGTCAACGAAGGATATTCCTTCTACCGAAGACCCGATCGATCTCGAATCCCGGACTACAAGACATTTCGACAAAGAATAAAACAAGACCAGCAAAGCCGCCCGATTGTGCCGACAAATCCCGATAGGAGCTGCACATATCTCGTTCTCAGGGCACATCCGGATGAGACATCCTACGAGTAAAACCAAGCCTCGAGTTTCCCCGTGGTGGTCCCGCAGTCTGCTCGTTTCGGGCCAGCACTCGAAGGAGCACTGGTCCGGGGGGGGTTAAAATAAAGATGACCCTCGGGCTCGCGAAAACCCGGGGGAAAAAGGCTTAGGTGGCAAATGGTAAAACCAATGTTGGGCCTTGCTGGAGGAGTATTATTCAAAGCGAACTGTCAAGGGGGTCCCATAAATCACCCAACCGTGTAAGGAACGCGAAATCAAGGAACATAACACCGGTATGACGGAAACTAGGGTGGCAAGAGTGGAACAAAACACCAGGCATAAGGCCGAGCCTTCCACCCTTTACCAAGTATATAGATGCATTAATTAAACAATAGATATTGTGATATCCCCAACAAGTAAACATGTTCCAACAAGGAACAACATCTCCATGTTCCAACAAGGAACAAACTTCAACTTCACCTGCAACTAGCAACGCTATAAGAGGGGCTGAGCAAAGCGGTAACATAGCCAATCAACGGTTTGCTAGGAAAGGATGGTTAGGGGTTTGACATGGCAATATGGGAGGCATGATAAGCAGGTGATAGGCATCGTAGCATAGGCATAGCAAAAGAGCGAGCATCTAGCATAGCAAAGATAGAAGTGATTTCAAGGGTATGGTCATCTTGCCTGCAAAGTTCTCAGAGTTGTCGAAAGCTTGATCCTCGTAAGCGTTCTCAACAGGTTTCTCGTTCACGTACTCGTCTACCGGCTCTACCCTAAGCAAGAACACAAACAAAGGAACCACAATAAATCACGGTGCAATGCACAAGCAACATGATGCAAAACATGGCATGATATGCGAGATGTGATATGCAATGCGTATGCGCGCTCTGGAAGGAAAATGATGAACCAGGCATCAACTTGGCAAACCAAGTATGCCGCTGGAAAGATGAGATGATTTCGGTTGAAATCCATATAAAGATCACCGGAATCGGATGCACGGTTTGCAAATGACAAGCAAAACAAGAATGGCACAAATCTGCCATTAACAGCATGATACCACTTAGCAAGCAACACGAAATTAAGCTACTGCACCCAAACGTACCAACAAAGTATATGGCAGTGATCTACTAAAGATGCTCGACAAAAGATGAACACTGAGCTACGGTTAAATCACACCATAACAGGTCCAAACAAGCATGGCAAAAGTGCAAAATATATCAGCTTCACAGACTGAAATTACTGAACATGGCAAAAACAGCATCAGGAAGCAATGTTCAGAGCAAGAAAACAACACGCTATAACTTATAATAGCAAAACAAGGCATGACACGAATATATTCAAAGCATAGAACAAAAGTCCCTTACTGACCATGAGTCAAAAAGGAACAGAAAATATAGTAACACACATGTCAATATAGCAAGTTTCGTTAACAGATTCAGCAACAGGGCATGGCAAAAACAGATAACAAGTAGGCATGTTTAATAGCTCGATGCACTCACTACAGAGCATTTCATGATAAAATAAGAATACATACATCAATAAGACATGGCATAGAAGACATACATGGCAAGAACAACTTCATAGCATACACGGATCAACTACAACAACCTTGGCAAAATTGAATAACATGTAAACAATCTGCCAGGAAACATTTTGTAGCAAAAGTAGAGCTCGATTGACTCAAGCTATGGCACTCCATAATTGCAAACAAAGGCATGGATGGATAGAGCATAACCATATGTCCAAAACATCCTTACTGAAGTATCTCAAAATATGCATGGACCTCTCGGTAGCATCAAGTTAACATGGCATAAAAATATCAGCAAAACAGGGGCTGAAATCAGCAACATCAAGAAGCCTAGTTTGCATGCTTGTGCTAGTCACCACATAGATCACAAAAATACATGGCATAAACCCCTGGAAAGATGGCATCGCATATTACAAAACACATGTAGGACTCAAGATCATAGGGTGCACACATCAATCATGGCAAAAATGACAAAAGTGCATGTTCTGTTAAGAAACAGAAACTAACATCACATAGCCCTCTTCTAACAGCATTTCGGGTATTAAGATGAGCTCAAATGAAAATGATGCAATGAGATGAAATGATCTACTCATCGGGGCGAACATTTTGACATATTACACGCACGAAACGGAGCCACGGGTGCGGAGTTATGGCATGAAGTAAATGCAATAAAATACTCATAGAAAAAGACTTGGAGGGATTTCGGGGGGAAGGAGAAAGTCAACCCCGATCTAGATCCGATCTGGCCGGAGGTAGAGGTCGCTGGAGACGGTTCACTGAACGGCACCGGAAGGACGAGGCCGGGCGGCCGAGTCGGGCCGGTTGGCGCGGGCGCGGCGGTACGGCGGCGCGCATGGCGGGCGGCGGCGGCGCTGGGGCCGCGATGGCGGGCGGCTGGCGGCGGCGGCCGACGAGGCGGCGGAGGGCGACGGCGGGCGCGCTGCCCGAGGCGGCGGCGATCGCCGGAGCGGGCGCGGAGCGCTGGCCTCATGGCTCGGGCGCGTCGGGCGGCGAAGCCGGGGACCGGGGCCACGTGGCAGCCCCAGTTGGCGGGCGCTGGCGGATGTGGCGCGCCGTCGGACGTGTCCGGGCGCGGAGGGGATTTCGTCTAGGGTTTCGGGGGAATTGATCCGGGATTTGGAGGGGAGATGCATATTTATAGGTAGAAGGAGCTAGGAAGCTCCAAATGAGGTGCGGTTTTCGCCCACATGATCGTGATCCGACGACGGAGAGCACGGAAGTGACTTAGATGGGTTATTGGGCTGTTTTGAAGGGGTGTTGGGCTGCAACTTAAAAGAGGCCTTTGCGAGAGTGCGGTTAACCGTTGGAGTACCAAACGAGCTCCAAATGACCCGAAACTTGACAGGTGGTCTACCGGTGGTGTACCAAGGCCACTTGACAAACCTCGGTCCATTCCGAGAAAGTTTTAGTACCCGCGCACGGAAAAACGTAAAAGGGGACGCCAGGGGACATAGGAGTGCCGGATTGCAAAACGGACAACGGGGAAAATGCTCGGAATCATGAGACGAACACGTATGCAAATGTGATGCACATGATGACATGATATGAAATGCATGACATGAACAAAATGCAAAACGAAGGAAAACCCAACCACGGAGGGAAATATCATATCACAATGCCGAAAATGGCAAGAGTTGGAGTTACAAATATGGAAAGTTACATCCGGGGTGTTACACCGGCGGCAGGAACGACACAGGGTTAAGGGGATAGTTCGCCATGGCGGAGGAGTAGAGGGAGAGCGTCTGGGGTGACGGGTGTGACAGAGGTGGCGAATGGCAGGCGCGGGGCGGTGATGATTAAGGAAACCGAGCAGAAGCGGAAGCGTGCGGGGTATTTTTGGTATTTGGGGGATTTTTAGGGATCCACTTCCATTGCTCTAGCCACCGCTTCCGTCTACAGGATTGTGCCACGTGGCCATAGTGCCCAAAAGCCGCACATCGAGCGTTAGACTTAGGCTTGGGTTTTTTTTGGTGCAACACAGCGGCCGAAGGAAAGCTGGAGGAATTGATAATGGGCGGGTTAGCTGCCTTATTTGGTCTAAGCTGCGCTAGAGGAATCCGGGCCGGGCAATTGCTTGCCTTGTGATCAGGAGTGGAGCAATGAATACAAATCACCCGAGCTAGGCAATTAATTTTCTGGTGCCCCCATTGTAGGCAACGTGAACATAAAACTGCCCAATTTTTGTCAATCAGATCAATATCTTCCTCGAAATATCCAGCCTGGGCCCAATCAGTCTTATAATGGGCCGATAGACAAGGCGGCCAATGAGAATGGGCTGAGGCATACTTGAAGGCCGATTTTAGAAAACATTGTGGCGGGTGAGGATAGGACCTATTCATGGGGCAATCAAAGCGGCCAAAACTGAGAAACTCTATATCATTTGCACCCTCAAATTGCGCTTGATGGGCATCTTTCTCCATTAATGATAATGAAGATGATTCCTCAGCAACCGGGGGCAATTTGTCTGTTGCCAAAAAAGAGCAAAATTGAATTTGAATTCCATGACTTCTTATCGGACAGGAGGATGACGAAGCCTCATGAGCATGTTTGTTGGAAAAAACCATATGATCAATAGGCTTCAAAGAAAATTTGCTTAGCTCGATCATAGAAGAGGCAGATACCGAGGAACCAGATTTCAGAAACCCCAAATTTGATTTAATAGCCAATGGATGTCTGGGAGATAACTCCGGTAAAACTTCATCCGCATGCCAACTCAAAGTAGACGAGGGAACACGATTGAAACGGCCATTGAACAGATGAAAATGGCAAATGAAATCTAGCCAAATGCGGTCCTTAAGGCCGTAGATGCAATGTCCCACCTTGTTGTTGGCCTAGACGGTTATTCTGGATTCTCTCAAATACCTGTGTCAAAAGAGGATCAAGAAAAGACCACTTTTACTTGCCCTTTCGATACCTTTGCTTATAGACGTATGCCTTTTGGTTTATGTAATGCACCTGCTACCTTTCAAAGATGTATGACTGCTATATTCTCTGACTTTTTTGAAAAGATAGTTGTGGTTTTCATGGATGATTTCTCCGTGTATGGAACTTCTTTTGATGATTGCTTAAGCAACCCTGAACGAGTTTTGCAGTGATGTGAAGAAACTAATCTTGTCTTGAATTGGGAGAAGTGCCATTTTATGGTTAATGAAGGTATTGTCTTGGGGCATAATATTTCTGGAAGAGGTATTGAAGTTGATAAAGCTAAAGTTGACGCTATTGAAAAGATGCCGTGTCCTAAGGACATTAAAGGTATAAGAAGTTTCCTTGGTCATGCCGGTTTTTATAGGAGGTTCATTAAAGACTTCTAAAAAATTATAGGCCTCTAACTAATCTCTTACAAAAAGATGTTCCTTTCGTCTTTGATGATGATTGTGTAGAAGCATTTGAAATACTTAAGAAAGCCTTGATTTCTGCGCCTATTGTCCAGCCACCTGATTGGAATTTACGCTTTGAAATCATGTGTGATGCTAGTTATTATTTTGTAGGTGTTGCTCTAGGACAAAGAGTTGATAAGAAACTAAACGTTATCCAATATGCTAGTAAAACTCTAGACAGTGCCCAGAGAAATTATGCTACCACCGAAAAAGAATTTTTAGCAGTTGTATTTGCTTGTGATAAGTTCAGACCTTATATCGTTGATTCTAAAGTAACTGTTCACACTGATCATGCTACTATTAAATATCTTATGGAAAAGAAAGATGCTAAACCTAGACTTATTAGATGGGTTCTCTTGCTACAAGAATTTAATTTTCATATTATTGATAGAAAGGAGTCGAGAACCCTGCTGCGAGCAACTTGTCTAGGTTAGAGAATGTTCTTGATGACCCACTACCTATTGATGATAGCTTTCCTGATGAACAATTGGCTTTCATAAATGCTTCTCGTACTGCTCCATGGTATGCTGATTATGCTAATTACATTGTTGCTAAATTTATACCACCTAGTTTCAGATACCAGCAAAATAAAAAGTTTTTCTATGATTTAAGGCATTACTTTTGGGACGATGCACACCTTTATAAAGAAGGAGTAGATGGTGTTATTAGACGTTGTGTACCTGAGCATGAACAAGAACAGATCCTATGCAAGTGCCACTCCGAGGCTTACGGAGGACACCATGTTGGAGATAGAACTGCACATAAGGTACTGCAATCTGGTTTTTATTGGCCTACTCTCTTCAAAGATGCCCGTAAATTTGTCTTGTCTTGCGATGAATGTCAAAGAATTGGTAATATTAGTAGATGTCAAGAAATGCCTATGAACTATTCACTTGTTATTCAACCATTTGATGTTTGGGGCTTTGATTATATGGGACCGTTTCCTT
Organism: Aegilops bicornis; assembly: GCA_021605145.1. NCBI lineage: Eukaryota > Viridiplantae > Streptophyta > Magnoliopsida > Poales > Poaceae > Aegilops > Aegilops bicornis. The sequence goes on along the minus strand of CM038670.1, from coordinate 842,186,418 downwards.
CCTCTAATGAGTATACACATATTTTAGTTGCTGTTGATTACGTTACTAAGTGGGTAGAAGCTATTCCAACTAGTAGTGCTGATCATAACACCTCTATTAAGATGCTTAAAGAAGTTATTTTTCCGAGTTTTGGAGTCCCTAGATATTTAATGACTGATGGTGGTTCACATTTTATTCATGGTGCTTTTCGTAAAATGCTTGCTAAGTATGATATTAATCATAGAATTGCATCTCCATACCACCCCCAGTCTAGTGGTCAAGTAGAACTGAGTAATAGAGAGATTAAATTAATTTTTCCAAAGACTGTTAATAGATCTAGAAAAATTGGTCCAAGAAACTTGATGATGCATTATGGGCCTATAGAACTGCATATAAAAATCCTATGGGTATGTCTCCACATAAAATGGTTTATGGAAAAGCATGTCAGTTACCTCTCGAACTAGAACATAAGGCATATTGGGCCATAAAAGAGCTCAATTATGATTTCAAGATTGCCGGTGAGAAGAGACTATTTGACATTATCTCACTCGATGAGTGGAGAACCCAGGCCTATGAGAATGCCAAACTGTTTAAAGAAAAGGTTAAAAGATGGCATGGCAAAAGGATACAAAAGTGTGAGTTTAATGTAGGTGATTATGTTTTATTATACAACTCTCGTTTAAGATTTTTTGCAGGAAAACTCCTCTCTAAATGGGAAGGTCCTTACGTTATCGAGGAGGTCTATCATTCTGGTGCCATAAAAATCAACAACTTTGAAGGCACACATCCGAAGGTGGTGAACAGTCAAAGAATCAAACATTGTATCTCAGGTAATCCCATAAATGTTGAAACCAATGTTATTGACACCGTAACCCCGGAGGAGTACATAAGGGACACTTTCGAGAATGTTTCAGACACCGAAAAGGAATAGGTATGTGGTACGATATGTAAACCGACTCCAAAACAGTTCTAATAGCAATTTTTCTTCGTTTTGGAATATTTAGAAAAATAGGAAAATAAGAAGTAGTCCGAAAGGGACACGAGGCATCCACGAGGGTGGAGGGCGCGTCCCCTGCCTCGTGGGCACCTCGTGTGCCCTCCGGACTCCGTTTTGTTGCACAATACTTCTTTTGGTCAGTAAAAAATCATTATATAATCTCCCGAAGGTTTTGACCACCGTACGACGACAAAATCCTCTGCTTTTGTTTCAAGCTGTTTTTCTGACAGATCTAGATCACCATAACGTCTTCAAGCGCCCCCAAGGACAAGTTTTTCGAGAAGGTCATCAACCCCTACCTCACAGAGGTGCTGCAACACCCTCAAACCATTGAGATGCGTGAGGGGGTGCTGCACATCCGCGATGTTGGGGGACCCAGGAGGAACGAAAGCGTGGAGACAAGACTCGAAGCAATGGAGCAACAAGTTTTCAAGTGCTAGGGGATGGCGGAATGCGGACTCAACGCCAACCACATGATGATCGCGGAGTTCACCAACAACCACAAGCTGGATGCCAAGAACATTGGGGAGACCATCTGCAATCTTCCAAGATCTATGACCTGCAAAACCAAAACTGTGAGTATGAATATAGATTCAGGAGGATGAGTTTGGCTGCAGATTTGAGGATCCCAGAGACTCGATCATCCGTCTATGATGGTGAGCCTATGCCTTGCAAGATGGACGACAAGCCTACATCATCAACAACTCCATCATCACCACCTCCGAAGAAAGAGACATAAACACATGGGTATGGAACACTCCCCTTGGCAACTGGCAAGCTTGGGGGAGGTGCCCTGGTATCGTATCACCATCACACTCCTATCTTTACCGTTTTTCTTATTTCGATCCTTTTGGTTATATCTTGATCTAGTAGAATAAAGTTTAGTGTGATCTAGCTTTGAGTTTTTGTGTTGATCCTTATCTATGTAATCGAGTCCGTGAGCTATATATAATAAAGATTAGTCTTGAGTCGAAGGCTTGGTTATCTTGCTATGATCTTGAGAGAAAAAAAGAAAAAAAGAAAGAATAAAAAGAAATAAAGAGATCATATTGATTTTATGGAGAGTAATGACTTCACATATAAAGAGTGTGGTGAATAAAAGTTGTTGAGAGCTGACAAACATAGTTTTGGTCATCGTTGCAATTAATACGAAGTAATAAAGAAAGGGGACAATTCCATTTCTCCCCCTATCTTGAGCCACCCCCTGGAATTTGCCCCTAGTTTTCAGGTATGCTCAAAAATACCCCTCTTCCGTCAGTGGCCCTTACCGAAATCCCCCTACGGGCCATTTCCTTCAGGTCAATGGTATTTGACCGGTAACTGGCCATCTGTTGGACATTTTGCCTTTGGTTCTTACATGTGGGCCCTCATCAAAACGTTATCCATTCGCTCACTCTGTTTCTTCTACCTCGCGACCACGAATAGACTAGAGCAAGGTGATTCACCGGCGGCACATGAACGGCATCGTTCTGGAGCTCACGCAGTGAGGCCGCGTGGATGTGCACCTCACGCATGTCGTCTGCAAGCTCTTCTGTCGCAATGGAGGTAAGTTATTCTTCTCTGATTGTGTGCGCCCGCGGATTTCTCGTTAGGGTTTGAGCCAAAATTGGGGATTTGCTCTCTCGTAGGTCGATGGGGTCGGCATAGTGCAGTTCTCCTCCGAGTTCTACATGCCGGATCCGGGTTATTGCGGCCTTGAGAAGCTTTCCAAGCATCGGTGCCCGGGGCACGGGCTCATTCCCGCTCGCCATGTCACCTGGGGAGGAGCAAGCACGAGGAGACTTTTATTGGATGCCCACTTGATATAATTTGGTAGATTGTATCTACGTTGCAACAAATTGGTGTCAAGATCGCATTTTGACGATATTTTTTATGTTGCAGCTTCCTAATGAATGTGAATGGGCTGTGTGGGTTGACCCTCCTCCTCCAGATCCTGTTGGGTGTGCATTTGAGACACTACATGATGGACTAGAAGCAAGTTGGCTCAAAGCTCATCGTTTAGAGAAGAGGGTGACACATCTCAGAGAGAAAAAGAAGAAGTTAAAGTTATAGTTGCAGAAGAAGCATGATCTGATGGAAACATGGGCATTTTTATGATAATTGTTGGCATATGCATTCTATCATATTTGTTTGGTTGAAAGAATACATATTAGTCAGTGAGAATAAGCTAGTTTGGCACTGAGTAGAAATTAGCTTGATGTTGTGAACTTTTTCATTATGTGAGTAGTTCCTGGTTGTGTAACTTTGATGCTATGCATCTTTTGGAAAGACAAATTAATTGAAAAGCATCAGTTGGATCTTGTGATCTCTCTCTGTCTTATTGTTTTTGTTTGTACCTCTCCAATCCATATTACTCCTCGATCAAATGGTCCCAACGAAACATGATAGACATCCATTTGAGCGACAAGTAATACGTGCCAGAGGAAGTGATCGACAACATCAATTATCAATGATAATGCATCATTGTGGTCACTCAAGATACCAACAATGTATAATAGGATAAACATCAATGATGAACAACAACAAGTTATGACCAGGATCAATTCCAAATAATACCAACAAAATGCCAACATCGACAACAAGGTATGACAACAGTAAAATGAGACAACATGATCCATTACATAGGTTCACACAGCAACATGAGACAACATGATCCATTACATAGTTCACATAGCAACATCAACTAAATAGTTCAAACAAACAGATGGTTCAAAGCTTCTGCTACATAGTTCAAACATGACTCAAATGGCATGATCACAAGGTGTTCACAACAAGTTTCCCCTCTTGCTCCTAGTGTTGCATGCAGGATTAGAAGGGAGCCTGGACTTGCTCCTAGTGCTCCTAGCATCAGCTGGCACCTTCTTAGGAGAGGCAGACCTGCTAAGCTGGTTGCTTCCAGTTACAAACTCTGGGTGCATTCTTTCATCCTCATCGTCTGTGGTCACTTCATCAGGAAATTCCTCTTGTATGATTGGATCTGTTGTTGCTTTGCTATACTCAGGACATGGTTGATTAGGAAAGTTGGCACTTGGGGTTCCTGGTTGCTATGCTGTGCTGTGAGTTCAATTTCCTCTTCTAGACTGACTGCTATCATGCTCTGAAGTTGCAGCTGCTGATTTCCTTCCTCTAGATTCACACCTTTGAGACTGTGAACTAGTAGATGCTGCTTTCCTTCTACTAGTTTGATTGCTTCTAGGCTGTGAAGGATTGGGTGCTCTGCTCTCTGTTTCCCCTCTTTTCCTTTGTATGACATTAATTTCCAGCTGCACTGAATTGCTCTCATTATTTGTAGCAAACATAACCCCTAACTCATCATCATTTTGAATTGGCACCCATACAGTATTCTGCATGTCGCAATATCTAAATTCTATAGTATCAAAAATACCCCATGGATATTTATCACTTATAGAGCCTCTAAATTGGACAAATGTTGATGTTTTGTCCACCATAAAAGGTAATGTGAAGCCTGTACCGGCTCCTTTTGTGCCACCATTGCCTATGATAGTGGTCTTCATTCTACAGTTGAGACGAAAAGCTCTCTCTGGTTTCATCCTATGATAGTTGCAATATAAATGACATTACAAGCATGTAGTAACCACTAAGAGCGCATTCAATCGGGGTAAATCTATGTATAGTAATAGAACACAGATCCAGGTCAAGATTCAAAGAAACTTGGGACAAGAAACTTACCCTGCTGGAATTTGCATTCCTTTGTCTGCGTCGTCTTCCTGGATGCTTCTTGTCACCACCACGATCACCAGCAGCTGCCATCATCGACAACGCCTCCTTTAGTGCCATAGAAGAGGGAAATAAACGGTGGATAATCACCTCCACTCACACCGCATCCCGACGCCCGCAGTCCTACAGATCCAGCGCATCTACTGGACCGCCGGTGAGGGAACAGGGTGACCTAGGTTTATGATTTCGGTCGCCAAGAGGGGAACGAGAGAAGAGGTGCGTCGCGAGGGAGAAGAGAGTGAGCGAGTGGATAACGTTTTGATACGGGCCCACATGTAAGAACCAGGGGCCAAAATGTCCAACAGACGCCCAGTTACCGGTCAAAGACCATTGACCCGACGGAAACGGCCCGGAGGGGGATTTCTGTAAGGGCCACAGACGAAAGAGGGGTATTTTTTAGCATCTGAAAACTAGGGGCAAATCCCAGGTGGTGGCTCAAGTTAGGGGGAGAAGTGTAATTGTCCCTAAAGAAATAGAGGTTTTCACATATAAATACTATCTTGGACATCTTTTATGATTGTGAGCACTCATTAAAATATGACATGCTAAAAAGTTGATGTTGGAAAAGGAAGACAACGTAATGGGTTATGTTTTCTTATATCCGAAATAAATTATATTGTCATGGATCATCCAACATGTTGAGCTTGCCTTTCCCCCTCATGCTAGCCAAATTCTTTGCACCAAGTAGAGATACTACTTATGCTTCCAAATATCCTTAAACCCAGTTTTGCCATGAGAGTCCACCATATCTACCTATGGATTGAGTGAGATCCTTCAAGTAAGTTTTCATTGTTGCAAGCAATAAAAATTGCTCTCTAAATATGTATGATCTATTAGTGTGGAGAAAATAAGCTTTATACGAGCTTGTGATATGGAAGAAATAAAAGCGACGGACTGCATAATAAAGGTCCCTATCACAAGTGGCAATATAAAGTGACGTTCTTTTGCATTAAGATTTTGTGAATCCAACCATAAAAGTACATGACAACCTATGCTTCCCTCTGCGAAGGGCCTATCTTTTATTTTTGTCTTATACCTTATACAAGAGTCATGGTGATCTTCACCTTTCCTTTTTACACTTTATCCTTTGCCAAGCACTATGTGTTGGAAAGATCCTTATATATATATATATATATATATATATATATGTATATATATATATATATATATATATATATATATATCAAATTGGATGTGGGTTTTCATAAAGAATTATTGTTGACGTTACCCTTGAGGTAAAAGGTTGGGAGGCAAAACTATAAGCGCCTATCTTTCTCTGTGTCTGATTGAAACTTCATACCCATAAGTATTGCGTGAGTGTTAGCAATTGTGAAAGACTAAATGATAGTTGAGTATGTGGACTTGCTGAAAAGCTCTTATATTGACTCTTTCCGATGTTATGATAAATTACAATTGCTTCAGTGACTAAGATTATAGTTTGTTAGTATTCAATGAAGTTTCTGATTCATACTTTACACTGTGAATAGATTGTTACTTCAGCTTAAGAAATCATATGACAATATATATATATATATATATATATATATATATATATATATATATATATATATATATATATATATATATATATGGTAGCACTATTCTGATCCTGTGATCATAATAGTTATTTGGATCACGTCAGGCCCTATATAGAGCGCACTAAGGGTGTTTCCGAACTCCCCGAACTGCCCCACCAGCTCTAGAAATAAGAATCACCCCACCAGGCCATGGCCACGAATTCCCCCACCACCTCCCACGACCCCCAGATGGAATCGCCGCCGATCTCTCCCCGGGACCCATGCCGCCAGTTCCCCACCCCAGATCCACTCACCTCTGGCCCGCCGCGGAAGCACTAGGATGCCGGTGCCGCGCCTCGGCCCCGCCCCAGACCTTCCTGTCGCCGGTGCCCCGCCCCACCTCTCCATCCCATACCCCCAGCCGATGGTGCCCCGCTCGCCGTCGCCCCCCCCCCTCCCCCAACCACGCGGGCCGCCGTCCTCATGAACCCCAGGCGCCACCCGCCAACCACGCGAGCCGCCGCCCTGGCAACCCCAGGTGCCGCTACCGCCGCGCCGTCGCTGCCTGGCTCCTCTCGCGATGCCGCTGCCGGCCCCTGCCACTACGTGCCACCGCGGCCCCCGTCCGGCGCTGCAGCCCCACCACCTGTTATCCCCACATCTCCTCTGCCAACTCCGGTACATCTTCTTTCCTCACCTCAAGATCATCCTCAATGGAGATCCATGTCCCTGATCCCCAACCTGGTCCGGCTTCTTTCGCTTCCGCCGCCTCCACATCACAGCTCCGGCAGGCACCTTCAAGTGCCTCTTCCCCTGCTGGCTCAAAGTATGCTGCAGTCCAAAGTGTCAATTTTCAGCAGGCCATGGCGATATATCAAAGACGAACAGTTTTGTATAGGAGAAGTCCGTGTATTACTATTCAAATTCAGGGGACTTTGATTGTTTATGCCTGTGGGACTGTGACCTTTTTATGTGACTACGCAACAAAATGTGGATGTTCTGTGCATGTGTGTGCTTAGTACACAAATTGAGAGAAACTTTTTTTCTCATGTAGAACGATGAAAGAACAGAGAAGAGAAGAGAGTTGCAAAGTTGTTTCCAAAAATATGTGTGTTCAAAAAGATGTTGATACACACAAAAATTGTGGATGAGAAATTCATATTTTCTGTTGCGCATACTTTAGAATGTTCACTTTTGAAATAACACACACTTTGGGTGCAAAAAAGTATAAAAGAGGCAAACACACACAAAAAATTGTTGGCAAGTACAAAATGGTCCATTTAGAAACAACATGTAATGAAGTGAACATTAACAAAAATGTGAGAATGTGAAAAAATTTGTACACTCATCCACATAAAAGGACCTACTCATAATGCTGCAAGATTAACCGGTCAATCCAAAAAAAGTTTGATGAAAATATAAACTTCATAAAAACGGGATTACGTGCTTCTAAATAAGAAAACATGAAGTTCAAATTTAAATAACCAAGAAGTCGGAAAGGTGAAACTAAAAATATAGTGTGGTTTAAAATGTTTTTGACAAAAATCCCGTTTCTAAAACACCTACACGTTCAAATTAAAAATAACGGAGCGATTCAGTGTTTATAAAGAAAACATGGATTTATCTAGTTCCTAACGGATAAAAACAAAGAAGATTCAACTATAAAAGTTTCAACTATAAAAGTGTTAACTTGAGAATTTCAAATTTGATAGAATAGAGAGTTCAAGAAAACGTTATCACTGTACTAAAAAACTTCCCATGGATTTTTCCACTATTAAAAAAGAATAACCAAAAAGTTCAAATTAAAATAACAAAGTTGTTCAATATTTGCAAAAGAAAATAGTTTTTCATAGTTTTAAATAACCCTAAGAAGTTCAAATTAAAATAACAGAGCAGTTCAAAAATAGTTTCTAAAAAACAGATTTTTTTTTCATTTCTAGGAAAAACCTGGAAGTTCAAATTTATAAAATGAAATGGTTCAATGTATATTTACAAGAAAATACCTTGTTACCAAATAATAAAGCCAAGAAGTTCACTTTAAACAACAGAGGATCAGATGTATACCAAAAAGTAAATTATGAAGTTCAAGTAAAGTATAAAGGATTTTCACCATTTCTGAATAAAAAACCTTGCTTGGGTTTCTAAATAAAAATAATAAAGTGGAAGGAGCGGATTTGCATCAGCTTCTCAATGCCATATTATTTGTCTCATTCCAATAAACGGTTTAGAAATGTGATCGAAAATGTGATTCACATTTCTTGTATGAAGAAAAAACCATTTTCAAAACTGCTCTTAAGCCGCTTAGGTTTTGCCGAAAATTTAACTTGGGTCATGCTACTCGTGTCGATAGCTTTCCAACGGTATATCACAAGCCCCATTTGGGCAATGTTTGCGGAAGTTCAACCTAACAATGAGGGGAGTTCAACTACTACTACTGGGACAAAAAGAAAGGAGAAGTTCAATTTCTAAAGATGACCCGGTTCGACATGCTAAACAATATTGTAAGAAAACAAAAAGAAAAGGAGAAGTTCAATTTCACAAGATGATGCGTTTTGATATGCAAACCAATGCAAAGACACACACAAAAATGTTGTTTTTGTGTCTTAAAATATTTTTATTCATAAAAAAAGGATGAAGGAAAAAACCAGGAAGTCCATATTAAAAAGATGAAGAAGTTCGATGATTATAGAAAACCCAGATTTTCCTTGTTATTAAAGAATGGAAACAAGAAGTTCAAAAAGAAAATAACAAGATGTTCAACTTTTAAAACTAGAGCGCTTCAAAATTTCATAAAATAAAATTAGGAAATAAAACCAGGAAGTCCATATTGATGGAGAAGTTCGATGATTATAGATAACTCATATTTTTCCTCGTTATTAAAGAATGGAACCAAGAAGTTCGAAAATAAAATAACAAGAAGTTCAACTTTTAAGAATAGAGCCTCAATATTCGTAAAAAAGGATTAAGAAAATCAGAATAAAAATTCATCAAAAAACTCAGATATATTCATGTAACCGAGAGAAGTTCAGATTGATAACTGCCAGAAGTTCACGTACTACACGGTGTCATTTTGTTTTAAAAAAGAATAAAAAAGCAAAGACTAAAATTTTGTTATTATAAGTTCAAGTCCTCCGTCGAAGAAAATTAAAAAATTATTGTGAGAGAGGTTTGTACAAAAGAAATATCATTTATGTAACACTGACGAATGGATGAGAAAATTACAAACGAAAATACGTCAGAAAAGTTCAACGTGAAAACAACAGGAAGTTCAACTACTACAGAAATTGAATTTCAAATGAAAAAAATTTAAAATCATCGTGAGTATGAAAAAACGATTAACACGGGAAAGTTGCGTGTTTACGGCAGCTTTCCACCGGTATATCAGTTGCTCAATTCCGGTGAGTGGATGGAGAGCCACGAGCAGTGGATAGACAGCTACGAGAAAAAAATCACGTGAAAAACAGAGTGAAGTTCAGGTACACGCGCCCAGAAGTTCAGGTTCTTCACGCGGTGCATTTTCAAAGAATCTGTTTCGCGATAAAGGCAGAACGAATGATCTCACCATTTTCAAAATTACAGGAAAGCGGCTAGGAATCAGAGAAAACCATCCACAAGGAAAAGTTTTGCATTTTCCGTAGCTTTTCAGCGGTATATTATTTGCCTCATTCCGATAAAGTTTGTAGAAATTAAGGGGAAAATACGTTTTTAGCAAATTTCAAAATTGACATAAAACCGTAATTAATTGGAAGAAAGAATATGTACAAAAAAGTTTCGAATTTGTTCGAGCTTTCCAACGCCATATCATTTGATGCATTTGGACGCATAGTTAAAAAATTAGCTCGAAAATACAAACTCGGTGGGACTTGTAACATTTTCTAAATTACTTTTAAACCTTTCAAATTTAGAAAAAACTTTTAACATGAAAAAGTAGCGCATTTTTATAATCTTTACAACGCCATACTATTTGCCTCAATTGGATTAGCCGTTTAGAAATTACATCGAAAATACGAACTCGGGTGTTCCGTTTGTGAAATTCTGTGATTTTCCAAATTACTCTTTATCCATAGGGAATGAGAGAAAACTTTCAACATGTGGAAGGAGCGGTTTTGCAGCAGCTTTCCAACACTGTATTATTTGCCTCATTCCGACAAACGGTTTAAAAACGCGATCGAAAATACGATTCACGTTTTTTGTGTGAAGAAAAAACGGTTTTCAAAACTGCTCTTAAACCGCTTACATTTTGCCAAAAATTTAACTTGGGTCATGATCTGATGTGCATAGCTTTCCAACGGTATATTGCAAGCCCCGTTTGGGCAATGTTGGCGGAAGTTCAACCTAGCACTGGGAGAAGTTCAGGTCGAACAACTCAGGCAGTAAAATTAGAAAAAAGGCAATTTCATCACGGGGTGAGAGCAAAATCCGCCAACGAGCGAGATTCCTATTTAAAACTTGTATTTAGTTGCTAAAAAACGTTCCTAGATTACACTAACATCATATAGAACACGACTAAATAGAATAATTCACGGGGGAAGCCACGGTTTGCGCAGATAGCCCGAAGGTCGGGTTCATACAGAGGGAAGTCCAGGCGCGTTACTGAGGCAGTTCAGGGTGTGATCAGAATATTATTCTGATCCCGTGATCAGAATTGTGTTTATGTATATATATGTATGTATGTGTGTGTGTGTATATATATATATATGTGTGTGTGTGTGTGTGTGTGTGTGTGTGTGTGTGTGTGTGTTGCTATTCTAAGAATGATCATGATGCCCTCATGTCCGTATTTTATTTTATCGCCACCTCTATTTCTAAACATCTGGACATATTTTTCGATATTGGCTTCCGCTTGAGGACAAGCGAGGTCTAAGCTTGGGGGAGTTGATACGTCCATTTTGCATCATGCTTTTATATCGATATTTATTGCATTATGGACTGTTATTACACATTATGTCACAATACTTATGCTTTTTCTCTCTTATTTTACAAGGCTTACATGAAGAGAGAGAATGCCGGCAGCTGGAATTCTGGGCTAGAAAAGGAGCAAATATTACAGACCTATTCTGCAAAACTCCAAAAGTCCTGAAACTTCACGGAAGCACATTTTGGAATTAATAAAAAATACTGTCTAAAGAATAAACCCAAGGGGGCCCACACCCTGGCCACGAGGGTGGGGGCGCGCCCTACCCCCTTGTCCTGCCCCCTTCCTCGTGGGCCACCTGGAAGCCCCCGGATGCCCATCTTCTGGTATAAGGTGTCTTTTGCCCTGCAAAAAATTAGAAGGAAGCTTTCGGGACGAAGCGCCGCCATCTCGAGGCGGTACCTTGGAGGAACCAATCTATGGTTCCGGCGGAGCTGTTCTGCCGGGGAAACATCCCTCCAGGAGGGGGAGATCGTCACCATCGTAATCACCATCGATTCTCTCATCGGGAGGGGGTCAATCTCCATCAACATCTTCACCAGCACCATCTCCTCTCAAACCCTAGTTCATCTCTTGTATTCGATCTTTGTCTCAAAACCTCAGATTGGTACCTGTGGGTTGCTAGTAGTGTTGATTACTCCTTGTAGTTGATGCTAGTTGGTTTATTCGGTGGAAGATCATATGTTCAGATCCTTTATGCATATTAATAACCCTCTAATTATGAACATGAATATGATTTGTGAGTAGTTACGTTTGTTCCTGAGGACATGGGAGAAGTTTTGTTATAAGTAGTCATGTGAATTTGGTATTCGTTCAATATTTTGATGGGATATATGTTGTCTTTCCTCTAGTGGTGTTATTCGAACGTCGACTACATGACACTTCACCATTTTTTGGGCCTAGGGGAAGGCATTGGGATGTAATAAGTAGATGATGGGTTGCTAGAGTGACAGAAGCTTAAACCCTAGTTTAGGCGTTGCTTTGTAAGGGGCTGATTTGGATCCATATGTTTCAAGCTATGGTTAGGTTTACCTTAATTCTTATTTAGTAGTTGCAGATGCTTGCAAAAGTGGTTAATCATAAGTGGGATGCTTGTCCAAGCAAGGGCAGTAACCAAGCACCGGTCCACCCACATATCAAATTATCAAAGTAACAAACGCGAATCATATGAGCATGATGAAAACTAGCAATGATAATTCCCATGTGTCCTCGGGAGCGCTTCCCTTTATATAAGAGTTTGTCCAGGTTTGTGCTTTGCTACAAAAAGGATTGGGCCACCTTGCTGCACCTTATTTACTTTTGTTACTTGTTACCCGTTACGAATTACCTTATCACAAAACTATCTGTTACCGATAATTTTAGTGCTTGCAAAGAATACCTTACTGAAAACTGCTTGCCATTTCCTTCTGCTCCTCATTGGGTTCGACACTCTTACTTATCGAAAGGACTATGGTAGATCGCCTACACTTGTGGGTCAACAAGAAGCCACTAGTGAAACCTACCGCCCCCAGGTCTTCTTTCTCATATATTTACCTTTGCGATCTACTTTTCCTTTGCATATATTTTCAGATCTATTAAACCAAAAATATAAAAATACCTTGCTGCAATTTATTCTTATTTATTTTGTTTGGCGTTCGATCTATCAATCTACTACAATTTTATTCATGTCCGCTTTGCCTATCTTGAGGCGCCGCTACCCGAAAGGGATTGACAACCCCTTTTACACGTCGGGTTGCGAGGATTTGTTATCTGTTTGTAGGGTTGTTTATGTTGTGTTGCTTGGTTCTCCTACTGGTTTGATTACCTTGGTTTCTGCTACCTCTTGAGCACTGCGTAGGTTTTCCCTTCAAGAGGAAAGGGTGATGCAGCAAAGTAGCGTAAGTATGTCCCTCAGTTTTTGAGAACCAAGGTATCCATCCAGTAGGAGACTACACGTAAATCCCTCGTACCTGCACAAACAAATAAGAACCTTGCAACCAACGCGATAACGGGGTTGTCAATCCCTTCACGGCCACTTGCAAAAGTGAGATATAATAGAGATAATAAGATAAATATTTTTGGTATTTTTGTTGTATAGATTGGAAAGTAAAGATTGCAAAATAAAATAGATCAGAACCTAATATGATGGAAGATAGACCCGGGGGCCATAGGTTTCACTAGTGGCTTCTCTCAAGATAGCATAAATATTACGGTGGGTGAACAAATTACTGTCGAGCAATTGATAGAAAATGCATAGTTATGATAATATCTAGGCATGATCATGTATATAGGCATCACGTCCGCGACAAGTAGACCGAAACGATTCTGCATCTACTACTATTAGTCCACATATCGACCGCTATCCAGCATGCATCTAGAGTATTAAGTTCATAAGAACAGAGTAACGCATTAGGCAAGATGACATGATGTAGAGGGATAAACTCAAGCAATATGACATAAACCCCAACTTTTTAACCTCGATGGCAACAATACAATGCGTGCCTTGTTGCCCCTACTATCACTGGGAAAGGACACCGCAAGATTGAACCCAAAGCTAAGCACTTCTCCCATTGGAAGAAAGATCAAACTAGTAGGCCAAACCAAACTGATAATTCGAAGATACTTGCAAATATAAAAAATCATACATAAAAGCATTCAGAGGAGATTCGAATATTGTTCACAGATAATCTTGATCATAAACCCAGAATACATCGGATCTCGAGAAACACACCGCAAAAAGAATTACATCGAATAGATCTCCAAGAAGATCGAGGAGAACTTTGTATTGAGATCCAAAGAGAGAGAAGAAGCCATCTAGCTAATAACTATGGACCCGAAGGTCTGAGGTAAACTACTCACACATCATCGGAGAGGCTATGGTGTTGATGTAGAAGCCCTCCATGATCGATTCCCCCTCCGGTGGAGCGCCGGAAAAGGCCCCAAGATGGGATCTCATGGGTATAGAAGGTTGCGGCAATGGAAATAGGTTTTCGTGGTGCTCTCAGATGTGTTCGGGGTATATGAGTATATATAGGCGAAAGAAGTCGGCTGGGGGAGCCACGAGGGGCCCATGAGGGTGGGGGCCGCGCCTCCCTACCTCGTGGCCACCTCGTCGCTTCCTTGATGTCCACTCCAAGTCTCCTGGATTTTGTTTGTTCCAAAAATCACTCTCCCGAAGGTTTCATTCCATTTGGATTCCGTTTGATATTCCTTTTCTGCGAAACACTGAAATAGGCAAAAAAAACAGCAATTTGGACTGAGCCTCCGATTAGTAGGTTAGTCCCAAATGTAATATAATAATGTATAATAAAGCCCATTAACCATCCAAAATAGATAATATAATAGCATGGAACAATAAAAAATTATAGATACGTTGGAGACGTATCAAGCATCCCCAAGCTTAATTCCTTCTCGTCCTCGAGTAGGTAAATGATAAAAACAGAATTTTTGATGTGGAATGCTACCTAGCATATTTTTCATTGTAATTTTCTTTATTGTGGCATGAATATTCAGATTCGAAAGATTCAATATAAAAGTTTAATATTGACATAAAAATAATAATACTTCAAGCATACTAATTAAGCAATTATGTCTTCTCAAAATAACATGGCCAAAGAAAGTTCATCCCTACAAAATCATATAGTTTGGCTATGTTCCATCTTCGTCACACAAAATATTCAAATCATGCACAACGCCGGTTTCAGCGAATCAATTGTTTCATACTTTAGAATTTTCAAACTTTTCAACTTTCACGCAATATATGAGCATGAGCCATGGACATAGCACTATGGGTGGAATAGAATATGATGATAGGGGTTGTGTGGAGAAGACAAAAAAGGATAAAGTCTCACATTGACGTGGCTAATCAACGGGCTAGGGAGATGTCCTTCAATTGATGTCAATGTAAGGAGTAGGGATTGCCATGCAACTGGTCCACTAGAGCTATACATGTATGAAAGGTCAACAAAAGAATCTAAGTGGGTGTGCATCCAACTTGCTTGCTCACGAAGACCTAGGGCATTTGAGGAAGCCCATGGTTGGAATCCAAGTTCTATAATGAAAAATTCCCACTAGTATATGAAAGTGACAAAACAAGAGACTCTCTATCATAAAGATCATGGTGATACTTTGAAGCACAAGTATGGAAAAAAAGGATAGTAGCATTGCCCCTTTTTATTTATTTTCTTTTTTTGGGCCTCTTTTTTTATTTGGCCTTTTTTGGACAATGCTCTATGAATGACGATCATCACACTTCTATTTATTTACAAATCAATGATTACAACTCGGTACTAGAACAAAATATGACTCTATATGAATGCCTCCGGCGGTGTACCGGGATGGGCAATGAATCAAGAGTGACATGTATGACAAGTTATGCATGGTGACTTTTCCACAAATACGATGTCAACTACATGATCATGCAAGGCAATATGACAATGATGAAGCATGTCATAATAAATGAAACGGTGGAAAGTTGCATGGCAATATATCTCGGAATGGCTATGGAAATGCCATAATAGGTAGGTATGGTGGCTGTTTTGAGGAAGATATAACACTACAGGAATCAGCTACTTTGCCATCTGCCACGGCAGATAGCAAAGGCATGGACGGCGGACGGCAAAGGTCTTTGCCGTCTGCCGCGGACGGCAAAAGGTGACTGATGAAGTCATGTACCTGGGGTAGGGTCATAGACCTGACCAAAGGTACCTTCCACAAGGACACTCACAAGAGAATCAGCCTTCCAGTCGACTTGGTGGACTACCACTCGACTGATTCAAAGACACTCGACTATGAAGACCCACTCGACCACCAAGAGTCCAAGAGCCACTCAGTGTCCAAACGGTCTGTAGTTAAATAGTCTTTATGACCTTAATGACACTTTATGTAAGGCGTTACAAGAACGCCTAGCCTTAACGCATTCTTAAACCCTCACCTTTCACGTGGGCTGGCTGGGGTCTGGCGCACTCTATATAAGCCACCCCTCCACGTAGAAGGGTTCGCACCCTCGTAACACATACGCAAATAATCCAATGACCGCCTCAGGCTCCGAGACGTAGGGCTGTTACTTCCTCCCGAGAAGGGCCTGAACTCGTAAATCTCTTGCGTATACAACTACTCCATAGCTAGGATCTTGCCTCTCCATACCTACCCCCATTCTACCGCCGACTTAGAACCACGACAGTTGGCGCCCACCGTAAGGGCAGGTGTTCTAGCGGGTGTTGGAGAAGTTGGGATTCTCTCGATCTCCGGCATCATGGTTTCAGGTGGAGTTCTGGTCGACGGCCACGAGATCCGTCTCGGTGCGCTCACGTTAAATCGCCGACGACTCCAGCTTCGTGGAGGCTCCACTCGGCGTGGACGCGCTCCGCATCCGCGGGGCGACGCACTTTCGCGCATGTGTCCGCGGCGTCCTCCTGTGGCAACCGTCGACCCAGTATGGGTCGGCTCCTGCACCGTCTTCACTCCCAGTCTCCCACCGGCGCAAACGTTCTGGTCGGTCGAGGCTTCAGCGGTGGGTGAGGCATGCGGTAGCCCGTCAGTCGGCCATCCCCCAAGTCGCGGCAATCGAGTCCGACGAATCTCTCTACGGCCTGTTCGACCTGTCGGTCGACCGTGAGAGACTCGCGTCCGAATGCGATAGCGATGACTCGATGGCGAGAGGTTCCGATGGTCGATGGACCACGCGGTCCCCCGGATTCACCCGCACCAACGAAGGTGGCGGTGGAAGCGATCCGCGCAAGCCCATGAAGAGTACTTGCCCGAGCCCCTCACTTCGCCTCCGGAGGGAAGAACTTCGTCGTCGGAACATGGATGCACTTCACACTCCTATCGTTGCGAAACCCCGAGGCTCGCGCCTTGGAGGATGCGCGCCAGCCAACTGGCTGAACACACTCGACCGAGAATCTTCAGCGAAATCTTTAGACGACGTCTGTGACCAAGGATTCCAGAATCCAGTCGACGCCAGTTCTTTCAACCACCAACCCAGGTATATCGAACTCCGATTCAGAATTTAGCAGCTGCCGCCCGTATAGCGGAATCAATTCAGCCTTCCCAGTCGGAGGCAGGTAGAGGTTTGCAATAAATCAGGGATTTGCTCCGGGCGGCAGGAGATCAAAAATCAGTTGTGTCCCAGTCGCAGAACAGGGTTCACAGCCGACCCGTTGCTGCGAATTTATTCCAGTCAGCCCATAGTCCAAGATCACCCCCGAGGCGTGAGGAACGTGGGGGCCGGCATGACGATCAATACAAGGGCCGCGAGCAGTATGAGCACCGATTCGATCACAATGATCGACGTCGAGTGCCCACTCCTCCCTTAAGGGGTGGATCATACGCTCCTCGGCAGCAGGATGACAGACGCCAAAACAAAGGTCTTTGGACGAAGAGTTCCAAATGACCCTGTGGAGCCGAGCTTTGACGCGAGATCCATTATCATTCAAGGTTTGGTCGACAGAACAGAGCTCACCGAGACGGCCATGATAGAGATGTTCCTTCCGATGCAGAGTCCATGTCTCGGGACCAGAGTGTTTCTGCAGAGCCATCGTGGCTGCAGTGATACCCCCAATTACAGGTTGGCGGTGGAGTCGCAAGTTCATCGAGAATCCAAGCCCGACACCTGGCTTGAAGATTACCGAGTGGCGGTTCAGATCGGCGGTGGCAACGATGAGGTAGCCATGAAGCATTTACCTCTTATGTTGGAAGGTTCAGCCAGGCGTGGTTGAATCGATTAGCACCCAAAGCATTTACACTTGGGAAGATCTTGCCCGAGTGTTTGTCGTGACATTTGAAGGAACTTGCAAATGACCAGCGGGTTTAATGAGTTGCGATGCGTGCGTGCAAAAGTCGAGTGAAACCTTGAGGATTATATCCAAAGGTGGATCACTTTGCACCACACAAAGGAGAACGATTCGATCACTGCGATCTGTGCCTTCAAGGAAGGTGTCAAGAACAGAGAATTGAGTTTGAAATTTGGTCGAACCGGAGATATGACCCTGAGCCGGATGATGGAGATTGCCACCAAATATGCAAATGGTGAAGAAGAGGATCGACTTCGGAGTGGTAAATATAAATCTGCCGCCAATGAGGCCGGCGGAGGAAATTCCAGTCGGAAGCAGAAGCGCAAAGCCGAGCCAGCGGCTCCCGGAGAGGCCTTGGCAGTGAACCCAGGAAAGTTCAAGGGGAAACCCAAGGGTCCTTGGAACCCTAAGAAGGTGAAAGACCAGGATGGGAACGATGTGTGGGAGTTACCATGTCATATTCATACAAAGAAATACGAAGTGGGTAAACTCATTTACCTGAAACATACCACTCGACAGTGTCGGCTCTTGATTCAGCAGTTCCAAGGGAAACAGCCCAAGGATAAAGATAAGGAGACAGACAAAGTTGAGGATAGAGATGACAGTGATGGTGGATATCCCCAGGTCAATTCCACCCTGATGATTTTTGCAGACGTCGAAAGAAAGAGTCAATTGAAGGTTATCAATCGGGAAGTAAACTTGGTTCCTCCAACGACTCCCAATTATCTGAAATGGTCCCAGACCGCCATCACATTCGACCAGTCTGATCACCCGACGCACATTGCCACCCCTGGGAGGCACGCATTGGTGGTCGACCCAGTTGTCGAAGGCACTCGACTGACCAAAGTCCTGATGGATGGTGGTAGTGGTTTGAATATATTATATGGGGAGACGTTGAAAGGGATGGGCATTCCGATGTCCGGACTCGATTACCGATAACATGAGCTTCCACGGAGTCATTCACGGAAAGAAGGCTGAGTCACTCGGCCAAATTGCTCTTGACATAGTTTTTGGTGATTCAAAGCATTTCCGGAAAGAAAAGTTGACTTTTGAGGTCGTGGATTTCCAGAGCGCTTATCACGCTATTCTAGGGAGACCAGCTTATGCGCTGCTTTCATGGCCCGACCATGTTACGTGTATCTTAAATTAAAGATGCCTGGTCCCAAGGGCGTAATCACCGCCACGGGCAATCGGAAAAGGCGTAAGAGTGCTTCCGGAAGGCTCTAAGATCGCCGATGCTCGATTAGCGATGGTAGAGCTACAAGAGTATCAGAAAACTGCAGATCCGAGTGATTTGTTGCGAGCTAAGAAGCCCGCTACGGAGTCAGCATTCCAGTCGACTGGCGAGACGAAACAGGTTCACATTCACCCGACTGATCCCAACGCTGCTCCAACCAACATCTCAACAACACTCGACTCAAAATAGGAAGAAGCGCTCATCCAGTTCCTCCGTGAGAACTGGGACATCTTTGCATGGAAGCCTGCTGACATGCCGGGTGTTCCCAGGGGGCTGGCTGAGCATCGCCTATGAGTAGACCCAAAATTCAAACCAGTTAAAGAGTATCTTCGGCGGTCCGCCGTCCAGAAGAGAAAGGCCATTGGCGAGGAGGTGGCTCGACTCTTAGCAGCAGAGTTCATTCGAGAGATCTACCACTCCGAGTGGCTCGCCAACGTTGTCATGGTCCCCAAGAAGGACAAGTCGTTGCGCATGTGCATCGATTTCAAGCATATCAATCGGGCCTGCCCGAAAGATCATTTCCCTCTTCCTCGCATCGACCAAATAGCCGACTCAACTGCGGGATGCGAGAGGTTGTCTTTCTTAGACGCTTATTCCGGGTACCATCAGATCCGTCTGTATGAACCCGATGAGATTAAAACAGCGTTCATCACTCTGTTCGGGTGCTTCTGTTATGTCACCATGCCATTCGGTCTTAAGAATGTTGGAGCCACATTCATGAGGATGATATTCAGAAGTGTTTGCTCACTCAAATCAGTCGGAATGTGGAAGCGTACATGGATGATATAGTGGTCAAGTCACGAAAGGGTTCCGACCTGTTGACTGACCTTGCTGAAACATTTGCCAATCTCAGGAGGTATGATATCAAGCTTAACCCATCAAAGTGTACATTTGGAGTTCCCGTGGAAAGTTACTCGGTTTTCTCGTTTCCGGCGAGGAATCGATGCTAACCCAGAAAAGGTTGGCACCATACTCGAATGAAGCGCCTGCGCGTGCGTGCACGATGTCCAGAAACTTCGGATGCTTGGCCGCTTTAAGTCGATTCATCTCTCGCCTTGGTGAAAAGGCATTGCCTCTTTACCGACTGATGAAGAAGTCAGACAAGTTCGAGTGGACTCTAGAAGCTGATGCAGCGTTTGCAGAGCTCAAAGCTCTGCTCTCCACCTAGCCGGTGCTTGCTGCTCCAATCAGCAGGGAGCCTTTGCTGCTCTACGTTGCAGCCACTGGACAAGTCGTCAGTACCGTACTTACGGTCGAGCGGGAAGAAGAAGGAAAAGCTTTCAAAGTTCAACGCCCAGTTTATTATCTTTCTGAAGTATTGACCCCGTCAAAGCAAAGATATCCTCATTATCAGAAGCTTGTTTATGGGATCTATATGACCACGAAGAAGGTTGCTCATTATTTCTCTGATCATTCCATTACAGTCGTCAGCGACGCCCCTTTGTCGGAAATTCTCCATAACAGAGATGCAACTGGTCGAGTGGAAAAATGGGCGATTGAACTCCTTCCCTTGATATCAAATTCAAGCAAAGAAAGCCATCAAGTCCCAAGCAATAGCAGATTTCTCGCCGAGTGGACTGAATGCAGCTTCCGACCCAAGTTCACTCGGAACACTGGACTATGTTTTTCGATGGTTCCAAGATGTTGAATGGTTCCGGTGCAGGAGTTGTATTGGTTTCCCCCCGAGGAGATAGGCTCAAGTATGTTCTCCAGATTCACTTTGATTCTTCCAACAACGAAGCAGAATATGAAGCACTCCTGTATGGGTTGCGCATGGCCATTTCACTCGGCGTCCGTCGCCTTATGGTTTATGGCGACTCAGATCTGGTTGTTAATCAAGTGATGAAGGAGTGGGATGTCAGAAGCCCAGCTATGACAGGTTATTGTAATGCAGTAAGAAAGCTGGAGAAGAAGTTCGAGGGGTTAGAGCTTCATCATATACCCCGATTGAAAAATCAAGCTGCGGATGATTTGGCGAAGATAGGGTCCAAGAGGGAAGCCATTCCCAGTGATGTATTTTTAGAACACATTCATGTTCCATCAGTGCAGGAGGATCCTTTCACAGAAGAAGCCCCGCAGCAAAAGAGTGCCAATGATTCGACTGAAGTTGAGGTCCCAGCCGTGGTCGACCTAATTATGGAAGTTGTGGTCATCACTCCCGACTGGACAGTGCCGTACATCGCATATATCCTTAGGAAAGAGCTCCCAGAGAACGAAGAAGAGGCTCGACAGATCGTCCGTCGATCCAAGGCCTTTACAGTAATCAAGGGACAATTGTACAGAGAAAGCGTGACTGGAGTCGGCCAGAAGTGTATCACGCCAGAAGAATGTCAGATAATTCTTGAGGATATCCACTCGGGGACCTGTGGCCATCATGCGTCCTCTCGGACCATTGTGGCTAAAGCATACCGAGCGGGATTTTACTGGCCGAAAGCAAATGAAATGGCAAAGGAAATAGTCGACAAGTGTGAAGGATGTCAGTTCTATTCCAACATGTCGCACAAGCCAGCCTCAGCCTTGAAGACCATTCCACTCGTCTGGCCCTTCGCTGTTTGGGGATTGGACATGATTGGACCGTTTAGGACTGGCATAAGCGGCTTCACTCATTTGCTAGTAGCAGTCGACAAGTTCACCAAGTGGATCGAAGCCAAGCCCATCAAGAACCTCGATGCATGCACTGCTATCGGCTTCATCGAGAGTTGATATTCAGATATGGAGTTCCGCATAGCATCATCATCGATAATGGGTCGAACTTCGATAATGACAAGTTCAAAGCCTTCGCGCCTCTCAAGGCACGCTGGAATCGACTATGCTTCAAGAGCTCATCCTCGGTCGAATGGACAAGGTAACGTGCAAACGGCCTCATTCTCAAAGGGCTGAAACCTCGGCTGATGCGTGATCTAATACACGCAGCAGAGCTTGGGTCGACGAACTTCCATCAGTTCTTCGGGATTGAGGACCACTCCTAATCGGTCGACTGGGAGAACTCCATTCTTCCTGGTTTATGGAGCTGAAGCGGTTCTGCCGAGTGACCTGCTTCACAATGCACCTCGAGTCGAGCTATACTCTGAAGAGGAAGCAGAACAAGACCGACAAGATGTCGTCAACCTCTTGGAAGAGGAAAGAGAGATGGCCTTGATCCGCTCGACTATCTATCAGCAAGACTTGCGTCGATTCCATGCCAGAAATGTGAAGAGTCGAGCCTTCCAAGTGGGAGATTTGGTCCTCCGAGTGGGTCAACAGAAACCACACAAGCTTGCTCCCACTTGGGAAGGTCCCTTCATCGTCACAAAAGTCCTCCACAACGGAGCATATCATCTCTACAACGTTTGATCGCCAGATCGACGAGCCTCGATCTTGGAATGCGGAGCTGCTCCGCCCCTTTTACACTTAGAACTCATTCGGTTGAGATGTAATAAAAGTACTTCTGTAGTTTGTTTATCTAAGACAAGAATGTTATAATATTCCCAGTGATTGATATTGCTTTTTGTTGGAATTTCCCCCAGTGGGTGGCTTAGCTGCGAATCCGAATCGCCTAAGTTTGTAAAAAAAATCCTTTCCCGAGTGCGAGCAGTCTCTCACTCGGGGGCTTAGCTTGGATCCGCTTAGCCTAAGTATCCAAAATCCTCTACCGAGTGGCGAGCCAGCCTCCCACTCGGAGGCTTAGCTGCAGTCCAAGTACTCGCCTAAGTATCCAAAATCCTACCGAGTGGCGAGCCAGCCTCCCACTCGGGAGGCTTAGCTCCAGTCCAAGTACTCGCCTAAGTATCCAAAATCCTACCGAGTGGCGAGCCAGCCTCCCACTCGGAGGCTTAGCTGCAGTCCAAGTACTCGCCTAAGTATTAAAACCCTGCCGAGTGGTGAGCCAGCCTCCCACTCGGAGGCTTATAACAGCCCAAAGATTCGCCTCGAGCATCCAAAGTAATAGAAATCCTACCGAGTGGAGAGCAAACCTCTCACTCGGAGGCCTAGCTGCAGCCCAGTGCTCGCCGAAGTAATAAAAATCCTACCAAGTGGAGAGCAAACCTCCCACTCGGAGGCTTAGCTGCAACCTAGTGTTCGCCTAAGTAATAAAAATCCTACCGAGTAGAGAGCAAACCTCTCTCTCGGGGGCTTAGCTGCAGCCCAGTGCTCGCCTAAGTAATAAAAATCCTACCGAGTGGAGAGCAAACCTCCCACTCGGGGCTTAGCTGCAGCCAGTGCTCGCCTAAGTAATAAAAATCCTACCGAGTGGAGAGCAAACCTCCCACTCGGGGGCTTAGCTGCAGCCCAGTGCTCGCCTAAGTAAGGAATTCATCCCAATCCGCAAGGACGATGAGGTGCAGGTCGACTGCTACCTCCTCCTTCGGAGCTTCGCCACAAGTACAACATGCGGTCCATCCCAATCCGCAAGGACGACGAGGTGCAGGTCGACTGTTACCTCCTCCTTCGGAGCTTCACCACAAGTACAACGTGTGGTTCATCCCAATCCGTAAGGACGACAAGGACAGTCGCAGCTTGCGTTCCATCTCTACCTGCAGAATAGAAGAAGCACAAGTCGACTGGAGTTTCAACGGAATATCTTCCGAATGAGGAATAAAGTTCTCTCAAAGGCAAACAAAGCATGTTAAAAGAAAAAATCAAGTTCGGATAAACGTCCTATGGATCCAAAGGTGCTCAGGCGTTAAGCTTGTTAAAGTTTATCGTTTACAGAAACCACTCGGCATTCCGAGGCAAATTTAAAGTGGGACTTAGAAGTTTTTTACTCCTCCGGCGGAGGACTGGAAGGTGCAACAAACTGGTCGAGGTTGATCCCGTCGGCGATACGGGTAGCAGCAGCGATGAAAGTCTCCATGAAAGATCTGAAGTCGTGCTTCCTGGTATTGGCAACCTTGAGAGACACCAGCTTGTCCTCTTGCGCTTCTTTGCAGTGGACACGAACCAGAGATAAAGCAACATCAGCACCACACCTGGCAGACGACTTCTTCCATTCTTGCACTCGACTTGGAATCTCATTCAGTCGAGTCATCAAAGATTCAAGATCATTCTGGAGAGTCTGTTCTGGCCAGAGAGTCGAGTCGATCCGCGACACTGCAACTTTCAGTCGAGCAAGATAATCCACTGCGCTAGCAACACGAGACTCCAGTCGGAGCACATTCATAGCAGCTTCGTCCTTCACAGGAGAGTTGATGGGGTCCAAACTGGTTTCCACTCGGCTGGTTTCTTCTTCAAAGTTTTGGCAGAATTGTGAAAACACAACTCAGATTCAAAATGAAGATCATACGATGAGCCGGTGAGAGCAAGACAGTTGGATAAAAGAGAATTACCTTCAAGCATGAGAAACAGCTTCTTGGCGAGCCCTCCAAGATAAATCTCCAGGTCATTTCGCTTACCCGCCAGCTGGCCAACCTTGTCAGACAGAATATTCTTGTCGTTCTTCAGTCGACTGACTTCCTTGTTAGCCGCGTCAAGAGAGGCTTTCAGCTTGGCATTTTCATCTTCAAGTTTGTCGACTGAGGCAAGCTTCTCTTCAGCGAGCTTTGTTTTCTCCAAGGCCGCCTTCTGTGCCTCCGCAAGGTCAAGGTCCTTCTTATTCAAAGTTTCTTCCAGCTTATCTGCAAAGCAACAATGAGAACAGAGTTGAGAATGAGCAGAAAAACACAAGCAGTCGTCAAAAATTCTCACCAGCCATACCTTTTGCTTCATCCTGTGCCTTCTGCAAGTTCTCCTGAGCAAGCTTCAAATCGAGGTTAAGCTGAATCTGCTTTTCTCTAACTTTCGATGTAGCGAGCCACAAGCTCGCAAGATTTCTACGAAGAGTCAACCAACAAAATACATCAAAAACAGATCACTTCTGAGTGACTAAGGAAAAATAGTAGCATTTCTAAGACTACGGTCGAATAAAATATTCGACAGTAGTCTCGAGATTACACCGGCCGGGTGCACTCGATGTGCCCCACTGGTTTACCAATTTGGTTCGATCAGTCGACCAAAGGAAGCAAAAAGGCTATGGTTCTAAAAACATGGCTAGTCGTCAGCGGTCAGCCGCAGTAAAAAAAACAGTTCTTTTAGACTATAGTCAACTGCACGCAGTCGACCATAGCCTCGGGGACTACACCCAGTGGGTGCACCCAGTTTTAGATAGTATAACCTAACAAAGCAAGCGATGACTGACTTACTTGGACATTGCTCTGGAGAGCTGAACTGGCATCATAGGCCGCCTGACTTGCCTCTCGCGTCGCTTTCACCTGCTCCATCATGATCCCTGCCTGCCGTATGGCCTCCTTGGCAGCACTTACTTGGTCTTCCGGGACGTGGTGTGTGGCAAAGAGAGACGGTGGATCAGCAGTCGACGAAGTGGGTCGGGCACTCGTCAGTGGTACAACAAAAGATATAGAAGTCCGAGTGGGATTGCCTCCCTCGGAAATCAACGTCTCAGGAGTCGCCGCGACTTGAGCAGTCTTGCCAGCAGGCACTTTCTTGTTCCTCCTCTTCCTCAATGGCGCTTCCTCGTCATCATCAGGAAGATCAATGACGTGAGGCGGAACTGCAAGAGAAGTCCAGAAGTAAACATGGAAGCCCAATCGACTAAAAAGCTCCAGTCGGCTAAAAGTGAAATCTCAGAGATCTTACCAATATTGGAAGTGGCCGCATCCTCCATTTCCTGGTCATCATGCCTGGCTGAAGTCTCGGAGGTAGCGCTCATCGAGTCGACTAAAAATTCACTCATGTTGAAAAAGGAAATGCATGGTTCTATTGGTTACCCGGAGATGGTGGGGATGACCATTCGCATCTTGGGCAGGGCCTTCGCCGGCTTCGACGACGTCGCTCGAGGTTGCTTCGGCGGCTTCTCAGTTGGCGCGGGAGAAGTCGTCCTAGGTCGCTTCGTCGACTGACCAGTGGGCACAACAGCTTTACCGCGCCCGACCATCGGGTCGTGCGTCGACTTGGACGTTCCTTCTGAGCGAGGAGGGTCGACGTCTTCCTCCTCTTCTTCCTCCTCCTCCTCGTCATCAGAGTCGTCATCCTCCTCATCCTCTTCGCCGTTGGACTCCCATTCCTCCGGACTCTCACCTCCACTTCCTTCTTCTTCTTTGGCTGCTTCCTGCGCCCCGTTGGGCATTGAGTACATCTCGGTGGTGACCTAGAAGACAACAAAACAAGGTGACAATCAGTCGACGAAATTGACATCAAAACAGAATGAATGCAGCAGAATCACAGTCGAAGATAAATAATGATACCTTGTCCGGTCGAGTGGTGGAATCCTCCTAGCTCCGCGAGGGTTGTCTTTATTTCCTGTGATGGCAGTCATCCACTTCTCCAGTATGGCGTCGTCAACCTCCTCCGGATGGACCCGAGTGGTATCATCCGTACCAGAGTACATCCACATCGGATGACCTCGGTATTGGAGTGGCTGGATATGCCGTCGGAGAAAAACCTCCAGGAGATCCATGCCGGTCACCCCTTCGCGAATAAGCTGAACTACGCGCTCCATCAGAAGCTTCACTTGGGCCTTTTCCTCTGGCAACACCTTCAGGGAAGGCGGCTTGTTCACTCGACTCATGGAGAAAGGAGGGAGCCCAGTCGACTGCCCCGGCGTCGGCTGGTCTTGGCAGTAAAACCAGGTCGACTGCCACCCTCTAACCGAGTCGGGGAGAGTCATAGCTGGAAAAGCGCTCTTCCCCCTCATCTGGACTCTGAGTCCTCCACACATTTGGATTACTTGGGTCTTCTCGTCATTCGGGCTTGTTTTCTTCACCGTCTGAGAGCGATAGGTGAATATATGCTTGAAAAGACCCCAATGCGGTCGACAACCCAGGAAATTCTCGCAGAGCGAAACAAAAGCAGCCAGATACACAATAGAGTTCGGGTGAAATGGTGGAGTTGCGCTCCGAAAAAGTTCAGAAACCCCCGGAAAAAAGGATTTGGCGGCAGAGAAAACCCCCTATCTACGTGGGTGGCCAAGAGGACGCACTCACCCTCTTCTGGCTGCGGTTGCCACTCCGTGCCCGGAAGCCTCGCCGACCCGTGGGGGATTAGTCCTTCATTGGCCAGGTCGGTGAGGTCTTTTTCGGTGATGGTCGACCGGATCCAGTCTCCTTGGACCCAGCCCTGCGGCAGCTTGGACCGCGAAGAGGAGCCGCCTCGACTGGGCGCTCTCCCCTTGGCCTTCGCCGCCGTCTTCTTCACCCGTTCCAGGGCGGCGGTCTTGTCCTTCACCATGGTCGCCGGCGAAAAAGGAACTGAGCTGCGGCGCTGGGCGGACGAAGAGCGTGGCGAGAGAGTTTCGGAGGCGGAGAGAGGGGAAATCTGAGGGCGCACTGTTAAAAATGCCCGGTGCAACGCCTTATATGGGGTCGCTTCCGAGTGGCTGACCGGTAGGCCCAGGCAATCCTGTCATGATCCTGCAGAATAGCGCGCCGCGAGCACGTGGCGAAAAAGGCGGCGCGAGGATCGAGGCGTCATCGTCTTATCCCATCCGAGTGCCGCGGTTTTCTCCGCTTCGCGCGCTTCCCAAAATTCGGATCCCGTGAAATCCGCTAACCGCAGAGCGACTCGTCAGATAACAGATTTCCTCAGATCCGTCGCTCGGAAATCTTCAGGTTCACAAAGTTCACTCGACAAACGTGAAGAATGGATCAAGGCGACTGAAAGAAAGGTTGACGCCATCACCAAAAGGTCGTTGATCCAGAGTAGGACGCACTCACAACACGAAGAACAGGTCGGAAAGATTATCAACTCCTTCCTCACTCAAACCTCGATCCATTCAGGGGCTAATGATGAAGACATGTACCTGGGGTAGGGTCATAGACCTGACCAAAGGTACCTTCCACAAGGACACTCACAAGAGAAGCAGCCTTCCAGTCGACTTGGTGGACTACCACTCGACTGATTCAAAGACACTCGACTATGAAGACCCACTCGACCACCAAGAGTCCAAGAGCCACTCGGTGTCCAAATGGTCTGTAGTTAAATAGTCTTTATGACCTTAATGACACTTTATGTAAGGCGTTAACCACTCGGTGTCCAAATGGTCTGTAGTTAAATAGTCTTTATGACCTTAATGACACTTTATGTAAGGCGTTACCAGTAACGCCTAGCCTTAACGTACCTTAAACCCTCTGCTACGTGGGCTGGCTGGGGTCCTGGCGCACTCTATATAAGCCACCCCCCTCCACAGGTAGAAGGGTTCGCACCCCTGTAACACATACGCAAATAATCCAGTCGACCGCCTCAGGGCTCCGAGACGTAGGGCTGTTACTTCCTCCGAGAAGGGCCTGAACTCGTAAATCTCTTGCGTATACAACTACTCCATAGCTAGGATCTTGCCTCTCCATACCTACCCCCCATTCTACTGTCAGACTTAGAACCACGACAGTGATGGCAAAGAAAGGTCCGACAAAGAGCTACTTTGTCGTCCGCTTCGGGCGGCTGGCGGCAAAGAGGCCTTTGCCATCAGCAGCGGACGGCAAAGAATGCAGATGGCAATAAATGCGATGTTACTCCGTTAGGTGGTTAGCGGCAGGCCTTTGCCCTCCGCCGCAGACGGCAAATTTTAGCAAGCCTTTGTCGTCTGCCGAATGATGTCAGCTGGACGTCACTACACAGCAGGCCTTTGCCGTCCGCCGCTGTAGGCAAAAAAAATTTCTCGTTGCCGTCCGCCGCTGACGGCAAAGCCTTTGCCGTCAGCCACTGTAGGCAATCTGACCAAATTAATTGACCTCCCAGAAGCTCTGATTACGCCACGTGGCCTCTTTGCCGTCCATTGATGGCAAAGAGCCCTTTGTCGTCGTTGTCAGACGGCAAAGAGTCTGCATATTGTCTCTTTTTATGTTTTTTTTAAATCCAACAATTTTCACAGCAAATATATATGACATATATAGATATATTTCACAGGGCTATTTAACAGCAATCATATCACATATCCAGCACATAAGTTTCATCCATTCATACACATATTGTTCCATTCATATACATATTACAATGCAAAGTTTCAACAACATAGCAAGTTCCATCCTAGCAAGCTAGATACAATGCAAAGTTTCATCAAATAAAAAGCAAGCACTCCATCATAGCAAGCTAGCTTCCATGAAGTGAATGAAATCTGCAAAATGGCAAATAAGAAAGTTAGAAATAGGTGACTAGAAGAAGAAGACTAGAACGAGAAGTATATGTCATTTATGAGCTAACTTAGGTGAAATGGATCATATAAGAGCTAACTAAGTTGAAATGGGTCGTTTAGGAGCTAACTTAGTTGAAATGGATCATTTATGAGCTAACTTAGTTGAAATGGGTTGTTTATGAGCTAACTAAGGTGAAGGGCATCGTTTTTGAGCTAACTAAGGTGAAATGGATCGTTTTTAGCTAACTAAGGTGAAATGGATCATTTTTAGCTAACTAAGGTGAAATGGATCATTTTTGGGCTAAATTAGGTGAAATGGATCATTTATGAGCTAACTTAGGTGAAATGGATCATTTATGAGCTAACTTAGTTGAAATGGGTCGTTTATGAGCTAACTAAGGTGAAATGGATCCTTTATGAGCTAACTAAGGTGAAATGGGTCGTTTTTGAGCTAACTAAGGTGAAATGGATCGTTTTTAGCTAACTTAGGTGAAATGGATCATTTATGAGCTAACTTAGGTGAAATGGATCGTTTTTGAGCTAACTAAGGTGAAATGGATCGTTTTTTAGCTAACTTAGGTGAAATGGATCATTTATGAGCTAACTTAGTTGAAATTGGTCGTTTATGAGCTAACTAAGGTGAAATGGATCATTTTGAGCTTACTAAGGTGAAATGGATCGTTTTTTAGCTAACTTAGGTGAAATGGATCATTTAAGAGCTAATTTAGGTGAAATGGATCGTTCTTAGCTAACTTAGGTGAAATGGATCGTTTAGGAGCTACTCTAGGTAAATTGGGTCATTTTAGAGATAACTTGGATAAACTGGATCATTTATAAGCTAACCTAGGTAAGATGGGTCATTTTGGAGCTAACCTAGGTGAAATGGGTCATTTTGGAGCTAACCTAGGTGAAATGGGTCATTTTAAAGCTAACGTAGGTAAAATGGATCATTTAGGAGCTAATCTAGGTAAAATGGGTCATTTTAGAGCTAACTTGGATAAATTGGATCACTTATAAGCTAACTAAGGTAAAATGGGTCATTTTAGAGCCAACTTTGGTAAAATGGATCGTTTATGAGCTAACTAAGCTAATTATGCAATTTTTGACATAAGTAAACTAAGTACAGATCGTTTTAGAGCTAACTTAGGTAAAATGGATGGTTTATGAGGTCAGTAAGCTTATTATGTCATTTTGGAGGAAAAGAAGCTAACTCTAGGTCATTATGGTAAGCATATTGGAGGAAATAAAGCTAAGTCTAGGTCTTTATGCATTTGTTAAGCAAAACACTAGAGAAACTTACCGTGATCAGGGAGGTGTAGGAGCGGGCTGGCTCGTGCCGGTAGCTGGAGAAGGATCGTGCGATGCGTGTCTGGAGTTAAGCTGCACCAAAGATCATTTCCAATGTCTCGTTAGCATTATGACACTCAAATGTTAAGACTAGCAAGTAATGTCCATTCAAATTAAACTCACCGTGCTCCCAGGAGCAATCAGCAGCATCGGCGGAGCGGTCTGACCGGACTTCTCGCACACAGATCGCACATTTGGTTTTCACAACAGAGTCATACTAGTTAGTAATGAGACTCAAATGTTAAGACTAGCAAGTAATCTGCAGAAGAAACTTACCACAAGGAGCTCGTACATGGCCCTTGCACGCATGTCATTCCATGCCCTCTCCTCCTCCAACATCTTTGTCGTCTTCTCCTCCAACTCCCGCTGCCTCTCCGCCGCCTCACGAAGTTTCTCCGTTCTATCTCTCACTCTGTATAGCAGCCTGCAACACCACTCACATGACCATTTGTAATCATTGATGGAAGCGCACACAATGTAATGGAGAAAGATAGCTGAGTACGTATAACTAATCTTGATGGCGAGTTGGACTGGCCGTTCACGAGGCCTTATCTCAGGAGCGGAGCTCTACTCGCGCGCCTTGATCTCCGGGAGAGTGCTAGGAGAACGGATATGTCCATCTCCCATGGCTATGGAGCCATGGGACCTCCCGCCACCAGATATCATCAGCAGATCTGTATCAATGGGACCCTTGCTCGGTTAAAGTGCTCTCCTTTTCCTCGCCTTTCCCTGGTCTCTATATTGCACGAGCTTGTCGTGGGCGGAGATGTTGGTGAAGTTCTTTGGGTCATCAAGGTCAGACGCAGAGAATGCCTTGACTTTCTTGTAAGGGCCAGTGTGGGCCATGGCATACAGGTCGTACACCTCTGGCACCTTATCCACCTTATTGTAGCGTGCCTGAAAGAGAGAAACAAAGTAAATTAGTAATTAAAGGGCTGAAGCTAGCATGATGAATGAATTGCATGAATCATGAAGCAAACCACATACCCAGTTCCGCCCGTACTGAAATAAGTTGGAGCTGCCTTGATGGTGTGGCACACCTTCCATTTGGGCACGTTTGTCCTTTGCCTCGTTGTGGGTGGCCTGCCATTCTTTTGAGCACCACGCATTGACCAACACCTCCCAACAATCCATCCGATCCAAGACACCATCTCGGAGGGGCCTAAGTTAGCAAATAGAAACTTGGCGCTTCTGACTATGAATTACTAAATGAAGGAAATAAGTACAAGGCCTTAAGAATTACCTTCATGTACTGCTCCTTACTCAAGACTTATCGCGGCACTCCTGCTTGGGCTTCTTGATACCACGCCCGGCGTAGTAGTCTCGAACAGCCTGCACCCGAACCTCATGCCGTAAGTTCTGCATTAGGCGCTTGCACTCCTTGTCGATAACATCTGCCGCCTCCTCCTCGTATCCCTCCTCACACCTGTAGAATGTCTGCAATCAAATGAGACAATATTGATTAGTACAATTAATAACTAGCTAGTTGAAGATTTTTAATTGTGTAAAGGAGAAATCACCCAGAACTTTCTGATCACCACGTCTGCCCTCGTCTTGCACAAGACACCGTCGATAATCTCACCCGGCGGGGCCGGGGCAGCCAAGTAGTGCTCCCGACTCAATCCAACCGCTGGAAGCCGACCCTCACCAGGCAACATGACAAAACCCGGGAACTTTTGCCGAATCAGAACTCCAAGGACGGAGTTGGGCCGGCGGACACTTTCATGGTGGTCCCAATCCCTGCAGCATGACAAGGCCAACGCATTAGTTATTTGAAGAAACGTGAATGCAGAAGGTACAAAAAGATTAAATGCACTTACCTCTCCCCATTAGGGAAAATCAACCACCTCTGCTCGCGGGTCGCTGGCATGGACGGGAGCCGTGTAGCACCACGCTGGTAGACGTTGCCCCCCTCCTCCTCAATATCAGTCGGCTCCCCGTCATCATCAGCATGGCCACTCGGCTCCCCGCCATCATCAGCATGGCCACTCGGCTCCTCAGGCTGACCCGACCAGGTACCCCATCCAGACGTGTGCTCCTCTGGGGTCTCGTGGGCCGAAGGCCCGTCGACCCGAAGCTCGTTGGCCGAAGACCCGTGGACCGGAGGCTCGTGGACCGGAGTCCGTGTAGCCTCCTCCTTGGACGAGTCCACCCTAGCAGTCACGTGCTCGGGTGAAACAGCTTGGGGTGGCGGCGAGGAAGGCACCGTAATAGTCAACCTACATCCTCTCTCGCGACCACGTCCTCTCTTCTTCTTACCTCGTCCCCTGCTGGGAACTGCGGTCGACGAAGAAGGGCCCAGCGGTGTCGTGTCCAGCAACACTCGGTGGAGAGGTGCGTGTGGAATGGAAGACGTCGCACCACGCTCTGACGAAGAAGGGGCCTCAACGCGCTCCCGACCAGTGCCCACCATCTTTCAACACCTGCCATGACAAAGAATAAACGAAATTAGTACAACATAAAAAAAGTATCGACATGAATAATAATATGTATATCACTTAAGTGTATCATCATCAAGTACAACATAAAAAAATTGAATACGACACTACTAATAATCTCGATCAGTATCATCAATAAATGCATAATCATCATCATCACTATAATCAATGATGGGCTCATAGGGTTCAGGGGCATCAACATGTGCAAGGCCACCTTGACGTAATCGGTCAAGCATTGACAGGTCATCACCAGCAGTAACCTCTTCTTGTTCTGGCTCTTCTTGTTCCTCCTCTGGGTTGATGTCGGATTCACTGTCGCTGTCTACTTCAATGTTTTGGGGTGAAGTATAGCAGTTCTTGAAACGTTTTTTGGAAAGACGTTTCTCTTGGAAGAATTCTCCTTCATATGTGTGTGGGTTAATGTGAGGTTCATAATCCTCTTCCTTTGGGGGAGAAAGTCTAGCACGTGGCGGCACTTCATAAACGACATCCCAACCTTTCAGATTTGGATTAATTTGGCAGGCCCACGGTAGATAGAATACTTGGGTCGACTGTTGAGCCGTAATATAGACATCAGGATCATCTAAATGGGTGCTTTGGTTGATTTCAACTAGCCCTATATGTTCATGAGTCCTTCTAGCCTCCTTCGGCTGAAACCAATAACATTTGAAGACTACGACATTCGGTGGGTTTTCACCATAGAACAGAAGTTCATAAATTGCTTCAACTCAACCATAATACTTGGTACCTCCTTCGCCGATAGCAGATACACAACAATTTGTAGATTTTCGGCTAGCCATAGATAGCTCTTTGCCATAGGTACGAAAGCGATACCCATTGATGTCGTACTTGTCAAATGAACGGACCTTATAGTCAAAACCATTAGCGACTTGTCTCAATTCAGCGTCCATAGACTCTGAATTAGGCTACAAGTTTCATATGAAAGGATTGTTTTATTACGCACAAATTAGTGAATGAAATGAAATTGTCTAATAGAAATTACCGTTTGTTTGAACCAAGAGATGAAACCGGGATAGCCACCTCCTTACTTTGCGAGAAGCTCATACTCTTCGACGGAATCCTTTTGGATCACCGCTCCATACGAGAATATGGTGACGTATCGACTGTATGGCATATCCAGGAATAAGAGAAGTTCAAAGGAATAAGAGCGAAACAATGTACCGAGAACTTACTCGATGTACGGCCGCACTTCTATCAGGTTGTTGAAGATATACAATGAAATGGTCCACCATTCTTCGTTATCCAAAGATACTAGATGTGAAACACTAGCTGGTGCGAGATTCCCTTTGAATAGGCTGAGGTTGGATCCACCCTTTTTAGGGTCGTCAGCATTGTACCAAGGCTTCGGATTATGCAAATGGCGATTTTTGGCTTCGTAGTGTGCTGTTACAAAGTTTGTCGCCTCCTCTGTGATGAATGCCTCAGCCATCGATGCTTCAATTCTACGTTTATTTTTACATTTTTCTCGAAGCGTCTTCTGCATCCTCTCAGTTGGGTAGCACCAACGATTTTGCACGGGCCCCCACAATCTTGCCTCGGCCGGGAGATGCAAAATCAAATGCTGCATTGGATTAAAGAAGCCCGGTGGAAAGATCTTCTCCAACTCCGGCGCCAACTCTTCCATTTCTTCTAGCACGCCAGGCGATAGTTCTTTCGCACAAAGAACACAGAAGAAATAGCTGAGTTCTGTCAGTACTAGCCATTCATCCTCAGGGATGAAGCCACGCAACATCACCGGCCTTACCCGCTCAATCCATATGTGCCAATCATGACTCTTGAGACCAAATATCTTCAATTTATCAAGATTCGCTCCCCTCTTTAGATCCGCTGCATACCCATCGGGGAACATCAACTGCTGTTGCACCCACAAGATAATTTCCCTCATAGCTGGCCTTCCAAGATTGAACCATGCCTTTGGCTTCGTCGATTCTGCTTTCCTTTCGGTTCTTTCATGTTTTGTAACGGCCTATCACATAGCGCCTCCGGATCGACTCTAGCCTTAGTATGATCCTTTGACTTCCCATCTATGCGAACAATGTACCAAAAAGTGCCTCAGCGATATTCTTCTCGATGTGCATCACGTCGATGTTGTGTGGGCAAAGGAGGTCTTTGAAGTAAAGGCAGATCCCATAAGCATGTTTTGTGAGTCCAGCGTGCCTAGAATTATATCCCTTGAAGTACCACGGACCTTTGTGGATCTGGCTCGAGAGGCGTTTAACTTATCCGAGGTGCTGTTGGCTGTCAATGCAGGTGCTGCAGAGTTTTTGACAACTCTACCTCTGATGAAGTTCTTCTTGTCTTTCCTGAACTTATGGCGAGGATCCAGGAACTGTCTATGCATGTCGAAGCAAGAAAACTTGCGACCGGCCTGAAGCCAACGAAACTCAACAGCTCCCTTGCATGTGGGGCACGGGAACCTTCCATGCACACACCAGCCAACGACTAGCGCATACGCCGGCAAGTCATGCGTCGAGTACATGTACCAGACACGCATTATGAAGTTCCGTTTGCTATAGGCGTCGTATGTCTTGAACCCATTATCCCAGGCTTCTTGCAATTCGTCCTTAAGCGGCTGCATGTACACGGTCATATTTTTCCCCGGATAGTTGGGCCCTGGAATTATCAACGTTAGGAAAATGTTCTTTCTTTGCATAATCTGTCCGGGGGGGGGGGGGGGGAGATTTAGTGGAAGACAAATGCGGGGCAACAACTGTATTGGGTTGCCGTCATACCAAACACAAAAAACCCAACCGTGTTTATGCCGACTCGAGGATGCCTCGGATCTGCCGCTTTGTCAGCATGTAATTCATCAAACTTTTTCCATGCAACACCATCCGATGTGTGTACCATCATCAGATTCCCATCTGCATCTAGTTCGGTTCTTTTGCCTGTTTTGTGCCATGTCATCTGTCTGGCCGTCTCTTCGACCATGAAAAGATGTTGAAGTCTTGGTACGATTGGCATATACCGAAGAACACTAACAGGGATTTTGGTCTGTGTCTTCTCACCCATACCATTGTCTACCACAATATACCTAGAAGACTTGCAAATCGGACAATAGTTCAAGTCCGCATAGTCAAGCCTAAATAAGGCACATCCTTTCTCATAGGCATGTATCTTCTCATAGGGCATCTTCAGTGCACGGAGGATTCTGTCCGACTGGTACAGGTTTGCAGGCATTACATGGCCTTTGGGTAGAAAGCGTCCAAATACATCATAATTGCGTCATAGCATTCTCTGCCCAAGTTGAATTGAGCCTTGAGCCATTACTTGTGAGATGGCATCCAACCGACAAAGCTCGGTGTGCTCGTGGGCCGGACGTTTTGAAGAATCCAACATTTCATTGAAGGCCTTTTTGATTCCTCCATCTCCTCGTCCGAATCCCGAGCATCATCATAGTCTTGCACCATGTTTTCCATCCCGGTATCATGCTCGTCGGTGCGACGACGATCCACCTCAGCTCGGTCACATTGGGTAGACTCACCATCAAATGTCCACACCGTATAATCAGGCGTAAAACCACTCTTCTGTAGGTGTTTTCCCATTTCAGCCTCTGTCCTCTTTTCCCAATTGCCGCAGCGGAAACAGGGGACCAGGTTTTCCTCTGGCCATTTGCAAATGCGGCTTGCACAAACCCCTTGGTTTTTGTGAACCATTCAGCGCTCCATTTGTTCTAACCAGTGTGACCGGTATACATCCGCATACGATCACTCATCTTGACTTTCGAGCTCTTTGGACACACAACAATTATATATGTAATTCACCATGTATATATTCATCAGTTGATCTACTTTGTCAATTTTATTACGTCCATGCAACCTACAATAGGTAATGATAGGTCCTAATCCCACCCGTGTATGTGTAGATTGGGTTCATTTTCCCATGCTATGCTCCGGATCTGACCCAAAATTTCGGCATCACCTCCCCGCTGCTCTCCTGATACACGTCTCTGCAATAAACAAAGAGGATGTGTGCAGGAGAACAACAGGGAGGTAATCGATTTAAATTTATGCGTCGGATCCGAGCAAAGCATATGGGAAAACGAACCCAATCTACACATACTCGGGTTGTCCATGGATAGCGTTGGACAATTCGAAAGAATCAAGGTTATAAATATGCAATTGCATGCCGATTTATAACTATGACGCTTTCGAGCAGGAGACACATATTGATTACGCATATCTTGATGATTCAAGACACATATATAGCTAGCTATCAAGTTTCATCGGAATAGATCAAATAATTAATGGGGAGGAGGACATGTCATTTCCGCTCACCCACGAGCGAAAAGGCAGAGCTCACAAATCGAAGCGACGGCGAAATTTGAACACCAAACCTTCCAGCGATGAAACAACAACACATTTAAAACTACCCGATCAACACAATTATATATGATGTTTTTCATATCAAAATTGCAAAATATATGACCTAACTAATAATTCACAAATATATGACCCCGTCGGCCTCTGGAAGGCCAAAGAACACCTTCTCGGGAGGTGTCGGGGAATTAATAAATGTCGGTGTCGGGGTGGCGTGTAAAATTAGAGTGCTTTGTTTGAGGTCGGGGGTCGAGGTGTCGGTGTCGAGAATTAAATTGGGGTCAGTCGGTTGTCGAGGTGTGGTGTCGGGGTGGGGTGTCGAGGTGTGGTGTCGGGGTTGAAGTGCAGGGTCGGGGGTGGTGGTGTCGGGGTGTCGAGGTGTCGTGTCGGTCGGGATGTGGTGTCGAGTGTGGGGTGAGGTCGGGGTGTCCGGCAGAGGTGTCGAGGTGGCGTGTCGGGGTCGGGGTGTCGGGGTGAGGTCGGGGTCGGGGTGTCATGGGGTGCAGGGGTGGCGTGTCGGGGTCAGGTGTCGGGTGTCGGTCGGGTGTCGAGTCGGGGTGAGTCGGGGTGTCGGGCTGGGGTGTCAGGGTGGCGTGTCGGGGTCGGGGTGTCAGGGGTCGGGGTCGGGGTGTCGGGGGTCGGGGGTCGCGGTCGGGGTGTCGGGGTGGCGTGTCGGGGTTTTCTTCTTCTTCTTCTTTCTACTTCTTCTTTTCTTTCTTCTTCTCCCTCCTCCTCTTCCTCCTCCTCCTCCTCCTCTTCTTTCTTCTTTCTTCTTCTTCTTCTTCTTCTTCTTCTTCTTCTTCTTCTTCTTCTTCTTCTTCTTCTTCTTCTTCTTCTTTCTTCTTCTCATTTTTCCTCTTCTATATTGCTCTGTTTTTCAACTTTCTTCTTATTCTTCTTCCTTTTTTTCCTTTTTCCTCTTCTTCTACTTCTTTTTCTTTTTTTCAACTTTCTTCTTCTTCTAATTATCTAAACCTAAATCTAGCACTAACCTAAACCAACCACTAACCTAAACCTATCAATAACCTAATTAAACCTAAACAGCAAAGAAAAACAGTAGAAAAAACAAAGTAATGCTCACCTTGCCTCCTCTGGATGGAGGATGGAGGGGCGGCGCGGCGCCGGGCGGCGGGCGAGCCCGGCTCCGAGGCGGGGGGCGCGAGGCGAGGCGGGGTGCGGGCGCGGACGCAGGGCGAGCCTGCCTCCGGGCGGCGCGGGCGCAGGGGCCGGAGAGCCTGCTCGGGCGGGGGCGCGAGGCGACCCAGGCGCCTGCCAGCCTGGCTCCGGCATCGACGGACGTCAGGCAGTGGCGGGTGGTGGGGCGACGGGCCGAGGGGTGGTGGGGGCGACGGGCCGAGGGGCGGTGGGGCCAGGTGGCGGTGGCAGGTGGCGTCGGCGGCGGCGGGTGGTTGGGATGATGGGGCGACGGGGCGAGGGGAGGTTGGGCAAGGGGGCGGCGGTGGGTGGCGGGGTGGCGGCAGGTGGCGGTGGTCGTAGGGGAGGAGGGGGAACGATTGAAACAGAGAGAGATGGGCAGGGGCTCGGCCGTTAGTAACCTAATCGTTTGCCGTCCGCCCCCCTTTGTCGTCCGCTTTAATACTCTTTACCGTCTGCTAACGGACGGCAAATAGGGGCCCCGTTAGGTTTTCCCTAGTCAGACCGTTAGTGTGGGCCACCTCCCTCTTTGCCGTCTGCCAGCTGACGGCAAAGAATCTTTGTCGTCTGCTAGCGGACGGCAAAGAACTGGCTGATGGCAAAGAAAGTCTTTGCCATCAGCCAGTTCTTTGCCGTCTGCTTTTGGGTAGCTGATGGCAAAGAGCTTCTTTGCCGTCTGCTAGCTGACGGCAAAGAGCTGGCAGATGGCAAAGTAGCTGATTCCAGTAGTGTAAGGAGGTTTATGTGTGATAGAGTGTATCATATCGCGGGGTTTGGATGCACCAGCGAAGTTTGCACCAACTCTCAAGGTGAGAAAGGGCAATGCACGGTACCGAAGAGGCTAGCAATGATGGAAGGGTGAGAGTGCATATAATCCGTGGACACAACATTAGTCACAAAGAACTCACATACTTATTGCAAAAATCTACAAGTCATCAAAACCGAGCACTACACACATGCTCCTATGGGAAGGGTTGGTAGGAGTTAACCATCGCGCGATCCCAACCTCCACAGAAAGGATGACAATCAAAGAACACCTCATGTTTCAAATTTGTTACACAACGGTTACCATACGTGCATGATACGGGACTTGCAAACTTCAACACAAGTATTTCTCAAATTCACAATTACTCAACTAGCAGAACTTTAATATCACCATCTTCATATCTCAAAAAAATCATCAAGTATCAAACTTCTCATAGTATTCAATGCACTCTATATGAAAGTTTTTATTATATCCATCTTGGATGCCTATCATATTAGGACTAATTTTATAGGCAAAGCAAATTACCATGCTGTTCTAAAGGACTCTGAAAATAATTTAAGTGAAGCATGAGAGATCAATAATTTCTATAAAATAAAACAACCACCGTGCTCTAAAAAGATATAAGTGAAGCACTAGAACAAAATTATCCAGCTCAAAAGATATAAGTGAAGCACATAGAGTATTGATAC
Source organism: Aegilops bicornis (assembly GCA_021605145.1). Lineage (NCBI taxonomy): Eukaryota > Viridiplantae > Streptophyta > Magnoliopsida > Poales > Poaceae > Aegilops > Aegilops bicornis. Next base: position 842,146,425 of record CM038670.1, on the reverse strand, counting down.
GTCTCCAATGTATCTATAATTTTTTATTGTTCCATGCTATTATATTATCTGTGTTGGATGTTTAATGGGCTTTAGTATACACTTTTATATTATTTTTGGGACTAACCTACTAACCGGAGGCCCAGTCCAAATTGTTGTTTTTTTTGCCTATTTCAGTGTTTCACAGAAAAGGAATATCAAACGGAATCCAAACGGAATGAAATCTTCAGGGGAGTTATTTTTGGAAAAAACGCAATCCAGGAGACTTCGAGTGGACGTCAAGGAAGCGACGAGGTGGCCACGAGGCAGGGAGGCGCGCCCCCACCCTCGTGGGCCCCTCGTGGCTCCCCCAACCGACTTCTTTCGCCTATATATACTCATATACCCCGAAAACATCCGAGAGCATGATGAGACCCTATTTCCACCGCCGCAATATTCTGTACCCGTGAGATCCCATCTTGGGGCCTTTTTTGGTGCTCCGCCGGAGGGGGAATCGATCACGGAGGGCTTCTACATCAACACCATACCCTCTCTGATGATGTGTGAGTAGTTTACCTCAGACCTTCGGGTCCATAGTTATTAGCTAGGTGGGCTTCTTCTCTCTCTTTGGATCTCAATACAAAGTTCTCCTTGATCTTCTTTTAGATGTATTCGATGTAATTCTTTTTGCGGTGTGTTTCTCGAGATCCGATGAATTGGGGGTTTATGGTCAAGATTATCTATGAACAATATTTGAATCTTCTCTGAATTCTTTTATGTATGATTTGTTATCTTTGCAAGTCTCTTCGAATTATCAGTTTGGTTTGGCCTACTAGATTGATCTTTCTTGCAAAGGGAGAAGTGCTTAGCTTTGGGTTCAATCTTGCGGTGTCCTTTCCCAGTGACAGCAGGGGCAGCAAGGCACACATTGTATTGTTGCCATCGAGGATAAAAATATGGGGTTTATATCATATTGCTTGAGTTTATCCCTCTACATCGTGTCATCTTGCCTAATGCGTTACTCTATTCTTATGAACTTAATACTCTAGATGCATGCTGGATAACGGTCGATGTGTGGAGTAATAGTAGTAGATGCAGAATCATTTCGGTCTACTTGTCGCGGACGTGATGCCTATATACATGATCATGCCTAGATATTCTCATAACTATGCACTTTTCTATCAATTGCTCGACAGTAATTTGTTCTCCCACCGTAATATTTATGCTATCTTGAGAGAAGCCACTAGTGAAACCTATGGCCCCCGGGTCTATCTTCCATCATATAAGTTTCCGATTTATTTTATTTTGCAATCTTTACTTTCCAATCTATATAACAAAAATACCAAAAATATTTATCTTATTATCTCTATCAGATCTCACTTTTGAATTGGCCGTGAAGGGATTGACAACCCCTTTATCGCGTTGGTTACAAGGGATTTGCGTGTAGTCTCCTACTGGAATTATACCTTGGTTCTCAAAAACTGTGGGAAATACTTACGCTACTTTGCTGCATCACCCTTTCCTCTTCAACGGAAAACCAACGCAGTGCTCAAGAGGTAGCAAGAAGGATTTCTGGCACCGTTGCCGGGGAGTCTATGCACAAGTCAAGACATACCAAGTACCCATTACAAACTCTTATCCCTCGCATTACATTATTTTCCATTTGCCTCTCGTTTTCCTCTCCCCCACTGCACCTTTGCCGTTTTATTCGCCCTCTTTTCCGTTCGCCTCTTTTCGCTTGCCTCTTGTGTGCTTGTGTGTTGGATTGTTTGTCACGATGGCTCAAGACAATACTAAATTGTGTGACTTTTCCAATACCAACAACAATGATTTTCTTAGCACTCCGATTGCTCCTATTACCGATGCTGAATCTTGTGAAATTAATGCTGCTTTGCTGAATCTTGTCATGAAAGATCAATTCTCTGGCCTTCCTAGTGAAGATGTCGCTACCCATCTAAACAACTTTGTTGATTTGTGTGATATGCAAAAGAAGAAAGACGTGGATAATGATATTGTTCAATTGAAACTATTTCTATTTTTGCTTAGAGATCGTTCTAAAACTTGGTTTTCGTCTTTGCCCAAAAATAGTATTGATTCATGGAATAAGTACAAAGATGCTTTTATCTCTAAGTATTTTCCTCCCGCTAAGATCATCTCTCTGATAAACGATATTATGAATTTTAAGCAACTTGATCATGAACATGTTTCACAAGCTTGGGAGAGGATGAAATTAATGATACGTAATTGTCCTACACATGGTTTGAATTTATGGATGATCACACAAATTTTTTATGCTGGATTGAATTTTGCTTCTAGAAATCTTCTAGATTCGGCCGCGGGAGGCACTTTTATGGAAATCACTTTAGGAGAAGCTACTAAACTCCTAGATAATATTATGGTTAATTATTCTCAATGGCACACCAAAAGATCTACTAGTAAAAAGATTCATGCAATTGAAGAGATCAATGTTTTGAGTGGAAAGATGGATGAATTTATGAAATTGTTTTTTAATAAGAGTGTTTCTTCTGATCCTAATGATATGACTTTGTCTACTTTGAGTGAGAATAATAATGAATCTATAGGTGTGAATTTTGTTGGTAGGAAGAATTTTGGTAATAATGCTTATAAAGGAAACTTTAATCCAAGGCCGTTTCCTAGTAATTCCTCTAATAATTATGGTAATTCCTACAACAACTCTTATGGAAATTTTAATAAGTTGCCCTTTGATTTTGAGACTAGTGTTAAAGAATTTATGATTTCTCAAAAGAATTTCAATTCTATGCTTGAAGAAAAATTGCCTAAGATTGATGAATTGGCTAGGAACGTGGATAGAATTTCTCTTAATGTTGATTCTTTGAAACTTAGATCTATTCCACATAAGCTTGATATCAATGAGTCTCTCAAGGCTATGAGAATTTCCACTGATGAATGCAAAGAAAGAACCGCTAGGATGCGTGCTAAGAAAGATTGCTTTGTAAAACCGTGTTCTTCTAGTTTTCATGATAATAGGGATGAAGATCTAAAAGTGGTTGATGTGTCTCCTATTAAATCTTTGTTTTCCAATATGAATCTTGATAATGATGGGACTGGGGATGAGTCAACTTTAGTTAGAAGGCGTCCCAATAATTTGGAGTTTTTAGATCTTGATGCAAAAATTGGTAAAAGTGGGATTGAAGAGGTCAAAACCTTACTTAGCAATGAACCCACTATTTTGGATTTCAGCGAATTTAATTATGATAATTGTTCTTTAATAGATTGTATTTCCTTGTTGCAATCGTGTTAAATTCTCCTCATGCTTATAGTCAAAATAAAGCTTTTACCAAACATATCTGTCGGTGTACTAGAGTAGGGGTACCCTAGTATCCCGAACTTCGTGCCTGCAAGCGATTCTGCACACTGTGGCGAGGCTGCCTAGTGACCGCCAAGATCCTCCGTGGTTCCTTTGGAGCCATCCAAGAACAAAGTATTTAAGCCAAGAAGACAAGACCCCGGCAAGAGGAGCTTGCCGGGAAGGCCACTCAAGGCACGCAGAAGACAAGACCCCGGCAAGAGGAGCTTGCCGGGAAGGCCACTCAAGGCACGCAGAAGACAAGACCCCGGCAAGAGGAGCTTGCCGAGAAGGCTTGGTGAGCGACAAGCTTCCGGGCGCGACAAGAATTCAGCCGCGGCAAGATGCTTGCCGCGGCAGGCAACCTCTCTTCATCTCCGCTCCAGCTCATCCACCAACGTGTCGCCATGGGGCCATTCCAGGCGTTCGTGTCAAGAGGTTGTGCGGCCAGCGGAGAGCAGCGGTAAGCGGCGCTGACAGGAGGTGCCATCGTGGCGAGCGGTGGCGCCCCTGACGGTCCCTTTCGGCACTGTTTAGGCGACATGGACGGGCATTTATTACTTTTGTCCCTTGCCGTCAGAGTTAGGTAGAATACACTGTACAAAGTAGCTGTACCAACCGCAACTCATTTTTCCCATTTTTGCCCTTGTTTACGTTGCCACCTGTGGTGACCCCTTGAGCCTATAAAAGGAGGCCCATGCGCAACGTAGAAAGGGTTCGGCTGGTTCGACTCATTCGAGACTACACACACTCAAGCTAGGCTTTGTAGCTCTCATTGCTCCCTAGCAAGAACACAATTCAATCAGACAAGCAGCAGTAGGAGTATTATCTCTCCGGAGAGCTCTGAAGCTGGGTAAAAGTGCTCGTGTGCATCGCCTCGATCTGCTCTTCGTGCAATCTCCGCCTCTCACCGAACCAAAAGGGACTCGGTCCGCCGGTCCCATAGGTGTTCGTGGGTCACGATCAGCTTCCCCGACATCTTTGGCGCGCCAGGTAGGGGGCGTCGAGGCTGTGTGAACCTGATCCAGCGTTCACATGAGCAACATCTTCATCATCTTCATCAACATGCCACCGAAGAAGAAGGCTTCGGCGGCAGCAGAGCCGTCCAAGTCAAACCCACCACCACCGGAGCCGACGAGTGGTGGGTAAGACGCCGGCGGAGGAACGGGCGCCGGCGAGGGAGCTCATGATGCTACCAAGTCCAAGGACAAGGCGGCGCAGACCTCGGCGTCCGTACACGTACCGCGTCCATCTCAGGAGGCGCGAGACCGACAGCGTCATGATGCTCGCAGCGCCATGCGTTCGTTGGGCCAAGATCGAGCTGGTGGATCCAGGGACGCTCAAGAACAGCTTGCGCGCCAACAGGCTGGTGCGAGCGGGGCACGGTCGCCTGGACGGGATACTGCTCCTTCTAACATATTTAGAAGTCCGAGCATATCCCGCTCCTCGCACCGTTCGCCATTGCCGCCCACCACTCAAGCAGAAGCTTTGGCGCGAGCTCAATCGCTCTGGATTACCCTCGACGGCGGAACAAGGTCGACGAATGGAGGGCCACCATTCAAAGTCTCACCGGCTTTGCCAGCAGCGGCGATCGCGGCAACCAAACACGCCGCTGCCGCGGCGAGACGACAAGGCACGAGCGGTGGCGGCAGAGACCTGTGGGGTGCAACCACCATGCACTCTCCACCCGAAGGCCAAGATCGCCCGACTCGTCGGATCCACCTCGACAGCGACTCCACCGCGTCGTCCGGATCCTGAAGCTTCGCCGTGATCAGCGCCAAGTTCTCCAAGAACGGCAACAAGAAGACGCTCGAACCCGCATCGAGCGCCGAAGAGAAGCGCGGCGTCAATCCGACCAGCGCACCGGGACCGCTGTCGACATGCAAGCACCAGGGGAACCAGGTGACTTGCCGTACGCGGTAGGTTGCCCTGCGTTCACTCGTGAGCTGCGGCAAGTCCAGTGGCCCGACAAGAAAAATTTCAAGCCAGATGTGCCAGAGAAGTATGATGGCTGGACGCATCCATCGGAGTTCCTCCGCATCTACACCATCGCGGTGCAGGCTGCAGGGGGACGAGACGACAAGATCCTCGCCAACTACTTCCCGCAGGTACTCAAGCCCAATGTTAGATCTTGGCTCATGCACTTGCCGGACAGCTCCATATCCTCTTGGGCAGATTTATGCCATCAGTTTATCGGCGCCTTCACAGGCGGCCACAAGCCTCATGGCCAAGAGAGTGACCTTCACCTGCTCGCCTAGAAGGAGGGAGAGTCCTTGCGCAAGTTCATCCAGAGATTCAGCCGTGTGCACTACAACATCCCAGATGTCCACCCTGCCGCGGTGATCAGCGCGTTTCATCAAAAGCGTCTTGGAACCGCAGGATGAGGGAAGAGATGGCGATGTGCAAAGTCAAGGACGTCAGTGAGCTGTATGCCTTGGCCGACAAGTGTGCACGTGCTGAGGAAGGAAGAAGACTTCCAGGAGAGAATGCAGAAGCAGGATCTGATAGTGAGGAGACCGCCCCGGCAAAGAAGAGTCGGCGGCGGAACAACCGAAGGAAGAAGAGCAAAGAGGTACTAGTTGTCGAGCAGTCCGGCAACGGTGGCGCCGCCAAGAAAGCCAAAGTTGGTGGCTCCGGCAAGGAGGTTGCCGCTGGCGCTGGCTGCCAGCCTGTGGCGGCCGCCGACAAGCAGGACAGCTCCAACAAGCAGTACTGCAAGATTCACCGCACCAAGGGCCACGACCTCCAGAGCTGCAAGAAGGTCGAGTAGCTTGTTGAACAGCAGAAGGCTGAGTACGAGCGGCGAGACAAGGAGAAGGCCCAAGAAGGTGTTGGGGCAGCTAGCAAGAAGCGACCCGGCCGGGGAGGACGCCGCGACAAGGCCAAGCAGCGGCAAGGAGACAGACCTCCCCGCGGCCGCGACAAGGATGAAGACGACGATGACGATGAAGATATGGAAGACGATGAGGCTGATGAGAAGGAGTTTCAGAAAGCCACGGAGGTCCTCTGCGTTGTGGCGGTGCTTCTCTGCATACCTCACACCGCCAACTCAAGCAATGGATGCGGGAGGTTAATGCAGCAGAACCATCCGTAGAGTCACGCAAGCCTTTGAAATGGTCCAGCACGCCTATCATCTTTGATGTTGAGGACCACCCTGATCGCATAACCGCGGTCGGGTGCTTGCCGATGTTGGTCTCACCAACTATCTGCAACCTCAAGGTCACCAAGATGCTAGTTGACGGCGGGGCCGGCTTAAACCTGATCTCATCCGCGGTGCTACAGAAGCTTCAGATCCCTGACAGCGAGCTCGAAGAGACTGGCACATTCCAAGGAATTAACCCAGGAAGGAGCAAGCCAAAGGGGAAGATCACATTGCCGGTAACATTTGGCAGTGAGCTAAACTTCAGGACTGAGAGGGTCACGTTTGACGTCGCTGATTTTCCATTGCCATACAATGGAATACTTGGCCGTCCAGCACTCGCCAAGTTCATGGCAGCCTCTCATTATGCATACAACTTGCTCAAGATGCCCGGCCCGATAAGTGTCATTTTTGTCAATGGCGACAAGAAGGATGCTCTTATCTGTGCCGACAAGATCTACCGGGAGGCAGCAGCTGCAACAGATAGCAAATCACTTGCCGCTGAAGCTCCCGGGGGGAAGAAGACCAAGTCCGGCAAGAGCTCTGATGCTCACTCCGGCAAGCGCACCTCTTGGTGCTGCGCTACCGTCGAGGACGCACCATCGAGCTCCACCGGCAAGTGCAAGAAGGCGATGGCAGCTCCACGAAGACCAAGAAGGTGCCCGCCAAGGAGGGCGGCACTGGTGGTACCTTCACCATCGGTGCCACTCTCGACCCTAAATAGGAAAGGCGGCGCTCATTGCTTTCCTGAGGCGAATGTCGGCGTGTTTGCATGGCAACCGTCGACATCCCAGTGTTCGAAGTAATTGAGCATCACCTAGCTATCTGTCCTCATCGCGGCCCGTCAAGCAAAAAGTCGAGAAAAGCAGGCAGTGGGCGCCAAGAATTCATAGCGAAGAGATCAAGAAGTTGGAAGCGGCAGCCCTTGTCGGAGGAGTGCTCCATCCTCGTGGTTGGCCAATCACAGTAGTTGTTACACAAGGAAAATGGGAAATGGAGACTTTGTATTGACTTCACAGATGTTAATAAAGCTTGTCCCAAAGACCCATTTCCCTTGCCGCGCATCGACCAGATTGTTGACTCCACGGCTGGATGTGATTTTCTTTCATTTCTTGATGCATATTCAGGATATCATCAGATCTTCATGGCAGAAGAGGATGAGGAGAAAACTGCATTCATCACCCCATGTGGCACATACTGCTTTATACGGATGCCTTTTGGGGTAAAGAATGCTGGTTCAACGTTTGCAAGAGTAGTCCATGATGCTTTTGAGCCGCAAATGCACAGAAATGTAGAAGCCTACATGGATGACATAGTGGTCAAGAGCAAGGACAAAGCAACTCTGGTTCAAGATTTAGATGAGACCTATGCAAATCTGCAAGATCAACCTCAAGCTCAACCCCGAGAAGTGCGTGTTCGAGTCCCTTCCGCAAGCTTCTCGGGTTCTTCGTCATCTCGGCGGGAATTGAAGCCAATCCCGACAAGATCAAGGCCATTGAGCAGATTGAAGCACCAAAGCGCGTCAAGGATGTACGAAGACTTGCCGGTTGCGTGCTGCTCTCAGCAGGTTTATCTCTAGGTCTGCTGAGCGCGCCCTGCCATTTTTCAAGATCTTGAAAAAGGCAGGTCCAATGAAATGGACTCCCGAAGCGGAGGCTGCGCTGCAGGACTTAAAGAGGTACCTGTCCTCCACTCCAATACTTGTCGCACCTAGGCCACAAGAGAAGTTGCTGCTGTATGTAGCGGCAACCAATCAAGTGGTTAGTGCTGCGTTAGTAGCAGAAAGGGAGGAAGATGATGAGCCGGCAACTAAGGCAGATGCATCCAGCGACAAGCAGGGGGCTTCACCGACAATCTCTGGTCCCGACAAGGACGGATCTGCACAGACGAGCGAGAAGATACAGAAAAGGATGGTGCAGCGCCCCGTCTACTTTGTCAGTTCCCTTCTGCAGGGGGCTAGGTCAAGGTACTCTGGTGTGCAGAAATTGCTTTTCGGCCTCCTCATGGCCTCGAGAAAGCTGCGCCATTACTTCCAAACACATGAGATAACAGTTGTCACTCGCTTTCCGCTGAAGAGAATACTGCAAAATCCAGAAGCAACAGGCAGGATTGTCGAGTGGGCACTGGAAATGTCAAGCTTTGGCCTCAAGTTTGAAAGCACTTCAACTATCCAAAGCAGAGCAACCTTTGGCAGAGTTCATAGCAGAATGGACGCCTTGACGCAAGATGAAGAAATTCGAGACGAGCATCCCGTCAAGGAGGCAAGTAAAGAGTGGCTGATGTACTTTGATGGTGCCTTCTCGCTGCAAAGGCGCCGGTGCCGTCGTCTTTGCTTATCGCACCCACGGAGAGCACCTCAAGTACATAGTCCAAATGCACTTTCCCAAGGAGCAAGCAACAAATAATACTGCAGAGTATGAAGGTTTGCTTGCTGGTCTCAGAATTGCAGTAGACCTTGGGATCAAGAAGCTCATTGTCAGGGGTGACTCGCAGCTTGTCGTCCGCCAAGTAAACAAAGATTATCAGAGTCCGTTGATGGAAGCCTACGTTGATGAAGTGAGAAAGCTAGAAGAGCACTTTGACGGCCTACAAATGGAACATGTTCCAAGAGCTCAGAATGATATTGCTGATGGCCTGTCAAAGTGCGCCGCACTCAAGTTACCTGTGGAACCGAGGATCTTCGTGCTCAAGCTGACTCAACCGATCGTAACGCCATCAAGCTGGGCGAGAACAAGAAGAGGAAGTTGATTTCTGGCGACTACTTCGGCCGAGCTTCCGAAGCCGCCGCCATGAAGGTCCCCAAGTTCAACACCAAAAATCTTTGAGGAGCGATCTGCTCCGACAAGCCCTAGGGTTTGCTTCGTTGAAGCAGACACTCCCGACAAGTTTTGCTCCGGTAAGCTTGTCGGGGAACATCAAGCTCCGGCTGAACCACAGGTTCTTGCTGTAGAAGCTGATGTTCCCGCAGCAGCAGATGTGCCTTTAGTCCTTGTTGTCGAGCCGCAAGCTCCAACATGGGTGCAGCAGATTGTCCATTTCCTTCAGACAGGAGAACTTCCCGAAGAGCAAGAAGAAGCGGAAAGAGTAGCCCGACAGTCAAGTATGTACCAATTTGTCGATAGCACGCTGTACAGAAGAAGACTCAACGGAGTGAAATTGAAGTGTATTCACCGGGAAGATGGACAAAAGCTGTTGGCAGAGATACACGGAGGCATATGTGGTCACCACATTGGCGCAAGAGCACTTGCCGGCAAAGCTTTCCGGCAAGGTTTCTTCTGGCCGACAGCCCTCCAGGATGCAACTGCACAAGTAACCAAGTGTGAAGCGTGCGGTTCCATTCCAAGCGAGATACACCGGCCAGCTCAAGCTCTCCGGATGATCCCTTTATCCTGGCCATTTTCGGTGCAGGGCTCGACATCCTCGACCCCTTTCCCGAAGCTGTCGGGGCTTTGAGTACTTATGCGTTGCAATCGACAAGTTCACAAAGTGGCCGGAAGTGGAAGCGATGAGGAAGGTGCCCGGCATCGGCCGATCAAGTTCTTGGTCAATTGTTTGCCGTTTGGGATTCCTAACAGGATCATCACCGACAACGGCACACAGTTCTGAGCCGCACCTTCATGCAATCGTCCAAGATCTTGGTGCCAAGGTCTGCTTCGCTTCATTGCTCATCCGAGAAGCAGCGGTCAAGCGGAGAGGGCAAATGCTGAAGTGTTGCGAGGGCTCAAGACCAGAACTTTCGGCAGGCTGCACAAGTGCGGAAGAAAGCTGGATTGAGGAGCTGCCGGTGGTTCTTTGGTCGATTAGGGCGACACCAAATCGAGCCACCGGCGGACACCTTTCGCTCTAGTCTATGGAGCAGAGGCAGTTCTCCCCACGGAACTCGTATACGGGTCACCTCGAGTACTCGCTTATGATGAGCTTGAGCAAGAGCAGCTGCAACAAGATGACGCGCTGCTCCTTGAGGAGGACCGTCTTCAGGCCGCTGTACGAGCTGCTCGTTACCAGCAAGCTTTGTGTCGCTACCATAGCCGCAAAGTTAGTGCCAGAAGTTTCGAGGAAGGCGACCTTGTTCTTCGGCGCGTTCAGTCCGCCAAGAATTCCAACAAGTTGACGCCGAAGTGGGAAGGCCCTTATCGGGTGAAATGAGTCACTAGGCCTGGCGCTGTCCGCCTTGAGACCGAAGATGGCGTTCCGGTGAGCTACTCCTGGAACATAGAGCATCTTCGTAAGTTTTACCCATAGGGCGCGGTTGCCGGAACCCGTTCCGGCAACCACCTTTTGTACAAGTCTTGGCGATGTTGCATGTAATCCTTTGTACAAAGCCGGGCGCAGACCCCGTGCATAAGTAAAGCTCATGTGTTGCGCACAACTTGTCAACTTCATGCTTTCATCATCATTTTGCATGTGTTATCTGACATTTTGTGCAGCATCCGCACCCGGTAAGCAATAACGAGCCACAAGGCTCCATAACTTTATTTTCTGTTCTTTCTTCTCAAAAGAAAGGAAGGTTCCTTCGCCCACAAGTTAGCCGGGGGGGAAGGAGAAGATAATGGTGGGCCGCCAAGCGTCGCTCGAGGAAGTTTCGCCTTACCGGGAAGCAAACGACAGAAAAGCTAAGTTGCTAAAAGTTTGAGCAATCAGTTTTTAAATCTTTTAAGTTATCTTCCTCGAACGATAGTACTTTGTATGGAAAACCTGTGCGCGGAGGAACCAACTTGTAGCTAGTTTGTGCCCTTACTTTGTTTCGAGTCCGCTCAACAACTTAAGTGAGCTGCAACTAGTTGCGACAAGGTTGCTTGTCGGAGGCGGCACCGCCAGCAGGCTGCTGACGTTCCGCACTCGGCTTTCGCATGACAAAAGGTGCCCGCGCCGACAAGTTCCCTAAAAGCGTAGGGCACAAATATACAAAGGAAGAAATCAAGTAAAGGAAATAACATTGCAATCATGCCTAAGATAGAGTATATTACAAAATAACTTGTCGCAGATCTAATGAATTGTTCTCCTAAACATGATCAGCAACGACAAGGGAAAGATAAAGTTGGCGGCCTAGTCTACACGGTCGCCATCAACCCGCTTGATCTTGCCCACCCTGTCCACAATGGGTGCGACAAGGGCTTTGAGCGCCTCCACATCGGCATCTGGCGGCAAGGATCTGAGGACGCCGTCGAGGTTGAGGCCTGGTTTGCGGAAGGCCACCTTCATCAACACCTTTTGAAGGGCTCCTGCGCAGATCTGGCGCGATTCCTCGGCCAGCTGCTTCGGGATCTCCTCCCGGAGTCATTTGGAGAGCCGTCCTGCGCCCTTGAGGAACAGGCTGAGCTTGGCGCTGGGTTGGGCGCTTCGTCGGAGGAGTACCGAGATCCACCATCCACAGCTCCATCAGCTCCTTGTCGATGGCGGCGGCGATGTTCACAAGACCTTGATCGAGCTCCACATTCTCCACGAAGGTGCTGCAGGCGGCAGAGCGATCGCCAACAGCTCCTCGTTGGCCTAAATCTTCTCCAGCAGACCCACCTCTCGCTCCTTGGCGCCGTCCAGCGTCTCCATCAGGGTGGTCAGCTTCAGCTCAAGATCCGCCTTGGAGTCCTTGGCGGCATCGAGCTCTTTGATCCTTTCAGCGAGACGGCCTTGCATCTCGCCAAGAGTGTAGGCGTCCTTCTCGCGCTCGTGCTTCAGCGCGGCGAGCTCTTCGCCGCTCTTCTGCAGACTGGCCTCCAGCTGCGTCACTTTTGTCTCCAACTCCTTCTTGGCGGCATCGGCAGCTGCGGCAGCGTCCTTTGCTTCCTTGAGAGCTCCGCCAAGTGATTGCTCGCGCGCGGCAAGCTCTTCCTCATAGCTGTAAAGGTTGATCTTCCGCTGCCCATTTCGCCTTCTTCTTGCAGATAGCTTCTCGCCGGCAAAGTTGCTGCTCCTCGACCTCAGCCTTCTCAAGGATGAAGGCTGTGCGGTCTTCAGCGAGTCGCCCCCGCTCTTCTGCCATGTCCCGGAGAGCTTCTTGGTTGGCGCACCGGAGCTCTTCTGCGCGCTTCTCCATGTCTGCTCCCGCCCGCGCGACAAGTGCTTCCCGGGACTCCAGCTTGGCTTGTCGGGCGCGGTAGAGCGACAACAGCTTCTTCAGCAGCTGCTCCTCCTCAGACTTCGCCATTCTGCTGCTTGGTGCGTCAACGGTGACAGCCAATGAGGCGAGCAGCTCTTCGTCAAAGGTCTCCCCTTCGACCGGCGCCTGGAGCTCGGCGCCCGAGGAACTTGATGAAGACGCCGTCGCCCGGCCTTGAGATAAGCGCCGGGCTGGGGCTCTTGAACTGATGCTGCATCGGTGGCGGAGGGATCGGCGGTCGGCGTAGCGCCTGGCGCTCCTGCGGCCTCAGGGTCGTCAGTACGATCGCCAGACTCCTCGCCAGGCTTTGCGGCGGCAGCCTTGGCGGCCTCCTCGTCGGCGGACCCATCGGCGCCAGCCTCTTCCTCCATGGTGCCGGCGTCGTCAGTGTTGCCTTGTGCGGCCTCCTCGCCGACGACCTCAGTCTCCATCGGATCTGCAGCAGATGGATCTGACGAACAGAAAAAAAAAGAATCCAAGGGAAATTGTCACGCAAAAGGGTTACCTGCGATGGGATCTGTGGCCGCGGTCTCCACCACCGGAGGATCGCCGGCACTGCCCCTTGTCGGAGAAACTTCCCTTGTCGGAGAAGCCTCCCTTGCCGGAGAGCGCTCCCTTGCCGGAGAGCGCTCCCTTGCCGGAGAATTCTCCCTTGGCGGCGTAGTCGAAGCAGACGGAATTTCAGGAGCGACTTCCGGGCCCTCCTGATGAGGCTGCTCTGCTCCTACACAAATCAACAAGTCAGATATCAGCAAAGAAGGAGCATCCGTGCACACCTAACCGTAAGAAATAAATCAAATGCTTACGCTGGGGGCTGTGCTGGGGGCTGCTCCATGGAAGAGTTGCCCGGTCCGGCAAGGGAGTCTCAGACGCACCTCCTGTAGCCGCGGGGGGATCGTCTTCGATGACAACCACCGGGGTCTTGGCTCTCTTCGACGCTCTCTGAGCCAACGTCCTGAAAAGGAAAAGAGTTCAGGATGAAGCAAATCAGATACAAGACGAAGCAATCAAATTGAAGAAATACAAGCACATCATAGAAGCTTACTCTTCTTCTTCTTCCTCGCCGGAGCTGAGCGCGGAGAGATCAAATTCCGTTTCGCCTCCGGTGCGAAGAGGTGGAGGAGTAGGTTCCCTTGGCCGCTTGGCGGGGGTGGCAGCGGTGGCCTGAGAGGATCCTGCCTCAGTCGTTGCAGCAGTGTGGGGTGCTCCCGCGGCTGCTTGATGCTTGCAGCGGTGGAAGCGCGTCTGCAGTGCTGCGGCTGTTGGCCCGTCTGCTGCCCCGTCACTTCCCCGGCCTTGCGGAGACGCCTTCTTGGTGGGGCTGCGGGCTCCGCTCGCGGCAAGCTGCTTGAAGGTGTGGAGGAGGCGCCCTCGGCGGACTTGCTCGGCTCAACTTCAGGCTCGGCCTGCTCCTCTCGGTCGGCAAGGCTTGCCTCCTCTGCTGCCTCCGCCTCTTCCACAGTAAATCCAAATTCGCCAGCGGCAGCAGCTGCTGCTGCCTCCTCCAGCCTGGTGGCAATGCGCTGCATCTCGGCGTCGGTGGTGTCACGGGTGAGCCACTTACGCTTTCGTCGGGCGGATCGGCACTTCTTCCAAGCTGTCGAAGAACTGCTGCGGCGTCGTCCGCGAGCTCTTGCCAGGTTGGGGCGATCCAATGAGAATCGCACAAGGGAATCATGGCGCGGATGCGGTCGAGCGAAGAATTGTTGCACAAAGGAACGACTCCCCTCGGCAACATAAACCACTCGGGGTGATCGTGGTCATGCTTGAACAACTCCAGAAGCATTGCGTCCAACTCCAGGACGATGAAATTCCAGTTGAGGCCCGGGCGCAGCCTCATGATATCCGCCGGGTTTTGGAACTCCCAAGCAGGTCTCCTCCTCTCACGCAAGGGAAGCGATGCGGCGAAGGAAATCTCGCCAAGCTGCGCCTCTGATGAGTCCGGCAAACCTGAGGCGCAGGATCCGGGTCACGGCAATCTTCAACCTAGCATCTTCCGGCGCCAAGTTGCTCCAATCGTTGCCGCGCACTATTGGAGTTTGGCGCTGGGCAGTGAAGGGCTGCGGGTTCTCCTCAACGATCCAGCACCAATCGGCTCTCCACTCCTCCCACTTGCTGCGAAGCTCTCCTTCCAGATAGGATTCTTTCTTGCCGATCCTGGAGATCCAAGCAATCCCTCCGGCAAGTGGCCCTCCTCTCTCTACGTGGGGCATGAAGAAGTGGCGGAAAAGGGCTACATTTGGGTGGACTCCGACAAAGTTTTCGCAGAGGTGTGCGAAAACCGCCATGGTCAGGACAGCGTTGGGGGTGAAATCAAGGAGGCGAAACCGTGTAGGTGTTCATGATGTCGCGAAGAACTTCGAGAAAAGGCGGGCAGAGCCCGCGATAGAAGAGCGTGAAGAAGGGGTACCCGCTCGAAGCTGATTACGATCGCGGGCGGAGAGTACCTTCGTGCGCGGATGCGCCCGCGTCTCCGTCGACCAGAAGAGGTAGTAGCCCTCCCTCAGCTCCTTTGCGTCGAGCTGGGGGGGAGGGAAGAGGGCCCGCTCCTTACGCAGCGCCGCGAGCCGCTGTGCCTCGGCCGACTTCACGCCCTTCCCCTTGTCGGCTTTCGGAGCCATGGCGGAGGCGGTGGAGGAGGCCGACGGCATTGATGGCGCTGGTGGCGATGGGGGGCGGAGCGTTGCTCTCTTCGGACCAGAGCAGAAGAGGGGAGCGACGGTGGTTTTTTGAGATGGGACAGCAATGGTGAGGTCGGCGACCTGCCCCTGATTCCCCTGTTTATAAGGAGGGAGAGGGGCGGACGTTCCGTTTTTCCAATTAAAGAAACCCCCACGATCTCTCCCACGACGCCACGTCTGGAGCGTGCCGTTCGTGGGGGACGTGGTGGGTCCGGAGCCGGTTACGGCGTGATCTAGGCCGCGCGTGAGCCCGTGCACTGTTTTGGGCCTGGCCCAACAGCGCTCGGCACCGTGTGTGGCCCGAGCCGAGGCTCCTGTCGGTGTACTAGAGTAGGGGTACCCTAGTATCCCGAACTTCGTGCCTGCAGGCGATTCTGACACCCCGCGGCAGGGCTGCCTAGTGACCGCCAAGATCCTCCGTGGTTCCTTTGGAGCCATCCAAGAACAAAGTATTTAAGCCAAGAAGACAAGACCCCGGCAAGAGGAGCTTGCCGGGAAGGCCACTCAAGGCATGCAGAAGACAAGACCCCGGCAAGAGGAGCTTGCCGGGAAGGCTTGGTGAGCGACAAGCTTCCGGGCGCGACAAGAATTCAGCCGCGGCAAGATGCTTGCCGCGGCAACCTCTCTTCATCACCGCTCCAGCTCATCCACCAGCGATGTCGCCATGGGGCCATTCCGGCGTCGCGTGTCAGAAAGGCTGTGCGGCCGGTGAGAGAAAGCAACCGTGGCGGCGAGGGTGCCATCGTGGCGGCGGTGGCGCCCTGACGGTCCCTTTCTGCCTTTGTTTAGTCGACATGGAAGGGCATTTATTACTTTTGTCCCTTGCGGTCAGAGTTAGGTAGAATACACTGTACAAAGTAGCTGTACCAACCGCAACTCATTTTTCCCATTTTTGCCCTTGTTTACGTTGCCACCTGTGGTGACCCCTTGAGCCTATAAAAGGAGGCCCATGCATAGCGTAGAAAGGGTTCGGCTGGTTCGACTCATTCTAGACTACACACACTCAAGCTAGGTTTTGTAGCTCTCATTGCTCCCTAGCAAGAACACAATACAATCAGACAAGCAGCAGTAGGAGTATTATCTCTCCGGAGAACTCCGAAGCTGGGTAAAACTGCTCGTGTGCATCGCCTTGATCTGCTCTTCGTGCAATCTCCGCCCCTCACCGAACCAAAAGGGACTCGGTCCGCCGGTCCCATAGGTGTCTGTGGGTCACGATCAGCTTCCCCGACAATATCGTTGATGCTTTAATGCAATCCTATGAAGAAAAGCTTGAATTAGCAGTTTCTATCCCTAGAAAACTTTATGATGAATGGGAACCTACTATTAAATTAAGATTAAAGATTACAAGTGCTCTGCTTTATGTCATTTCGGTGCTAGTGTTTCCACGATTCCAAAAACTTTGTGTGATGTGTTAGGTTTCTGTGAATTTGATGATTGTTCTTTAAACTTGCACCTTGCGGATTCCACCATTAAGAAACCTACGGGAAGGATTAATGATGTTCTTATTGTTGCAAATAGGAATTATGTGCCCGTAAATTTTATTGTTCTTTATATAGATTGCAATCCTTCATGTCCTATTATTCTTGGTAGACCTTTCCTTAGAACGATTGGGGCAATTATTATTGTGAAAGAAGTGAATATTAGATTCCAATTTTCATTAAGGAAAGGCATCGAACACTTTCCTAGGAAGAAAATTAAATTACCTTATGAATCTATTATGAGAGACACTTATGGATTGCATACCAAAGATGATGATACTTAGATCTATCCTTGTTTTTATCCCGAGATAGGGGCGTTAAATGATAGCGCTTGTTGGGAGGAAACCCAATTTTATTTTTGTTCCTTGCTATTTGTTCTTGTTTAGTAATAGATAATTCATCTATCCTCTGGTTAGATGTGGTTTTGTGTTTTAATTAGTGTTTGAGCCAAGTAAAACCTTTAGGATAACCTACGGTGATAGTTAATTTGATCTTGCTGAAAAACAGAAACGTTTGCGCGCATGAGATTAGTTTTCATAAATCACAGAAATGTTATTTTCAGTTGATTCTTTTCGAAGAAGATTAATAAACAAATTATCTAGGAATTCCTAATTGATCAGAATGTTTAAGTTCCAGAAGTTTGCGTTTGATACTGATTGCTACAGACTATTCTGTTTTTGACAGATTCTGTTTTTCGTGTGTTGTTTGCTTATTTTGATGAGTCTATGGCTAGTATAGGGGGGTATGAACCATAGAGAAGTTGGAATACAGTAGGTTTAACACCAATATAAATAAATAATGAGTTCATTACAGGACCTTAAAGTGGTGGTTTATTTTATTTTGCTAACGGAGCTCGTGAGATTTTCTGTTGAGTTTTGTGTTGTGAAGTTTTCAAGTTTTGGGTAAAGATTTGATGGATTATGGAATAAGGAGTGGCAAGAGCCTAAGCTTGGGGATTCCCAAGGCACCCCTAGGTAAAATTCAAGGACAGCCAAAATCCTAAGCTTGGGGATGCCCTGGAAGGCATCCCCTCTTTCGTCTTCGTCCATCGGTAACTTTACTTGATGCTATATTTTTATTCACCACATGATATGTGTTTTGCTTCGAGCGTCTTGTATGATTTGAGTCTTTGATTTTTAGGTACCATGATAATCCTTGTTGTACACACCTTTTGGGAGAGACACACATGAACCGGAATTTATTAGAATACTCTATGTGCTCCACTTATATTTTTGAGCTAGATAATTTTGCTCTAGTGCTTCACTTATATCTTTTAGAGCACGGTGGTGGTTTTATTTTATAGAAATTATTGATCTCTCATGCTTCACTTAAATTATTTTGAGAGTCTTTTAGAACAGCATGGTAATTTGCTTTGGTTAAAATGTTAGTCCTAAATTGATGAGCATCCAAGATAGGTATAATAAAAACTATCATATAAAGTGCATTGAATACTATGAGAATTTTGATTCTTTAAGATTGTTTTGAGATATGAAGATTGTGATATTAGAGTCATGCTAGTTGAGTAGTTGTGAATTTGAGAAATACTTGGTTGAAGTTTGTGGTTCCCGTAGCATGCACGTATGGTGAACTGTTATGTGATGAAGTCGGAGCATGATTTATTTATTGATTGTCTTCCTTATGTGTGGAGGTCGGGATCGCGCGATGGTTAACTCCAACCAACCCTTCCCCTAGGAGTATGCGTTTAGTACTTTGTTTTGATAACTTGTAGATTTTTGCAATAAGTATGTGAGTTCTTCATGACTAATGTTGAGTCCATGGATTATATGCACTCTCACTCTTCCACCATTGCTAGCCTCTCTAATAGCGCATACCTTTCGCCTGTATCATACACCCACCATATACATTCCTCAAAACAGCCACCATACCTACCTATTATGGCCTTTCCATAGCCATTCCGAGATATTTTGCCATGCAACTTTCCACCGTTCCGTTTATTATGACACGCTCCATCATTGTCATATTGCTTTGCATGATCATGTAGTTGACATCGTATTTGTGGCAAGGCCACCATTCATAATTCTTTCATACATGTCACTCTTGATTCATTGCATATCTCGGTACACCGCCGGAGGCATACACATAGAGTCATAATTTTTTTTAAGTATCGAGTTATAATTCTTGAGTTGTAAGTAAATAGAAGTGTGATGATCATCATTATTAGAGCATCGTCCCAAGTGAGGAAAGGATGATGGAGACTATGATTCCCCCACAAGTCGGGATGAGACTCCGAACGAAAAATTAAAAAGGGGGAAAAAGAGGCCATAAAAAAGGAGAAAAGGCCCAAACAAAGAAAAGAGAGAAGGGACAATGTTACTATCCTTTTACCACGCTTGTGCTTCAAAATAGCACCATGATCTTCATGATAGAGAGTCTCTTATTTTGTCACTTTCATATACTAGTGGGAATTTTTCATTATAGAACTTGGCTTGTATACTCCAATGATGGGCTTCCTCAAAGTGCCCTAGGTCTTCGTGAGCAAGCAAGTTGGATGCACATCCATTTAGTTTCTTTTGTTGAGCTTTCGTACACTTATAGCTCTAGTGCATCCGTTGCATGGAAATCCCTACTCACTCACATTAATATCTATTGATGGGCATCTTCGTAGCCCGTTGATACGCCTAGTTGATGTGAGACTATCTTCTCCTTTTTGTCTTCTCCACAACCACCATTCTATTCCACCTATAGTGCTATGTCCATGGCTCACACTCATGTATTGCGTGAAGATTGAAAAAGTTTGAGAATACTAAATTATGAAACAATTGCTTGGATGAAACCGGGGTTGTGCATGATTTAAATATTTTGTGTGATGAAGATAGATCATAGCCAGACTATATGATTTTGCAGGGATAACTTGCTTTAGTCAGGTTATTTCGAGAAGACATAATTTCTTTGTTAGTATGCTTGAAGTATTACTATTTTTTTGTCAATATTAAACTTTTGTTTTGAATCTTTAGGATCCGAATATTCATGCCACAATAAAGAAAATTACGTTGAGAATTATGCTAGGTAGCATTCCACAACAAAAATTATGTTTTTATCATTTACCTACTCGAGGACGAGCAGGAATTAAGCTTGGGGATGCTTGATACGTCTCCAACGTATCTATAATTTTTTATTGTTCCATGCTATTATATTATCTGTTTTGGATGTTTAATGTGCTTTATTATACACTTGTATATTATTTTTGGGACTAACCAACTAACCGGAGGCCCAGGCCAAATTGTTGTTTTTTTGCCTATTTCAGTGTTTCACAAAAAAGGAATATCAAACGGAATCCAAACGGAATGAAACATTCGGGAGAGTTATTTTTGGAACAAACGCAATCCAAGAGACTTGGAGTGGACGTCAAGGAAGCGACAAGGTGGCCACGAGGCAGGGAGGCGTTCCCCCCACCCTCGTGGGCCCCTCGTGGCTATCCCAACCGACTTATTTTGCCAATGTATACTCATATACCCCGAAAATATCCGAGAGAATGACGAAACCCTATTTCCACCGACGCAACCTTCTGTACCCATGAGATCCCATCTTGGGGCCTTTCCCGGCGCTTCGCCGGAGGGGGCATTGATCATGGAGGGCTTCTACATCAACACCATAGCCTCTACGATGATGTGTGAGTAGTTTACCTCAGACCTTCTGGTCCATAGTTATTAGCTAGATGACTTCTTCTCTCTTTGGATCTCAATACAAAGTTCTCTTCGATTCTCTTGGAGATCTATTCGATGTAATATTCTATTGTGGTGTGTTTGTCGAGATCCGATGAATTGTGGGTTTATGATCAAGATTATCTACGAACAATATTTGAATCTCCTCTGAATTCTTTTATGTATGATTGGTTATCTTTGCAAGTCTCTTTGAATTATCATTTTGGTTTGGCCTACTAGATTGATCTTTCTTGCAATGAGAGAAGTGCTTAGCTTTGGGTTCAATCTTGCGGTGCTTTCGATCCCGATGATGAGAAAGGGAAAGCGACACGTATTGTATTGTTGCCATCGAGGATAAAAGATGGGGTTTATATCATCTTGCTTGAGTTTATCCCTCTACATCATGTCATCTTGCCTAATGTGTTACTTTGTTCTTATGAACTTAATACTCTAGATGCATCTTTGGATAGCGGTCGATTTGTGGAGTAATAGTAGTAGATGCAGAATCGTTTCGGTCTACTTGTCGCGGATGTGATGCCTATATACATGATCATGCCTAGATATTCTCATAACTATGCACTTTGCTATCAATTGCTCGACAGTAATTTGTTCACCCACCATAATATATTTATGCTATCTTGAGAGAAGCCACTAGTGAAATCTATGGCCCCCGGGTCTATCTTCCATCATATAAGTTTTTGATTTATTTTATTTTGCAATCTTTACTTTCCAATCTATACAACAAAAATACCAAAAATATTTATCTTATTATCTCTATCAGATCTCACTTTTGCAAGTGGCCGTGAAGGGATTGACGACCCCTTTATCGCGTTGGTTGCAAGGTTCTTATTTGTTTGTGCAGGTACGAGGGATTTGCGTGTAGTATCCTACTGGATTGATACCTTGGTTCTCAAAAACTGAGGGAAACACTTACGCTACTTTGCTACATCACCCTTTCCTTTTCAAGGGAAAACCAACACAGTGCTCAAGAGGTAGCAAGAAGGATTTCTGGCAAGGTTGCGGGGGAGTCTACGCACAAGTCAAGACATACCAAGTACCCATCACAAACTCTTGACAACCCCTTTTACACGTCAGGTTGCGAGGATTTGTTATCTGTGTGTAGGGGTTGTTTACGTGGTGGTTCTTGTTTCTGCGACTGGTTCAATAACCTTGGTTTCATATCTGAGGGAAATACCTACTGCCGCTATGCTGCATCATCCCTTCCTCTTTGGGGAAATACCGACGTAACTTCAAGAGCAATCAGACACTTCCCTCCGGGAGAGGGAAATGGAAGTCGTCGTCATCACCAACAACCCTCTCATCATGGGGGGACCAATATTCATCAGCATCTTCACTATCACCATCTCATCTCAAACCCTAGTTCATCGGTTGTATTCAATCTTTGTATCAAAACCACAGATTGGTACCTGTGGGTTGCTAGTAGTGTTGATTACTCCTTGTAGTTGATGCTAGTTGGTTTATTTGGTGGATGATCATGTGTTCAGATCCTTAATGATATTCAATACCCCTGTAATTATGAACATGAGCATGCTTTGTGATTAGTTACGTTTGTTCCTGAGGACATGGGAGAAGTCTTGTTATAAGTAATCATGTGAATTTGGTATTTGTTTGATATTTTGATGAGATGTATGTTGTCTTTCCTCCAGTGGTGTTATGTGAACGTCGACTACATGACACATCACAATCTTTGGACCTATGGGAATGCATTGTGGGTTGGTAATTAGATGATGGGTTGCTAGAGTGACAGAAGCTTAAATCCTAGTTTATGCGCTATCACTACGAAAAAAATACACTTCCGTGATGATACGTGTTTGTCACAGTAGGTCGTGTTTTTTGTCATGCATGTACATCCATGACAATTTTATGACAGAATCAAGATAGTCATACCTGTGCTGTCGTAGAAGTGTTCCATGACATTACCAAAATTATAATCACGGAAGTGTCCACTTCCATGACGACAAATCACGCGTCCCGAAGTGCTTTACGTCAAGGGTGACCGACACGTGGCATCCACCCTAACGAGCGCCGTTAAGCTATCGGGTCGGGTTTTGGATCCGATAACCCATTATAAACACCGACCAATGGGGATTTTCCAAGTGTAAAATCATCATTGGCTAGAGGAAACACTTGTCGGCTCATCGTTGGGACAGATGTCATCCACTCATTGGACAGAAGGCGCCTATGATACGTCGACAAGTGGCACGACCCATCAAGTTTAAATTGGCCGGCCCAACTAAAGGCCCACAAGATTTTGCGGACCATAATGGGCCGGCCCAGCTAAAGGCCCACGAGATTTTGCGGACCATAATGGGCTAGCCCAGCTAAAGGCCCACAAGATTTCGCGGGCCATAATAGGCCGGCCCAGGTAAAGGCCCACAAGATTTTTGTGTGCCATAATGGGTCGGCCAAGGTAAAGGCCCACAAAATTCTTGCGGATCATTATGGGCCGGCCCAGCTAAAAGCCTAAGAGATTTCACCGACATTAATGGGCCGGCCCAGCTGTAGGCCCACAAGATTTTGAGGACCCTAGTAGGCCGGCCCATTAACTGGTTGCCATGTTTTGGGCCAAATGCCGACCCATATTTGATCCGGTCCATTAATGGCCTACCATGTTCCGGGCCTAATAATGGCCCATTTAAGATCCGGCCCGTTAAAAGCCTCCCACTTTCTGGGCCAAATCACGGCCCAGATCAGGTCCGGCCCTTTAAGAGGCTTCGGGCTCAATTATGGCCCATATCAGATTCGGCCCGTTAACTGGACACTATGCTTTTGGGCCCACTTGCTAAAGGCACATTTAGAAATTCATCCTGATATTAGTTTCGGCCTGTTAAGGGCCCGTTTAACATTTTAGCCCTATATTAATTTCGGCCTGTTAAAAGCCCGTCATATAGTTGGGCCTAACTACGGCCCGGTTTGCATCCGGCCTGCTCGCAGCCGATACCTGATTGGGCCAAACAAGGACCGAGACAACTTTGGCCTGTTAAAAGCCCGTGAATTGATTCGCACAATCATGGGTCAGGTCCATTTCGGCTCTTCTTGCCCGTGAGCTATTCGGCACGTTTCAGGCCCAACCTACTTCTCAGCCTCCTAAAAGCCCATTGAGTTTTCTTGCGAAAAGAGGGACGGGGGTTACTCGGCCTATTCAAGGCCCGAATCTACTAGTGGGCAAGTTTGACGGGGCCCATGATGCGGATCATACATCGTGATTGCATGACGGCCCGATTATGTACCGTAATTTTACGGTTTGGCGGTTCTTCGCGAAGACGAGGATATATATCTGATAAAATAACTGCAGTATCGTGAATAAGAAAAAACCTAGACTATACAATAAAGAAATTATGGCATATTACACGCACGGGGCATCAAAGTTCGCCACTATGATAATAAAGCACAAGCAGATAGCAGATTACATACACTGGGCATCAAAGATCGCCACCAGTGCAAATAAACACGCCGACAACATAATATACAAAACCGACAGCACTTCAATAGAGTTCAAGAAAGGTAAGCCCTCTTTGGGAGCTGCAGCATAAGCGGTGAGCAAGATGATGAGGCTAGCGCTTGTTCAACACTTTTATCTTCCTCACTCTGAAAGATAAACAAGCGAGACCAGATGACAGATTTTGCACATAAAAGTATCGATCTTTGACAATTCATCACATTTCTTCTTGATGAATAAAGTGACACAGTTTAAAATTGCATTAACATAATATGGTATTGTTCAGGTCAAGACATGGCGAAAATGACATTGTGAAGGAGTTGGCAGCTTCACGACACCACTGGATTACAGATCAAGAACTCATAAGTATCAATGGTTAGTGTGCTGTCAATTTATCCCATTTCAGATTGGCAAATAAAGAGAAGGTTTTAATAATAGTAGAATGATAAGATATTGTTCATAGTTAAGACATCGCAAAATATGACAATGTGCTGTAGTGGGTAGGTTCACCACACCACTGGATTACGGATGAAGAACAGAAGCATACATGCAGTGCAAAAGAAGATCACTTGCTCTGTATAGTTTAATTTACATGGTATGAAGAAGGAACTTGGTTGTACAACTGAAAAATTAAATTGAGAAGGGCAAACTTTTGTTTATGTACATAATAAACTTTAAACATGCAATTTGATGCAAACACCAAAAATAAACAGCTGTTGCAGTCATGCCTAACCAAATATACACAACAAAGTTTCAAGGCTTGAGAAGGACAAACTTATATTCTTTGGTGAAGACAGGCTCTATAAAGCCCTTGTCCATCTTGATGGGGGCAATTCAAGAAGTTTAGCACATAATCTTCTTCATAAGCATTGCCTTTATTCTACATTTTGTTAAGAGTAAACACAGATGTGATAATATACGAAAAAATTGAGAATATTTAAGATAAGATGAAGAGTGGTGCTACATAACCAAGTAGCTATAAATGTATGTGCAGCGATACAGGAAAAAGGCACAACCAAGAGCAATGCACAGCTAAACTTCTTCAGTGCCAACTTTATGGTAAGAGTAAATATAGATCTGATGTGTAGAAAATGGAGGGCAAAGGAAAATAAGCTGCAGAGTCATGGTACATGAAAAACTACATGTCAATATAAGTACACTGATAAAGGACAGCATGTACTTACAAGAACAATGCGAGCTAAAAATTCATTGGCATTGGATATATTCTACACTAATGTAACCATTCATACAGATCTGATAATTCGGAGCGAACAATTGATAAGCAAGCTATCATGCATACCGCTGTCACATAATGAACCAGGTATGTATGCAAGTATAGTGTTACAGGACAACAGGTACTAACAAGAGCAAAGCAGCGGGCAACATATTTGTGATATCCTGTCGTTCTTTTCAAACCGGAATTCTTCTTCGAGCAGATTTCTTGCAAAAAGATCCGTAAGGCACATGCGGAAAAGTAGAAGTTCCAATTGTCATGTGATTTCATAGACAGTACCTCATCCTGGGAACGAGACCAGTGCATAATAAGGTTTTTCCATTGAATGTCTTCTAAATTTAGCACAAGAGACTTCACCGAAAATTCCTTTATAGACTTGCCATCAAAGTGTGATTTCCTCAGGTAACACCAATACTGCTGCAATGCTTCCTTCAAAAGCACAAGCAAGATTTGCTCGTCATGACTATCCAGATTGACCCTCTCCTAGTTACAACAATGTAATGTAAAACATTGATGTGTTCGATCAGCAGAAAACAGGAAAATAATAACTATGAATAATAGCACTTACACGTAAGTTGGACAGGAAGATGTGAAAATGGTGTTTGTCTTCACTATAATCTTCCCATGATGGGAATATATGCACGTAGTCCCTAACAACATTGAAAGCATTGTATTTTAAACTGGGAATAAATGGAATGGGGTTCAAATCTGCAGGAAGTGGCCGTCTCTGCAGTTGGGATAGGTCTTCGGCAGGCGGACTTGCTGTACTTTTTGCTAGAGTGGGATTTTTCTGTGGTACGGCTGGTGCTATGGCAAATGAAATCGGTATACCTTTTGCTAGAGTGCAGGTCCTGTGTGGTGGGGCTAGTGGTGTGGCTAGTGAAGTAAGGGTACAGGTCTGTGAGTCGGTCCTATGTTTTGTGTCACTTTGGTTGTACAGCCAATATAAGTGGGGAATGTCACGATTTCTCCGGCACCACCACGTTTTTCAAGGACTTTGCTGGTGCTCCTTCAAGTTCCGCAATCACCCTCTTCCTTTTTGATGTCTGGTGCACAAGAACATCATTTGAGTGGAAAAACATGGTATGATGACAGATGGAATATGTATTGATAATGGATGGGCATGGCATCTCGAGTTATATGATGAGTAAACTAAGCAGATGGCGGTGCAACAAAGTAGAAGAAATGCAAGATACGCGCAATCAATAAAACCTTGCCAAATTAGAACAGGCACCTTGATGGGTGAACAGGACAGTCCATCTGCCTTTGACTCCTCAAGGTTAGAATAGTCATTAGGATGATATTCTGAACAAGAATCAACAGGTGGGGAGCGTACGAGTTTCATTACTTCCAGAATGACACTCAATGCCTTGGTGCCAATTTTGTAAGTCATTGCAGTGTTCCACAATATTCTTCTGATGCGCGAATTCTGATATTCACTGTAATTGTGTATAATATCTGAGAACCATGAAAACATAAATAGTTGTGAGATTATCTTTGTAATGCAGATGATATTTTAATCAAGCTTCTAAATCTAGGCCGATACGACCGATATATAGGCCGATATATCACTTTTGGGGCTCCACCGATGTAAACATAACATATCATTTTGCAAATATCATTTTCCAACATATCATCCGATATGGACCGGAATATCGACCGATATGGCCGATATCTAGCCCGATATGTCCACTGATATAGGACGGTACATAGACGACAACAATTATTTATTAGATAGCAGTGAAATAAGATCATGCATTTACAATTTCATAATATATTATCAAAGTCATGCACAATGATTCATACAAATGCATATATATCATACTATTTTTAATCATAGACTAAGCATTTTGTGCATCTTTCCTTAATAGATTCTTAATCAACAAGTTAATAAACTAAGAATCTAAAAGTGTCATGTTAAAGCTTTGACATCATACATTTTGTTTTACTAAAAATAAATGTTTTGAACAAGAATAATGAAAAACAACTACACATGTTTTCACCGATATATCTACATATCGTCTGATATATCACCCGATACCGGACACCCGATATGTCAAAGCCAAACCGATATGAACCCGATATCCGATATTTTGAAGCTTGATTTTAATATAGGGGCGCCCCTGTAAACACTTATGTGCTATCACTGGATTCTGATGAGAGAGCTCATGTGTGTTGTAATATGGTGCGTGCATTTATATAATCTGGCACAAGTACACAAAAAATAGGCTCCGTAAGTAAGGATAGCTGGCGGATGATAGGTTCATAATATCTGTATAGAGAGTTTATTGCCAAACCATGATAACAAGAACACACAGCAACTAGGCAGATCATAGTGTACATAACAGGGGTACACCATAACCACGATATATAAATCGGGAAAGTGGAACTGGCTTGAAAATACGGTTTTGTATTGCCGCTAGTAATTGAAAGCCTATCGATCACGTACAGGCCAGCTCTATCGAACATGGTAAAGAAGAGCAAGCAGATTTTGGATAATAAAATGTTGGTTGCGCAGTGCCCACACATGACGAACCAGAGCGCATTAAGAATGCAACTCCCAGCTGTCTCTCGACCATTTCAGGAGGTTGGATGAAGATCCTGCGTCTCCTAACCCTTCTTCTTCCTTGTCTCTGATTCTTCCCATACAGAACACCGCACGGGCTGCCGGCCGGACCACCGGCCCCCACCGCCTGTGTTCCTCCGCCACCCACACCCCCACCCGCGCCCCAACCCCCACCCGCGTCGAGTTTTCTTCGTTTGGCGAGGCCCCACAACCACCCGAGCCCCTTCTATCGCAAGGCGAACTCCGGCGAGTTCGGAAATATCGACTGACCCAATTTTGAAATTTAGTATACTATGATTTAACTAGAGTGGAATATAAAAGGGGAAAACCATAAGCATTGGGAGTATAGTGTTGAGCGTGCCATGGCGGATCTGAAGGTGCAAACCGGACAAAGGCAACCATACCAAGACAAGAAATCAGAGTAAAGCAGTGGCGATCTATTTTATTGCTGCGATAAATAAGTTGAGCAGATACGAAAGAGTATCGCCTCTGGTGCGGCGCCGTGTATGTATCTGCTGAGAATTTGACGGTGCTGTGGTAGCGATGGCTGTCGGCGGTGTGGAAGCAGATCTAGGAGGGTAGACGGTGGCGGCGGGGCGTGGTGGACGAGACGGTCGTAGGAGCGGCGCCGGCAAGGTGGACGACGGCGGGGATGAAGCGAGAGGACGGGATGCAAGGATCCCGGTCCGAAGGCATGGATGAGAGAGGTCGATCTCTTGTAATGGACGGTGGCGTCGGGGTATCAGCTCCGGCATGGTGGAGGAGGACGGTGGTGGATGGGGTGGCGGATGGCGGCGGTCGGAGGAGGGTGGGGTGGAGAGGGTGTTTTGGCACCCACGGAGTACGAATGGGGAAAAGGGAGGTAGAGAGGTAGGGGGAACCATGTATTCAGGCCGCGCTTGTCTCAAATGCGAGGAAATTTACAAACTTAGCCCCCGTTTCAAATTTCTACTACATCACAGCAACATTAGTCGGTTGGGGATAGGACGGTAATCTCGCATACACCGAATATTTGACGACGAAAGTTTGTTTGGCGCCCACCGTGTATGAATATGAATCGGGGAGGGAGTCGATTTTGACCAAGGACACACTGTGTTTTGGCGCCCACCGTGTATGAATCCGGGTGAGAGGCGGTCACGTCACGTTTGGGTGAAATTACAAACCTACCCTTATCGAAACCTATAGAAATCCAGCAGATAGGCTTTGTGTGGCAGGGATAGGCAGTAGTGATTTCCATCTCGCAGATTTTGGTTTCGAGCGGTTATTGCGACTTTCCCCGCTTCGTTAAAATTTTGCAGAGTGCACATTTACCGTACCAACTCAATTTGAATCCCATTTGTATTCTATTTTTTTCAGGCAAGATCCATTTTCAATTGGAATTACATTCTATATACATCAATTTTTATATATAGTTTCAAAAGCACAACACCATTTATACATAAATATGGTTTACAAATGGCATGATCTCAGATTCATAAGGTTGTATCCATCAATTTGGATTTTCAAATATTTGAAACCACTTTATGTTGAAATCCAATGTATGCATTCCTCGCTAACTGTCTCCAATTAATGTGTGTTTCGTGCGGGTTTTTTTTAACTTCTCACACATGTAAAATGTGTTCCACACACACAACATATAGTGTAATCCCATTTAGACATTAATTGTATATAAACCATGCATTGTTTGTAATTGAAGAATCTATGGATCAACAAAATTGATAAACTATATAACATTATACGTGTGGCCAAATTCAAATGAATATGCATGTTTTGATACACCAATTTGTGTTATGATATTATCGATGTCGTGATCTCTAGTTTAAATATTTGAATCCCCTTTAATCTAGATATTCGTCTCATATACCTATCACTCATGCTTATATAGGACTATCTCTCTGGACCAATACGCGTTCATCGTCTCTCAGGTATCTCTCGTGCTACATGTATGTAGACAATGGTCTTTTATCTTCGTAACACACTGACGGTACTCTCTCCCTCGACCTTCATCACTCTATCTCTCTCTAAGTATATCTCGCTCCCTGCTATGTGTCTCCAAATATGATTCTCCATGTGGAATCTCTTTCTCTCACACAAACACAAAACTTTGTCTCCCGGGGTCTCATTTCTCTCTACTATTCCCATGTGTGCCACTTTCGCACCCCCTCATAAAGAGATGTCTTTCGCTCCTTAGATATGAGAACCCACGACTCTTCCTCTTCAATATCTCTTTCTCACACACAAACACAAACTCTGTCTCCCAGGGTCTCATATTTCTCCATTGTTCTCTTGTATGTCGCTCACACACACCCTCTCTCCCTAGAGATATCTTGTGTTCCCTCATATGTCTCTCTAGCTATCACTCTCGTTGTGAAATATCTTTCTCTCTCGCAGACACAAAACTCTGTCTCTCTGGATCTCATTTCTCTCTGATATCTGTTTGTATGTGACTCACATGCACCCTCTCTCTATCTCTCTCACACCCACACACATAACCCAGCCTTCTGATCCACTCGACTCCTATCTCTAACGCACACTAGCTAGCATCTTTATCTTTCTATTTATATGTTTATCCATCAACCTTCTTTCTCGCCCTCACTCTTGATTCCTATCACGTGCACTACATACGTTTCTCTCTACATGCAGTTAAGTGCCCTCTCACACACATATATAACTTCACCCTTTGAACCACCCGACGGTCATCTCCAACACCCAAACTAGCGGATGTCCCTCTAGCTAGCATCTCCATCTCTTTATCTATCTATAGTTTCTCCGTCAACATTTCTTTCTCGCATGAAGTCTTGCTTCCTATCACCCACACTATATAAGTCTCTCCATACATATGCATTTATAGGTTGATCTCTTTTGCACAATCGTTGCGCCTCACCCCTCTTGCCGCCATAGATGCATGCTCTAGCCCACGCCACTATCTCTTAAAGATAAAAACACATGCTCAATTGTCGGGCCTTCTTCCCTGCATTCTCATATGCATGCATATTGTCATACCGATCCGTCTCTCCCATGTCGTTGATCTTATGACTTATGTCTTATTTCTTTTATCTCGATCATGCACGCGCACACACACAGACATCCCACGTATACATGTATACCTCTCACACATGCACGTTCAAGGTCTCTATGTCTCCATACGTAGTTAATTACCCTCAATTCTAGAGCCACATCGAATCGTTGTCCTCTTTTGTGCACATAACTTCCACTTTGGATGGGTAAAACACACACTCACACATAACAATCTCCTTCTGGCTACCCCCCCCCCCTCGCCTCTAACTCTTCCCCTATATACCCGAAACCAAAAAGACCATCCCGTTGTTTAATTACCGCCTGCATGCACCAACAATATATAGTAGTAGTCCTCGGTGTCTCTCGAACAAACACATTC
Source organism: Aegilops bicornis (assembly GCA_021605145.1). Classification (NCBI taxonomy): domain Eukaryota; kingdom Viridiplantae; phylum Streptophyta; class Magnoliopsida; order Poales; family Poaceae; genus Aegilops; species Aegilops bicornis. The sequence continues at coordinate 842,115,425 of CM038670.1, read as the reverse complement.
TCTCGATGTCGACTCCTCTCACGCGCAAGCACCTTCTCTTCCCTCTCTACAGGCATTTTCTCTCTCGCACCCCATCGTTGGTGGCCTCTGCCATACACATCACCTCTCTATGATGAAGCCATGCACACAAATTACATCCGCCACAGAGGACCCCGCGACACACACACACACATACGCACATACACACACACGCACGCACGCACGCACCCCCCCCCACACACACACACACTAAGACTCCATCTCTCTCTCTCTCTCTCACACACACACGCACCCCCACACACACACTTAGACTCCATCTATCTCTCTCACTCACATACACACACAAACTAAGACTCCATCTCTCTCTCTCTCTCTCCTCTCTCTCTCTCTCTCTCACACACACACACACATACACACACCCCACACACACACTAAGACTCCATCTCACACACACATGCTCTAGGCGGAGCATTTGTTCCTACCACTCTACATCTAACCTTACTCGTATGATAAACAATCACCTTTATTTACTTGCATAACATGGACAAATTCCACTTTACTTTAGTAGTCAGCAAACTTATCATCTGCACCCTTATAAAAAAACGAGTTGGCGATGATGGTGTGCCTGCCATCTTGTAATACAGACCGTATGATCTATATCTGACGGATAGAAAGCAAACTATGATAATTTTACAAAAGATACTCGCACCTCTCTCCACATCATTATCTCCCGCAACCTCATTGCTCAGCAATTAAAAAAGGAATAAGTCTCTGGAACAATCTAGCATGCATGGTGGCCGATGCACTTTGCCGGCACAAATCCATCCCCATGCCTCCGCCCATTCCGACCACCAGTCACCACCACGCCACTCCTCCTCGCCTTATCTCTCATCTTTCATTTTTTCGATGACATTCTCGAGATACCAGTTTTCCGATAAAATTCTCGAGATATCATTAGTTTTTACACATGGGATTACTCCTGCATGGGTCAATCACAACAGGTGTTTTGTAAAATAATGCATATTGATGTTCCGTGCAATGCACGAGAATCTTTGCTTGTAATTATATAACGCAAATCACGAGCAGGAAGTGACATTTTTTTGACACAACCACGTTAACATGGCCACGTAAATCACTAGCTAAAGTAAATACCATTATACTTATATCCCAATGCAAAAGGTTGAGTACATGTCCAAAGAGTAGAGTCGCACACACGCACTCTGTCTCTCAAAATCTCTCTCACACACACACACCAGTTAGTGACGCCCACTTAAGCAGACACGAGTATGTTACAATTTGTGCACCCGTGGGTACACGTGATGCTACGCGTTTATTTAAGCCGGAAGGCGAACCCAAACAGTAGCTGCATTCATTCCCCTCCCGCCGCCTCTTCTCTGGTCGCCGTCGCCCGGTATCCATGGGCCGGCCGAAGGTAACAACATACGCCACACTCCTGCCGGAGCGGCGCTTTAATATATGGAAATTTTAGTGGATATGCATGCATCTTTTTGTGCTAGCACTCCTATATAAGGGTTGACCGGTCACTTCCCGCGGACGTGCGCGGGCGGTGGAAGAGGAAGGAGAAGGGAAGCGGGCTGTGGAGTAACGTTTTTTACCACAATTTCTTAGGAAACTGGGTGCAATAATTGAGTAGTTTTGCAAAATACCAGTACTACACCTGAAACGGTTCAAAACCTATACTCCATTTCGGTCTGCGCGCTTCTGCGTGGAGCAGTCAGCGTCATACTGGACCGTCGATGGCGCATTAATGTACGGCCAGGCGGAGGCGACCTCACCGGGCGCCCGGCTTTGAAGTGGCGCGACGGCCGAGAGAGCGCCGCTTCGGCACGCGATCGCTCAGCGTCGAGACTGGCCATAGGCCCTGTTTGGATCCATGGGTTAGAGTTAGTTTGAGCTAGTTGGGTCTCAAATAGCCCTAAAGTATCCAAGCATGAGGGTTTAAATTGGAGCAAGTTGCACCGAACCCACCAAAAAAACTATCCCACCCAAGAGGTGCTAACTTGAGATAGTTCTCATTGGGACCACTGAAAAATCACTTTTCTCTCTCCATGAAGTGCATTTATTGTCAATCTAACCCTAACCTCTAGCTAAGTTAGAGTATCAAACAGGAGCAGTATAGGACATGCAAGTTGCTCAAAGCATACAGGCAAATTCGTACGTGAAAGGATTTTTTTTCTTTTTGAAAACGGAACGTGAAAGGAATTTTTTTAGAATGCTCTTGGCATGTCGCTAACATGTGATAGTTAACCGACCTCAATAGACGGCAGAAACGCCAGCCTGCCGCACTTTGATAGAGACGAGGAGGGAGAAGCGATACAGGCTGCTGGATTACTAGAGATAGGTGTCGCACGGAAGCCAAGAAATATGGTGATAGCGTGGGTTAGCCATGTACTAGTATGATGTAACTACACTGGGCTGCCGTGTTTCGTACTCTTCCAGTCCACTGTGGAGATGATTGGTTAATTTTATATCGCTGAATAATATTAAATATTATGAGTGCAGACGCTCCACCACGAGGTTCCTTGCTCCTTCTTGGTCGTCCGGAATCTATGTTCTTCCACTCTATTTTTTTACGTGAGCTTTGTTCATCCTTTTGCCAACACGGGAGACATCTAGCATCAAGGTGCACGTGTTATGCAAGGATCGTTCCATCTATATGAAGAACACGTGGGACTGGAACTACAAGACGGACATGTACCCAGGAGTGGACGTACGAACCTGAGTAATGTAACGCAGAAAGTGAAGTAGAAAGGCACAAATGGTATGAACATGCGTGGCATATAGGGTGTGTTTGGTTGCGTTCTCATCTCAGCATAGTTGTTCCCTCTTCATGCATGCTCAACTCAACACCCCTCTTCATGCATGCTCTCTTCATGCATGCTTCTAGTGTATTTGTGCTAAACTAGTGTGGACTCATGCACCCTCCATACACTCTACCAAACACCCAAAAGTAGGTCGAGAAGGGAACTCTTAGGCGGCATTTGTCTCTTACACTACTAGGGAAAAGCCTATACACAGAATCTTAGCAGCAGCGCGGCTCAAATTAGTAGTAGCGCGTGTGCAGGAAACTCGCTACTGACAAGTTTTTAGCAGTAGCGCGCTCGGTGTAAACCGCGCTGCTACAAATATCGACCGCCGGTGTCCATCAAACTCCATTTAGCAGCAGCGCGGTGCCGCGAGCCGCGCTACTGCTATGGATGTAGTAGTAGAGCGCTTTTTCTAAGGTCGTTGTTGCTAAATTTCAAATTGGCACACTTTTTGGTCCCGGTTAGCAGTAGCGCCGTTGCCCAAAGCACGCTGCTGCTACTTCCTTAGCAGCAGCACATTTTAACTCCCGCGCTACTGCTAATCCGCACCAACCCACCACCTTTTCCCCACCCGTCCCTCCCCCTCCCCCTCCTCTCTTCCCTTTCCCCTACCTCCCACATGCTCCCACTGTCACTCTTCTTCTTCCTCAATACTTCTCCCCCATTACTCTCCCTCTTATATCTACCTTTCTCTCTCTTCATTACTCCTACCTAACTACACCACCTCCATTAATGCATCTCCTTTCTCTTTTTCCTTCCCCCTCCACTAGTTGAAGTTGTCCCCTCCCAAATTAGGTAGCTAGGTAGATGTAGGATTTAGTTAAGTGACCTATTTGCCCCCTAACTAGATCTATCTTTGTCAAGAAGAGCTTTGTGCACTTTTGATCTCCCTACAACATCATCTCCATCCTGTGCTCGATCTCGAGATAGAGGTGATTAAAATTTCATGCTGTTGCAAAATGGAAATATGTTAATGTGTGTGTGATATGTTTACGGAAATTGTGTGTGTGGCATGAGTTGACGCCAAATTGTGCTTTTGAGTTGCCTATGTTTTGCCGAAATGTCGATTTATTTCCGTTTGGTAATTCGGGCAAACTCTAGATCCATATATGTCCTATTTTTAGGGAATGTCATGCGAATTTATGTATGACTTTGATGCATGCACGCATTTTATAATCAATTTGTTTTATTATTACCGTGCAGGCGTTCATGATGGTCGATTGGAACGATCTTTGGACAGGTGGTTGAGGTCGGCGATGCGGGACATGAAAGAAAATAACCTGACAGAGGTTTTATGTCCGTGTCGAAAATGCAAAGGAATAGTTTGGCTCGACCCCTATGACGATGGTCGTGTCGAAGCGAACCTGCTCATGACTGGTTTCATGGATGGCTATACTTGAAGGAAATATGCCCTAGAGGCAATAATAAAGTTATTATTTATTTCCTTATTTCATGATAAATGTTTATTATTCATGCTAGAATTGTATTAACCGGAAACATGATACATGTGTGAATACATAGACAAACATATAGTCACTAGTATGCCTCTACTTGACTAGCTCATTAATCAAAGATGGTTATGTTTCCTAACCATAGACATGTGTTGTCATTTGGTTAATGGGATCACATCATTAGGAGAATGATGTGATTGACATGACCCATTCCGTTAGCCTAGCACTTGATCGTTTAGTATATTGCTATTGCTTTCTTCATGACTTATACATGTTCCTGTAACTATGAGATTATGCAACTCCGTTTACGGAGGAACACTTTGGGTGCTACCAAACGTCACAACGTAATCGGGTGATTATAAAGGAGTACTACAGGTGTCTTCAAAGGTACATGTTGGGTTGGCGTATTTCGAGATTAGGTTTTGTCACTCCGATTGTCGGAGAGGTATCTCTGGGCCCTCTCGGTAATGCACATCACTATAAGCCTTGCAAGCAATGTAGCTAATGAGTTAGTTACGGAATGATGCATTATGGAGCGAGTAAAGAGACTTGCGGTAGCAGATTGAACTAGGTATTGGATACCGACGATCAAATCTCGGGCAAGTAACATACCGATGACAAAGGGAACAACGTATGTTGTTATGCGGTTTGACCGATAAAGATCTTCGTAGAATATGTAGGAGCCAATATGGGCATCCAGGTTCCGCTATTGGTTATTGACCGAGAATAGTTCTAGGTCATGTCTACATAGTTCTCGAACCCGTAGGGTCCGCACGCTTAAGGTTTCGATGGCGATTATATTATGAGTTTATGAGTTTTGATGTACCGAAGGAGTTCGGAGTCCCGGATGAGATCGGGGACATGACGAGGAGTCTCGAAATGGTCGAGACGTAAAGATCGATATATTGGACGACTATATTCGGAGTTCGAAAAGGTTCCGAATGATTCGGGTATTTTTCGGAGTACCGGAGAGTTACGGGAATTCGCCGGGGAGAAGTATTGGGCCTTATTGGGCCCTGCGGGAAAGAGAGAGGAGATGCCTAGGGCAGACCGCGCGCCCCCCCAAGGCCTAGTCCGAATTGGACTAGGGGAGGGGCCGCACCCCTTCCTCCCTTCCCCTTCCGTCTCTCCTACTCCTAATCACACAAGTTGATCTACGGATCGTTCCTTAGCCGTGTGCGGTGCCCCCCTCCACCATATTCCACTTCTGTCATATCGTCGCGGAGCTTAGGCGAAGCCCTGCGCCGGTGAAGTCATATCGTCATGGAGCTTAGGCGAAGCTTCTGCGCCGGTGGAGCATCATCATCGCCACCACGCCGTCTTTGCTGACGGAACTCATCCCCGACGCTTTCGGATCGGAGCCGGGGATGCGTCATCGAGCTGAGCGTGTGCTTGAACTTCGGAGGTGCCGTGCGTTCGGTACTTGGATCGGTCGGATCATGAAGGCGTGCGACTACATCAACCGCGTTGTTATAACGCTTCCGCTTACGGTCTACGAGGGTACGTGGACATACACTCTCCCCTCTCGTTGTTATGCCATCACCATGATCTTGCGTGTGCGTAGGAATTTTTTTGAAATTACTACGTTCCCCAACAGTGGCATCCGAGCCTGGTTTTATGCGTTGATGTCATATGCACGAGTAGAACACAAGTGAGTTGTGGGCGATATAAGTCATACTGCTTACCAGCATGTCATACTTTGGTTCAGCGGTATTGTGAGATGAAGCGGCCCGGACCGACATTACGCGTACGCTTACGCGAGACTGGTTTCACCGCTTCGAGCACTCGTTGCTTAAAGGTGACCTGCGGGTGACTGTCTCTCTCACTTTAGTTGAACCGAGTGTGGCTACGCCCGGTCCTTGCGAAGGTTAAAACAGAACCAACTTGACAAACTATCGTTGTGGTTTTGATGCGTAGGTAAGAACGGTTCCTGCTCAGCCCGTAGCAGCCACATAAAACTTGCAACAACAAAGTAGAGGACGTCTAACTTGTTTTTGCAGGGCATGTTGTGATGTGATATGGTCAAAACGTGATGCTATATTTTATTGTATGAGATGATCATGTTTTGTAACCCGATTATCGGCAATCTGGCGGGGAGCCATATGGTTGTCGCTTTATTGTATGAAATGCAAACGCCATGTAATTGCTTTACTTCATCACTAAGCAGTAGCGATAGTCGTAGAAGCAATAGTTGGCGAGACGACAACAATGCTACGATGGAGATCAAGGTGTCGCGCCCGGTGGCGATGGTGATCATGACGGTGCTTGGCGATGGAGATCACAAGCACAAGATGATGGTGACCATATCATATCACTTATATTGATTGCATGTGATGTTTATCCTTTATGCATCTTATCTTGCTTTGGTTGACGGTAGCATTATAAGATGATCTCTCACTAAAATTATCAAGAAGTGTTCTCCTGAGTATGCACCGTTGCGAAAGTTCTTCGTCTGGAGACACCACGTGATGATCGGGTGTGATAGGCTCTACGTTCAAATACAACGGGTGCAAAACAGTTGCACACGCAGAATACTCGAGGTTAAACTTGGCGAGCCTAGCATATAATGAGATATGGCCTCGGAACACGGAGACCGAAAGGTCGAGCGTTAATCATATAGTAGATATGATCAACATAGTGATGTTCACCATTGAAAACTACTCCATCTCACGTGATGATCGGACATGGTGTAGTTGATATGGATCACGTAATCACTTAGAAGATTAGAGGGATGTCTATCTAAGTGGGAGTTCTTAAGTAATATGATTAATTGAACTTTAATTTATCATGAACTTAGTCCTGGTAGTATTTTGCAAATTATGTTGTAGATCAATAGCTCGCGATGTTGCTTCCCTATGTTTGTTGCTTTCATAAGTTTATTTTAATATGTTCCTAGAGAAAATTGTATTGAAAAATATTAGTAGCAATGATGCGGATTGGATCCGTGATCTGAGGTTTATCCTCATTGCTGCACAGAAGAATTATGTCCTTAAAGCATCGCTAGGTGATAGACCTATTGCAGGAGCAGATGCAGACGTTATGAACGTTTGGTTAGCTCAATATGATGACTACTTGATAGTTTAGTGCACCATACTTAACGGCTTAGAATCGGGACTTCAAAGACGTTTTGAACGTCACGGACCATATGAGATGTTCCAGGAATTGAAGTTAATATTTCAAGCAAATACCCGAGTTGAGAGATATGAAGTCTCCAACAAGTTCTATAGCTAAAAGATGGAGGAGAATCGCTCAACTAGTGAGCATGTGCTCAGATTGTGCAGGTACTTCAATCGCTTGAATCAAGTGGGAGTTAATCTTCCGGATAAGATAGTGATTGACAGAATTCTCTAGTCACCATCACCAAGTTAGTAGAACTTCGTGATGAACTATAATATGCAAGGGATGACAAAAGTAATTCCCAAGCTCTTCGTGATGCTGAAATCGTGAAGGTAGAAATCAAGAAAAGAGCATCAAGTGTTGATGATTGACAAGACCACTAGTTTCAAGGATAAGCGCAAAGGGAAGAAGGGGAACTTCAAGAAGAACGGCAAGCAAGTTGCTGTTCGAGTGAAGAAGCCCAAGTCTGGACCTAAGCCTGAGACTAAGTGCTTTTGCTGCAATGGAACTGGTCACTGGAAGCGGAACTACCCCAAGTATTTGGCGGATAAGAAGGATGGCAAAGTGAACAAGAGTATATTTGATATACAGGTTATTGATGTGTGGCCTTACTAGTGTTTATAGTAGCCCCTGGGTATTTGATACTTGTTCGGTTGCTAAGATTAGTAACTCGAAACAGGAGTTACAGGATAAACAGAGACTAGTTGAAGGGGAAGTGACGATGAGTGTTGGAAGTAGTTCCAAGATTGATATGATCATCATCGCACACTCCCTATACTTTCGGGATTAGTGTTAAACCTAAATAAATGTTATTTGGTGTTTGCGTTGAGCATGAATATGATTTGATCATGTTTATTGCAAAAGGGTTATTCATTTAAAGTCAAAGAATAATTGTTGTTCTGTTTACATGAATAAAACCTTCAATGGTCATACACCCAATGAAAATGGTTTGTTGGATCTCGATCGTGTGATACACATATTCATAATATTGAAACCAAAATACGTAAAGTTAATAATGATAATGCAACTTTTTTGTGGCACTGCAGTTTAGGTCATATTGGTGTAAAGCGCATGAAGAAACTCCATACTAATGGGCTTTTGGAATCACTTGATTATGAATCATTTGATGCTTGCGAACCGTGCCTTTTGGGTAAGATGACTAAAACTCCGTTCTCCGGAACAATGGAACGAGCTACTGACTTGTTGGAAATAATACATACCGATGTATGCGATCCAATGAGTGTTGATGCTCGTGGCAAGTATCATTATTTTCTGACCTTCACAGATGATTTGAGCAGATATGCCTATATCTTCTTGATGAAACATAAGTCTGAAATAGTTGAAAAGTTCAAAGAATTTCAGAGTGAAGTAGAAAATCATCGTAACAAGAAAATAAATTTTCCGCGATCTGATCGTGGAGATGAATATTTGAGTTCTGAGTTTGGTCTTCAATTAAAACAAAGTGGAATAGTTTCACAGCTCACGCCACCTGGAACACCACAACGTTATGGTGTGTTCGAACGTCGTAACCGTACTTTATTTTGATATGGTGCGATCAATGATGTCTCTTACCGATTTACCAATATCGTTTTGGGGTTATGCATTAGAGACAGCTGCATTCACGTTTAATAGGTCACCATCTAAATCCGTTGAGACGACACTATATGAACTGTGGTTTAGCAAGAAACCAAAGTTGTCGTTTCTTAAAGTTTGGGGCTGTGATGCTTATGTGAAGAAATTTCATCCTGATAAGCTCGAACCCAAATCGGAGAAGTGCGTCTTCATAGAATACCCAAAGGTAACTATTGGGTACACCTTCTATCACAGATCCGAAGGCAAGTTATTCGTTGCTAAGATGGATCCTTTCTAGAGAAGAAGTTTCTCTCGAAAGAAGTGAGTGGGAGGAAAGTAGAACTTGATGAGGTAATTGTACCTTCTCCCTTATTGGAAAGTAGTTCATCACAGGAATCAGTTCGATGATTCCTACACCAATTAGTGAAGAAGTTAATGATGATGATCATGAAACTTCAGATCAAGTTGCTACCAAACCTCGTGGGTCTTCCAGAGTAAGATCCGCACTGTAGTGGTACGGTAATCATGTTCTGGAAGTCATGTTACTAGACCATGATGAACCTACGAACTATGAGGAAGCGATGATGAGCCCAGATTCCGCAAAATGGTTTGAGACCATGAAATCTGAGATGGGATCCATGTATGAGAACAAAGTGTGGACTTTGATTGATTTGCCCGATGATCGGCAAGTCATAGAAAATAAATGGATCTTCAAGAGGAAGACGGACGCTGATAGTAGTGTTACTATCTACAAAGCTCGACTTGTCGCAAAAGGTTTTCGACAAGTTCAAGGTGTTGACTACGATGAGAGTTTCTCAACTGTAGCGATGCTTAAGTCTGTCCGAATCATGTTAGCAATTGCCACATTTTATGAAACCTGGCAAATGGATGTCAAAACTACATTCTTTAATGGATTTATTAAAGAAGAGTTGTATATGATGCAACCAGAAGGTTTTGTTAATCCTAAAGGAGCTAACAAAATGTGCAAGCTCCAGCGATCCATCTATGGACTGGTGCAAGCATCTCAGAGTTGGAATATATGCTTGATGATTTGATCAAAGCATATGGTTTTATACAGACTTTTGGAGAAGCCTGTATTTACAAGAAAGTGAGTGGGAGCACTACAACATTTCGATAAGTATATGTGAATGACATATTGTTGATCGGAAATAATGTAGAATTATTCTGCAAAGCATAAAGGAGTATTTGAAAGGAGTTTTCAAAGAAGGACCTCGGTGAAGCTGCTTACATATTGAGCATCAAGATCTATTGAGATAGATCAAGGCGGCTTGATAAGTTTTTCGATAAGTACATACCTTGTCAAGATTTTGAAATAGTTCAAAATGGAACAGTCAAAGAAGGAGTTCTTGCCTGTGTTGCAAAGGTGTGAAATTGAGTAAGACTCAAATCCCGACCACGGCAGAAAATAGAAAAGAGAATGAAAGTCATTCCCTATGCCTCGATCCATAGGTTCTATAAAGTCTGCTATGCTATGTACCAGACCTATTGTATACCTTGCTCTGAATTTAGCAAGGGAGTACAATAGTGATCTAGGAGTAGATCACTAGACATTGGTCAAGAACATCCTTAGTGAGGACTAAGGAAATATTTCTCGATTATGGAGATGATAAAAGAGCCCGTCGTAAAGAGTTACATCGATGCAAGCTTTTTACACTAATCCAGATGACTCTAAGTCTCAATCTGGATACATATTGAAAGTGGGAGCAATTAGCTAGAGTAGCTCCGTGCGAGCATTGTAGACATAGAATATTTGCAAAATACATACGGCTCAATGTGACAGACCCGTTGACTAAAGCTTCTCTCACGAGCAAAACATGATCATACCTTAGTACTCTTTGGGTGTTAATCACATAGCGATGTGAACTAGATTATTGACTCTAGTAAACCCTTTGGGTGTTGGCCACATGACGATGTGAACTATGGGTGTTAATCACATCAGATGTGAATATTAGTGTTGAATCACATGATGATGTGAACTAGATTATTGACTCTAGTGCAAGTGGGAGACTGAAGGAAATATGCCCTAGAGGCAATAATAAAGTTATTATTTATTTCCTTATTTCATGATAAATGTTTATTATTCATGCTAGAATTGTATTAACCGGAAACATGATACATGTGTGAATACATAGACAAACATATAGTCACTAGTATGCCTCTACTTGACTAGCTCATTAATCAAAGATGGTTATGTTTCCTAACCATTGACATGTGTTGTCATTTGATTAATGGGATCACATCATTAGGAGAATGATGTGATTGACATGACCCATTCCGTTAGCCTAGCACTTGATCGTTTAGTATATTTCTATTGCTTTCTTCATGACTTATACATGTTCCTGTAACTATGAGATTATGCAACTCCCGTTTACCGGAGGAACACTTTGAGTGCTACCAAACGTCACAACGTAACTGGGTGATTATAAAGGAGTACTACAGGTGTCTTCAAAGGTACATGTTGGGTTGGCGTATTTCGAGATTAGGTTTTGTCACTCCGATTGTCGGAGAGGTATCTCTGGGCCCTCTCGGTAATGCACATCACTATAAGCCTTGCAAGCAATGTAGCTAATGAGTTAGTTACGGAATGATGCATTATGGAGCGAGTAAAGAGACTTGCCGGTAGCGAGATTGAACTAGGTATTGGATACCGACGATCAAATCTCGGGCAAGTAACATACCGATGACAAAGGGAACAACGTATGTTGTTATGCGGTTTGACCGATAAAGATCTTCAGAGAATATGTAGGAGCCAATATGGGCATCCAGGTTCCGCTATTGGTTATTGACCGAGAATAGTTCTAGGTCATGTCTACATAGTTCTCGAACCCGTAGGGTCCGCACGCTTAAGGTTTCAATGACATGTATATTATGAGTTTATGAGTTTTGATGTACCGAAGGAGTTCGGAGTCCCGGATGAGATCGGGGACATGACGAGGAGTCTCGAAATGGTCGAGACGTAAAGATCGATATATTGGACGACTATATTCGGAGTTCGGAAAGGTTCCGAATGATTCGGTATTTTGGAGTACCGGAGAGTTACGGAATTCGCCGGGGAGAAGTATTGGGCCTTATTGGGCCCTGCGGGAAAGAGAGAGGGATGCCTAGGGCAGGCCGCGCACCCCCCAAGGCCTAGTCCGAATTGGACTAGGGGGAGGGGCCGCACCCCTTCCTCCCTTCCCCTTCCTTCTCTCCTACTCCTACTAGGAAAGGAGGAGTCCTACTCCCGGTAGGAGTAGGACTCCCCCCTTGGGCGCGCCTCCTCCTCCTTGGCCGGCCCTCCCCTTGCTCCTTTATATACGGGGGCAGGGGGGCACCCCATGACACGCAAGTTGATCTACGGATCGTTCCTTAGCCGTGTGCGGTGCCCCCTCCACCATATTCCACTTCGGTCATATCGTCATGAGCTTAAGCGAAGCCCTGCGCCGGTGCAGTCAGATCGTCGCGGAGCTGAGGCGAGGCCCTCGCCGGTGGAGCATCATCATCGTCACCATGCCGTCGTGCTGACGGAAATCATCCCCGACGCTTTGCTGGATCGGAGCCCGGGGATCGTCATCGAGCTGAACGTGTGCTGAACTCGGAGGTGCCGTCCGTTCGGTACTTGGATCGGTCGGATCGTGAAGACGTACAACTACATTAACCGCGTTGTTATAACGCTTCGCTTCTGGTCTCACGAGTACGTGGACATACACTCTCCCCTCTCGTTGCTATGCCATCACCATGATCTTGCGTGTGCGTAGGAAATTTTTTGAAATTACTACGTTCCCCAACAATACTCAGTGGATAACTGAAGATGAGGATGACGATGTTGAGGATGCCGACGGGGCAGGCAATGATGACACGGGGCAAGACGAAGAGATGATCGATAATGGCGGTGGGGAAGAGGTCGGACATGGCGGCGGAGAAGGGGCCGGACATGGCGGTGGAGAGAACGACATGGACTCCATGCAGCAGAGTTCGTCGGTACTAAGTTCAATCGTGCGGGACCCTCATGTTCAAGCATTGCTTCATGAGGAGACGATTCTTGAGAGAGCTGCTTCTAGAGAGGAGGCTAAGCTGGAGCAACTGGTGGTAGACTCGAACACTCCATTGTATGATGGTTGCAATCCTGAGGTGACCCGCTTGAGTTTCACGCTCCAACTCCTAAAGACAAAGGCTAAAAACAAATGGACCGACACTAGCCTCGATGAGCATCTCAAGTACCTAAAGGATGTTCTTACCACGGGTAATCTATGTCCTACTAGTGTTGATGAGGCCAAGAAGATCGTGTGCCCTCTTGATCTGCCACACGTTAGATACCATGCATGCATCAACGATTGCATAATTTATCGGAAGGAGCACGCGGAAAAAACAAGCTGTCCGGTGTGCAATGCTTCTCGATACAAGAAGGCCGGGAAGAAATGTCCCCAGAAAGTTGTATGGTAATTACCGATCACTCCCCGTCTCCAGAGGTATTTTGTAGATCCCAAGGAAGCAAAGCTAATGTGCTGGCACGCGGAGAGGAAGAAGCCCGATGATGGAGATGATCCGAAGCTGAGACACGTGAAGGATGGAAGCCAGTGGAGAGCGTTGAACAGCTTCTATCGGTATTTTGAATATGATGCAAGGAACATCGTGCTCGGCACGTGTACCGATGGCATGAATCCATTTGGCAACCAGAACACCAGCCATAGCACATGGCCCGTGTTTGTATGGATGTACAACCTCCCCCCTGGTTGTGCATGAAATCGAAGTACATTCACATGAGCATGCTTATTCAAGGGCCAAAACAACCAGGAAATAATTTAGAAACATTATAACCGAGCACTTTTCGAGCCATCTCAGGCCATTAGCGTTCGCAGCCATCGGATCTTCATCGTGGGACGTTCCTGGCCATCCGATTTCATCTTAATTCCTCGTCGGATCGTTTCATTCGGTGCGAGCAAGCAGGTTCTGTAATGGGCCGCTGCTCCGGCGACAATTTCGGAACCATGCTGTGAATTGGGCCTGATGGGCTCTTCCCAGCCGGAAAAACATACAGGCATAGCGCTTTGTCTCCTAAAAAAAGCAGAGCGCTTCGCGTGGTCAGGCGATGATTCAGGCAGGAAACCTCATCCGCCCCTTCCGTTTCTTCAATCTCTCGACTAGGATTGTGGTGTCTGCCATGACCACCGTTCCCCGGTTCACCGCTCACAGTCCTTCTGGCGTAAATCGACCGCCGCATCAGATCACGGCAGCACCATACAATCCCATCTTACCCGGGGGACGAATCTCCTACTCCTCTCCCTCACCCCCGTTCCCTTGTGTAGTGCCACCGCCACCCCCCACCGCCTCCTCCTTCCTCCCCAACTACCCATGTTGCTTCCACACATCCTCTTCTCTCCTCCTTGAGCTGTGGTTCACTCGACTGCACGGCGGCGAAACCCCCACACTCCTTCTATCGTAGTGGTGCGAGGCAACGGTGACAATTGCTCGATGGTGCCAATGAGGGGGGATTAGATGATTTGCCGGTTAAGATCTAATTTCTCGCCAAGGAGACGAATCCTGAATCAAACCTCACTCCATGATCTCCGCGAGAAAAAATTGCGCAGAAAACTGGGGTACTGCAACTGTCCTTGATGGATCTTATCTGTCGTCATCTCAAGACGACCGTCGTGCAGGTACTGCCTTTAGTTTTTCAGATTTTATATAGGCCAACGAGGTAATATTTCACCATGGACATGGCTTATATGGCTTCTCTGTCTTCTGCTCTATTTGTGAGTGAAAAATCTTGCACTTTGACCGGCAGAATTCAGAGGGACTAGAACGGGGAAGGACCTCTGCTGTATCAGCTAACAGTAACACAACAGCAGTACTCAATGATGTATGGTTTCAACCTTCAAGCCCATGATGGAACTGGTTAGTTGAATCTGAATGGCCAACTCCATGCCAGCTATCTATTAATCTTGCTATGCTCTTGCATTATCTTTTTCAGTGAGAAGTTGACATCTTCCTATATTTTTCTGAACCATTTAAGTTACACGAAAATGTCTTCTGACAATCCATCTTAATCAACACTACGTCTATCTGTATCTATGTTGGCGTCTATTTCAGATTTGAATTTGATGGCCCCAATGATCTAAACCCTTAGTTGATTTCATCAACGTTTGATATTATTTATGGAGTGAAATTATTTGATGCAAGTAAGCGGATTTGCTTAATACATGTATGTTTAATCAGTTTTCTGTCATTTTTTAATACTTGCATCACATGTCAAGAGCAGGAAAAGGTACAACGACAGACCATGGTCCTCAGGCATCTATATAGAAATGCCTACCGAAGCAGAGAACAAAAGCATACACAATTTCGTTTTAATATGCAGCTTTTCTATTCACTAGATGATGATTACGAGCATTTCATGTACAAGGTAAAATACTCGTGTGCTTACCAACAGCATAGATCATTTTTCCTGTCCCTATGTGATGATTGGTTCGTCTTTTTCCCACCTATGGCAGATGCATCGGTTGATTCTTGCGTTCGTTGATCTGCTGCCAGGATTGTTACCGAGCTAAGGGAGGAATTCCTTGGAATTCCCTGGAACCCATGCCCATAGGATTTTCATTCAGATTGTACAGTTGAAGAAGGTAGAGATACTACTCCTTCCGTCTCAAAATAAGTAACTCAACTTTATACTAACTTTAGTACAAAAAATTACTTATTTTGGGGCGGAGGGAGTATTAACTTCAGACCACCCCTTTTTAACCTCAATTTGATGAGTCTATCTTCTTGAAATGATTTTATCTATTTAAATGTTGCTGTTACTCCGTGTGTTTGTTGAATATCAATTTATGATGTTTCCAAAAGGAAGTTTGACCTTGTTCCTGCTCCTGTGTAGTTTGACGAATTCTTTATTCTTGCAGAAAAACTAGAGCATGCTTTGGACCTCAAAAGCAAAGGATTTTGTTTTACTTTGCTTGTGCTAATAACGTGCCCTTGTCATTTTAGTTCCATGTAGTAGAGGACCTGTTTTTCTGAGAAGGATGTATCATGGATGCAAAGCCAAGATAAGATTATGAAGATTTTACTTCCATCCTCATAGCAACTATTGCATTTTCAGTCCTTCCGTCCCTATAGCTTACTGCAAGACTGAAAATACTAGCTGCCCATTCTTGCACTTCCTTCCAAATTTTTGTGTAAGGTTACTGCCATTCGTTCGTTGAGTGAAAGTTAGTTGTTCCTCCATCCCAACTTAGTAAAATTAAAATCTTGGAGTGCCTCTCATTTCAATGGGAAAAGGAAACCGTGGAACAACTTATTTTAGCAGTTTTGTAAGTTTTGATAGTTTATATCTACAAAAAATCGCATCTCTATCAAAATAGACGGGCGCAACAACGTGCGCCATTAATGATCTAGTATTAATTTGTATCTGGGGCTACTTCAAGAGGAGTTAGACACGTTATGGAAAACACCGGCCAAGACATGGGACGCCAGCAAAGGCGAGTATTTCAACATGAGAGCCGCGCTGATCACGACAGTGCATGACTATCTCGGTTACGGATATGTGGCAGGCCAGGTGTGCCATGGATATTGCGGATGCACGCGGTGCATGGATGATACGACGTCTCAGCAGCTAACGTCAAGGAAAGATGGCGGGTCTGGGAAAATCGTGTACATGGGGCATCGAAGATGGATTGAACAGGAAGACCCGTGGAGAATCCGTGGAGATCTATTCAATGGTCATGTTGAGCATCAAGGACCTCCACGTAAGCGGAGCATTGCCGAAATCGATGAGCTGTTGAAAAACTGGAAGGAGTGCCCCGCGCCGGGAAAGACGATGAGAAAGGCGCCGGAGCCGCTGCTGAAGGTATGGAAGACGAGGTCTGTGTTCTGGGACTTGGAGTACTGGCACAAACTCGATACACCTCATTGCCTTGATCAAATGCATATCTGTAAGAATGTCCTTGAGAGCTTGCTCGCAACACTGATGAACATGCCGGATAAGACCAAGGATGGGCCGAAGGCAAGAAAAGACTTGCAAGATTTGAAAATCAGGGAAGATCTGCACATGCCGCCCCGTAAAATGTCAGACGAGACAGAGACGGAGACAGAGGCACGGGAGAAGAAGGGCAAGAAAATAAAGAAAGAGGATTATTGCCCCCCTTCTTGCTTCACCTTAAGTCAGGCTGAGATCAATCAATTCTTTAAGTGCCTTACCGGAGTCAAAGTTAGTTCCGGTACTGTGGCAAGATAAGCAGATATCTAGACACGGACAAGAAAAGGTTCAGCGGGATGAAGTCTCATGACTGTCATGTGATGATGACGCAGATACTACATGTTGCCCTTAGAGGGATAATGGACAAGCATGTCGGTGACACGCTTATTGGTCTCTGCAACTTTTTCGACGTCATCTCTCGAAAGTCGATCAGTGTGAAGCAGCTCCGAAGGCTACAGGAAGAGATTGTTGTGATACTGAATGAGCTTGAGATGTACTTCCCGCCCGCGTTCTTTGACGTGATGGTGCATCTCCATATTGTGGATGACATAATAGACCTAGGGCCATCATTCCTGCACAACATGATGCCGTTTGAGAGGATGAATGGGATCATCACAGGGTTCGTTCGTAACACGTCCCGTCCGGATGGAAGCATCGTCCAGGGCTATTTGACACAAGAGTGCATCTCTTTCTGTGAGAATTTTCTATATGGCGCAGACCAGCCGCCTGGTGTTAGTGTTGGTTTGCCCGTTAACAAGCACGATGGGAGGCTCGAAGGAGATGGTCACTGCAACGGTCGCAGGGAACTGCACGTGGCATACTCAGATCGACGCAGCGACTCAGATCGACGCAACGACTTTGATGATGATGATGATGAAGTATGCATCAAAAGAAGGATCAATACTACATTACCTAAGAAAAATCGTACTCCATGGAAAAGGCAAAGTCACAATGAGGGGCTCAATTATTCTTCGATGAACAAGAAGGGAAAGAAGCTGACTCAAAAACGAAAACGTCAGCGCTGAGGAACATATATATATATATATGTATAGGAAAAATCCATCCTACCACCCGGTGGTAGTTACCCCACATGTGTCATATACTACCATGTGATACTATATATAATATTTTATTATTTTAAATATGTTTATATACTATATGTAAAATATTTCAAAGCAAGTTATATGAAAAAATTGCATATGAGCCCATAGTTTTTGTTATATTTGTGAAATACGTACATATTTGTACATAAAAAAGAGCATACTGAAAACATGGTACATACTACCTAAAAATTAATATATATACTACCTAATCATCGTTATATACTACATACTAAACGTACATACTCACAGTTTCGCAGATACTACATACAACATACAAAACGCATGAAGTGGTGGTAACTACCACTGCTTGTAGGAAACATTTGTCCTATATGTATATATATATATATATATATATATATATATATATATATATATATATATTGTATACACCCTTAGCCATTATTATGCATGGGTCCAATGATGTAATATATATGTTCCTATTTTGCATACATATTTAACCGTCAAATGATGCAATATATATCGCCCTCCCTTCGTTCACTGCTCTCGGGAAATAAAAGTGGGAGAAAATAAAGGAAAAGAAAAAGGAAAACTGGCAGTAACGAAGGTAGTAGCGGCGCGTTTTGTCTAAACCGCTACAGCTACTGAAGGTAGTAGTAGCGCATTTCGTATAAACCGCTACAGCTACTGAAGGTAGTAGCAGCGCGTTTTGTCCAAACGCGCTACTGCTACATCCACTTAACCCAAAATTCTCACTCTCCCTGCTTCATCCCGCCTTTTCCCCCCAAATCCCCACTCTCTCTTCCCCCGTCGCACCGCCGCGCCCGACCCGGCCCCGGCGCTCGCCCCCGACCCCGACCCCGGCGCTCGCCCCCGACCCCGGCGCTCGCCCCCGACCTGGCTGAGGGTGTCCTGGATTAGGGGGTGTGCAGATAGCCGGACTATGACCTTTGGTCGGACTCCTGGACTATGAAGATACAAGATTGAAGACATTGTCAACTGTCCGGATGGGACTTTCCTTGGCGTGGAAGGCAAGCTTGGCGATACGGATATGTAGATCTCCTACCATTGTAACCGACTCTATGTAACCCTAACCCTCTTAGGTGCCTATATAAACCGGAGGGTTTTAGTCCATAGGACGAAGAACAATCATACCATAGGCTAGCTTCTAGGGTTGACCCTCTTTGATCTCATGGTAGATCTACTCTTGTACTACCCATATCATCAATATTAATCAAGCAGGAGTAGGGTTTTACCTCCATCGAGAGGGTCCGAACCTGGGTAAAAACATCGCGTCCCTTGTCTCCTGTTACCATCCGCCTAGACGCACAGTTCGGGACCCCCTACCCGAGATCCGCCGGTTTTGACACCGACATTGGTGCTTTCATTGAGAGTTCCTCTGTGTCGTCGTCTTTAGGCCCGATGGCTCCTCCGATCATCAACAACGATGCGCTCCTGGGTGAGACCTTTCTCCCCGGACAAATCTTCGTGATTCGGGCGGCTTTCCACTGCGGGCCAATTAAGCAGCCATCTGGAGCAGATTGAAAGCTACGCCCCGCCACCAGGTCAGATTTGGAAGTTTGAACTACACGGCTGACGTCCGTGGAGACTTGATCTTCGACGGGTTCGAGCCACAGCCAAGCGCACCGCACTGTCACGAGGGGCATGATCTAGCTTTGCCGCCGAACAGTGTCCTGGAGGCCGCACCAGTGTCCGCTCCGACCTTAGGCTCGGAGACGACTGCGCCGATCGAGGACGGGTGGCTGGACACCACCTCGGGGGCTGCGATCTCTACAGCGATTGAGCCGTACACCTACCCCGTCCTTTACGAAGCTCATGACTCCAAGGTGCCGGACTCCTCTCCGGACTCCGAACCTTCCGCGCCCCCGCCAATCGAATCCGATTGGGCACCGATTATGGAATTCACTGCCGCGGATATCTTTCAGCACTCGCCCTTTGGCGACATCCTGAACTCACTAAAGTCTCTCTCTTTATCAGGAGAGCCCTAGCCGGATTATGGTCAGGAAGGTTGGGATGCGGACGACGAAGAAATTCAAAGCCCACCCACCACCCACTTCGTAGCCACTGTCGATGATTTAACCGACATGCTCGACTTCGACTCCGAAGACATCGACGGTATGGACGGCGATGCAGGAGACGACCAAGAACCAGCGCCCTAAGGGCATTGGAAGGCCACCTCGTCATCGACATATACATTGTGGACATCCCAAAAGATGGGAATGGCGATGGAACAGCGGAGGATGACCCTCCAAGAAACAGCAAGCGCCGCTCTAAATCCCGCCACAGCAAAAGCTGTGATTCCGGCACGGGAGACAATAACACCCCGGACAGTGCCGAAGACAACCCCCTCCAGCAGGATTCAGCGTAGGAGGATGGAGAAGCTAGCCCTCATGAGAGAGCGACAGAAAGAGAGGTAGAGGACGATAATTACATGCCTCCCTCCGAAGATGAGGCAAGCCTCGACGACGAATTCGTCAAGCCCGAGGATCCCGTCGAACAAGAGCGTTTCAAACGCAGGCTTATGGCCATGGCAAGCAGCCTCAAGAAAAAGCAGCAACAGCTTAGAGCTGACTAAGACTTGCTAGCTGACAGATGGACTGAAGTCCTTGCGGCCGAAGAGTATGAACTCGAGCGCCCCTCCAAGAGCTACCCAAAACACAGGCTGCTACCCCGATTAGAGGAGGAATCACCCAAACCTACATCACCAGCGCATGATACGGCTGACCGGCCACCTCGTGGCGCTGACGAAAGAGGCCTCTCGGCCCTCAACTCAAGCCGCACCCCGGCGCCGCTCAAAAAATACCAAGGCGCGGGGAAATGCACTAGACCTGCGAGATATATTGGAGGACAAGGCAAGTCAAACAAGATCGATCTACGGATCGCGTGGGCGCCCCACGACATGTGACGATAACCGTCACGCCGGATATGGCAACTCCGGCCGGGCCGAACACAGTAGACAAAGCTCATTTGAGCTGCGTCGTGATATAGCCCAGTACAGAGGCGCCAAGACACCCACTATGCTTCACAGATGAAGTGATGGATCATCAAATCCCTGAGGGTTTCAAACCCGTAAACTTTGAATCATAAAATGGCACAACAGATCCTGCGGTTTGGATCAAGGACTATCTCCTTCACATCCACATGGCCTGCGGTGATGATCTACACGCCTTCAAATACCTCCCACTCAAGCTTAAAGGACCAGCCCGGCATTGGCTTAACAGCTTGCCAGCAGAGTCAATTGGTTGTTGGAAGACCTGGAAGCCGCATTCCTCGACAATTTCCAGGGCACATATGTGCGACCAGCGACGCCCGATGACCTAAGCCACATAATTCAGCAGCCCGGAGGAATCGGCCAGACAATTCAGGACACGGTTCCTAACCAAGAAAAATCAAATCGTCGATTGTCCGGATGCAGAGGCCCTTGCAGCCTTCAAACACAACATCCGCGACGAGTGGATTGCCCGGCACCTAGGACAGGAAAAGCCGAAATCCATGGCAGCACTCACAACACTCATGACCCGCTTTTGCGTGGGAGAGGACAGCTGGCTAGCTCGTAGTAACAACATGACCAAGAGCCACTGTAATTCGGATACCAAGGACAGCAACGGCAGGTCGCGTCGCAACAAGCACAAGCGCCGCATTAACGGCGATAATGCTGAGAATACGGCAGTCAATGTCGGATTCAGAGGCTCTAAACCCGGGCAGCGGAAAAAGCCATTTAAAAGAAATATTCCAGGCCCGTCCAATTTGGACCAAATACTCGATCGCTCGTGCCAGATACACGGCACCCCCGAAAAACCAGCCAACCACACCAACAGGGATTGTTGGGTGTTCAAGCAGGTAGGCAAGTTAAATGCCGAAAACAATGACAAGGGGCTGCATACCGATGACGAGGAGGAGCCCGCCGAACAATAGAGGATGTAAGGGCTTCCCCCACAAGTGCGGACGGTGAACATGATATACGCAACCCACATACCCAAAAGGGGAGCCAAGCATGCACTAAGGGACGTATATGCGATGGAGCCACCGTCCCAAAGTTCAACCTGTGGTCTTCCTGCCCGATCACTTTTGATCGAAGGGACCACCCCACTAGCATCCGCCATGGAGGATTCGCCGCATTGGTTCTAGACCCAATCATTGACGGATTTCACCTCACTAGAGTCCTAATGGACGGCGGCATCAGCCTGAACCCGCTTTATTAGGATACAGTGCGCAAAATGGGCATAGACCCATCAAGGATTAAACCCACGAAGACGACCTTTAAAGGCGTCATACCAGGTGTAGAGGCAAACTGTACTGGCCCAGTTACACTTGAAGTGGTCTTCGGATCCCCGGATAACTTCCGAAGCGAGGAGTTAATCTTTGACATAGTCCCATTCCGCAACGGCTATCACGACTGCTCGGACGAATCGCATTTGCAAAGTTCAATGCGGTGCCGCACTACGCATATCTCAAGCTCAAGATGCCAGGTCCTCGAGGAGTCATTACGGTCAATGGAAACACCGAAGTACAAAGCAGCCTCACGGCGGAGCATACGGCGGCCCTCACGGCGGAAGTACAAAGCAGCCTCTTAAGGCAATTCTCGAGTCCGGCTATTAAACGTCCGGATACCGTCAAGCGTGCCCGGAGTAACCTACAAAAAGACCGCCTGGCACGTTCCGAGCATGCATAGCAATGCGGCCCAAACCCCAGCCCTCGCGAAATCGCGAAACCAGTACTACGCATACATAATTACGCTCTGGAAATACCATGGGCATAGGGGGAGGGGCACGACCACGGCATGCCCAGAATGCGGCTCAACCGCACTGTGGGCTCCCGATTGTGTCATTCTTTTCTTTTCTTCTTTCTTTTTACTTTCAGGACTCCGTTCTCCACGAAGCCACATCAGCGGTAGAATCGCCGAACACAAGATGCAACAGCCGGGGAAGCGTAAAGCTACGTCGAGTGTCCAGGTGGTCTCTATTACGAGCAGTATACCTGTTTTACATACCATCCCGCAGCTTACCCCTAGAGGGGGGCATGTTAAAAAGTCCCGTCCCTTGCTTATCGCACTATTTGTATCGTTCTGCTCTTACTGCAGCCCTCTTGAATAAACAATACATAGCTTCTGCCTATTATTGAATTCCTTTTTTCTATATATATATGTTCAGTTATGACATTGTGCAACCGTACACTTTGGTACGGGCAATACACCAGGGGCTCAAGTACCCCACAATATGGTGTGATAAGTCCGAACACTTTCACAAGTGCGGCACCCCGAACTTATAGCATTATATGCATCGGCTCTGAATCATATCTTGGGTCAATAGTTGGGTTTGCCCGGCTCCCATGTTTTGGTACCTTATGTTACGTTACATCGGCTAAGGTAGCGCTGGGAGAACCACTACGATTGTGCCCTGGTTGAGCTGGGTTAAGCACCTCAGTGGAGAAACCTAAAACTGACCGTCATGATAGGGCGAGAGCTGGTCGCTGTTTGAGAGGTTTTCGAGTCCCTAAAGACTTATGCCACTTAGAGCGAAGAGTCGGCATTGTCCGGCCTAGGCGTGGATAGCGCCCCGAACTCGGTCTTCCGAATACAAGGGGCTTTGCCGAAATTTAAAATTATAGAATTCTATGGCTAAGTGAGAGTGTTCAAGCATTATAGTCCGGTTGCCTTGTTCGTTGCGTTGAGCACCTCCCTCGAAGGACCCAAGAATGGGAACAAGAGCGCTCCAGTTTATCCCGAACACCCCAGCACTCGTGGCATGGGAGCCCATGACGCTGAAATTCAAAAGTGTTGCTTAGCGCATATGAACAAGTTTTCAGCGTACAGATAACAAATGCGAGTCTACTCAAAAATTACATCTTTGGAGCATTCACCCGCTATAAGGCGGGCACCCTTCAGGACGCCCTCATAATACATTTCAGGCTTGCGATGCTCCTTTCCCGGTGGTGGTCCGTCTATCACAAGCATCTCAGCGTCCATCTTGCCCCAGTGCACCTTAGCACGGGCAAGGGCCCTATGGGCCCCTTCGATGCAGACGGAGCGCTTGACGACTTCAACCCATGGACAGGCGTCCACCAGCCGACTCACCAGCCCGAAGTAGCTCCCAGGCATGGCTTCCTTAGGCCATAGCCAAACTATGAGGCCCTTCATGGCCTGTTCGGCCACCTTATGGAGCTCGACCAGCTGCTTCAACTCGTTGCTTAAGGGCACCGGGTGTCCGGCCTCAGCATATTGAGACCAGAACACCTTCTCCGTCCAGCTTCCCTCCTCGGCTCGGTAGAATGTGGCAACATCGGACACACTGTGGGGCAGATCTGCGAATGCTCCTGGAGAGCTCCGGATTCGGGTAAGTAACAGATAGTTCACTTTCACATGCTTGCTTTGCATATAGAATGCCTTACCCGCCGCTATCTTCTTCATCGCCTCAATTTCCTGGAGGGCTTTTTGGGCTTCGGCCTTAGCGGCTTTGTCGGTGTACTAGAGTAGGGGTACCCTAATATCCCGAACTCGTGCACGGACAGTTGCAGCACCCCGCTGCAGGGCTTGCCTAGTGACCGCCAAGGTCCTTCGCGGCTCCTTTGGAGCCATTCAAGAACAAAGTATTCAAGGCCCCGGCAAGAGGAGCTTGCCGGGAAGGCCACTCAAGGCACGAAGGAAACAAGACCCCGGCAAGAGGAGCTTGCCGGGAAGGCTCGGTGAGCGACAAGCTTCCGAGTGCGACAAGGGTTCAGCCGCGGCAGGCAACCTCTCTTCATCTCCGCTCCAGCTCATCCGCCAACGTGTCGCCGTGGGGCTATTCCAGGCACGCGTGTCAAAGGGCTGGGCAGCCAGCGGAGAACAGCGATAAGCGGCGCTGACAAGAAGGCCATCGTGGCGAGCAATTGGCGCTCTGACGGTCCCTGTTGCCGTTTAGGCGACATGGACGGGCATTTAATGCCTTTGTCCCTTGCCGTCAGAGTTAGGTAGATTGCACTGTACAAAGTAGTTGCACCAACCGCAACTCATTTTCCCATTTTTTCCCTCGACTACGTTGTCACCTGTGGTGACCCCTTGAGCCTATAAAAGGAGGCCCATATGCAAAGTAGAAAGGGTTCGGTTCAGTTCGGCTCAGTTAGGATTCGACACATTCGAGATCAGAGACACTCAAGCTAGGTTTTGTAGCTCTCATTGCTCCCTAGCAAGAACACAATACAATCAAAGAAGCAGCAGTAGGAGTATTATCTCTCCGGAGAGCTCCGAAGCTGGGTAAACTGCTCGTGTGCATCGCCTCGATCTGCTCTTCGTGCAATCTCCGCCCCCCTCCGAACCAAAAGGGACTCGGTCCGCCGGTCCCATAGGTTTTCGTGGGTCACGATCAGCTTCCCCGACATCTTTGGCGCGCCAGGTAGGGGGCGTCGAGGCTGTGTGAACCTGATCCGGCGTTCACACGAGCAACAATCTTCATCACCTTCATCAACATGCCACCGAAGAAGAAGGCTTCGGCGGCAGCAGAGCCGTCCGCGTCAAACCCACCACCACCGGAACTGACGAGTGGTGGGGAAGACGCTGGCGGAGGAACGGGCGTCGTCGAGGGAGCCCATGACGCTGCCAAGTCCAAGGACAAGGCGGCGCAGACCTCGGCGTCCGGATACGTACCGCGTCCATCTCAGGAGGCGCGAGACCGACAGCGTCATGGTGCTCGCAGCGCCATATGCTCGTTGGATCAAGGCTAAGCTGGAGGATCCCGAAGCCCTCGAGACCAGCATGCACGCCAGCATGCTGGTACGAGCGGAGTACGATCGCCTGGACGGGATGCTGCTCCTTCTAACTTGGTTAGAAGTCCGAGCATATCCCGTTCCTCGCACCGTACGCCATTGCCACCCACCACTCCAGCAGAAGCCTTGGCGAGAGCTCAACTGCTTCTAGACTACCCTCCAACGGCTGACAAGGTCAACGAATGGAGGGCCACCATCCAGAGTCTCATCGGCTTTGCCAACGGTGATACACCGTGGCAACCAACTGCATCCTTGCCGCGGCGAGACGACAAGGCACGAGCCGGTGGCGACGAGACCTGTGGGGGTGCAACCACCATGCACTCCCCATCCCGAAGGCCAAGATCACCAGCTCCTCGGATCCACCTCGACAGCGACTCCACCGCGTCATCGGATCCACGAGCTCGCCGTGATCAGCACCAAGTTCTTCAAGAACGGCAACAAGAAGACGCTCGAACTCGCATCGAGCACCGAAGAGAAGCGCGGCGTCAGTCCGACAAGCGCGCTGGGCCCGCTGTCGACATGCAAGCGCCAGGGGAACCAGGTGACTTGCCGTACGCGGTAGGCTGCCCTCCGTTCACTCGTGAGCTGCGGCAAGTCCAGTGGCCCGACAAGTAAAATTTCAAGCCAGACGTCCCAGAGAAGTATGATGGCAGGACGCATCCGTCGGAGTTCCTCAGCATCTACACCATCACGGTGCAAGCTGCGGGGGCGAGACGACAAGATCCTCGCCAACTACTTCCGCTGGTACTCAAGCCCAATGTTAGATCTTGGCTCATGCACTTGCCGGACAGCTCCATATCCTCTTGGGCAGATCTATGCCATCAGTTTGTCGGTGCCTTCACAGGCGGCCACAAGCCTCATGGCCAAGAGAGTGACCTTCACCTGCTCGCCCAGAAGGAAGGAGAGTCCCTGCGCAAGTTCATCCAGAGAATCAGCCGTGTGCACTACAACATCCCAGATGTCCACCCTGCTGCGGTGATCAGCGCGTTTCATCAAAACGTGCGGAACCGCATGATGAGGGAAGAGATGGCGATGTGCAAAGTCAAGGACGTCAGTGAGCTGTATGCCCTGGCCGACAAGTGTGCACGTGCTGAAGAAGGAAGAAGACTCCCAGGAGAAAATGTTGAAGCAGGATCTGACAGTGAGGAGACCGCCCCGGCAAAGAAGAGTCGGCGGCGGAACAACCGAAGGAAGAAGAGCAAAGAGGTACTAGTTGTCGAGCAGTCCGGCAACGGAGGTGGCGCCAAGAAGGCCAAGGCTGGTGGCTCCGGCAAGGAGGTTGCCGCTGACACCGACCGCCAAGCTGTGGCGGTCGCCGACAAGCAGGACAGCTCCAACAAACAGTACTGCCAGATTCACCGCACCAAGGGCCACGACCTCCAGAGCTGCAAGAAGGTCGAGCAGCTTGTTGAACAGCAGAAGGCTGAGTACGAGTGGCGAGACAAGGAGAAGGCCCAGGAAGGTGCTGGGGCAGCTAGCAAGAAGAGACCCGGCCGGGAAGGACGCCGCGGCAAGGCCAAGCAGCGGCAAGGAGACAGACCTCCCCGCGGCCGCGACAAGGATGAAGACGATGATGACGATGAAGATATGGAAGACGATGAAGCTGATGAGCAGGAGTTTCGTAAAGCCACGGAGGTCCTTCTGTGTTGACGGCGGTTTCTCTGCATACCTCACACCGCCAAATTTCAAGCAATGGATGCGGAGGTTAATGCAGCAGAACCATCCGTAGAGTCACGCAGCCTTTGAAGTGGTCCAAGACGCCTATCATCTTTTGATATTGAGGACCACCACGATCGCATAATCAGCGGTCGGGTGCTTGCCGATGTTGGTCTCACCAACTATCCGCAACCTCAAGGTCACCAAGATGCTAGTTGACGGCTGGGCAGGCTTAAACCAGATCTCATCCGCGGTTCTCGGAAGCTTCAGATCCTCGACAATGAGCTCAAGAGACCGGCACTTTCCAAGGAATTAACCCAGGAAGGAGCAAGCCGAAGGGAAGATCACGCTGCGGTAACATTTGGCAGCGAGCTAAACTTCAGGACTGAGAGGGTCACGTTTGACGTTGCTGATTTTCCATTGCCTTATAATGGGATACTTGGCCGTCCAGCACTCGCCAAGTTCATGGCAGCCTCTCATTATTCATACAACTTGCTCAAGATGCTAGGCCCGATAAGTGTCATTTCTGTTCATGGCGACAAGAAAGATGCTCTTATCTGCGCCGACAAGATTTACCGGGAAGCAGCAGCTGCGACAGATAGCAAATCACTTGCCGCTGAAGCTCCCGGGGGGAAGAAGAAGACCACTTTGTCCGGCAAGAGCCCTGATGCCCACTCCGGCAAGTGCACCTCTTCGGAGTGCTGCGCTACCGTCGAGGACGCACCATCGAGCTCCACCGGCAAGTGCAAGAAGATGATGGCAGCTCCACCGAAGACCAAGAAGGTGCCCGCCAAGGAGGACGGCACCGGTGGTACCTTCACCATCGATGCCGGCCTCGACCCTAAATAGGAAGGCACGCCGTTGCTTTCCTGCGGCGAATGTCGATGTGTTTGCATGGCAACCGTCGACATCCCCGTGTTCCTGTGAAAGTAATTGAGCACCATTTAGCTGTTCGTCCTCATCGCGCGCCCGTTAAGCGTAAAGTCGAAGCGTGCAAAGGAGCGCCAAGAATTCATTGCAGAAGAGATCAAGAAACTGGAAGCAGCAGGCCTTGTCAGAGGAGTGCTCCATCCCACGTGGTTGGCCAATCCGGGAGTTGTACGCAAGGCAAATGGGAAATGGAGACTTTGTATTGACTTCACAGATGTTAATAAAGCTTGTCCCAAAGACCCATTTCCCTTGCCACGTATCGACCAGATTGTTGACTCCACGGCTGGATGTGATTTTCTTTCATTTCTTGATGCATACTCCGGATATCATCAGATCTTCATGGCAGAAGAGGATGAAGAGAAAACTGCATTCATCACCCCATGTGGCACATACTTTTTTGTACGGATGCCTTTTGGGCTAAAGAATGCTGGTTCAACGTTTGCAAGAGTAGTCCATGACGCTTTTGAGCCGCAAATGCACAGAAATGTTGAAGCTTACATGGATGACATAGTAGTCAAGAGCAAGGACAAAGCAACTCTGGTTCAAGATTTGGATGAGACCTTTGCAAATCTGCGCAAGATCAACCTCAAGCTCAACCCCGAGAAGTGCGTGTTTGGAGTTCCTTCCGGCAAGCTTCTCGGGTTCTTCGTGTCTCAGAGGGGAATTGAAGCCAACCCCGACAAGATCAAGGCCATTGAGTAGATTGAAGCACCAAAACGCGTCAAGGATGTTCAAGACTTGCGGTTGCATGGCTGCTCTCGGCGGAGTTTATCGCTAGGTTCTGCTGAGCGCCTCGCCATTTTCAAGATTTTGAAAAAGGCAGGTCCAATGAAATGGACTCCCGAAGCGGAGGCTGCGTTGCAAGACTTAAAGAGGTACCTGTCCTCCACTCCAATACTTGTCGCACCTAGGCCGCAAGAGAAGTTGCTGCTGTATATAGCGGCAACCAATCAAGTGGTTAGTGCTGCGTTAGTAGCGGAAAGGGAGGCAGATGATGAGCCGGCAACCAAGGCAGATGCATCCAGCGACAAGCAGGGGGCTTCACCGACAAGCTCTGTTCCCGACAAGGACGGGTCTGCGCAGGATTGCGAGAAGATGCAGAAAAGGATGGTGCAGCGCCCAGTCTACTTTGTCAGTTCCCTTCTGCAGGGGGCTAGGTCAAGGTACTCTGGTGTGCAGAAATTGCTTTTCGGCCTCCTCATGGCCTCGAGAAAGCTGCGCCATTACTTTCCAAGCACACGAGATAACTGCTGTCACTCGTTTTCCGCTGAAGAGGATCTTGCAAAATCCGAAGCAACAGGCGGGATTGTCGAGTGGGCACTTTGGAACTGTCAAGCTTTGGCCTCAAGTTTGAAAGCACTTCAACTATCCAAAGCAGAGCACTGGCAGAGTTCATAGCAGAATGGACGCCAACGCAAGATGAAGAAATTCCAGAGACGAGCATCCCCGTCATGGAGGCAAGTAAAGAGTGGCTGATGTATTTTGATGGTGCCTTCGCCGCTGCAGCGCCCGGTGCCGGGCGTCTTGCTTATCGCACCCACCGGAGAGCACCTCAAGTACATAGTCCAGATGCACTTTCCCAAGGAGCAAGCAACAAATAATACTGCAGAGTATGAAGGTTTGCTTGCCGGTCTCCGGATTGCAGTGGACCTTGGGATCAGGAAGCTCATTGTCAGGGGTGACTCGCAGCTTGTCGTCCGCCAAGTAAACAAAGATTATCAGAGCCCGTTGATGGAAGCCTGCGTCGATGAAGTGAGAAAGCTAGAAGAGCACATTGAAGGCCTGCAAATGGAACATGTTCCAAGAGCTCAGAATGATATTGTTGATCGCCTGTCAAACTGTGCCGCACTCAAGTTACCTGTGGAACCAGGAATTTTTGTGCTCAAGCTGACTCAGCCAACTGTAACGCCATGAACCGGACAGAGCAAGAAGAGGAAGTTGATTTCCGGTGACTACTTCCCAACCGAGCTCCCCGAAGCCGCCGCCGCGAAAGTCCCCAAGATCAACACCAAGAGTGTTGAGGAGCAGTCTGCTTCGACAAGCCCTAGGGTTTGTTTCGTTGAAGCAGACGCTCCCGACAAGTTTTGCTCCGGCAAGCTTGTCGAGGAACATCAAGCTCCGGCCGAGCCTCAGGTTTTTGCCGTCGAAGCGGATGTCTCCGCAGCAGCAGATGTGCCTTTAGTCCTTGTTGTCGAGCCGCAAGCACCAGCATGGGCGCAGCAGATCGTCCATTTCCTTCAGACAGGAGAACTTCCCGAAGAGCAAGAAGAAGCGGAGAGAGTAGCCCCGCAGTCGAGTATGTACCAGTTTGTCGACAAAGACACCTGCATGTAAGAAGACTCAACGGTGTGAAATTGAAGTGTATTCATCGGGAAGATGGACAGAAGTTGTTGGCAGAGATACACGGCGGCATATGTGGTCACCACATTGGCGCAAGAGCACTTGCCGGCAAAGCTTTCCGGCAAGGTTTCTTCTGGCCGACAGCCCTCCAGATGCAATCGCACAAGTAACCAAGTGTGAAGCGTGCGGTTCCATTCAAAGCAGATACACCAGCCAGCTCAAGCTCTCCAGACGATCCCTTTACCACCGCCATTTTTGGTCCGGGGCTCGACATCCTCGGCCCCTTTCCCCGAAGCTGTCGGGGCTTTGAGTACTTGTACGCCGTGAATCGACAAGTTCACAAAGTGGCCGGAAGTGGAAGCGATGAGGAAGGTGACAAGACAACAGCAGTCAAGTTCTTCAGGTCAATTGTTTGCCGTTTTGGGATTCCTAACCGGATCATCATCGACAACGGTACACAATTCACGAGTCGCACCTTCATGCAATACGTCCAAGATCTTGGCGCCAAGGTCTGCTTTGCTTCTGTTGCTCATCCGAGAAGCAACGGTCAAGCAGAGAGGGCATACGCTGAAGTGCTGCGAGGAATCAAGACCAGAACTTTCGACAGGCTGCGCAAGTGCGGAAGAAACTGGATTGAGGAGCTGCCGGTGGTTCTTTGGTCGATCAAGACGACGCCAAATCGAGCCACTGGCCAGACACCTTTCGCTCTAGTCTATGGAGAAGAGGCAGTTCTCCCACGGAACTCAGATACGGGTCACCTCGAGTGCTCGCTTATGATGAGTTTGAGCAAGAGCAGCTGCGACAAGATGACGCGCTTTGCTCCTTGAGGAGGATCGTCTTCAGTCGTTGTACGAGCTGCTCGTTACCGGCAAGCTTTGCGTCGCTACCATAGCCGCAGTTAATGCCAAGCTTCGAGGAAGGCGACCTTGTTCTTTGGCGCCGTTCAGTCCGCCAAGAATTCCAACAAGTTGACGCCTTGAAGTGGGAAGGCCCTTATCGGGTGAAACGAGTCACTAGGCCTGGCATTGTCCGCTTTGAGATCAAGATGGCGTTCCGTGAGAAACTCCCGGAACATAGAGCATCTTCGTAAGTTTTACCTATAGGCGCGGTTGCGGAACCTGCTCAAGCAACCACCCTTTGTACAAGTCCGCCGATGTTGCATGTAATCCTTTGTACAAAGCCGGGCGCAGACCCGTGCATCAAGAAGCTCATGTGTTGCGCACAACTTGTCAATTTCATGCTTTCATCATCATTTTGCATGTGTTATCCGACATTTTGTGCAGCATCCACACCGATGGCAGTAACGAGCCACAAGGCTCCATAACTTTATTTTCTCTTCTTTCATCTCAAAAGAAAGGAAGGTTCCTTCGCCCACAAGTTAGCCGGGGGGGAAGGAGAAGATAATGGTATGGGCCGCCAAGCGTCGCTCGAGGAAGTTTCGAAGATAATGGTATGGGCCGCCAAGCGTCGCTCGAGGAAGTTTCGCCTTACCGGAAAGCAAACGACAGAAAAGCTAAGTTGCCAAAGTTTGAGCAATCAGTTTTTAAATTTTTAAGTTATCTTCCTCGAACGATAGTACTTTGTATGGAAAACCTGTGCGCGAAGGAACCAACTCAGAAGCTAGTTTGGCGCCTTACTTTGTTTCGAGTCCGCTCAACAACTTAAGTGAGCTGCAACTAGTTGCGACAAGGTTGCTTGTCGGAGGCGGCACCGCCAGCAGGCTGCTGACGTTCCGCACTCAGCGCTCGCGGCAAAGGTGCCCGCGCCGACAAGTTCCCTGAAAGCGTAGGGCACAAACATACAAAGGAAGGAATCAAGTAAAGGAAATAACATTGCAATCGTTGCCTAAGATAGAGTATATTACAAAATTAACTTGTCGTAGATCTAATAAATTGTTCTCCTAAACATGATCAGCAGCGACAAGGGAAAGATAAACTTGGCGGCCTAGTCCACGCGGTCGCCATCAACCCTCTTGACTCCGCTCACCCTGTCCACGATGGGTGCGACAAGGGCCTTGAGCGCTTCAACGTCAGCAGTCGGCGGCAGGGACTTGAGGACGTTGGCGAAGCTGACGCCTGGATTGCGGAAGGCCACCTTCATCAGCACCTTCTGAAGAGCCCCTGCACAGATTTGGCGCGACTCGTCGGCCAGCTGCTTTGGGATCTCTTCCCGGAGCCGCTGGAGAGCCGCCACCACGCCCTTGAAGAACAGGCTGAGCTTGGCACTGGGTTGGAGATGCTCGTCGGTGGAGTACCCGAGATCCACCATCCCCAGCTCCATCAGCTCCTTGTCGATGGCGGCGGCTGTATTTACAAGACCCTCGGTCCAGATCATCACATTCTCTTTGAAGGTGTTATGGGCGGTCGTGGCATTCGCCAGCAGCTCCTCGTTGGCCTTGATCTTCTCCAACAAACCCACTTCCCGCTCCTTGGCGTCGTCCAGCGTCTCCGTCAAGGTGGTCAGCTTCAGCTCAAGATCCGCCTTGGAGTCCTTGGCGGCGTCGAGCTCTTTGATCCTCTCAGCGAGACGGCCCTGCAACTCGCCAAGAGTGTAGGCGTCCTTCTCGCGCTCGTGCTTCAGCGCAGCGACCTCCTCGCCGCTCTTCTGAAGGGTGGCCTCCAGCTGCGTCACCCTCGTCTCCAACTCCTTCTTAGCGGCCTCGGCAGCTGCGGCAGCGTCCTTTGCCTCCTTGAGAGCTCCGCCAAGTGATTGCTCGCGCACGGCGAGCTCTTCCTCATAGCTGTCAAGGTTGATCTTCCGCTGCGCCAGCTCGCCTTCTCGCGCAAATAGCTTCTCGCCGGCAAGCCTTTGCTGCTCCTCGACCTCAGCCTTCTCAAGAATGAAGGCTGTGCGCTCCTCGGAGAGTTGCTCCCGCGCTTCTGCTACGTCCCGGAGGGTTTCTTGGTTGGCGAGCCGGAGCTCTTCTGCGCGCTTCTCCATGTCAGCTCCCGCCCTCGCGACAAGTGCTTCCCGGGACTCCAGTTTGGCTTGTCGGGCGCGGTAGAGCGACAGTAGCTTCTTCAGCAGTTGCTCCTCCTCTGACTCGCCACTGCTGCTGCTTGGTGAGTCAAACAGCGACAGCCTAGCGGAGGCGAGCAGCTCTTCGTCGAAGGTCTCTCCCTCGACCGGCGCCCTGGAGCTCGACGCCCATGGGAGCTTGATGAAGACGCCGTCGCCGGCCTTCAGATAGGCACCGGGCTGGGGCTCTTCGGAGCCTGACGCTGCATCGGTGGCGGAGGGGTCGGCGGTCGGTGTAGCGCCTGGCGCTCCTGCGGCCTCGGGGTCGTCAGTACGATCACCAGACCCCTCGCCAGCCTTTTCGGCGGCAGCCTTGGCGGCCTCCTCGCCGGCGGACCCATCGGCGCCTGCCTCCTCCATGTTGGCGGCGTCGTCATTGTTGCCGCGCACGTCCTCCTCGCCGGCAACCTCAGTCTCCATCGGCTCTCCGGCAGATGGATCTGACGATCAGAAAAAGAAAGAACAGTCAAGCAAATGTTCGAAAAGAAGAACAGAAGAAAAAAGAACCCAAGGGAAATTGTCACGCAAAAGGGTTACCTGCGATGGGGTCTGTGGCCGTGGTCTCCACCACCGGAGGATCGCCGGCGCTGCCCCTTGTCGGAGAAACTTCCCTTATCGTAGAAGCCTCCCTTGCCGGAGAGCGCTCCCTTGCCGGAGAATTCTCCCTTGGCGGCGTAGTTGAAGCAGACGGAATTTCGGGAGCGACTTCCGGGCCCTCCTGATGAGGCTGCTCTGCTCCTACACAAATCAACAAGTCAGATATCAGTGATGAAGGAGCACCCATGCGCATCAAACCCTAAGAAATAAACCAAGTACTTACGCTGGGGGCTGTGCTGGGGGCTGCTCTGAAGAAGGGTTGCCGGGTCCGGCAAGGGAGTCTTAGACGCCTCCCGTCAGCCATGGGATCGTCTTCGATGACAACCACCGGGGTCTTGGCTCTCTTCGACGCCCTCTGAGCCAGCGTCCTGAAAAAGGAAAGAGTTCAGAATGAAGCAAATCAGATACAAGACAAAGCAGCAAATTGAAGGAGTACAAGTACAGCGATAAGATCTTACTCTTCTTCTTCTTCCTCGGAGCTGAGAGCGGAGAAGTCAAATTCCGCTCCGCCTCCGGTGCGACGAGCTGGAAGAGTAGGCTCCCTCGGACGCTTGGCGGGTGCAGAGCCGTGGTCCCGTAAGGCCCGCTCCGATTCTTTGTGGCGGCGTGAGGCGCTCCCGCGGCAACAGAGCTTGCCGCGGTGGAGCGCGTCGCGCGGCGAGACGGCTGTTGGCCCGTCTGCCGCCCCGCCACTTCCCCGGTCTTGCAGAGGCGCCTTCTTGGCGGGGCCGCGGGCTCCTCTCGCGGCAAGCTACTTGAAGGTGGAGGGGAGGCGCCCCCGGCAGGCTCGTTCGGCTCAGCTTCAGGCTCGGCCTGCTCCTCCGCGCCGGCAAGCTCCTCTCGGTCGGCAAGGCTTGCCGCCTCTGCTGCCTCGGCCTCCTCCACGGTGAACCTGAACTCACCGGCGGCAGCAGCTTCCGCCGCCTCCTCCAGCCTGGTGGCGATGCGCTGTAGCTCAGCGTCGGTGGTGTCGCGGGTGAGCCACTTCTGCTCATCGGCACGGATCGGCACTTCTTCCAAGCTGTCGAAGAACTGCTGCACGACGTCGTCGGCGGGCTCTTGCCAAGTTGGCACGATCCCATGGGAATCGCACAACGGCATCATCGCACGGATGCGGTCAAGCGAAGAGTTGTTGCACAAAGGAACGACCCCCCTCGGCAACATGAACCACTCGGGGTGATCTGGGTCGTGCTTGAAGAGCTCCAGCAGCATCGCATCCAGCTCCAAGACGGTGAAATTCCAGTTGAGGCCCGGGCGCAGCCTCATGATGTCTGCAGCATTTTGGAACTCCCAAGCAGGTCTCCTCCTCTCCTGCAAGGGAGCGATGCGGCGACGAAGAAAATCCGCGCCAATAGCACCTACAGTGAGTCCGGCATGCCTGAGGCGCAGGATCCGGGTCACGGCAATCTTCAACCTAGCATCCTCCGGCGCCAAGTTGCTCCAATCATTGCCGCGCACTATGGGAGTTTGGCGCTGGGCAGTGAAGGGCTGCGGGTTCTCCTCGATGATCCAACACCAATCGGCTCTCCACTCCTCCCACTTGCTGTGGAGCTCTCCTTCTAGATATGCTTCTTTCTTGCCGATCCTGGAGATCCAAGCACTCCCTCCCACAGCGGCTCTCCTCTCTCTACGCGGGGCATGAAGAAGTGGCGGAAGAGGGCTACATTTGGGTGGACTCCGACAAAGTTTTCGCAAAGGTGTGCAAAAACTGCCATGGTCAGGACAGCGTTGGGGGTGAAATAAAGGAGGCGGAGACCGTAGGTGTTCATGATGTCACAAAAGAATTCGGAAAAGGGCGGGCAGAGCCCGCAGTAGAAGAAAAGCGCGAAGAAGGGATACCCGACAGAAACCTTCTCGGATGCGGCGGCGGAGATCACCCTCGTGCGCGGATGCGCCCGCCTCTCTGTCGACCAGAAGAGGTAGTACCCCTCCCTCAGCTCCTTCGCGTCGAGCTGGGGGTCGAAGGTGGCCTGCTCCTTCCGCAGCGCCGTGAGCCGCTGCGCCTCGGCCGACTTCACGCCTTTCCCCTTGTCGGCTTTCGGAGCCATGGCGGAGGTGGTGGAGGAGTCCGATGGCGTTGATGGCGCCGGTGGCAATGGGGGGCGGGGCGTCGCTCTCTTCGGACTTGAGAAGAAGGGGGGAGCGGTGGTGGTTTTTGAGATGTGACAGCAATGGCAAGGTGGGCGTCTTGCCCCTGTTTCCCCTGCTTATAAGGAGGGAGAGGGGGCGGACGTTCCGCTTTTCCAATTAAAGAAACCCCCACGGTCTCTCCCCACGACGCCACAGTCGACGCGTGCTGTTCGTGGGAGACGTGGTGGGTCCGGAGCGAGTAACTGCGCGATCTAGGCCGCGCGTGCCCGTGCACTGTTTTGGGCCTGGCCCAACAGAGCTCGGCGCCGTGTGTGGCCCAGGCCCGGGGGCTCCTGTCGGTGTACTAGAGTAGGGGTACCCTAGTATCCTGAACTCGTGCATGGACAGTTGCAGCACCCCGCTGCAGGGCTTGCCTAGTGACCGCCAAGGTCCTTCGCGGCTCCTTTGGAGCCATTCAAGCACAAAGTATTAAGGCCCCGGCAAGAGGAGCTTGCCGGGAAGGCCACTCAAGGCACGAAGGAAACAAGACCCCGGCAAGAGGAGCTTGCCGGGAAGGCTCGGTGAGCGACAAGCTTCCGAGTGCGACAAGGGTTCAGCCGCGGCAGGCAACCTCTCTTCATCTCCGCTCCAGCTCATCCGCCAACGTGTCGCCGTGGGGCTATTCCAGGCACGCGTGTCAAAGGGCTGTGCAGCCAGCGGAGAACAGCGATAAGCGGCGCTGACACGAAGGCCATCGTGGCGAATGGTGGCGCTCCTGACGGTCCCTGTTGCACTGTTTAGGCGACATGGACGGGCATTTAATGCCTTTGTCCCTTGCCGTCAGAGTTAGGTAGATTGCACTGTACAAAGTAGTTGCACCAACCGCAACTCATTTTCCCATTTTTGCCCTCGACTACGTTGTCACCTGTGATGACCCCGTGAGCCTATAAAAGGAGGCCCATATGCAACGTAGAAAGGGTTCGGTTCAGTTCGGCTCAGTTAGGATTCGACACATTCGAGATCAGAGACACTCAAGCTAGGTTTTGTAGCTCTCATTGCTCCCTAGCAAGAACACAATACAATCAAAGAAGCAGCAGTAGGAGTATTATCTCTCCGGAGAGCTCCGAAGCTGGGTAAACTGCTCGTGTGCATCGCCTCGATCTGCTCTTCGTGCAATCTCGGCCCCACTCCGAACCAAAAGGGACTCGGTCCGCCGGTCCCATAGGTGTTCGTGGGTCACGATCAGCTTCCCCGACAGGCTTTGGCGCTCTCAAGGGCCGAGGCGAGCTCGGACTCTCGAGTCTTTGAGTCACTCTCCAAACTCTCGTGTTTTTTCACGAGAAACTGGAGCTCTTGCCGCACCTCCGCCACCCACGCCTCCTGCTTCTCTCGCTCCGTGTGCTCCGCGGCCGCATCGCTTTCGGCCTTGGACACCGCTTCCTTCAGGGTCGCCACCTCGTTCGTCGCCCCTACAATATTCACGTTATTCCTATCATTTTTGCAACCACATCTTTTAAATACTCCCATAAGGTCTTACTTACCTTCCTTGTCCTCGAGCTGCTTTTTGGCAAGGCCGAGCTCGTTCTCGGACCGCTCGAGGCTCTGCTTCAATGCATCAACCTCCGCAGTCAAGGTCGGCAGAGGTCAAGAAGCTGCCCTGCATTCCCATATTGACATACTTATGTTAGACTCCATGTATATCTTTTAGATCCTCACCGGCTTTTTTCTTCCCGAACACCAAACTGAGCATCAGGGGCTACTGTCTATCCGGTAATATTTTTACATATCTTAAATACATACCTCAAAGCCTGTTAAAAGGCTGGCACAGGCTTAGTCAGCCCGCTCTTGGCGGACTGAACTTTCTGGACCACCACACTCATAACAGTGCGGTGCTCCTCGTCGATGGAAGCGCCGTTAAGCGCCTCCATCAAATCATCCGGTACCTCCGGTTGGACGGAGGTCACTGGCGTCGCAGTCTTGCCCTTCTTACAAAGGGGTCGCCTGCCGGACTCCGGAACCACCAAGGTTCGGCATGTAGTCCGCACAGGGCCGACTTAAAGCCCTTTGGGTTTTATCCTCTTGCGCCGAGTCCGGAGGTCGCTTCTTGGCGCCTCGAGGCCACCTCCTCCTGGCTGGGCCTTTTGGGACTCCACCCCGGCGTCATCCGCGGCGGGAGGAGACGAGGCGGTCGGAAGTGAGGTGCTATTCACATCCGACGAATCCAGGGAGCCGCTCGACGAAGCGTCGAGCCCGTCCTTGGGCGGGCAGCATGGTTATATTCGGCGTTAGAAGATGTTGTGCGACAAATGGAACGCCATGAGTTATTTTGCTGTCCGGACACTTATGATTTCGCCAGGGGCTTGCTCCTTGGTGGCCACTCCTCTCCGCCGTCGTCGGCGTTGGTGGTGTAGTCCGGAGGGAGGGTCCTTTCCTTCTTGGACCCTCCGGCCTCGCCAGTTGGGGCGGCCTTCCTTTTCTTCTCTCCCCCCGCTGGGGGAGAGGCCTCTTTTTCCTCCTCCTCGTCTTCGCGGGAGGAGTCCGCCACGGAGTCATCGGACGATGAGTCTGACGACACCTGGCGCCGGGAACTCCTTCGAGTTCTCATGGCCTTCTTCTTGGCCTTGTTCTCCGGCACCACGTAAGGTGCCGGAACCAGCAGCCCCGTCAATCGAGCTTCCGCTGGGTATTCTGGCAAGGGAGCCGGACAGTCAACCTGTCTGAACGTCTTCTGCCAGTCCTGTCAAAGGTGAGGGAGTTTTAGATTCCGCATAGTCAAACTATGAAAAAAGAGTCCCATAAAGGGTAAAATAGCTTACCTCGCTGGCTTGATGTCGCGAGCTGAATCCGCGATCTTCGGTAGCAGATGCGGGAGCCTCGGCGCCCTTGAACAGCACCTTCCAGGCATCTTCGTACATAGTGTCGAAGAGCCGGCTCAAGGTTCAGTGATGTGCCGGATCAAACTCCCACAAGTTGAAGGCCCGTTGCTGGCATGGGAGGATCCGGCGGATGAGCATAACCAGGATTACGTTGACAAGCTTGAGCTTCTTGTCCACCAGGTTTCGGACGCAGGTTTGGAGTCAGCTCTTCCGAATTACCCCACGTCAGGCCCGTCTCTTTCCACGAGGTGAGCCGTGTAGGGAAGCTAGATCAGAATTCGGGGGCCGCCGCCCATTTAGAGTCGCGCAACTCAGTGATGTAGAACCACCCCGATTTCCACCCCTTTATGGTCTCCACGAAGGAGCCCTCGAGCCATAGGACGTTGGCCATCTTGCCCACCATGGCACCTCTGCACTCCGCTTGGCGGCCGCCCACTACCTTCGGCTTGACATTGACGGTCTTCAGCCATAAGCCGAAGTGGGGCTGGATGCAGAGCAAGGTCTCGCACATGACGATGAACGCCGAGATGTTGAGGATGAAATTCGGGGCCAGATCATGGAAATCTAGGCCGTAGTAGAACATGAGCCCCCGGACAAATGGGTGAAGTGGAAACCCTAGTCCGCGGAGGAAGTGGGGGAGGAACACCACCCTCTCATGGGGCCTGCGGGTGGGGATGAGCTGCCCCTTGTCGGGGAGCCTATGTGCGATGTCGTCAGACAAGTATCCGGCCTTCCGCACTTTTTTGATGTGCCCCTCCGTGACGGAGGAGGCCATCCACTTGCCTCCTGCTCTGGACATAGTTGGAGAAGGTTGAGGTGGGATGTGCGGACTTGGGCGCTGGAGCTCGAAAGTCTTGGAAATGGATAAGCAAAGGAGGAAGAAGGCGTGTGTGAACAAGTGGATCCTTATCCCCTTATATGGACGGACAAAGCTATGCGTCCCCACCGACCTGATAAAACTCGCTTATCTCCCAAGCACCGTAATCAATGGCGCGGTTGGGTTACCCACGCCCGTATTGATGAGAATCCCGGAATAAGGGGACACAATCTCTGCTTTGACAAGACGTGCCAAGGAAACTGCCTTGCTAAACGCGCTAAGGTGGGACAGTAAAAACGATTTGAATAAAGGCTTGGCCGTGGTGTGATGTCACGCTGCGGAATACGTCAGCAGATTGAACTTGTGTAAATATTATTCTCTCTATGGTGTATGTGGAACTTATTTTGCAGAGCCGGACACTATCCTTGTGTTCAAAATCTTCTATGAAGTATTCGGAGGAGGAACCCGCCTTGCAATGCCGAAGACAATATGCACGCCGGACTCGTCATCATTGAAGCCTGGTTCAGGGGCTACTGAGGGAGTCCTGGATTAGGGGGTGTCCGGATAGCCGGACTATGACCTTTGGCCGGACTCCTGGACTATGAAGATACAAGATTGAAGACATCGTCCCGTGTCCGGATGGGACTTTCCATGGCGTGGAAGGCAAGCTTGGCGCTACGGATATGTAGATCTCCTACCATTGTAACCGACTCTGTGTAACCCTAACCCTCTTCGGTGCCTATATAAACCGGAGGGTTTTAGTCCATAGGACGAAGAACAATCATACCATAGGCTAGCTTCTAGGGTTTAGCCTCTCTGATCTCGTGGTAGATCTACTCTTGTACTACCCATATCATCAATATTAATCAAGCAGGAGTACGGTTTTACCTCCATCAAGAGGGCCCGAACCTGGGTAAAAACATCGTGTCCCTTGTCTCCTGTTACCATCCGCCTAGATGCACCGTTCGGGACCCCCTACTTGAGATCCGCCGGTTTTAACACTGACGCCGGCCCTCGCCCTCGCCCCCGACCACGGCGCTGGCGCTCGCCCCCGACCCATCGGCCCTCGCCTCCCTCCTCTGCTTCCTCCCCTCCCAACCTCGGTCGTCGTCGGGCCTTCCTCCTCGCCCCTGCACCCTCTGTAAACCCCCCCTCTCTCTGCTAGGGTTCTTCGGTTAATTTACTTAGGTTTTAGTTAGGGCAGTATGTTAATTAGGTTAACTATTTAGTTATGAATTTAGCTATGTTTCAAAATTAGTTGAATTTATATGCAAATTTGGACTGGACATGTGATATGTGGATATGTCATGTTTTGGACATGTCATGTTTGGAAAGTGAGCCGAGTGGCCTATGTTACGCGGGAATGTTGATTCATTTCTGTTCCAAGGATTTCAAGCGCCGATATGTCCATTTTTTAGCAAAGCTCATGCCGAAATTTCCCGTGAATAAAGGCATGATTTGTGCTAGATA
The DNA here is from genome assembly GCA_021605145.1 of Aegilops bicornis. Taxonomy (NCBI): domain Eukaryota; kingdom Viridiplantae; phylum Streptophyta; class Magnoliopsida; order Poales; family Poaceae; genus Aegilops; species Aegilops bicornis. The sequence continues at coordinate 842,073,913 of CM038670.1, read as the reverse complement.
GTTGGCATATCGAGTGCTGGCACATAGATTTCCTTTTTATGTCATTTCTCATTTATTCATAATTTTAGAAATAAATGAGGAAACTTAATCATAGGAAACATGTCGAACAACGAAGAAACTGGGCCTTCTGACCAAGATGCATTTAGATGGATTATGAGGGTCAACAAGAGTACCTCGACTATTTGACTGCTAAACAAGGTTTGCAGGTCGGCCTCGATGATGGTACTGAAGCCGACATCGACACCGACGGCGCCGGCGCCGATGGCGGCGCTGAGACCGGTGGGGAAGGTACCGGCGGGGAAGATACCGGCGGGGAAGGTACCGGCCCTGATGCCCTACCAAAAAGAGGAAGCATAAGAAGCAGAGGATACGAAAACCTAACAAACTAGGGATTGGACGACTTGTGATCACAAAGATGGCACCTGGCAAGTTTGAGTCGTTAGAGCCGGAAGAACCTCGCAAGTGCTATGGGAACCAACTAGGATGCATCCTACGGGAATGCACGAGCATCAACGACGATGACTTAAGGAGTAAAGAACATTTGACGCAGTTGCTCCTAACGAAGTTGCACAAGAGATTCAAGTTCCCGGACCGGGATGATAACATAGAACAACCGTGGGATGATCCGAAGATGAAAAATATTAACAATCACGCCATGGGCATGTTCAGCAATGATTTGGCCTCCTGGAAAGGGAGGGTGAAACGAGCTATTGAGGCTGATGAACCCCTGTCCAAGATTCTGGAGGAAAATCCGACACTTACGGAAAAGGAGTTTGAAAAGTTCAAGGACACTTGCGCTACCGAGGCAACCAAGGCTAAGGCTGCGAAATTCAAGAGCCTTCAGCAAAGGAACACGGGGAAGCATCGCCTCGGAAGCCGTGGCTACCACGATAAAAGGCCCATATGGGATAAGGAGGACGCGGAACGTGAAGCCGCGGGTCTCCTGCACTTTTCGCTGAAAGTTCACCAACCCCTTGGAGCGTGACTTCATCAGGGCCCGCTACAAGTGGGACAAGGAGAAAAAGGTTTTTTACATGGACAAGATCATGAGGAAAATGATTAGACTACTGGAGAAGCAACACCAACTTGCAGCCGAAAGCCCTACTTCTCCGATGAGGCCCAAGTGGGACACCCCTCTCAATAGGGCCTTGAACGAACTTAAGGGACTCCCTTTGGGCCAGCGGCCGCAATATGGTCGTGTGCACGGCGCTGGAGACGGCGCCACGTGGAAGATGTTTTACAACGAGGGCCCGGAGGCCAAGAAGCAGAAAAAGAAGTTTAGTCAGGTGGACATCGACGCGAATGTGAAGCTTGCGGTCGAGAAAAAAGCAGCTGAGGACGCGAAAAAAGTAGCCGAGGACAAATATGAGTTGCTACAGCAGCGGTCAATGCACCAGAATCGCCTGCAGTAAATGATTTTGCTACTAACTTGGTTCCAGTTATCATCAAGCTGGATGAAGGAAAATCCGCATAATACGGTACATGATTTCTCGTTGCGAAGTTTCGTCAGAGCAACTCCATGAACAACAACACCATCGCACCATCACTTGCTCACGCAACCGGCCTCCTCTCGCAGCCGCTCCCGCTCATAGCAGCCCGTCCTCGGCCTACGGCGCGCTAGGTGGGCCTTCGCCTTGGCTGAGCTCGGACGCCACGGAAATTACATCTCGCACCAACATACACACATATATATATATATATATATATATATATATATATATATATAGGGTGGGTCTATTCTAATAACACCCCTTAAGACCTTATTCTGCACACCGAATCTCTTATTCTGCACACCCCTTCTCTCCCAACCCGAACACACACAAGAAAAAAAGGCAACCCACCCACCGAGACCACCCGCCTCCTCAGTCCTCACGATATCGATCGTGCACGACCCCCCTTCCTCCCAACCTCTTCCTACCCCACCGCTTCCTCCCACCTCCCCTCCACCTTCCACCGCTGGTGCGCCCGAGCCACCTCCCACCGGCGACCGACCCCATCTAAATCCTAAGGACGGCGTGCTCCTAGCACCCTCCCACGGCTGGCGCGCCCCCCAACACCTGCCAACCGTCTGCGCCCCCCGCGGCCATGGCGGGATCCGCCGCCACCGGCCTCGGGCGATGCCTCCGCCACGGATCCGGCCGCCACCAGCCTCGGCGACGCCCGCCATCGATCCGGCCGCCACCGGCCTCGGCGACGCCTCCGCCACCGAATCCGGCCGCCACCGGCCCCTGGCGACGCCCCCGCCATCGGATCCGGCCGCCACCAGCCCCTGGCGACGCCTCCGCCACCGGATCCGACCTCCACGGCCACTAGTGCAGCCACAAGCCGACGCCTCCTGCTTCCTCCTCCCCAAGGTGGGCGAGCCCCTTGCACCCCCCACACTAAGCTCCTGCTTCCTCCGACGAGCGCACCTCCCCATCTCCATGGACTATGGTCCGGTGACAGCAGGCCTCCTCCCTATCGAGGTTAGGCTCCATGGTCGTGGCCCTTTCTCTTCGTGCAGCTCGGCTCGTGCTCTAATGCAGATGCGGTGCTCCCTGGACACGCTCCATCACCAGCATCCCCCAATCTGATGAACAGTGGTGGAGGATCCCTGGTTTAAGAATCATAGCAGAAAGCAGTACATTGAAACCCGTGTGCAGTTACTTGGTCGACATTGCAGTGCGGTTTTTTATTTCAAGCAGTGCGTGTGATTTGTTGTTTTTGATTTGGTCGACATTGCAATGTGATTCACTTACTCCCCAACGTGAAAGGGCAGAAAATCTAATGTGGTTCACTTCTTGATGTGCTACGGTTCACTCGCTTCGTCCATACGGTCCACGCATTTGGTCTACGCTCGTAGAAAAATATTAAGTATGAAAAGGTCAACAAAAATGTCATGCAGTTCCCTTTCGGCGCCGTCGCGGTTCACTTTCGGAAGTGTTGAGGTCCACTTACGTCCGATGTGAAGCGCACCCCACTTTTCGTGTAAGAAAATTTACGTCCGACAAAAGAAAATCATGAAGTGCGTTTGCTCGTCCGATGCAGTGTGGTTTTTCGTCTGAAGCAGTGCACTCCACCTCGTTTGGGAAAATCTACGTCCCACAAAAAATCATGCAGTGCACTTGCCCATCTAATGAAGTGCGGTATTTCGTCTGAAGTAGTGTGTTCTTCTTTCCCCGTCCGAGAAAAAATACGTCTAAACAAAAAGAAACCATGCAGTGCACTTGCCCATCTAATGAAATGCGGTATTTCGTCTGAAACAGTGCGTTCTTCCTTCCTCGTCCGAGAAAAAATACGTCTAAACAAAGAGAAACCATGCAGTGCACTTGCCCATCTGATGCAGTGCAGTATTTTGTCTGAAGCAATGCGTTCTTCTGTCCGATGCAGTAAATACGATGATTTTGGTCTCCCGAAAAACAGAGTGTCCGCTTTTCGATAAAATCGAAACTGCTCTTAAACCGTAAGGAATTAGAGAGAGTGTTCTACATGAGAAAGTTGCGTCTCGTCTATATCTTTCCAACGGCGTATGATTTGAATTATTCCGACCAGCCGTTCATAAAAATTTCACGAAAAAACTGCCGCCGCCTATCGAAGTCAGTTGCACGATTTTCAAAATTAAATAAAACCTGTAAGGAATCTCAAAACCGTTTAAACATATCAAAGTTGCGCCTTGTCCGTAGCTTTCCAACGGCGTATCATACGTCTCGTTTCGATAAACGGTTAGAAAACTGGTGTAAAAACAGTACCGAAAATTTCAAAAAAATTGAAAAACAGAGTTCCGCGATTTAGTAAATTTGAAACTGCTCTTAAACCGTAACGAATTAGAGAAACATTTATATATCAAAAAGATGCACCTTGACGATATCTATCCAACGGCGTATCATTTGCTTCATACCGACAAGCGGTTTAGAAAAAAACGCGAAAAAACGCTCGGTGCCACTCGTCATACGCCGCACCATTTTCAAAACTGCTCTTAAACCGTGTGGAATCTAGAAAACTGTTCAATATGTCGAAGTTGCGCCTAATCCATAGCTTTTCAACGGTATATTATACACCTCGTTCCGATAAACAATCAAAAAATTAGAGCGAAAACAGTACCAAAAAAACACTGCGTGCGATTTTTTCCGACACGAAGTTCACTAGTCTATATTGCGATTTCGTCGTCAAGAAGATGCGAGGCACTTGCGTTCGATGTGCAGTCACGGAAGTGGTGTGCAGAATAGTTATTCTACTAATACTAGCAGAATAGACCGTCTATATATATATATATATATATATATATATATATATATATATATATATATAATATTCAATTTTTGTTGCATTTGGGTTGTTTTACGCCACAGACATATGTGTTTGCAGGCGAAAAGAAACCCGTGCACCATACTCTACTTGATCAAAGGCCGGAAAGGTGGGCGTGGAAACGGGATGATAATGGACCCCTCGCAACCCACGTTCCACAACCAGCCGATCCCCGCTGGGCACTTCAGGGTTAGCTTGACCAGTGTGAAATCGGGGCACGAGGATTTGCCTCCTCCAGTACAGCATGTGGGAGCGGATTGGAAGCTGCAAGGGTTGGGTGCTGCTATGGCCGAAGAATCTTATTCGTCTGGAGCCGGCTGAGAGCACACCAATAACCACACATCAACAAGCATGTGTAGAGACCACCACCCCGCATATGCAATTAACAGCTCCTGTAGTGCCGGGTGAGAGCGGCGGACGACATGATCAAGGTGTGCAATAGTACTGGCTGATGTAATTTGTCCTATAGAACAGAGAATGGATGATGAGACGGAGGTCGACCCTATGGATTTCCTCAATACAAACGCGTATGACTGTGACATAGATATGATGAGTCAACCATATGACGAATCGGGCTATCAGCTTGCTAATGAGGATATGGATGATATGCCCAGGCAGGGTCGTAGCAGGGATTGCAAAAAGTCTCTCTACATGAAATCCTCACAGGACACGCCTGAAGATGCCGCCTCAACACAGGCTCAACTAGCCGGGCGCGAGGGTCGTATAGTACTTAGCCCGGGAACACTGGGGCAGGGGTTAAGGAAGGGTCTGGAAGGTGTGCCCAAGAAAAAGGAGGAAGAGATCGGGGCAGATAGCTGCCTCCAAACAAGCCAGAGCACATAGCAGCCAGACGATGCATTCTGAAGAGCATGTACCCGTGAAAGGTGCGGTCATGTTCCATCTCACGGGTGAGCCGATGCTACCGCCGAAACCGCTGGAGGCACTATCAAGGGATCTCAGGAGACTGCACGACCATGTGCTGTCGACTGAGAAAAGCCTACTAGCCTCAAAGGATCCAGGTTATCCGACATACGCGGCTCGTGTGCCTGAGGGGAAGTGCTACGTCGAGACACGGCCTGCGGAGGTGTTCTTCCTACGATTTGACCATATCTTTTAGATGTTTCTGACGAGGCGGCTCGATTTTACAATCGTCCGCCTTTTTGCGCTACATATGAGCTCCATCATGAAGAGTGAAGAAGTCTCGCAAATCTGTGTGGCGGATCCGTACTACATGCACGAGTCTTTCTTGAGTCTCGGCGACTTTGAGCGTGAAACTGCTAGGGAGTACCTCCAAAACTTCATGGTACAGAATAAGGACCGGAAATTGTCCTCGTGCCTTATCATCCAAAGTAAGTCAGTTCCGGACAACCCTTTCGTACATTTCAATCATTCCTTCTCTCTCATATGGGGAATAATTGGAGGTGTCTTTTCCCTGCAGCAATGGGCGCGCCGTCCTTATCGTTCTTTACCCGCAAGTCTCCCACGCCGTGTATTTTGACCCTTCCAGAGACTACGAGAAAAAAGACTACACCCACATAATGAATATTCTAGATGATGCTCTCCAAGGCTACAGCATTAGAGTTGGCCACGAGCAGAACAGCAAACAAAGGAACAAGAAGAAGGGTTTCAGCGCATAAAACTAACTTCTCTTGCATCCATGTCCCAAAACCAAGCAAGAAGGATGGATTCTACATCGTCCATCTCATGATTCAGTTCAACACGGATCACCAAAGCTTCGCATGAGAAGCAGAAATGATGATCATATCCACAAGTGGCTAGAATCTCATGGAGAAGCGGATTATAAACTTAGAGATGACTTCTTTCGCATCCAAAGCGACATTGTGACGATCATCATGAAAGAAGTCGTCGATGAGAAGGGGATGTTCCACCACGGCCCTGCTATATCGCGAGCTGACGTCCGAACTCGCATAGGCATGCAACATCTAGACCTCACGCTGTTCAAGAAGCTAGGGTCCATCCTCGATGATATGGAAGGATGGAACTTCTAGTGATTTATGATGTCGATAATGATGATATGTGTCGGTTGAACTTGTATTCTTTTTGTAGCGATCAAACTTTGTGATGTCCACGGTCCCTGCCGAACTTGCGTAACGCTACTTTGTTAGTTTGCGTACGATGACCTGCGTACCTCTAGTTAATTAGTTTATGCGTCGTATGTTGCATCTAGTTGCTAATCCTTTCTTTTTGATGTTGCTCTTGTATATTTTTTGCATATATATGATTGTACATCCTCTTCATGAACATGCATCTCTAACAGGTACCTAGTTTCTTGATGGCGAGATGGAAGTGCTATGTCGTGTACAAAGGGAAGGTTCCGGGGGTGTACAACGAGTGGCATGAGTGTCAGGCGCAAGTGAATGGGTTCTCGGGCACCAGTCATAAAGGCTTCAAAAGCAGACAAGAAGGAGAAGCTAGTTACTTGAGGTTCATGCTAGCACGAGAGAGGACTCGTAACCGCCACCTCATGTACTGCATAGTTCCGCTCTCACTCATAGTGATAGCTCTTCTCGCGTATACCTTTGTTTAGATGGATGACGTTGTAGTTGCAAGTATTCGAGACTTGCATGTATCGCTATTTTTGAGATGATGACAAGATACCACTTTGTGTTGGATGATGATTATGATGAGACTATTTGTATGTATATGCTATGATTATATTTGTGGTCTCGCAGACATTTGTATGTGTATTATGATGACATTTGTATGTGCTAAAGATTCTTCTATAAATCCTGTTCAAATACAAAACAAATATGCCGAAAAACACAAAAAACTACTAAAATTAGCAGTAGCGAGTGTATAAAAGTTAGCAGCAGCGCCGTGGTAGCAGTAGCGCGTCCAGGCAAAGCGCGCTAGAGCTACTAGCAGTAGCGAGCTTCCACTAAGTGCGCTGCTGCTACACTTGTGTAGCAGATGGCGCTGGTGCACGCTGGCCATCGCTATGTGTTAGCTGTAGCGCCTTATTAGTAGCGCGACTCGCCGTGCTACTGATACACCTAAAACCCGCGCTGCTGCTAGCCTTTTCACTAGTAGTGTTACTACGTACTACCACTAAATGTTGTACGTGCAATGCACGGTGATGTTATGGAGTACGTGCCTAAGTACTCTACTACTACTATATTAGTTGGAGGCACATATTAACTTTTATATTTGTTTACGTGTATGCCCCGAGACCTTCCAACTAGACGTGTCTTTCTCTCCAGGTCGCACTTTGTATCGTTCATAACACTAAGTACTACTACGTGTGGTCTCCGACCCAGAAGTGGAAGAAGTGGAGACGCTCTACCACGCTGCTTTTTTACGCTGGGCTCTACCATGCTGTTCATGTCCCACTCCTTTCGCTGACGTGTGGGACATCCAGCACGTGTCGTGTTTGACACCCTTCGTCGTAAGAGCTGAAACGCTAGCATTCATCAGAAATAAAAAATAATTATGAATCGGCAGTTATACTATTTTCTTTGTGAACCAATCAGCAGTGATACTATACCACGTGGTTTCCTTGCTCCTCGATATCGTAAAGAATACTTCCGTTCGCCAACATGTGGGACGTCGACCATCCTGGTCCACTTGCCATGCACGCAGAACTCCAAGTGAGAGTCACCCAGGTCGTCGCGCCGCAGTAACAATGACTAATGAGCCATCAAATCACAGGCCCACTTCCCACTTTGAAGTTGCTCAGACGAAGGAACCATCATGACTTCGTTGAATTCCGCTTCTTGAAGAAAACTACTGTACCAGTAGTACTGCTAGCTATAGTATTTACTCCGCATTCACGCCCGACGAACCTACTCCGGCGCCAGTTGTCCATCCGTCGGCCGCGGCTCATTGACATTCGCCCGCTATATTAACTTGAGCCCCAGCTCCCAGCCATAGCCAAAGACCCACACTTATTCTCCTCCGGTCCCTTCCTTCTGTTGGCACCACTTTAACCATGGCCTACTGGCGCTCCGAAGCTCTCTTGGACATACTGTCGCAGAAGCAGACGAGGGACATCGGCGGCTCCGCTCCGGGCATGCTCCAAAGCTCTCTTCGACGTACTGTCGCAGGAGCAAACGAAGGAGATCGCCGCACTTCGCCGCCCTCCGCCGCCACGACCACGAAGCCGGCGCGCGTGCGCAGGCGCAGCCGGCAGCAAGGAAGAGTAGTACACGGTAGGTCGCCGCCGCTCTGGTCCCGGGAAGGCCACCGCTACTCCACTCAGTCGACGCCAAGCTTGGTGGGGTAAACATCGGCGGCCGATTAGCCGCTTGACGGTGACGTGGAGGCGGAAATCTTCAGAACCTTGTGCTCCGAAGGAGGAGGTTATCGAGGCAGATGAGGAGGAGGCAAAGGCCATGGCCGACTTTCTTGGGTTCATGGCCGGACATGGTGGTCGGGCGCCGGCAATCGTTTAGATTAGGTTTACAGTAGGTTTTAGTACGGTTTGTGCGAAATATGTAATGAATTTCGTCCAGTTTGTAGGAAAAGTTTTCGAAATGTAATGAATTTCCTCCGATTAATTTCATCTGGTTAATTTGAAATTTGCTTTGTTTGCACGAATTTCATCCGGTTAGTTCATATAGTTGTCGAAAGGTATGCGGGCAGCATCGGATGGCATCCATCAGTGTCCTCGGACAGATGCCGGTGTAAATTTGTGGGCCAGCGCTGGAGATGCCCTAACTATCATGCTATAATCGCTAACAATCCTCCATTATTTGGCAGGGAACAATTATGCCTCGATCAAAATCAGATCCGCGGTGTTTCGCACTCCTCCCTTGTAAGAGTGTAAACTCTTGCTTACATAAAAATGGAGAAAGTGGACGGCACTGTAGCACGTCATATCACTCGAACTAGCCCGCCTAACAAGCGGGAGAGCACTGCCCTCGTCATTTTGTTCTGGATTTCTATCGATCGATCGCGCGAAAATGTTACGCTTCGCAAGTTCTAAAGGAAAAGGCGGCACACTTACGACTCGTACGCGTCGCAACCCTGACAGTCCGGCTCGCACGACGCTCACCAGAGGGGACACGCTTGTCTTGCAATTTCATTGACATGTGGGACCGTAATTGAATAAACCGTTGATAGCCGAAATCTAATCGCTCGGCGGGTGTCTGCTGAGAAGAGAGAGACGGGGGAGGGTGAAGAGATCGCCCGCCCGCCGTGCACGGACTCCAAGAAATATATGGTGATAATGTGAGGTGGGCCATGCTGGAGTCCGGACCGCTTCCGGAGCCCGCTCTCACCGCCCTGGCCCCTCAAGACGCCAGCTGCCCGCTGCATGCATAGCAAGTAGTCCCCGCTTATGTGGAGGAGAGAGAGGCATTGACAAAGTCAAGGAGTAACAGTGGAGACAATAGCTTTCATCAAAAATAAACAATGAATAATCGTTGCTCATCCTCTATATCGAAAAGAATACTTTCATTCACCGACATGTGGGACGTCGACCATCCTGGTCCACCTGCCATGCACAAAATTATCCTGGTCTACCCCGGTCGTATCGCAGGCCCAACCTTTCCCACTGTAAGTTGTTCGGACGAAGGAACCATCATGACTTCGTTGAATTTCGCTTCTTCAAGAAAACTTATTGTACCCGCAATACTACTACCACACACGAAGACTGGACGACACTGTACCACGTCATATCACTGAAACCCACTAGGCCAAACTAGCCCGCCTAGGTCATCTATTTTGGAACGGAGGGAGTACGTCTCTGCACTGCTATGATTTTGTGTTGCACGTTCTCTGTACTTTTGCTACGATTTTCCTACCCTATGAACCAAATGAGGCCTGAATGTATGTCGACTATTGTCTGATCGATCGCTAAGCCTACAATTTTAGGAGCTAGGGCTATTAGTCGATCGACGAGGGATAAGTATAAGCGTACCATGAGCTCATCAGCCCCAACGTTTCTCCTTTGTGAGTGTTTTGCAAGTACTATAGCTCGCACAGTAGCTAGCCTACTAACACCAAGAATCATCAAACAAGCCCTGCTGATATGATAAACAGTTCAAACTTACATCTAAGCATGCCATATATTACATCAAAAGTTGGTGAGGATACATCTGTTTCCATAACTCGGAGAGGGTTCGCATGATTCATCGCATGATTCACTATCAAACAAAAGTAACAAGATCCGCCCACACAAGACAGTGCACTAGCCCTAATATGGTTTGATAACACACATCGTTCTGGTAATTAAACACAGGGCAATGCAAAATTCCCTGAAGGATTAGCGCGACCAACTATTTCTTGTCATCGATCTCTCGGCCAATGACCACAGCACGGACAGCGGCATGGGAATCAATTTACAGGCGATGTCCACAGGATCGACCGCGACATCGGAATCGATCTTCGGGCGATGTCCACAGGATGGACAGCGGCATCGAATCGATCTCCGGGCGATGCCAACAGATGTGCCACGACATCGGAATCATCAAGGACAACCACCGCACTGCACAACCCTAACATATTAGCAAGCACATTGCAAATAATCAAAAACCACAACTATGGTAATAAGCCATTATTTTTTTACCTTGTGCAGCTCACCGGTGGATCTCATCCCTCCGGGGGCCGTCTCCTCGTCCTCGATGGGGGCCATCACCTTGCCAGGGAAATACTGCTTCTCAATGGCGACTATCTCCTCAAACTCGGTCTTGAGCCTCACATAGGTGGCAATCAAAGTTCCTGGGGTCAGCATGGTGGGGCCCTTGCTGTTCTTCCAACTTTCTTTGAGGAGTTAAATGCCAACGTCCTCAACTCTTTGGCCAGTGCTTGTTTCTTGGAGTTCTTTGTCTCCATGGGTTGGCCCGCCAACATGGTCAACTCGTTGGTCGGTGCTCGCTTCACGGAGATCGCTGTCTCCGATTGGGTTGTCCGCCGCAACTCTTTGCCTAGTGCTCCGTGATCCATCAATGAACTGACAAACAAAAAGCAATCGAAAGGAAACCACAATCGCAATGAAAACGGGAAAATAATAGGATGTGAGCGGTCGGTGCTTCGCAAAAAGAAGATTATTGGAATGAAAATATAGCAGCATAACTGATTCGCCCACATTTCCTTCTGCTGGCATGTAAGAAAAATGGCAGAAGTGAGTAGCCTGGAGTGAGGTTTTCTTCAAGAAAGGGAAGAAAGGGCTTGAACGAGCGTTCCAATGAAATGATGGTTGCTTCGTCCAGTCCAACTTGGAGGCCACCTTACCACTGCTGGTAAAGATGTGGGTTTTGTGATATGACGGGTCATGACAGCCACACCGGGGTGACAGGTGAGTCTCGACTGTAGCACCTCGCTGTGATTTGGTGGATGGCACGCGGGCCCAGATGCTTTGAAATGTCCCGCATGTAGATAGAGCGGCTAGTCATATAGGAGTGCTCAATATTGTGCACCGCGACCAAGGCGGAGAAGAAAACGAGAGAACTACGTAATTAATGCATGAGTTTAATTAGGGTAGTTTTGTAAAGTACGAGATACATTCCTCCAATCGCAAAATGGCTTGGTTCATGAGGTTTGAGATTTGAGCCCTATAAACCGGAAGGGAGGGGGTACTACACACGGTGTAGTCTAGTCACTTGTTGAAATCTCTAGAAAGGCAAATACTCCTTTCGGTTTATGTGTCTATACTACTCCCTCTGTCTAGGTGTGTAAGTCATCTTACGAAAACCAAATAGTCCCAGAACACTTAGGTGCGGTGCATTAACTTCTACCTTGTTTCTTGTTTCTTGACATATCAACCAACAAGAGATGAGAGGTGTGCATGCTTTTAATGACTTGCAATGGCTAGTTCATTGCATGCAATGCTGTTAATTAGCAAATAAACATCGGTGACCCCAGGAGGAAACGGTGCTAAGCGCGTGGACCTATGCAGAATGAGTATCAACCAATGGATAATGGAGTTTAATTGTTAAACAATACTCCTTCCTTTTCGCTTTATAGGGCTTATCTCAAAATTTTATGTTTTCCATTTTATAAGGCTCAATTTGGTTGTTTTCCATCACAATTTTAGATTCCAAGGTGCATTAAATCATTGCATGCAAGTATTGAGAGAAATTTGACCAATGCATGTACTTTATGCATGCATGCATTGCAATTAATGAATTCATAAACATAATTTTTTGAGGAAAACAAGAGCATTAACTAGGTGCTTTTGCAAAACTACAAAATGTATTCGACCACTCACCATCTACATTAATTGGTGAGATTTTTGAATTGAGCACTATAAACCGGAAAGGAGGGAGTAGCAATTTTGTCTCATGCAAGAGCCTGGCTAGTATATGTGTGCTCCAAGGAACCGCACCACGCGAGCGTTCGCAACTGCCACGTTTGGGTTGCGCTTGGCTCTTCGCCTCTTCAAGAAGACGAACAATGATGCTACTCCTACTTCTACAGTATCGTGCGGGAGGGATGGCGTGTAGCGAAAGCTTCTACTTACTGCTCCAGCCTTTGCGTCTACGACAGGTGGGCCCAACAGGTGGATGGCCCTCCTGTCATGCAGCCAAAGGCAGGTGCAGTTAAGGCACTGGAGCTCAGTCAGCAAGGGAGAGGGCGTCGTAGTAATCAAATTTCTGGGTCTTGTACGAGTTGACGCGACACATCAAAGCATTGCACTCGATAAAAGTCTTTTTACACATTTCAAATGGGCTACTTCGTATGTAGGAGTAGCCATATTCTGCTTCGTATGTACTCACTTGTTGCAATCTCCAAAAAGACTTATATTTGGAAACGGAGGGAGTACAACGCATGCATGCATGCCGTGACTTTCCTTTTGATACTTGCATGTGTTGATTTGATGCACCTTGCCAAATTTTGACTATAAATTTAACTAACCAAATTTTCATGCATGTCACAAAAAATTACAGGGCTATTTGGATTGTGACTATGTTTGTCTTATGTTGCCACATTATTTTTCCCACACTTGCCTAACCTGAGTTGCTCAAATTGTTAGACACACTTTGGCTTGCCTAAGGGAATCTTGCCACAATTTTTGTGTCTATGACATGTGGGGTTCACTGCTAATAAAAAAGTTCTTGTCTTAGGTGTGGCTAATAAAAAAGACTTATATTTAGGAACGGAGGGAGTAGAAAATATAAATAATAATGCATGTTGGGGCAATCCACGTTTTCGCTAATTTTAGCCGTGGGCTTGTTCACAATTTTTACGAGGGGGTGGTTGTTCATTTAATGGAGGGACTTGTAGTACCAGACTTGAACGATACAAAGTGCGACCTGGCACACCGTAACACCACTTGGAACAAGCGGGTAGCTATCTCAAAAAACAATCAACAACTAAAAAAACCGCGACCTGGCATGTAGTAGTACACAATTTTAAACGATTGTTTTGATGGAATGAAAAAGTAAAACTACCCCACTACTTATATATAGGTTGGAGCCTCCGTGCTTGCTTGCTAGGGTTGCTCTATTCACATACTCCCATCCTCTCCGGATCTAAACAAGATAGGGGTAGTAACACTGTCTTTCTCCCTTCAAAAAATGATGGCTTTCTATCCTCACCGCTGGTTACAGATCCGGACGTATTCCCCTCCGCCGGTGAAGGGGAGGAGGGGCAGCGTTTAGGGCATCGTCGATAGCGAGGGAGGAGACCCACTGCCGGTCGCATCGTTATATCTGGCCGAGCGCCGGCGCGAGAGGTCCTCCGATCCTTCTGCTGCTCGTGGGCGGATCCGCCTCCCGCCCCACCTATCCACATCCCGACGACCTTCAGGTATATCTTCGCTCGAAACCGCCTTAGCTCTACTTCCCCATTTCTCTACGTCGCTGCATGTGCATCATTTTCTACCTCTCAGCCCCTCTCGATCGGATGGTCCAACGTCACCTATTTTTTTTCTTCTATTGTTAGAGGTAAAGCTACTTCATGGAGTCAAATCTTGTACTCACCCCGTCCGAAAATACTTGTCATTAAAATGGATGTATCTATATGTATTTTAGTTCTAGACACATCCATTTTGATGACAAGTAATTCCGGACGGAGGGAGTACTTGGTTCAAACAAGAAATAAAGTGGGGGTGGGGGTGAAAGTAGTACAGACTGGTCATCCAACCGGTCTCTTGGTCGAAAAGGGAAATATAGGGGTAACGATGTACACAGTGGTATGACCAGGACTAGATTTGCTATCCACACATATGAGTAGGTGGCTAGAGTGAACAAAAATGGGACCAACCCAGATATGTTTCTTGGATGTTTGTTTCTTGGGGCAACAAACTATGAATCACCACTTTATGCCCCTGTTTACATTACATGGTGTTGTACTGCTGGTGCACCTTGTCCCATGCCCTTATACCAAATATTTAGGCTCCGGTCGGAATAAAGGGGCAGAAAACATAGATCTTGATGAAAATAGAGGAATAGGAAAAGAATGTAGGTATAAAACTATGGAACAACGAACTGGAGGAAACTCTCAAGAGAATGTGTTCGGATGGACTACGAAATGTACATATTTGTTTTTTTAGAGTAGCATGCTTGGCAGTATGAGATGCTGTTTGTTTATTCAGCTGCACAGTGACTACTCTTGTCCTCACCTCACGTACCACAAATAGGTTGATTTTTTTATTCCGACAAACACAGCACAGCAACCTATCTAACGCATGGCAGCGAGCGCCTGCCTCGGGCTTCCGCCCAAAAAATGAGCAGTGCGTGGATGTTTCTAATCCTATGGAATCAGTACTACCAGACCAGCTTTCCTATGAAACACTATTCTCCTTTCCCGTGTTCGAGCAGTTTGGAAGGGAAAGAATACCGTAGGAATTGTGTTCCTACGAAAATC
Source organism: Aegilops bicornis (assembly GCA_021605145.1). Classification (NCBI taxonomy): domain Eukaryota; kingdom Viridiplantae; phylum Streptophyta; class Magnoliopsida; order Poales; family Poaceae; genus Aegilops; species Aegilops bicornis. The sequence continues at coordinate 842,058,859 of CM038670.1, read as the reverse complement.
CTGCACCAAACCTGTGAACCGAACGCAGCCTTAGCTGTTCTTAATATAATGTCCTTGGTAAAAATGAAGCCATGCCACTGTTTTTGCCTGTAATTGTTTGTGACTCTGACAAGTTTAGCCAAATGTTTTTGCCTGTAATTGTTTGAGACTCTGACTGTTTCCTCTATGCCTTTTTGTGCAAAGAGGGATATCCAATTCACCTGGTTGCTGTTTGTGACCTTTTGGTGACTGCACAAAACTCTTCTTAAAAGAAGTGACTTTAGTGTTGTTTAACTGGAATGTCAGAATGGAACAGTTGCTTCATTTTGGTGGAACTGCACAAAGGGAGATCTGTGTTCCAATCCTCATCATCCATATTGGCGCCATAGCCTTCCTTTAGGTAAGAATGATATTTAATGCATGTGCTCATCTCTATTTTCCGACTGCCATGAGAAAATAATGTTGTTTTTTACTAGTACACTTGTAGTCCCTCACTGACAAAACCAATTCTGAATTAGAAGGCCAATCATGTACTTGGTTTCACCAACTGGTGAGGATAAACAGAAACAGAGCATGAAGAGGAAGAAGAAGAAGAATAAACAGTGCCAAGGCGATCTTCTTTGAAGCCAGAGGCCTCGATCGAGGCCATTCAAGGGCTCCGCAATGACTAACTTACATGTGAGACGATCCTCCAGGAGCCCTTCCACTTCTTTGTCTCACTTAATTAATTAGGAGTACTTAAGTACCACTAATTTATTACTGCCTAATTTTCCTGTTGGAGTTAAACAAATCTTTAGTAGGACCCTATGCTGAATCATGTACGTGTGAATGTTTGCCTATGGAGGTGAATCATGTGGTGGATTAGGGAGGGAATATTATTAGTGTCATGACATAATAGTGCTATTGTTTTGCATGTCAATTTATTGCCATTGGTTCAATGAGGCAATGTTTTGCGTATTGTCCATCATGAATTTGATGCTACTGTTTGACTAATATGCTAATGTCTTCCTATCCTTTCTCACTAAGCTAATGAAGGTTTCACCTTGTTCCTACTTGTGCAAACAGGGATCATGTTGTGCCAATCATACATTTTAGTGGAACTACACAAGACAATACAATGAACTGTATCCCAGCCAGTGCTTTAACTCTGATGGAAGTTCTTGATAATCTTTCGATATAATCTCAGCACTGGTAAACAAGAGTGATTTTAACCATACATTTGAAGTGCACAAAAATATATACTATTGTGTGATTCCAGTGAGTGCTTTATCATCTCTTATGGGACTACATGAATAAGCTTTTTTTCTCAGGTTGGTACGGGCCTAAGGCCTTCATCCATATTAGTTTGTTGTCATCTCTATTTGTATCGTTACTCTTGTCATGAGAAACTCCTTTATCTTTGCACTTTTAAGTTTTGCAACCTATGATAAATGGCAATGCTTTGAGTGTTGAGTTGAGCTAATTGGCAATCGATTAAATAAACTAATACCTCTCTTTAAGCAAGACTACTATGTTGCTAACTTTACCCATTAAGATAATGAGGGTGCTTCTATTTGTTAGTGTATGTTTCATCAACTAGTCCCACTATTACAGTAATCTCGCTCTCTCAATATTTGTGCCAACAGGGATGCTCGATTTTGGTGGAACTACACAAAAACTTTGGGTGCTTCATTGCCTCGACGGCTTCCGTCCTTTCCTGTCAGTCGCTAATCTCCGCTTGCTTTCTTCCTTTGTTGTCAGTCGCTTGGCTTATCTCGGCTTCCAGTCAAAGGAAATAGTAATTGATATGCTACCTCACACAGGTTGGTACTGGTCTTTATCCTGATTATTGTGCCTGTCGTATGTATTGGTAATTTGGTATTGTGCTACTGTTTTCCGATTTCATAAAGGAGTAATTTGGAGCCTAAACTCGCAGGAAAATCATTACATCGGGTCATTTCAATAGAACTGCACAAAATGATCAGATGGGCAGGTACTTATGTTGCTGCTATGTACTCCAAAGTTCACTCAGACAAGCATCGATGTTGACAAGAAGTGCCTATATTCATTCGAGTATCAACCGGCATCAACCAATTGTCAAACTCCAAGTATTAGGAGAGTGAACGCCAAAAATATTGCTTTGTGCATAGCCTAGAAAAACGCAGCCCAGTCTTTGGTCCCAACTTGTGCCTTTTGGTTATCGGCACATATGGTAGCGAACTATATGGCATGGAGTCTAAAGATTCCAGACAAGTTGGTTGACGCGTATATTCATCTGGCACTTAATCAGTCTACACGCCAAGGATGCTCCATTTCAGTTGAACTGCACAAAAAATTTGGGTGGTTCATTTTCTCAACCGCCTCCTTTCTCGTCTGCAATGTAGAATTTTTGCAAGATACAGGACCAAGATGAGCAAGTAAACTAGTTGGATGAAAGTAGTGGTCAAGTTGCTCAAACCTCCCTCGACACGAGGCCACTATTTGATGATAAACCTACAGGCAAATTCAGATTGTCTGTGTTGCCTCTTATGTACTCGAAAGTTTACTCGTACAAGAACTAATTTTAGCAAGAAGTACCTCTGATTGAACACCATTTACCAGTCTGTACCCTAGGTAATTAAAGTTCGTCCATGGATCATATTGGCTGTGATCTCAATCATTTGGATGCATAAACATACTGAACATGTGTATATCTGAATCTTTCTGTGAATTATGTATGAATATTGTCGTGTGATCTATCAATCAGTTGGATGCATAGATATGCTGAGCTTGTGTATATATGAATCTTTTGAGTTGTTGATAGTGAATGTTGGCTATGAATATGAACGTGTCCTGTGAACCTGAGTTTGATATGTATGTTCACCTTTTCTGTTGTATTTGTGTGTGAACTTGTTAGTATGCCTACTATGGGGTATAAAATGCAGGTCTTTTATAAAAGTAATGTTGTGTCCAATTTATGTTTTCCCTTCTAACCACATTATATATATATTTATATTATTACTATTATCGTAAATTTTATAGAGACTTATATATACATTATAAAAAAATCCCACGTGTTATTAACTTATAAAATTAAATGTTTAACAGAAAATCCTGGTTGTTTTTGACTCACAGGCAAGGAATATTCTGGTGATTGCGTACAAAAGCTTGCGAAGATTTTAAGGACCAATTTAATAATAACGCTCATTTTTATTTTGAGCAATAACTCGCTAATTTCTTAATTATATATATATATATATATATATATATATATATATATATATATATATATATAATGTGCCTATCCGGTTTATTCTTTGATATTAATTGCTCCTTCTAACATAACATTATATATATAACGAGCCCACCTAATACGTTTATTTCAGGGAAGTGCAAATGGGCTGGGATTTCTTAGAAAATATAAATGGGCCTGATTGACGCGAAATTGTTTGTTCACCCAGCCCAGCAAATGGACTGTACATTCTAGAAAACATGGGTTAAATATATGCCACATTTTTTAAGGCTGACATGTGGGCCAATAGGTCGAAGCCTACGCAGGGTGTTGTCAACTTGGTCAACAAATGATTGTGTCATCCACAGCCATTGGATTTATATCCAACGGCCGGCATGCACCTTCAATCTCTCATCTTCTTCCTCCAATGTCGCCGGACCGCTTTGGTCCGGCCTCCGCGGCTAAGCGGCTCTGCTTAGCACGCATCGCTGCGGCGCCACCCCACCGCCGCCAGGCTATCCCTCCACCCTCGAAACCTCCTGTTATTCTCCACAGACTACAGCCCCATGCCACAACAGAACCAGTTATAACCCTTCTCCTCCTCTCAATCTGCGACTCCACTGCCGCGTTTTCCCATCTCCGAGTTGTTCCCGTCCGGGGCCTCGCCATCGTCCAGCGCCTCGCTATGTTCAGTGCGGCGTGGTCAACAAACGAGAGTCATCGGAAGAGGAATGTACATGGAGAGCCTGATGGCTGGGACCCACGAGGTCCATGGTCGCACGCAAGGAAAGTTCCTCCTTATTAAGCTGAAAAAAAAAGTTTGCTCCACCTGGCAGCTGCGACCCGCCGGCTGTATCTTCGCACGGAAGGAAGTGCCTCCTTGTTTTGCGAAAAAAATTATTCATCCCGTTGACAGCTAGGACCCATCAGGTTTGGTGACTGACTTGTGGGCCTACTAAGCGGACGTGTACGCACGGCTTTGTCAACTTAATCAACAAATGATTCTAGCAAATTTGGACCGTTGGATGTTAATCCAACAGCCGTGCTCCTTCTTCAACCTCTCGTTCTTGCGCTTTGTCTCCGTTGGCGGCACACGGCTGTCTTTGCCGCCAAGACCAACCAAAGTGAAGTTTCCCACTCCTCTGCATCTGCGACTCCACTGCCCGTCTTCCCCATCTCCGGGTCGTTCGATGCAGAGTGCGCCGACGCGGTGTGGTCAACATGGTCAACAACCGAGAGTCATCGGAAGATGACTGTACGTGAGAGGCTGACAGTGGGGACGCACCACACCCATGGACGCATGCATGCAACGGAACGTGGCGAGGTCAATGTCGGTGTCAAAACAGGCGGATCTCGGGTAGGGGGTCCCGAACTGTGCGTCTGGCGGATGGTAACAGGAGACAAGGGACACGATGTTTACCCAGGTTCGGGCCCTCTTGATGGAGGTAAAACCCTCACGCCCCTGCTTGATTGATAATCGATATTGTGGATGTTTACAAGAGTGGATCTACCACGAGATCAAGGAGGCTAAACCCTAGAAGCTAGCCTATGGTATGATTGTGACGGTTGTTGTGATTGTAGTCCTACGGACTAAAGCCGTCCGGTTTATATAGACACCGGAGAGGGCTATGGTTACATAGAGTCGGTTACAATGGTAGGAGACTACATATCCGTATCGCCAAGCTTGCCTTACACGCCAAGGAAAGTCCCATCCGGACACGGGGGGAAGTCTTCAATCTTGTATCTTCATAGTCTTGGAGTCGGTCGATGATGATAGTCCGGCAAATGATAGTTCGGCTGATGATGGTAGTCCGCTATCCGGACACCCCTAATCCAGGACTCCCTCAAGAGCCCTCGAACCAGGCTTCAATGACGATAAGTCCAGCGCGTATATTGCTTGGCATTGCAAGGCGGGTTCCTCCTCCAAATGATAGAAGATTGTGAACACCAGGATAGTGTCCGGCTCTGCAAAATAAATTCCACATTCCACCGTAGAGAGAATAATAATATACACACAAGTTCAATCTGCTGACGTTTTCCATGGCATGACGTCACACCACTACCAAGCCATTACTCGAATTGTTTTTTACTTTACCACCTCAGCGCATTTAGCGAAGCGGTTTCCTTGGCACGTCTTGTCGAAGCAGAGATCGTGTTTCCCCTTAATCCGGGATTCTCATCAATACGGGTGTGGGTAAACCAACCGCGTCATTGATGGTGACGCTTGGGAGATAAGCGAGTTTTATTAGGCCGGTGGGGGACGCGTAAGACTTCGCCCGCCCATATAAGGGATAAGGATTCACCTTCTCACCTACGCCTTCTTCCTCCTTTGCTTTTATCCATCTCCGCGCACTCGAGATCCAGCGCCCAAGTTCGCGCATCTCGTCTCAACCTTCTCCGACCATGTCCGGAGCGGGAGGTAAATGGTTGGCCTCCACCATTAAGGAGGAGCAAATCGCCAAACTGCACGGCGCCGGATACCTCTCCGGCGACATCGCGCACCGGCTGCCCGACGAGGGGCAGCTCATCCCCACCCCCAGGCCCTATGAGAGGGTTGTCTTTCTTTCCCACTTCCTCCGCGGACTGGGCTTTCCACTTCACCCCTTTGTCCGGGGCTCATGTTCTACTACGGCCTGGATTTCCATGATCTGGCGCCGAACTTCATCTTCAACATCTCGGCGTTTATCGTCGTGTGCGAGGCCTTCCTCTGCATCCAGCCCCACTTCGGCTTTTGGCTCAAGACCTTCAATGTCAAGCCGAAGGTAGTGAAGGGCATTCAGGCGGAGTGCGGAGGCGCCATGTTGGGCAAGATGCCCAACATCCTTTGGTTCGAAGGGGCCTTCGTGGAATCCGTCAAGGGGTGGCAATCGGGGTGGTTCTACATCACCGAGCCGCGTGACCCTAAATGGGCGGCGCCCCGAAGTTTAGATCTGGCATCCCCATGCAGCTCACCTCCGGAAAGAGAAGGGCTTGCGTGGGGTAGTTTGAAGGAGCCGACGGGACTCCAAGCCTGTATCAAGAAGCTGGTGAAGAAGCTCAGCTGGTTAACGTGGTCCAGGTCATGCTCGTCCGCCGGATTCTCCCATGCCAAGAGCGGGCATTCAATCTATGGGAGTTCGATCCGGAACAGCACCGGGCGCTGAACAAGCTTTTCGACACAACATACGAAGGCGCCTGGAAGGTGCTGTTCAAGGGCGCCGAAGCCCCCGCATCTGCGACTGAAGATCGCGGATTTCGCTCGCAGCGCCAGGCTGACGAGGTAAGTGATTCTACCCCTTTACGGGACACTTGTTTTTCATAGTTTGACTCTATGCGGGTTTTAATTTCCCTTTTTCCTTTGACAGGACTGGATGAAGAAGGCGGAGCAGATTACATATCCGGCTCCTATGCCAGAAAATCCAGTAGACGCTCGTCTAGCGAGGCTGCTGGTTCCGGCACCGCACGTGGTGCCGGAAAAGAAGGCCAAGAAGGAGGCCACGGGTGCTCGAAAGAGTGCCCGTTTTCAGGTGTCCGACGACTCCGGGGTGGACTCCTCCCCCGAAAACGAGGAGGTGGAAGAGGAAGGCTTCCCCAACAGGGGTGGCCGGAGGGTCCAAGAGGGGAAGGACTATTCCCCCGGACAGCTCTGCCAACATCAACGTTGGCGAGGAAGAATGGCCTTCAAGGGCCAGCCTCGGCGAGATCGTAAGTATCCGGATTCTGAGTGATTTATAATTTCTTTTTCTGCGTCACATAGTGTCATTGTAATGCCGCATACTGCCTGTAGTCCGCCGGTGATGATCTCCCGCTTCATCGAAGCGGTCGTTGGCTTTCGTCGGATGTAGACTCCATCCCGACCGCCTCCACCCTCGCGACGCCGAAGACGCCGAGGTGGGATCCCGAAGGGACCCATCAGGGAGGCTCGAGGCGCCATTAAGGCGCCCTCCCGGACTTTGCGCCGGAATCCACAACAGAACCCGCAGTGGTTCCGGAGTCCGGCAGGCGGCCCCTTCGATCGAAGGGCAAGACCGTGACGCCGGCGGCTTCTGTCCAACCGGAGGCGCCGGGCAATTTGTTGGAGGCGCTGCAGAGCGCTTCCATCGAGGAAGAACACCGCACTATTATGAGTGCGGTGATTCAGAAGGTGCAGCTCGCCAAAGGCGGGCTGACCGAAGCCTGCAATAGCCTTCTATCAGGATTTGAGGTAAGAAGTTAAAAATATGCAATGTAATACCGCATAGACAGTAGCCCCTGATGCTCGGTTCGGTGTTCGGAAAGAAAAGCCGGACTGAGGATCTTAAAAAGATATACGCAGGGTTGCTAAAAAATTATGTCAATATGGGTTGCAGGCTGCGCTGCTGACCTCTGCCGCACTGACTGCGGAGGTCGGTGCGCTGAAGCAGGAGCTCGAGCGGTCCGGGCAAGAGCTCGGCCGTGCCAAGAAGCGGCTCCAAGACAAAGAAGGTGAGTAACACCGCTTTGAATTTGTACCTTACAGAAAAGGATTTAGGTTGCGACAAAAAATAACAAGGATAACATGGGTACTGCAGGGGCCACGAACGAGGTGGCGACCTCAAGGAGGCCGTGGTTCGGGCCGAACGCGATGCGGCCACCAACGGGCAGAGCGAGAAAAGCAAGAGGCGCGGGTGGCGGTGGTTCAGCAAGAGCTCCGTGCTCTCATGGAAAAGCATGAGAGTTTGGAGCGTGACTCAAAGACTTCGAGTCCGAGCTTGCCTCGGCTCTCGAAAGTGCCAAAATCGCCAAGGCCGAGGCCCATAAGTCCCTTCAGGAGATTGAGTTGATGAGGAAGATAGCGGCGGGTAAGGCATTTTTCATGCAAAGCAAGCATGTGAATGTAAATTACGTGTTACTTACCCGTATTCGGAGCTCTCCAGGGGCGTTTGCAGATCTTCCTTGCAGTGTGTCTGATGACGCCGCATTCTACCGAGCCGAGGAGGTGAGCTCGACGGAGAAGGTCTTCTGGTCTCGATATCTTTGAGGCCGGCCATCCGTGCCCCCTAGCGACCAGTGAAGCAGCTGGTCGAAGCTTCACAAGGTGGCCGAGCAGGCCATGAAGGGCCTCATAGTCCGGTGGCCTGGAGAGGCCATGCCCGGGAGATACTTCGCCTCGCGGCGACGGCCGGTGGATGCGTGCCCACAGGTGGAGGTTATCAAGCGCTCCGCCTGTATTGAAGGTGCTCGTCGGGCCCTTGCCCGCGCAAAGGTGCATTGGGGCAAGCTGGATGCGGAGAAGCTAATCACTGACGCGCCACCAGCGGGCAAGGAGCATCGTACGCCCATAATTTACTATAAGGCTGTCCTGAAGGGTGCCCGCAAGATTGCGGATGAGTGCCCCAGGGATGTAATTATTGAGTGAATTCGCAATGTGTTATCCTGTGCGCTGAAAACTTTGTTCATATGCGCTAAGCAACGCTTGTTTAATTTAAAATATTACCTTCAGGCGGCCGCTTATTAAATCTGAGAGATGGCAAGTCGTCGGCTTCAGCCCCCATGCCACGAGTGCTTTGGGGTGTTCGGGATAAACTTGAGCACTCTTGTTCCCATTTTTGGGTCCATCTAGGGAGGCGCCAACACAACGTAACAAGGCAACCAGACTTATAGTGCTTGAACACTCTCACTTAGCCATAGAATTCTATAATTTTAAATTTCGCGAAGCCCTAGTATTCGAAGACCGAATTGGGGCGCTATCCACGCCTTCATCGGACATAATCCGAACTCGTCAAGCGGCGTAGGTCTTTAAGGACCCGAAGGACCTCTCGAACAGCGACCAGTCTCTCGACTTATCATGCCGGTCAGTTTTAGCTTTCTCACTGAGGCGTTAACCCGGCTCAACCGGGGCGCAATCGCAGTGGTTCTCCCAGTGCTACCTTAGCCGATAGAACAGAACGTAAGGTGCTGAACATGGGAGCCGGGCAAACCCAACTATTGACCCAAGGCATGATTCAGAGCTGATTCATATAATGCTATAAGTTCGGGGTGCCGCACTTGTGAAAGTGTGCGGACTTTATCACACCATAAAGCGGAGGACATAAGCCCCTGGTGTGTTTGGCCGTACAAGGATGCACGGGTGCAACATGTCATAAATGAACATATATATATATATATATATAAAGTAATGCAATTATAGGCAAAAAGTGCTGCATTTTATTCGATAAGATATGCTATCAGTGCGGAATGATACAAATAGTGCGGAAAGCAAGGGATTGGACGAATTAAAGGCGTCTCCCTCCAGGGGTAGGCCGCGGAATGTTGTATTTTAACAAATTTAATGCTCGTGATGGAGACCACCTGAGTGTTCGTCGCGGCCTTTGTCCTTCCCTGGCTGTTGCATCATGAGTTCGGCAGGTTCGCCGCCGGACTGAGTTCTGTATAAAAAAGAGAAAAATAAAAGAAAAAAGAGCGACACACTTGGGAGCCCCTGGTGTGGTCGAACCGCACTCTGGGTCTGTTGTGGTTGTGCCCTTCCCCCTATGCCCATGGTATCTCCAGGGCGTAATTATGTACGCGGAGAGTTTGTCTTGCAATTTTGCGAGGGCTGGGGTTGGGGCCGTGTTACGCTGGCGATGCAGGCGTGCTGTGGTCTTGGTTGATGTTGCTCCGGCACGCTTTGGTCGTGTCCGGTCGCTTAACTGGTCGGACTCGAGAATTGCCTTAAAAGGCTGCTCAGATTGCCGCGAGAGCCGCTGTATGTTCCTCCGCTCGGAGGGAGCGTTCGTGTTTCCATTGACCGTGATGATTCTACGAGGGCCTGGCATCTTGAGCTTAAGGTATGCATAATGCGGCACCGCTGTTGAATTTTACCAAACGCGGTTCGTCCGAGCAGAGCGTGATAGCCGCTGCGGAACGGGACTATGTCGAAGATTAATTCCTCGCTTCGGAAATTATCCGGGGATCCGAAGACCACTTCCAGTGTAACTGAGCCTGTACAATTGGCCTCGACACCTGGTATGACGCCTTTGAAGGTCGTCGTTGTAGGTTTAATCCTTGAAGGGTCTATGCCCATCTTGCGCACTGTATCCTGATAAAGCAGGTTCAGGCACGCCGCCGGCCCATCAGGACTCTCGTGAGGTGAAATCCATCAATGATTGGGTCTAAAACCAATGCGCGAATCCGCCATGGCGGATATCGGTCGGATGGTCTCTTCGATCGAAAGTGATCGGGCAAGAGGACCATGGGTTGAATTTTGGGGCGATCGCTCCATCGCGTATCGTCCCTTTAGTGCATGCTTGGCTCCCTCTTGGGAATATGCGTTGCGTATATCATGTTTACCGTCCGAACTTGAGGGGGGAATCCCTTTTGTCCTCTGTTGTTCGGCGGCCGGGTCTCTTCCTCGTCATCGCCGTGTAGCCCCTTGTCACTGTTCTCGGCGATTAGTTTGCCTGCCTGCTTGAGTACCCAACAATATCTGTTGGTATGGTTAGCTGGCTTTTCGGGGGTTCCATGTATTTGACAAGAGAGGTCGAGTATTCGGTCCAAATTGGACGGGCCCGGAGTGGTTCTTTTCAATGGCTTCTTCCGTTGACTGGTTTGGAGCCTCGAATCCGGCGTTGACTGCCGTATCCTCATTGCTGCCGCCGTTAATGCGGCGTTGCTTTTGTTTCGACGCAACCTGCCATTGCGGTCCTTGGTATCCGGAATGCCAGCGCTTTTTGCTGAGGTTGTTACCGCGAGCGAGCCAGCTATCCTCTCCCGCATGTAAGCGGGTCATGAGGGAAGTGAGGGCTGCCATGGATTTCGCTTCTCCCGCCCTAGGTGCCGGGCCAGCCACTCGTCATGGATGTTACGCTTGAAGGCAGCGAGTGCCTCTGCATCCGGACAGTCGACGATTTGATTTTTCTTTGTTAAGAACCGTGTCCATAATTGCCTGGCCGATTCGTCTGGCTGCTCGATTATGTGGCTTAGGTCATCTGCATCCGGTGGTCGCACATACGCGTTCTCGAAGTTGTCGAGGAATGCGGCTTCCAGGTCTTCCCAAAGATCCAATTGACTCTGCGGGCAGGCTGTTAAGCCAATGCCGAGCTGGTCCTTTAAGCTTGAGCGGGAGATATTTGATGGCGTGAAGATGCCGCCGCGGGCCATGTGTATATGGAGGAGATAATCCTCAATCCGGACCGCGGGTCTCACAGCCATCGTAGGATTCGATATTAACGGGTTTGAACCCTTCAGGATTTGATGATCCATTACTTCGCCGGTGAAGCATAGTGGGTGTGCGGCGCCTCAGATTGAGCAATATCACGACGTAGCTCGAGAGCGTTGTTCTGCTGTGTTCGCCCGGCCGAGTAGTTGTATCCGGTGCGACGGTATTCGTCGTGGGTCGTGGGGCGTCCACGTGGTCCATAGATAGATCTGGATTGTCTTGCCTTGTCCTCCAATATATCTCGCAAGTCTGGCGTGTTCCCCCATGGCTTCCTGCTTTTAGAGCGATGTCGGGGTACGGTTTTGGTGGAGGGCTTGCATGCCTCTCTATCGCGGCCACGAGGTGGTCGGTCTGCCGTATCGTGCGCTGGTGATGCTGCCTCCTCTAATCGGGGGAGCAACTTGCGTTTTGGGTAACTTTTGGAGGGGCGTTCGAGTTCATACTCTTCGGCCGCGAGGACCTCGGTCCATTTGTCGGCCAGTAGGTCTTGATCAGCTTGAAGCTGTTGTTGCTTTTTCTTTAGGCTGTTTGCCGTGGCCATTAGCCTGTGTCTGAAACGCTCTTGTTCGACGGGATCCTCAGGCACGACGAATTCGTCGTCGCCGAGGCTTGCCTCGTCTCCGGAGGGAGGTAAGTAATTGTCATCCTCGACCTCTTAAATGCAGCCGCCTCTCGTGAGGGCTTGCTTCTGCCTCCTCCTGCGCTGGAGGGAGTTGTCTTTGGCACTTTCTGGGGTGTTATTATCTCCTGTGCCGGAATCTCCATTCTTGCCGTGGCGGGATTTAGAGCGGCGCCGCTGACGTCGGCGCTTGGGCTGTTTCTTTAAGGAATCGGCCTCCGCAGCTTCTTCGCCATCCCCATCTTTTGGGGTGTCCACCATGTATATGTCGTATGACGAGGTGGTTTTCCAGTGTCCTGTAGGCACTGGTTCTTGGTAGTCTCCGGCATCGTCGTCCATACCGTCGATGTCTTCGGAGTCATAGTCGAGTACGTCGGTTAAATCGTCGACGGTGGCTACGAAGTGGGTGGTGGGTGGGATCTGAATTTCTTCGTCGTCCGCGCCCCACCCGTCCTGGCCGTAGTTCGGCCAAGGCTCTCCGGAAAGCGAGAGATGCTTCAATGAATTTATGATATCGCCGAAGGGCGAGTGCTGAAAGATGTCCGCAGCGGTGAATTCCATGATCGGCGCCCAATCGGATTCGACTGGCGGGGGCGCAGGAGGTTCGGAGTCCGGCAGGGAGTCCGGCACCTCGGAGTCATGGGCTTTATGTGGGACAAGGTAAGTGTTCGCTCCATCGTCAGAGAAATTGCGGCTCCCGAGGCGGTGTCCAGCCATCCGTCCTCGATTCGAGCGATCGGCTCCGGACTATGAGTCGGAGCGGATCCAAAAGGCCTCAAGGTGCTGTCCGCGGCGTAGTTAAGTCATGCCCATCGTGACAGCCGCGACACGCTGGCCTGGCCCAGATCCGCCGAGGATCAAGTCCCCGCGGATATCGGGCCGTGAAGTTTAAGCTTTCCAAACCTGACCTGACGGCCGGGCGTAGCTTCGATCTGCTCCGGATGGCCAAGGAGTTGGCCCGCAGGTGAAGCCGCCAATACGAAGATCTGTCCGGGAGAAAGGTCTCACCTGTGACCGCGTCGTTGTTGATTGAAGAGGCCATCAAGCCTATCGGTGACGGCGACGTAGGAACTCTCAATGAAAGCACCAATGTCGGTGTCAAAACCGCGGATCTCGGCTAGGGGGTCCCGAATCGTGCGTCTAGGCGGATGGTAACAGGAGACAAGGGACACGATGTTTACCTGTGTTCGGGCCCTCTTGATGGAGGTAAAACCCTACGTCCTGCTTGATTGATACTGATATTGTGGATGTTTACAAGAGTGGATCTACCACGAGATCAAGGAGGCTAAACCCTAGAAGCTAGCCTATGGTATGATTGTGAGGGTTGTTGTGATTGTAGTCCTACGGACTAAAGCCGTCCGGTTTATATAGACACCGGAGAGGGCTAGGGTTACATAGAGTCGGTTACAATGGTATGAGATCTACAAATCTTTATAGCCAAGCTTTCCTTCCACGCCAAAGAAAGTCCCATCCTGACACTGGGAAATCTTCAATCTTGTATCTTCATAGTCTTGGAGTCCGGTCGATGATGATAGTCCGGCAAATGATAGTTCGGCTGATGATGGTAGTCCGGCTATCCAGACACCCCCTAATCCAGGACTCCCTCAGTCAACGTGGTCAAGGAACGACTTCCATCGGAAGTATACTGTACGTGGAGAGTCTCAGCTGGGTCCACGGCCGCAGCAAGTAAGTGCCTCCTTATTATGCGGAAAATAATGATTCCTCCAACTGACAGCAGGGACCCACTGGACGGGCCACCGTATTTTGCGAAAAAAAAACGTTTGCCCCCTGACTGCTGGGACCCACCTGACGGGCCACCGTATTTCACGAAAAAAACATTCCCCCGCTGTCAGCTCGGACCCACCGTAAGTGCCACCTTATTACGCACAAAAAAATGAATACTCCCCCTGCTAGCTGGGACCCACCTTGGTGGGAGGCTGACTTGTGGGCCTACTAAGTTGACGGGGACGAAGGGCTTTGTCAACTTAGTCAATATGAACGATTCTAGCTCCAAAGGACCGTCTGATGTCCATCCAACGACAGTAGTGCTTCTTCAACCTCTGGTCTTCTTGCTCCAGCCGCCCAAACCAGCGCTGGTCGTGCCTCATGCTCCTGCCTCCCGTGGCCGGCTGTGCTGCCGTGGAGGCCTCACCGCCCCCTACTATTCCCACCGCTGGCCAGGCCCTGCGGCGACGGCAGCCTCACACCGCAGCCGAACCAGTGAACCCTCGTACTCCTCTCCGCGTGGCTTCCACTGCGTTTTCCCGGCTCATTCGTCCCCTTCCTAGGCCTCGCCGAATTCCACCGCCATGGTGCTCTCCACGCGGCGTGGTCAACGTGGTCAAGGAACGACTTCCATCGGAAGAGTACTGTACTTGGAGAGGCTAACAGCTGGGTCCATGGCCATAGCCCAGTTTTTTTGTGATTTCCCAAGTCGCTTTGTCAGGCCTGTTGGGTTGCAAATCTTTCAAGACGAGGAGAGCTTTCATTTGGCTGGCCGAGAAAATGGCCCATCAGTAATGAGAAATGGGTTATACATTTTTAAAACACATCAAATCGGCAATTAGTTTCAAATATAATTCATAGATAAACTTGATCATACATAGAAGAATTCAGAGAAGATTCAAATATTATTCATAGATAAACTTGATCATAAACCCACAATTCATCGGATCTCGACAAACACACCGCAAAAGAGTTTACATCGAATAGATCTCCACAAGAGAGGCTGAGAACATTGTATTGAGATCCAAGAAGAGAGAAGAAGCCATCTAGCTAATAACTATGGACCCGTAGGTCTGTGGTAAACTACTCACGACTCATCGGAGGGGCTATGGTGTTGATGTAGAAGCCCTCCATGGTTGATTCCCCCTCCGGCAGAGTGCCGGCGAAGGCTCCAAGATGGGATCTCGCGGATATAGAAGGTTACGACGGTGGAAATTGTGTTTCGTGGTGCCCCTGGATGTTTTCGGGGTACGTAGGTATATATAGGAGGAAGAAGTACGACGGTGGCCGTCCCAGGCCCACATGAGACAGGGGGCGCGCCCTCCAATCTCGTGGAGCCCTCGGCTGCTTCTTGACTTGCACTCCAAGTCCTCTGGATCACGTTTGTTCCAAAAATCACGCTCCCGAAGGTTTCATTCCGTTTGGACTCCGTTTGATATTCCTTTTCTTCGAAATACTGAAATAGGCAAAAAAAACAGCAATATGGGCTGGGCCTCCGGTTAGTAGGTTAGTCCCAAAAATGATATAAATGTGTAAAATAAAGCCCATAAACATCCAAAAGGGTAATATAATAGCATGGAACAATCAAAAATTATAGATACGTTGGAGACGTATCAAGCATCCCCAAGCTTAATTCCTACTCGTCCTCGAGTAGGTAAATGATAAAAGAGAATTTTTGATGTGGAATGCTACCTAGCATAATTCATAATGTAATTTTCTTTATTGTGGCATGAATGTTCAGATCCAAATGAATACAAAATAAAAGTTCATATTTATAAAAGAAATAGTAATACTTCAAGCATACTAATCAAAGTAATCATGTCTTCTCAAAATAGCATGGCAAAAGAAAGTTCATCCCTACATAATCATATAGTTAGGCTATGCTTCATTTTCGTCACACAAAGATGTTCCCAACTTCTATACCCCCGATGACAAGCCAAGCAATTGTTTCATATTTAAATAATCTCAAACTTTTTCAACCTTCACGTAATACATGAGCGTGAGCCCTGGATATAGCATTATGGGTGGAATAGAATATGATGATGGGGATTGTGTGTAGAAGACAAAAAAAGGAGAAAGTCTCACATTGACGAGGATAAACAACGGGCTATGGAGATGCCCATCAATTCATGTCAACATGAGGAGTAGGGATTGCCATGCAACGGATGCACTAGAGCTATGAATAAATGCTCAACAAAAGAAAACTAGTGGGTGTGCATCCAACTTGCTTGCTCACGAAGACCTAGGGCATTTGAGGAAGCCCGTCGTAGGAATATACAAGCCAAGTTCTATAATGAAAAATTCCCACTAGTATGAAAAAGATGACTTATGAGACTCACTATATGAAAAACATGGTGCTACTTTGAAGCACAATATATGAGACTCACTACATGAAGAACAAGGTGCTACTTTGAAGCACAAGTGTGGAAAAAGAGATAGTGGCATTGCCCTTTTTATTTATTTTCTTTTTTTTGGCCTTTCTTTTTTATTTTTGGCCTTTCTCTTTTTTTTTGATTGGGCAATGCTCTAATAATGATGATCATCACACTTCTATTGATTACAACATAAGGATTACAACTCGAAACTAGAACAAGATATGACTCTATATGAATGCCTCCGGCGGTGTACCTGGATGGTGCGTTGAATCAAGAGTGACATGTATGAAAAATAATGCATGGTGGCTTTGCCACAAATACGATGTCAACTACATGATCATGCAATGGCAATATGACAAAAGTAAAGTATCTCATGATAATGATGAACGGAACGGTGGAAAGTTGCATGGCAATATATCTCGGAATGGCTATGGAAATGCCGTAATAGGTAGGTAGTGTGGCTGTTTTGAGGAAGATATAGGGAGGTTTATGTGTGATAGAGCGTATCATATCACGGGGTTTGGATGCACCGGCGAAGTTTGCACCAACTCTCAAGGTGAGAAAAGGGCAATGCACGGTGCATCAAGAGGCTAGCAAAGGCGGAAAGGTAAAAGTGCGTATAATCCATGGACTCAATTAGTCAAAATAACTCATATACTTATTGCAAAAATTTAGAAGTCATCAAAAATCAGGTACTACGCGCATGCTCCTAGGGGGATAGATTGGTAGGAAAAGACCATCGCTCGTCCCCGACCGCCACTCATAAGGATGCACAAGCCAGGTACACTTCATGTTTCAAATTTGTTACACAACTTTAACCATACGTGCATGCTATGGGACTTGCTAACTTCAACACAAGCATTCTTTAAATTCATAATCACCCAACTAGCATGACTTTAATATCACTACCTCCATATCTCAAAACAATTATCAAGTACCAAATTGATCATAGCATCCAATTTACTTCCTATGATAGTTTTTATTATACCCAACTTGGATGCCTACCATTCTAGGACCAATTTTATGACCATAGCAAACACCATGCTGTTCTAAAAGACTCTCAAAATAATATAAGTGAAGCATGAGAGACTAGCAATTTCTTCAAAATTAAGACACCACCGTGCTCTAAAAGATATAAGTGAAGCACATAGAGTATTCTAGCAAATTCTAATCAAATAGGCTTCTCCCAAAAGGTGTGTACAGCAAGGATGATTGTGGTAAACTAAAAAGAAAAGACTAATATAATACACGACGCTCCAAGCAAAACACTTATCATGTGGTGAATAAAAATATAGCTCCAAGTAAAGTTACCAATGAACGAAGATTTAAAGAGGATGCCTTCCCGGGGCATCCCCAAGCTTAGGCTTTTGGCTATTCTTCAATATCTTGGGGTGCCATAAGCATCCCCAATCTTAGGCTCTTGTCACCCTTTATTCCATAGTCCATAAAAGCTTTACCCAAAACTTGAAAACTTCACAACACAAAACTCAACAAAGAATCTTATAAGCTCCGTTAGTCAAAGAAAACAAAACCACCACATAAGTTACTTCAATGAACTCATTCTTTATTTAATTTGGTGTTAAACCTACTATATTCTAACTTCTCTATGGATTATAAACTATTTTATTGGCCATAGATTCATCAAAATAAGCAAACAACACACGAAAAACAGAATCTGTCAAAAACAGAACAGTCTGTAGTAATCTGTAACTAACGCACACTTCTAGAACTTAATTAAAAAATTCAGCCAAAATAGGACGACCTAGGCAATTTGATTATTGATCAGCAGAAATTGGAATCACTATGTTATCACGTTCCGGTGATTTTTAACAATTATTTTCGTGAGCCGAAAGTTTCTGGAAATTACAGCAAGATCAAATAACTATCATCCAAGAAGATCCTATAGGTTTAACTTGGCAAAAACACTAATTAAAACATAAAACCTCATCTAAACAGAAGGTAGATGGATTATTTATTCTTAAACAGAAGCAAAAACAAAAACTAAAAATAAAATTGGGTTGCCTCCCAACTAGCACTATCGTTTAACGCCCCTAGCTAGGCATAAAAGCGAGGATAGATCTAAGTGGTACCGTCTTTAATTTTCAGTTTTTTAGCGGAGTCATGCTTGAATCCGGGAGGTTCTTTCCGCTTCCCTTCATACTCGGAAATTTTTAGATCTAAAGAATCCAACCGCTTATTTCAAAGAGTGATTAACATATTCATGCGGTGAAGATTTCCGCTAACACTTTTAAGAGGCTCAAGAGACTTTTGTAAAAAAATTGTTACTTCGCAAATCTTTCCAAACACTTGGGTTTCTTCTTGGGTAGGATGTGATCCTCCCTTTTGGGGTAGTGTTCCCACTATTCCCTCTACAATTTCATGCGCAATACTGGGATCAATCTCAATGAAATTTCCCTTGGCAATGCAATCCAAGAGTTGTCTATGTGTCATATTTAACCCACATAAAAATTACGAAGGAGAATTCTGAAGTTCACCTCTAGGGTGCACTTGGGATAAGATTCCATCATCCTATACCAAGCATCTTTTAATTTTTCTCCTTGCCTTTGCTTGAAGTGAAGAACTTCAAACTCGGGAGACATAGGAGCGGATAAGTAACTAGACATGCTGACAAGGTAAACAAACTACACACGGCAAACGGAAAAAGGCAAGCGAGAAAAAAAAAGGAGGATATTGGGAAAGAGAGGGCGAATAAAACGGCAAGGGTGAAGTGGGGGAGAGGAAAACGAGAGGCAAATGGAAAATAATGTAAATGCGAGGCAGATGGGTTTGTGATGGGTACTTGGTATGTCTTGACTTGAGCGAAGACCTCCCCGGCAACGGCGCCAGAAATCGCACGTTGGCGGGAGGTCGAATCTTGACTTGACTTGGTGGAAGCCTCCCCGGCAACGGCGCCAGAAATCCTTCTTGCTACGTCTTGAGCTTGCGTTGGTTTTCCTCGAAGAGGAGAGGGTGATGCAGCAAGTGTAGCGTAAGTATTTCCCTCAGTTTTGAGAACCAAGGTATCAATCCAGTAGGAGGCTCCTGAAAAGTACCACCCACCTACACAAACAAACTGAGGACTCGCAACCAACAGAATAAAGGGGTTGTCAATCCCTTCACGGCCACTTGCGAAAGTGAGATCTAATAAAGATAGTATGATAAGATAAATATATTTTTGGTATTTGATAATATAGATGCAAAAAGTAAAGATGCAAATAAAAGTAGATTGGGAGCAAATATGATAAGAGATAGACCCGGGGGCCATAGGTTTCACTAGTGGCCTCTCTCAAGATAGCATAAGTATTACGGTGGGTGAACAAATTACTGTCGAGCAATTGATAGAAAAGCGCATAGTTATGCGATTATCTAGGCATGATCATGTATATAGGCATCACGTCCATAACAAGTAGACCGACTCCACTGCATCTACTACTATTACTCCACACATCGACCGCTATCCAAAGATGCATCTAGAGTATTAAGTTCATAAGAATAGAGTAACGCATTAAGCAAGATGACATGATGTAGAGGGATAAACTCATGCAATATGATATAAACCCCATCTTGTTATCCTCGATGGCAACAATACAATACGTGCCTTGCACCCTTTCTGTCACTGGGTAAGGACACCGCAAGATTGAACCCAAAGCTCAGCACTTCTCCCATGGCAAGAAAGACCAATCTAGTAGGCCAGACCAAACTGATAATTCGAAGAGACTTGCAAAGATAACTTAATCATACATAAAATAATTCAGAGAAGATTCAAATATTATTCATAGATAAACTTGATCATAAACCCACAGTTCATCGGATCTCGACAAACACACCGCAAAAAGAGTTTACATCGAATAGATCTCCACAAGAGAGGGGGAGAACATTGTATTGAGATCCAAAAAGAGAGAAGAAGCCAGCTAGCTAATAACCATGGACCCGTAGGTCTGTGGTAAACTACTCACGACTCATCGAAGGGGCTAAGGTGTTGATGTAGAAGCCCTCCGTGGTTGATTCCCCCTCCGGCAGAGTGCCGGCGAAGGCTCCAAGATGGGATCTCGCGGATACAGAAGGTTACGGCGGTGGAAACTGTGTTTCGTGGTGCCCCTGGATGTTTTCGGGGTACGTAGGTATATATAGGAGGAAGAAGTACGTCGGTGGCCGCCCGAGGGGCCCACGAGACAAGGGGCGCGCCCTATAGGGGGGGCGTGCCCTCCTATATCGTGGAGGCCTCGGCTGCTTCTTGACTTGCACTCCAAGTCCTATGGATCACGTTTGTTCCAAAAATCACGCTCCCGAAGGTTTCATTCCGTTTGGACTCCGTTTGATATTCCTTTTCTTCGAAATACTGAAATAGGCAAAAAAACAGCAATATGGGATGGGCCTCCGGTTAGTAGGTTAGTCCCAAAAATGATATAAATGTGTAAAATAAAGGCCATAAACATCCAAAAGGGGTAAGATAATAGCATGGAACAATCAAAAATGATAGATACGTTGGAGACGTATCAACTGTACATGGAGAGGCCGACAGCTGGATCCACGGCCGCACGCAAGGAAATGCCTCCTTATTACACGCAAAATAATGATTCCTCCACCTGACATCAGGGACCCACCGAAAGGGCCTCTGTATTTGGTGAAAAAACGTTACCGCCGCTGACAGATCGGACCCACCAGCTATATTTTGCCCGCAAGGAAGTGCCTCCTTATTACGCAAAAAAAATGAATACCCTCCCAGCTAGCTGGGACCCAGTATAGCGAGAGGCTGACTTGTAGGCCTACTAAGTTGACGGGGACGGAGGGCTTTGTCAACTTAGTCAATATGCACGATTCTAGCTCCAGTGACCGTACGGTGTCCATCCAACGGCCGTAGTACTTCTTCAACCTCTGGTCTTCTTGCTCCAGCCGGCCAAACCAGCGCCGGTCGTGCCTCATGCTCCTGCCTCCCGTGGCCGGCTGCGATGCGTCGGAGGCCTCACCGCCCCCTACTACTACCACCGCTGGCCAGGCCATCCCTCTACTCACCCACACCCCCTGTTATTCTGCGGCGACGGCAGCCTCACACCGCAGCGAACCAGCGAACCCTCGTACTCCTCTACGTGTGGGCATCCACTGCCGCGTGTTCCCCGGCTCCGTGTCGTCCCGTTCCTAGGCCTCGTCATCGTCCACCGCCCTGGTGCTCTCGGTGCGGCGTGGTCAACGTGGTCAAGGAACGGCTTGGTCCACGGCCGCAGCAAGGAAGTGCCTCCTTATTACGTGCAAAATAATTATTCCTCCACCTGACAGCGGGGACCCACCGGACGGGCCACCATATTTTGCAAAAAAAACGATTTGCCGCCTGACTGCTGGGACCCACCAGCTACATCTTCGCACGCAAGGAAGTGCGTCCGGGCAAAAAAATGATTCGCCCCCCTGACTGCTGGGACCCACCAGCTACATCTTCGCACGCAAGAAAGTGCGTTCGGAAAAAAAATGATTCGCCCCCACACTGGGACCCACCACTACATCTTATACGCAAGGAAGTGCGTCCGGGCAAAAAAACGATTCGCCCCCTGACTGCTGAGATCCACCGGCTACATCTTCGCACGCAAGGAAGTGTGTCTGGGCAAAAAAACGATTCGCCCCCCTGACTGTTGGGACCCACCAGCTACATCTTCACACGCAAGGAAGTGCCTGATAGTCGGGACCCACCTGGTCGAAGCGTACGTAGCGTTATCATTCTGGTCGCGAACGTGTACGTACATACTGGTCTTTGTAGAGGCGCGCACGTGTCGTAGTAGAGGCGCGCACGTAGCATGTACATGTACGCATAGCGAGGGTGCAAGAAAGAAAATCTGACCACGTCACGTACATACAGGCAGGGTCTCGAACGCCTACTCGCGCATACGTACATGGCTGGGTCGGAACAGAGAAACAGCATTGTCGTCGTGTTCATGGGGAGCCAACCGGCTGGGTCGGAACGGAATGCGTGGTTGTGTTCATCGGGAGGGCTTTGACGGAACAGGCGATGGAAACGAGGCCTGGCTTACCGCACAACGGAGGAAACGGACCTCCTACGTTCGGAACGGGGTCCTGTTAATCGGGAGGGGTGTGGCGTACCGCAAAACGGAGGAAACGGACCTCCTACGGTCGAAACGGGGGTCTTGTTGATCGGGAGGGTGTGGCGTACCACAAAACGGAGGAAGCGGACCTCCCTACGGTCGAAACGGGGTCCTGTTGATCGGGAGGGTGTGGCGTCTTGAAAAATGGAGGAAGCGGACCTCCTACGGTCGAAACGGGGTCCTGTTGATTGGGAGGGTGTGGCATACCGCAAAAGCGGACGAAACAGACCTCCCTACGGTCAAACGGGGTCTTGTTCATCGGGAGGGTGTGGCGTGCAAAACAGGACTCCACGGGTTACTGTTCATCTCCACCGTCGACCTCCTCCAGCCTCCACGGGCTACCGTCGACCTCCTCCAGCCTCCACGGGCTCCTGTTCATCCAGCCTCCACCGCGCGCTACTCCACCGGCTACTGTTCAACCACCCCTCCACCGTCTACTGTTCATCCAGCCCTCCACACCACGGGGTCCTGTTCAACCACCCCTCCACGGGCACCCCTCCACCGTCTACTGTTCATCTAGCCCTCCACCACACCACGGGGTCCTGTTCATCCAGAGGCAACGCCACCGCTCACTGTTCATCCAATCCCCCCCCCTCGCAACACTCACTGTTCATCCCAGAGGCAGCCTCGATCGGCTTCAGCTAGCAGCAGTAGCGAAGGAATCGTTCGATCGGGTTCAGTTAACAGCCAAGATCGATTGCTCGGGTTCAGTAACGCGTAGCCTGCAGTGCAATCGCTCGGGTTCAGTTAGAGCCTAACGCCTCGCTCGGGTTCAGTTAGAGCCAACGCCTCGCACAAACGCGCGTACGTGTACGAGAGAAACGCGCATCGCTCGGCCCCCGACCTCCCACCGTAGAATCGGAACTCCCGAAATTTTCCTCCCCTCGCTTATACCACGGTTTTTTCCGTCATCGACGGCCCATAGAATGTCATGCAGCTGCGTCTCCGGCCCGCCCAGGACGAAAAGCCCATTTTTTTCATGATTTTTTGTCATAGAAGTAGGAGCCCACCACATCTATGATGATACCGGGTTTTGTCACAATTATCGTCATAGAAGTGTCATATGTATGACAGAAAAAAAATTCGTTCGGCCCAAAATGTCACGGATGTGTCTTTTTTTTGTAGTGTATTCCGTAAGGGGCTGATTTGGATCCATATGTTTAATGCTATGGTTAGATTTATCCTAATTCTTCTTTCATAGTTGTGGATGCTTGCGAGAGGGGTTATCATAAGTGGGAGGCTTGTTCAAGTAAGCACAACACCCAAGCATCGGTCCACCCACATATCAAATTATCAAAATAGCGAACTCCAATCAATCGAACATGATGAAAGTGACTAGATGAAATTCCCGTGTGACCTCAAGAACGATTAGCTTATTATAAGATATCATTTCGGTCTGTCCTTTGTAACAAAAAGGATTGGGCTACCTTAATGCACCTTAGTTACTATTGCTACTTGTCAGTTGTTACAAATTATCATGCTATCATACTACTCGTTATCGATAATTTCAGTGCTTGCAGAAAATACCTTGCTGAAAACCGCTTGTCATTTCCTTCTGCTCCTCATTGGGTTCGACACTCTTACTTATTGAAAGGACTATGATTGATCCCATATACTTGTGGGTCATCATGGCTCTTTTCTGGTGCCATTGCCGGCGAGTGAAGCGCCACTGGTACGTGGAATTTGGTAAGGAAACATTTATATTACGTGCTGAAATTTATTGTTACTTGTTACTATGGAAAACAATCCTTTGAGGGTTTTGTCCGGGGTATCTTCACCTCGATCGGAAGCACAAAGAGCTGCTCCTTGATACGTCTCCAATGTATCTGTAATTTTTGATTATTCCATGCTATTATATTATCATTCTTGGATGTTTTACAATCATTTTGTAGCAACTTTATATCATTTTTGGGACTAACCTATTGACATAGTGCCCAGTGCAAGTTGCTGTTTTTTGCTTGTTTTTTACTTCGCAGGATATCAATATCAGATGGAGTCCAAACACCGCGAAACTTTTTGGAGAATTTTTATGGATCAGAACACCCAGGATGGGCCAGAGAAGTACCAGAGGGGTGCCTCGAGGGGGGCACAACCCACGTGGGCGCGCCTGGGGGCCCAGGCGCACCCTGGTGGGTTGTGCCCACCTCGGTGGCCTCCTGCACCGCCTCTTCGCCCTATAAATTGTCAAATATTCCAAAAACCCTCGCGGTAACCCTAGATCAGAAGTTCCGCCGCCGCAAGCCTCTGTAGCCACGAAACACCAATCTAGACCCTGCTCCAAGACCTCACGAGGGGGGAAATCATCACCGGTGGCCATCTTCATCATCCCGGCGGCCACCATGATGGAGAGGGAGTAGTCCACCCTCGGGGCTGAGGGTATTTACCAGTAGCTATGTGTTTAATCTCTCTCTCTCTCTCTCTCTCTCTCTCTCTCTCTCTCTCATGTTCTTGGGATGTCACGATCTTGATGTATCGCGGGCTTTGTTAATATAGTTGGATCATATGGTGTTTTCCCCTCTCTATCTTGTTGTGATGAATTTAGTTTTCCCTTTGAGATTTCATTTTATCAGATTAAATACTTTTATGGATTTGAGAGCACTTGATATATGTCTTGCATATGAATACCCGTGGTGACAATGGGGTATTATATTGATTCACTTGATATATTTTTGGCACTCAACTCGCGGATTCCCGAGGTGACATTGGGGTAATCTATGCATAGGGGTTGATGCACGTTTTCGTCCTTGTTTCTCCGGTAGAAATCTTGGGGCACTCTTTGAGGTTCTTTGTGTTGGATCGAGTATTATGAATCTGAAATTGTTTCATGCGTATCGTATAATTAACTCATGGATACTTGTCGTGACATTGGAGTATCTAGGTGACATTAGAGTTGGTTGATGCGTATCATATGGTGTTATTTTAGTACGAACTCTTGGATAGATCGAACGGAAAGAATAACTTCGCGCTATTTTAGTACGAACTCTTGAATAGATCGAACAGAAAGAATAACTTTAAGGTGGTTTCGTACCCTACAAACAATTTCTTCTTATGTTCTCCTCTAGATAAGAACTTTGGAGTGATTCTTCATCGCATGTCGAGGGATGGTTATATGATCCAATTAGATTAGCATTGTTGAGAGATTGCACTAGAGAAAGTACGAACCCTAGGCCTCATTTTCAAGCATTGCAATACCGTTTGTGCACCGTTTTATCAAATGCTACCTTGCTATTTTTTATTGTTCCTATTACAAAAATCAATATCTACTATCATTACTACGCTTTTATTACCATCTCTTCGTCGAACTAGAGCACCTATACAAATTACCATTGTATTTGGTGTGTTGGGGACACAAGAGACTTTTTATTATTTAGTTGCAGGGTGGTTTGAGAGAGACCATCTTCATCCTACACCTCCCACGGATTGATAAACCTTCGGTCATCCACTTGAGGGAAATTTTCTACTTTCCTACAAAACTCTGCGCTTGGAGGCCCAACACAAGTCTACAAGAAAAAGTTGTGTAGTAGATATCACTCCTCAACCTATTGCACATACTGAAAATATTTATAATATGAGATTACTTCGGGTTTGATAGAGAAACTGCTAGCTAATCCTTATGCAGGGGATGGAACGCTACATCCTGATATGCACCTAATCTATGTGGATGAATTATGTGGATTATTTAAGTTTAGAGGTTTACCCGGAGATGAAGATAAGAAGAAGGTTTTCCCTTTATCTTTGAAGGGAAAGGTGATAACCCACAAGTATAGGGGATCGCAACAGTTTTTGAGGGTAGAGTATTCAACCAAATTTATTGATTTGACACAAGGGAGCCAAAGAATATTCGCAAGTATTAGCAGCTGAGTTGTCAATTCAACCACACCTGGAAAACTTAATATCTGCAACAAGATGATCAGTAGCAAAGTAGTATGGTAGTTTGATAGTAACGGTAACAGTAGCAATAGTAGTAGTAGTAGTTTTGTAGTGATTGTAATAGCAGCAACGGCGAAAGTAACTTAGCAAAGATCAATATAAGAACAACATAGGCATTGGATCAGTGATGGATAATTGCATTGGATGGCATTCATCATGTAGCAGTTACACAAAACTAGCTCCAATTAATCAATGTAATGTAGGCATGTATTCCGTATACATTCATACGTGCTTATGGAAAAGAACTTGCATGACATCTTTTGTCCTACCCTCCCGTGGCAGCGGGGAAACTAAGGGATATTAAGGCCTCCTTTTAATAGAGAACCGGAACAAAGTATTAGCACTTAGTGAATACGTGAACTTCTCAAGCTACGATAATCACCGGAAAGAATCCCAATTATTGTCACCTTGGGGTATGCGGATCATAACACCTAATAGGTGCATATAATTTGCAAGATAGGATCAAGAACACACATACATTAATGAAAACATAAGAGGTTCAGATCTGAAATCATGATAAAAGAATCAAAAAACGGGAATTCAAAGTGGGTGAGTATGTTATTGTATAATTATCGTTTTAGATTTCTTGCAAGAAAACTTCTCTCCAAATGGGAAGGACCATATATCATCGAGGAAGTTTATCGCTCTGGAGCTATTAAGATCAATAATGTCGAAGGAACTAATCCGAAGGTGGTCAATGGACAAAGAATTAAGCATTATATATCAGGTACGCCTTAATCCTGAAACTAACATTATTCAAACTATGACACAGGAGGAATACATAAAAGAGGCCTTTCAGAACACTCCATAACCCTGAAAAGGAAGAGGTACGTGATACTGTAAGTAAACCGACTCCAAAAATTCCATAAAAATACTTTCTGTCTGTTTTGGAATATTAGAAAAAATACAAAAATAATAAAGACCCGAGGGTCCCACCCAGGTTCCCATGAGGCACCAGGGCGCACCCTGGTGGCTTGTGGGCCCCTCGTGAGTCTTCCTCACTCCGCTTTCTTTTGGAATATGCTCCTTTGCAAGATAAAAATTCTTCTGGAATACTTGTTTTGCAAGATAAAAATTCTTCACAGGCTGGGTGCACCCTCTATGCACGCCGACCTCCTCATGGCGTCGATCCGAGGCACGGCCCCAAGGAACTGCTGCACCAAGCCAAAGTAACTGTCCGACTTACGCCTTTCCGGCCAAAGATGGTCTATTACAGACGGCATTGCAAGACCGGACAGCCTGTGAAGCTCCGCTACAGCAGCCATCTTGTCATTTAACGGCAGCGGGCGAGTGGGAGCATTGAATTGCGACCAGAAAAGCTTGTCCACCTCCTTATCACCCTGACCATCGAAGAACTTGGCAGCATCAGCCGTACTCTTCGCCAAATCCACATACGCGTCCGCGGGACTCCAGCGCCCATCCAGGGGAGCGTACGTCGGATCGAAAAAATTCGTCCGCAGCAAGTAGGAACCTCCAGCCAAGATTTTACCGGCCTGTTGAAGCTCCTCCCGCGCACCCCTGAGCTCGGTCCGTATTTCCTTGGTGGCATTGCGTGCCCTGTCCAGCTCGGCCAAGCTATCCTTATGCTCCTTTTTAAGGAGCTCATACCGGTCATCGGCATTTATTAACTCAATAGCCATTTCGGCCATCCTTTCCTCGCTTCGGCGACGAGCAGCCTGTTCGGCTCTCAGTTCCTCGGTCGCCTTTAGGGCAGCCGTATTGCTAACCCAAGCTTGTTCCTTGGCTTGGACAAGTTCTGCCCTCAGGGCCTCCACGGCAGAAGCACCATCTGCAGTCCGAACATATTACAATAATATCATGCCGCCTCCATATTTTCCTATACAAAGGAAGGCAGAGCACATACCTTGTGACTTGTCCAACCGCTCGTTCACCAGTGTGATATCGGCATCAATCGATCGAGTCTTCCTGGTCAGTTCGGAAACTTCCACGGACGGGTCGGTGGCCGGACTCACAGGTACCTGCACATATTTATAGCACAATCATTGATTTATGATCCCCCGTTTGCCCCCTAGGGCGGGCAACCAGTGTCTCAGGGGCTACTATCTATATGAAGCACACCTAACGCGTGCCTCATAGCCAAAAACAGTGTATTCTTCACTTCATACCTCAAATCCTTTGAGCAGACTTGTAAACGCTTCATTCAATCCGCTAGTAGCGGAGGAAATCTTCCTGAGCACCGCGCTCATTAATGAGCGCTGCTCCTCCGAAAGCGCAGCTCGCTCCAGTAGGCCCGTCAGTACGTCCGGCCGGACATCAAACTGTGCCGGACCCTTCCCATCGCCCCTCGTAGGAGCCAAATGCTCCGGGCTCAGGGGGGCTGACACATTGGCTTCCGGCTTCGGCAGATCCGGACTCCTCCGTGACGACACCTCAGCGTCGCCCGCTTCGTGAGTCGGAGAGGTGGGTGGGGTCTCGCTCTCCATCATCTCCGGAGGAAGATCCCCCGAAGACGAACTCTGTTGAGAAGGGCAGCTAGCCGGACTGCGAAAGACGAATCCTGGTTATTGATCTAGGAGGAACGCAGTACCTTCGAATTAAAAATTAACTTACAGCTCGGTGGAGGGCTGGCCCGTTGGTGGGCACGACGCGGTGAGGGTGCCCGTTGGGGCAAAGCCCCCTGGTGTTATCTTTTTCCCAGGTTTGGGCATCTCCGTCTCCGAGTCTTCGGAGGCGGCCCTCTTCTTCCCGCGCGGGGAGGAGGCCTTAGCCTCCCCTTCCCGACTATCCTCCTTAGGGGAGGTAACAATTCCCCCGGTTCGAATGCGTAGCGTGTGGGGTTCGGATTCTTCGTCCTTCCCCTTGTCTTTCCCCGAGGGCATCCGGCTGAGTACTCGGTCAAGCATCTCGGCCATGGTGGGGAAGGGCGAGCCTTCGGGAAGTGGCGCCGGACACCTGATTCTCTCCGCCTTGCTGAGCCATTCCTGGCCACGGATGATTTTCAGAACAAACAATCGTGACAAATACAAAACAGGGTGTCTCGCATCAAAGCTATTTACTTGGGTATCTAGGCGATTACAGCTTAGGCCCGCATCCTGGGTGGTGTCCGGACACTTTACTTTCCGTCCGAAGAATAATTTGCACATCTCTTCGAGCTTCAGGCCGAAGAAGTGCTTGACGGTCCGTGGACCCTCCGGATTGAACTCCCACATCCGGAGAGGCCGGCGTTGGCACGGCAACATCCACCGGATCAACATCACTTGCATTGTGCTAACAAGATTAATGTCCCTTGCAAGAAGCTCCCGGATGCGATTCTGCAGTACTGGTATATCACTAGCGGGTCCCCAATTCCGTCCTACGTCTGTCCAAGACGCCAACTGTGACGGAGGGCACGAGTGAAACTCGGGGGCAGCCGCCCACTTTGTGCCTCTAGGAGCCGTGACATAGAACCACCTCCGCTGCCATACATCGGATACTTCTGGGAAAGAACCCTCTGGCCACGGGGCATCGCTGTTCCTGCTTATTACGGCACCACCGCACTCCACATGTCACCCCTCGATCATCTTCGGCGTCACATTAAAGGTCTTCAGCCATAAGCCGAAGTGTGGGGTGACATGGAGGAAAGCCTCGCACACGATAATAAACGACGAGATATGGAGGATAGCGTCGGGAGCCAGATCGTGAAAATCCAGCCCTTAATAGAACATGAGCCCCCTCACGAAGGGATCAAGGGCGAAACCTGCATCATGGAGGAAGTGTGGGACGAAACGACACACTCGTTGGTCTCCGTCGTGGGATGACCTGCCACAGAGCAGGGAGCCTGTCTTTGGATATCTGCGGTCAAGTATCCCGACCTCCCTAAGCTTTGCAATGTCCTTCTCTTCAATCGAGGAGGCCACCCACCGCCTTGAGGGTCGAATCTGAACATATTGGAGGATTTCGGAGGGGTGGAGCTTAGGTTTTGGGTGTTAGAACTCGAGGTGCGAGGAGGCGCGATGAAGGTGAACAAGGAGGCGTAGGTCTCGACCCCTTTATAAAGAGGGTGAATATCAAGAGTCCCTGGTGTGACTGTTTGAGACTTATCTAGAAAACACACGGGTTATACCAACAGCCATCGTGGGGTCATGCATGCTCATATTGATGGAAAATCCCGTAACAAGAGGAACATGATCTCTGCCTCGACAGGACGTGCCAATAAAACCGCCTCGCAACATGAGTCGTTGTGGGGCAGGAAATGTCGGTTCGCGTTGGACCAAGCCCCGATGTGAGGGCGTGTCGCATGAAGATTGCCAGTAAATCAGATCAATACCATACGAATATCATCTTGCAGATCCGGACACGGTCTACGTGTTCGATGACCACTTTGGAGTATTCGGAGAAGGAACCCGCCTTGCAATGCCGAAGACAATACTGCGCGCCGGACTCATCGTCATTGAAGCCTGGTTCAGGGGCTACTGAGGGAGTCCTGGATTAGGGGGTATCCGGACAGCCGGACTATGTACAACGTCCGGACTATTGAAGCATGAAGATACAAGACTCAAGACGTCGGCCCGTGTCCGGATGGGACTTTCCTTGGCGTGGAAGGCAAGCTTGGTGATCCGGATATTA
The DNA here is from genome assembly GCA_021605145.1 of Aegilops bicornis. NCBI lineage: Eukaryota > Viridiplantae > Streptophyta > Magnoliopsida > Poales > Poaceae > Aegilops > Aegilops bicornis. The sequence continues at coordinate 842,028,249 of CM038670.1, read as the reverse complement.
TGTTTCCTTCCTTGTAACCGACTCCATGTAAACCCTAGCCCTCTCCGGTGCTTATATAAACCGGAGAAGTTGGTCCTTAGAAGGCCGATCACAATTACAATCATACCATCATAAGTTAGCTCTTAGGTTTTAGCCTCTACGATCTCGTGGTAGATCTACTCTTGTACTACCCATATCATCAATATTAATCAAGCAGGAAGTAGGGTTTTACCTCCATCGAGAGGGCCCGAACCTGGGTAAACATCTGTGTCCCTTGCTTCCTGTTACCATCAGCCTTGACGCACAGATCGGGACCCCCTACCCGAGATCCGCCGGTTTTGACACCGACACTTGTTTCATGAAAATATCCTCTGTTCTTGTTTCAAGCTATTTTTCTGTCAGATCTGAAAGTATGTCTTCCCAAGACTCAGACGGAGAGAGCTTTGTATCACACTATGTTGCAAATACAAGGATCTAAGGGGACATAGATCCCTGTGGATGGTCCACGGAGGAGGAGCAAGATGTCCACTTGAAGGGAACAGAAAACGCTAGCTCGGATGAAGACGATGCCCCTCTACCTCAACCGGGAGATATGCATGTGGAGTTCAAGAAGTCGAGCCTCCCAACCAAAGTAAACAAATCTAAGATCCAATTTATTCCTTTCCATCTTCTACAGGAAAACAAGAACATATTGTGTGAGAAGATACTGGAGCTTGAATAAGAAGTTAGCAAGTTGAAGGAAGAAAATTGTGTTCTCAAGCGGAAACTAAAGGACAAGCCTACCACTTCATCACCACCACCATCACCGAAGAAAGAAACTTGAGTAAACGGGTATGGGCACTCCCCTTGGCTTGTGCCAAGCTTGGGGGAGGTGCCCCGGTATCGTATCACCATTACTTTTATTATCTTTACCTATTTTTAGTTCAAACCTTAGTTATTTCGTGATTTAGTTGAATAAAAGTTTAGTATGATCTATTTTTGAGTGGTAGTTTCGTGATCTATATATCTATGTAATCGAGTTTAGAGTTATATAATAAAGAGTAGTTTGAGTTTTTGCTTCTTTACTTTTATGTTTCAATCCTAACAATGAAAAATAAATAAAAGGATCATATGCTAATCTTATGGAAAGTAATGACATTACATAAGGAAAAGTATAAGTGGTAAAATTTATGAAAGAATTAATAAGGGAAGAGAAGATTCACATGCCAATACACTATCTTGAACATCTTTTATGATTGTGAGCCCCCATTAAGTATTTTATGCCAAATAGTTGACGTTGGACAAGGAAGACAACATAATGAATTATGTTTGCTTATATTCACATAGAAGTAATATTGTCATAGATCCACCAACATGTGGTGCTTGCCCAATATCTTTGCTAGCCAAAAATCCGCACCAAGTAGAGATACTACTTGTGCATCCAAAAACCTTAAACCTAGTCTACTATACCTTCCTATGGATTGAAAAAGATCCTTCAAGTAAGTTGTCGTCGGTGCATAAAGCAGTAAAAATTTCTCCTAAATATGTATGATCTTTTACTGTAAGGGAAAAATAAGTTTTGTATGATCTTGTGATGGTAAAGAAATATAAGCGACAGACTGCATAATAAAGGTTTCTATCACAAGGGGCAATATATAAAGTGACGTTTCTTTGCATTAAGAGCTTGTGCATCCAAAAACAAAAAGCGCATGACAACCTCTGCTTCCCTCTACGAAGGGTCTATCTTTTACTTTTATGTATTTATTTTTTATGCAAGAGTCAATAATGTTCTCCTCTATTCCTTTTTATTTTTCTCTTTTGTAAGCATCATGTGGTGGGGAAAGATCTAGGTATATATCCAGTTGGATATGAGTGATCATGAGTTATTATTGTTAACATCACTCTTGAGGTGAATAAGTTGGGAGGCGAAATTATAAGCCCCTATCTTTCTATGTGTTTGGCTGAAACTTTTTGCTCCATATATATGTTGTGAGCGTTAGCAATCAAAGAAGACTAAATGATGGTTGAGTATGTGGACTTGCTAATAAGCTCCGACATGAGACCATTCCTGAAAATATGATGAATTGCAATTGCATTGTTGAACGAGAACATAGTTTGTTAGTTTTCAAGAAAGTTTATGACTTATACTTTGTTGTTGTGATGAATGGGTACTTGCTCATGAGAAGTTCTATGATAATGAATATTGATGTTATAGTAAGGATGATGATCCTACTATGTATGTATTTTGTTTTTATCGACACCACTCTCTCTCTCTCTCTCTCTAAACATGTGGACATGATTATCGATATCGGCTTTCGCTTGAGGGCAGGCGAAATCTAAGCTCGGGGGAGTTGATACGTCCATTTTGCATAATGATTTCTTACTGTTATTTATAGTGTTTTTAATCAATATAACACTTTGTGGAGCAATTCTAATGCCTTTGTCCCTTAATATGCATGATTTACATGAAGAAGGAGATTGCCGGCAACTGAAATTCTAGACCTGAAAAAGCTATGTCAGATATACCTATTCTGCACATCTCCAAATGAGCTGAAATTTCAAGGAGATTTATTTTGAAATAAATAAAAAATATTGGAGCAAAGAAATACCAGCACCCTCCCCCCCCCCCCCCCCCCAGGTGCCCATGAGGCACTAGAGCGCGCCCTGGTGGCTTGTGGGGCCCCTGGCTAGCCTCCAGTGCCCATCTTCTGGTATATAAGCCCATTTGCCATAGAAAAAAAGGAGAGGACTTTCGGGACAGAGCGCCGTCGTCTCAAGGCGGAACTTGGGGAGGAGCACTTTTGCTCTCTAGCGGACACTTAGGCAGGAGCTATTCCGCCGGGGACACTTTCCTCCGGGAGGGGGAAATCGAAGCCATCGTCACCACCAACAATTCTCTCATCATGGGAGGCCCAATTTTCATCAACATCTTCACCAACACCATCTCGTCTCAAACGCTAGTTCATCTCTTGTATTCAATCTTTGTATCAAAACCTCAGATTGGTATTTGTGGGTTGCTAGTAGTGTTGATTACATCTTGTAGTTGATGCTAGTTGGTTTATTTGGTGGAAGATCATATGTTCAAATCCATTGTGCTATCCAATACCCCTTTGATCTTGGATATAATACGATGTGTGAGTAGTTACTTTTGTGCTTGAGGATATGGGAGAAGTCTTGTCATAAGAAATCATGTGAATTTGGTGTTCGTTCGATATTTTAATGATATGTATGTTGTTGATTCCCTTAGTGATGTTATGTGAACTTCGACTACATGAAATCTCACCATCTTTGGTCCTAAGGGAATGCATTATACGGTAGTAATTAGATGATGGGTAGTTAGAGTGACATCAGCTTAAACCCTAGTTTATGCGCTATTCCGTAAGAGGCTGATTTGGATCCATATGTTTAATGCTATGGTTATATTCATCTTAATTTTTCTTTCGTAGTTGCGGATGCTTGCACGAGGGGTTAATCATAAGTGGGAGGCTTGTTCAAGTAAGAACAACACACAAGCACCGGTCCACCCACATATCAAATTATCAAAGTAGCGAACGCGAATCAAACGAACAGGATGAAAGTGATTAGATGAAATTCCCATGTGTCCTCAAGAATGCTTAGCTTATTATAAGAGATCGTTCCGGCCAGTCCTTTGCAACAAAAAGGATTGGGCTACCTTGCTGCACCTTAGTTACTATTGCTACTTGTCACTTGTTACAAATTATCGTGCTATCAAACTACTCATTACCGATAATTTTAGTGCTTGCAAAAAATACCTTGCTAAAAACCGCTTATCATTTCCTTCTGGTCCTCGTTGGGTTTGACACTCTTACTTATCGAAAGGACTACGATTGATCCCCTATACTTGCGGGTCATCACTCCATTTCGTCCGTTTGGGTCATCCGGATAACAACCTTGGCCCAACGGGAGTACTCAAATGAACAAGTTCTCCCCTCATATCCGTTCATTATTCTTCCTGACACAAACCTGGACCAAATTTGCACGAAAAATGGGTCTCAAATAGATACTCTCTGCGGTCCTCGCCTCTCTCGTCCGCTCGTGTCCGCTCATGTCCTCTCTCTAGCCCACAAATCAGCGACCGCGCATGAGGCAGAGAGCAACCGCAAGGAGGGAGTGGAGAAGGTAGTGGTGGCCTCGGCCATCGACGGCGGCGGTGACGACGTGTGGCGGTTCCGGAAGCACCACACGGCGAGATCCAGAGGCGGGGTGTGCCCCGCGGGGACATCCGGTTGCGCCTCTGCCCCAACTGTGCGGGTCCACCCCTTCCCCTGGACCTCCCCGTCCTCCCTGCCAGCATTGTCGCGAGCCCCACCCGGCCTCCAGCATCGTCACAGCAGCTGCCTCCTTAGCCATCTTGGGCGCGCGGCAAGGAGGGGCAGGGCGGTGTGGCGACGGTGCACGACAAGGCTGGTCTAGGTTGTGCTCCGGCTGCTGCTGTTATGGGCGCGGCTCCTTCCCTGCGAGCCCGGCGGCGAGGTGTGCCCAGCGGCGCTCTGGCTACTGCTACTTTATGCGCGGCTCCTCCCCTGTGAGCCCCGCGACGCTCCAACTACTGCTGCTTCGGGCTCGGCTCCTCCCATGTGAGCCCAGCGGCGAGGTGTGCCCCGCGGCGCTTCGGCTGCTGCTGCTTTATGCGCGGCTCCTCCCCTGCGAGCCCCGCGATGCTCCGACTGCTGCTGCTTCGGGCTCGGCTCCTGCCCTGCGATCCCGACGGCGAGTGTGCCCCGCAGCACTCCTGGTGCTGCTGCTGCTTTATGCGTGGCTCCTCCCATGCGAGCCCCGCGACGCTCCGACCGTTGCTGCTTCGGACTCGGCTCCTTCCCTGCGAGCCAGGTAGCGAGGAGTGCCCCGCGGCGCTCCGACTGCTGCTGCTTCGGGTCGTGGCTCCTCCCCTCTTAGCCCGACTTATTTTTTTTTCTTTTTTTAAGAAAGAATAAAGTTGCCCTCTACGCTTTAAATTGGTCGCTCGTGTTGGGTACGTATGCTCTGGCTGAACGTGTCTGTCTATCCGTTTTGCGGACCCAAACGAACAAAATTCAAACCAAACAGACATCCGTTTAGAGTCGTGCGTCGGAGTTGACGTGATTCATGACAAAGGAGCAAAAGTCCTTTATAGGCTACAGAGCAGCCCTGGTAAGCTAAGTAAACTCCTAGGAACTACCACATAATAGACTTGCACGTACAACTAAGTAACTTCCGGCCAACTAAGTAAACTTGCGGCCAAGTTCCTTGCACACTTCCGATCAAGTTCCGGTCAAGTTCCTTGCACTAGTCTCAGCTTTGCTTGTGGGACCTTTATCTGGGGCGACCGAGTCCCATTCAATCTTGACCGTTCAAAAATAGATGGTCGGCTATCCTTTCACTGACGACCCCATCCCTCAGGACGCCCTAAGTTATCGCTTGGCCTTATACGCCGACCACGACACCTCTCAGCCGCCACCGACTGCAGCAAGCCATTGCCGTCGTCCCCAACTCCCCAGCCATCTCCGACCGCTCTCCGCGCTCCCTGATCCCCTCTGCTCCTTCCGCGCCCGCGCCCCCGCTTCCCCTTCAATCGAAGTCCACACCCCCTTCAACCGAGGTGAGATTTTGGGTTCTGTAGTGAGGAATTGGCGCAGCTAGGGTTTACGAGTAGATAATTGGCGTTTGGCAATTTTAAAAGAAAATACAGATCTCACTCCTTTGATTTTGTGTGTTCCATTTGTTCGGAAATCAATTTAACTTGCGTGATTTTCTAATATTTCTTCGGTATTTAAGGGTTAATCTTTATTTAATTCTTTTCTAGAGCTACAATCCGTCCTTTTATTATGCTACCGTTTGATCTCCCTGTATTATTATCAGTGGAACCTTAGGCAAGCTTGGGGGCAGTATTAGGCTAATCAAGGTCTCCTTAGAAGAAATTCAAGTTTATTTTGTATAATAACTGAAGCTAGCAGCACTACGATAATAATAGCGCAATAAATAGAAATCCTACTCATCCTGATGGAGTTTGGTGCACGCTTACACTTGATGGAGTGCAAGGTTAGAGTTGATGAAAAATATACATGTAGAGAAAGTACTTGATTAGATGTAAATAGGTAGATAAGACATTGTACATGTAATTTATTGGAGAACGTGCAATCAATATTGTCCAATTTGGGGCAGTTTAGGCTCTTGAGTTCTAATTTGTTGTTTTCTCGGGCTCTTTGTCCATCTTTGAGAATTGCACAATGCTTTGTTTATTTTTTCCTATCTATGAGAAAAGGCTGTGCTTAAAATGGTCTATGTTTCGATCTAGTTCGTACTTTGTGCTGTTTGCTCTTGTTCGGGTGAAATCTTCTTATATGAGGGCTTACCCATCGATCTATGTGGCTGTATAAGACTCTGTTACTCCTGGTTTCAATCACTGGAACCGCCTCTCTATTCATCTAAAAAAAGGCTGTGCTTGAAATAAATACTGCACAACTTTGGAGTATAAATTAGAATCACGTTGCCAGCCTCAAGTGAATAGTAATTTTTGCTCCAGAGCCTTCTGGCATACATGATTCATTTCTGAATACTACTGCTAGCCCCTATGAGCAACTCTAGCAGATGTGTCTTATCTGTACCCCCCAAAATCGTTTTGGAGGGAGTTCCTTTTTTTTTGGAAATTATGCATAAACTCATAGTCGTCATATGCAGCCTCCATAATATTTTCCCTCTTCATTTCCTTTTTGTTCATGTGCATCAACTCAATATTCATACTTTCAGTTGGAGAGATCAAACACTAAAACTGGATTAAATTCTAACAACAATTAAATACAAAGTTCTTAAATCGTTGGCGGGGTGGGGGGGTCGGAGATGTCTATAAGTGACATTTTCATACACAAGTAGCGCAGAGGGAGGGGGGAGCAAAAGTTTTCGCTTTTACATATATGTAGTGACCATAACTAAGGGAGGATGTGGATAAGCGACATTTTCGTACATGGAGAGACTATCTTAGTAGTAGATAGATATGAGCTGATCAGTACTGGCATTGGGTCGAGGACTAGGCGCGGTTCTTGAGCGGCCGCGTGGCGGGCGGCGGGCATCTCAAGCCTTCCTAGCAGTGAGGAAGTGGCAGGAAACCAATCGTTGCTGGACATCGGCATGACATCGGTCGACCTCGAACATGCTAGTGTTTCAGAGTCATCGGGGACGTGCTGGAGAAGGGGATCCTCGACCTTGTGGTCATCCTTGGAGTTGACGTGCTCCAGCGTGTCCTCGCGATCACACTCATCCTGCTTGATATGATCGGCCTCCTCTTGCGCGGCCTCCTTGTCCAATTACCATGCCTCCTCCGTTGTGAGGCACCCACTCCAGCCTTGGCCGAAGCGGCATGTTGAGCTCGAGAATCAGAGTTGTCGGAGAAGGAAGGGGAGAAGGCAGAGAGGGCAAGTGGGGTTGTAGATAGGGATGGAAGGCTTCGACCTCTTTATAGCCATGAGTGGTGGGAAATGGCATGCTCGGAGGGAAAGGGGCGGAAAGATGTGGCAGGAACAGTCGTGGGTAATTGTACATGAGGCGGCGGCCATTAATTGTCTCATTTCATGGTGAGATAAGCGAATGTGGAATTGGTACGGGTGTCTGCGCAATCAACAGGGAGGGAAGACAAAGAGGCCACGCCGTTGGAGAGAGAGTTCACCTAACTAATTATCCATTTATATGTATAATATTGTGAAAAGATACGAACATGAGAAACATACTTTTAATATACATAAAAGTGTATGGAACAATAAGATATTGAATACCATGTAGTATATGAAACTGTTAGGGGCTAAATGTAGAATGCCCATAGTACGTAGAAAAATAAACAATCACTTTTCTAAACGGATTAATAGTTAAACCGATGCAAATCAGAGAACATGTAAGCTCTTATTTGGCATTAAGGTATTCCACTCCCCCCCCCCCCCCCCCCTCCACCTCCCTTCACAATCAGTGGTACCCCGTATACCTTTCAACAACAACAACACGTGGATAGCTAACTTCCACACACCATTCTATTTCATAAAGGAAACAAAAAATCAAAGCCACAATGGAATCAAAAAGACAACCAGCACAATTAATTGGCTAACTAGTATGCATTCAGATATGGCAATCGACACAATTAATTGTTCAAAATAGTTTCATTATTATCAAGAACTAGGTGAAAAGCATAATACACAACAGAAAATTAATATAAAATCTTAACTTTCATTCGCGCTTATTGAATCTTCCATTCTTTATCCCAAAATGTCCAATATCTCTAACTGCATTAGGTGCCTATAACTTGTAAAAACTATCATATTAATATAAATCTTAGCATAATATGACAATTTCTCAAACAAAAGGTAAGACAAGTATTTAGTACTATTTACCACTAAGTTGTAGTTATACGAGCTGATTTGGTAGATGGCCTCTACGATTCCTTAGGTCATGAAAATTTTCTATAATCCTCTGATCTTCAATCCCAACAAATATATCTCGCTCAATGTAGCATACTATCATATCATTCAATCATTTGTCACTTACCTTGTTACTCAAATATGTCTTTACTATATCCATGGCTGAGAAAGCTAGCGCTTTCAACTGATGTTGTTGCTACTGCCAGCAATATCATTGCAAGCTTGATGAGCGGATAAGTCAATGGAAAACACAAATACTCCTTGGTCTGAACTGACTTGAGACACGTACTTGATAGACCATCGCAAGCAAAAGAAATGGGAGATTTTTTCAGCATTTTCAATGCATAATGCCAAGCTGACCACTCAAAAATTGGCGTTCTCTTCTACATAAAAGCCTAGTAAATACTTGCAATCTCAACTACCTTCTCATGATTAAAGCTACTGAATGAGTCACTAGGATCTAGACACGAAATGAAAATCAAAAACTAGGTCCTTATTTCAATAAATTAGTACAAATCGCAGCTATGTTTGTATCAATAACCTCAATGAATATGTTTACCTTGTAATTATAGCCCCTTGGATAACCCCTTGCTCAAATATCTCTTTGAGTGCAATATACAGTTACAACCTCCATAATTGTCTCACGCTCTTCATCCCTCAAATGTCGCAATAACCTTTTCACACACAAAATCATGTTCATTGCACTAACTATGTTCTAATCCTTTTGTTGCAGTGCTTTTGACAAATCATTATTCAGACTAAGCACATTAATCATCAAGTGCAAGATGAGAACGAATTCAAATACTTCCATTTATTTCACCAAACCTGGTGATTTGCCTTTGTCATCTTCATTTCCCTATCAAAACAAATAAGGTGTAGAACTTGGATCACTCAAATCCCACATTTGACAGATAGGGATTAGAGTTTTGTATCAGCAGGTCTTGCTATAGCTGTCTCTTGTTGTTTACCCCTGCCTTCCATAATCTCCCCATTCTCCAATCGTAGCACAATCTTGTCGTGATGTTTCTCTAGGACTCCTTTCACAACTAGTGGAAGCCAATGGTCAAAACAATGCATATAAAATGCATGATATTATCATCTACACATATTTGAGGCTGCCATCGTATCCTTGAGCTCTTAGTCTAGACATGGTCAAATTGTGGGTAGAAGCCACTTTATCCAAATATCGTTTGAGAGAAGCAGATCTAGTGTCAACAACATGCTCAACACAAATAAGTCTTCCTAAGATCTTCCATTGGTTATTCGTAAACCTCACAATCACATCCATTTTCTTCTTGATTCATTCATCACGGAACTCATCAACAAGTGACAATTGAGCATCTCATTCATCATGAAGTCAATAGTTTTTTTCACCACATGCTTGCAGCAATTGATTTTCAGCAGTATGATGACAAGTCATTTGATGACTTCCAGGAGCATTGTCATGGATAACATTAGCTGATTCTTTACATCTTGAGCATACCAGTCTAACATGGCATAAAATTACCCTTATTTCTTGAATTCTTAGACCCATCATGACCACGGAAAAAGCAAGATAGTGCCTAAGGAGAAAACCTTGCAATCCTACAACAGCCATCAAATGATTCTGATATCTTATATATGCTTTCTCAGTTTTAGTACTGATTCATATGCCACACATAGGTTTTGATTGTTTGAATCTCCACAATCTATTTTATCCTTGTTGAAATCACTCTTTGTCGAACCTCCATGGAGTCTGCAGTCCAACTCTTTCTTCAGTTTGTATACACACTCTTTGTGAAAACTTCACCCCCAAACTTTGAACTGTTTGTTGGTTCCTTCAAATGGAAATAGTAAAAACAATAAGCAACAGCTTTGGCTACACTGACCTCTAGACGACCAAACTCCTTATACCATGCTGCTCTAAATGCTCCATCATCTTTATTGCGTTTAAAATAATGATCTTTAGACTGACATGGACCTTTCTATCAGAGACAACCTTCTGACTTCATCTTTGATTTCTAAGTTAGCATACTCTTTGATTTGTTTCCTAAGGCCCGTGTCAACTTCAATGTCAGCTTGATTAAATCTCTGAAGAACATTAGCTTGCAGATTGTTTGTGTATCAGGCTCAAGAATATTAGCTTTTGGAATGGTTACATTTACTTCAGATTCATAAATTGGAGGTCCACACTAATTTACCCAGGGGAACTATGAAAAAAGAAGCAATCTGCTTCATCTTTTTAGGTCCCTGTAACGAGGTCCACACTAATTTACCCAGGGGAACTCTGAAAAAAGAAGCAATCTGCTTCATCTTCTTAGGTCCCTGTAACATCAAATTTGGTAATTGATTTTCAGTATCCAACTTTCAAGAATTAAGCCAATGTGACAAGAAATTTAACGAATGGTGGAACGGAAGAGGATTCGGGGAGTGCGGAACAACATGTTATGTGATGCCTTTGTTGGTTGGTTGGTTGCCATTTTTAGTGGATGGTGGTGGCGATGTTGCATCCCATTTAGACAACGGCCTGAGCAGGAACAGGTGGACTTCCTTCCACCCAGTGTCATTACTTGGAATTGGGCAGCGTTGCGGTGAGGTGAAGAGCTGGGGTGTGAGAAGGTCAAGGCTCCGAGGTGTACCAAAAATAATGGGCTCATTCAACTCGGCATTTACTACCAAATTCTAGGACTTACTCGCTAGCCCATCCCACAAACGAATCACTATATTCCCTCTCCTCTTCTTCCTGCTCAACATTCCCTGATCAGAACAGAGCTGGTCTCTAGCCACCCACGGTGTCCAAGCTAGTAGGCTGGGTACTCTAGGTTCCAAGTTTTTACCTGGGGCAGCCGCCCCTACACGACCCCATGCTAGCACTGATTTCTACACCTATTCTCTTCTTTTCTTATTCTGTGGGAATTACTAGTCATAAAAATCAAAGAAAAAAGGCAGAAAGAAGTGGCTTTACTGATGTCATCTATGTTGACTGATGATTGTGCGCTTTTGCAGGTGACCTATAAGTTGGCGTTATGCATTTTTAGTAATGCAGTGTGTAATATTTTCTCATTTGGTTTTGTAAAAAATAAAAATACAATGGCTATCAATATTGATGTAACTTCCTACGGTTGATAACACAACATATCCCTGCAAAATACAGCTTATGTGCTTGCATTGGAGCTTCATCATGGATCATAAAGTATATATGTATATGCATCCCCGGCTGACAAAACTGTCTTCTTTTAATTCTAGCATGGATTCGGACCGAGACCAGATCGATGATGTGGAGAAAGAAGATTACTTATCAGACTATGATGAAGAAAAGGATGCTAAAGAAGAGGATCTCGAGTGGGTAGTTGATGAAACTACTGGGAAGGCATATTACCAGAAAAGGCTTCCGGGCACTAGTAAGTGAGTGCTGTATGCAATAGAAGCGCATGATATTCTTGTGATTGGTCAGTGGTTGCTGGGTTTCGATTGAGTTAAAGCGGTATTTGGTAATAAATAAATAAAGTTTAGATAGTGTCATTTGACAGTTTTTTGTCCTCTTTGTATGCCCTGTTATGCTGAATGAGTTAGATATTTTTTTACAAATCAGTACTTGTTTCTATTCCAAACTTCTCGTTAAATAGAATATATACTCCTGATAATTGAAATGGTTAATTGTTAGGTAGAGCACCATTTTTTGTAAGGCATGAACATGGAAGGATTGGATGATTAGCAAGATAAATGGTCAAACAGTAGTATGTTTGCAGCTGTATTGAGGTAGAAGCAAGTTGGGTGTTGAAATGGATTCCTGAACTTCCAAACTTGATTTCGACGTAGTGCAGCTTAAAGGAAAGCAGTACACACTAGTATTTTAAATGCGAAATCAGGGTATTTGTATTTGCACAATAACTTACATCGAGATCAATTGTGTGAGCCTTGTTTCAGAGTATTCAATCTGCTGGCGTATTGGTTTTAATTTTATAGAGTTGTCAGCTGTTGAGTGGTTGTTCAGCATTGGAAACCTGAAAAACAACGACTCAGAATTAGTCAAGAAAAGCTTAATTTTATTTTATCTCGCAAGCCACTTCTAAGGCACATTCCACATTAACTATTGAAGGCCCACTACGAGGCCCACTTTTGGATTTTAGCATTTGACCCGAAGCACATTTTTAAAAGTCACAACAAAAAATCAATTATATACATCACTATCAGATTCAATTATCCCACCTTCTTCTCCAAGGCCTGTCGCCGGCGACCGGCCGCAGCCGGCGTGTTTAACTTTTCATCACCATGATCAGCCGCACACGCATGATCTGATGGTCACAACACCAGGGCTGTGCCCTCGGCGACGACGCACGACGCCCTGCCATTCATGTCGCTAGGCACCACAGGTCAACGAATATCTTGGACTATAGGCGCTGCCGACAAGCCGCTGTTGCTGCAGGTTGGCGGCGGCCCATGCATGACCTAAATGCTTCCTTCGACATGAATATCTTGCACTATAGGCGCTGCCGACAAGCCGTTCACATGCAATAGCTCTTCACACGGACCGTCCTTGCGATATGCTTCGGAAGCATACACATCCTCGCATGAACAATTTACACCGACTTGATCCAGTTTGCTCGCTGATTTCTCATATTGTTTCATTTCCAAACGCATGTTGGCCAGCTCAGATGGACGTAGCGTCATTTTGATGGCTCTGTGCATGATCAACCAATAGGGTTATCCTCTTCTCCAAGACCAAGTGAAGGGAGGATCCGATTTTCCACCAAAAAACACGTAGAGGATCTGATGTCCGGCCCGTGCGTTTTTCACAAGGATCAACCGTAAGTCGAGTCGACCCTCCTCCGAGTCCATGTCCTGGCCTCGGTCTAGTTAGCATGTTCATACAGTTAGCTTCTTTTAGTAGCGTGGCCGACGTTGATTCTTATCTCGGTAGTTGTTGATGGCTTGTGATTATGAACCCCTGATGCTAGAAGTTTCATGCTGCTAAAAATGAAATTAAGAACCAAAAGCCTAGACCTCTAGATTTTTCGCAGATTACTATGACAACAAATGAAAGAAATCTATAGCTGCATGAAATTAGATGCATGCACGGCAGGATCGATCACGTTGGTACTTCTTTTTATTGTGACCATCACATTAATATATCGCCATAAACATGGTTAGCAGTGTACATGCTTCTAATTGCCTACTTGAGCTAGCCAGCCTTTGGCTAACGAGCATCCGGGATGATGATCGGCAAGCCGACGGACTTGACGCAATAAAAGTAAGGATCGGACATGCAGAGCGTCCATAGTACTAGAAATTTGATGGCACAACAAAAGTAAGGACCGAACTTACAGAGCATAGAGAAGAAGCCATGCATATACCTTGTTGGTTTTGGCGCCAAAGCTGCCTGGTCCGTGTGTGAGACCGTGACAGGAAGGTCAGGCCTGATCAGGGTACAAGTTTGAGTTCTATGAGCAAGATGCTCTTGTTGTGCGAGAAGAGAAGCCGGACCAGCAACTAATAGGCACATTCATTCTCTCTCTCTCCGTCGTCGGCTGGCGTTTGGCTATGTCCACGATGCTGCTTATATTATTATATGAGTATATCTTTCACTGGTGCGCTCTCGCGGATCGACCATCTCGAAGTGGTGTTAGCGTGTCATTGCGCATTAACGAATAATATACAATAAGCTAGGACTGATGGGTATTATCTTCCATTGCAGGGATTCAATGCTTTGTAGGAGTACCTTCTCCATCGCTCACACTGATCAAGGCGATGTCGTTTTCATGTCCTGATGTGAGATCAATGGTCGTTCCCCCAAGTATGCTTTTGTCTCGGGCTTGTAATTTGTGGCCTTGTTGTGGATGTCTAGGATTTTCTTATCTACCTTTTCTGCACTTCGCTGTCGAAACAGCATGCTTTTACTTTCACTGTAAAAGACATTATATTGTCGTTTTCAGTTAGAGTGGAGTCCCGGAGGGGGCCTCCCTGTTGATTAAAAAAAGATATTTCGTCATCATCTACCATTTGCCATATTTTATTGAAGAATTGTATATAATGAGAAGGTGTGGGGACAAAATATTACAAAATCAAAAGTAAGGATGTTAGCTGACTGTTTAGCGAAACTACCCAAAAATGAAAATGGATCTAGGTGAACCCTATTTGAATTTAATTTTTTAAAAGTATCAGAAAATTCCAAAAATAAAATTGCAAACACGGCCGAATTTGGCGATGAAACGACTTTTGTGATCTTCTGTGCGAATAATCACAAAAAATGGATCCACATTCGTGACAAAAATGTTTTAGATTTTTTTAGTATTTTCTTTTTAAACTAGAAGTCTATATGGCTAGGGTGCTCCTAGACCAGGAACCGAAAATCTGCGTCTCTGTTTAGAGCCTCTCTGGTTAGAAGGAAAATAATAATGGCAAAATTTTATAATGACTTTCATCATTTTTCTTAATACAGTACAGACATAGACGGTCATATAGACGCACATACACTCATCCTTATAAACGTACGCACGCACACCCTATCCCTATGAGCACCTCCGACCTATCCCTATGAGCACCTCTGAAAGATTGAGCTGGCAAATCATTTTGAGATTGACGAAATCGTCACATACGCCTTCATAGTTTTTTTTTTGTGGGGAAAAAAATTCCATTACTCAAGGAGGCATCTCAGCCATAACCAAATTTACAAGAAAGTCCGGCCCTCCTGCGAACCAGACTGCAGTACGGGGGGTACTACGACCATACGCAGCCAACACATGACTAGTGTTGTTCTGCCAACGGCTACAATGCGCAAATACAACCTCTCTAGCCTCAAGGGCTGCTAGACTGCTAATCTCTTCAACGAGAGACCGGTGCTGCGATCTATCTGTCGTGGGTGCCTTGAGCATCGTCACAGCCTCCGCACTGTCCATCTCAACAATGATAGGCATCGCCGTCCTGTGTAAGGCAAGGTCTAGGCCTTCTACACGCCGAGAGCTCCGCCTCCAGCGCACTCTCACATGTGCGGATTTCTCTGCATGCGCTATATATGATATCCCCTCTATCATCTCGAAGAATCATGCCTCCTCCCGTTGACGGGAACGTCTCCTCCCACAATGATGCACGTACATCGTCAGAAATCCTCATCCTTAGAAACCTTTTGTGTGTACTTTTTCATCAAGTTTAGGTACCTTTTGTGTATACGTTGTTTAATTTTATGATTTCAACTCTATCAAATTATTTTTTACAGAATTATTCATCGATTCTTTAGGCAGCAAAACTGAAAAAACAACCATGGAAAAAATCAGGACGGATACTTGACTAAACAAAGATGTGAACCGGTGCCTGAGAGAAGCCGCCCTACCATTGGAATTCGGCGGTTGATTGCGTAGGAATGGCACCCATGTTCCTCATCACTCAATCAGTAATAAAATACAGATTTCCTTAGACACCCCAGAAGTAATCAAGGAAGCAAACAAAAAATGGCGGCTCTGATATATCGCTTAGCCTCCAGCTGGGCCCGCGGGAACGCATATTATGTGTGTCATGTCCTTGTCCTGGTTACCTTGGAATCTTTACATTTTCTCTGTTAGACAACTTGCTATTTGATTCTTTCATTCATTAGCCATGTGTGCTTCCTCAAAAGTTGAGCTGTTGTTCAGACCGGTGCAACACACAACACCGGTCTCGATCTGCTCTGCATAAAAAATAGTCAGGCCCGCCGGCGTACGTGGTTTTTCTTAGGTGTTATTTTGTCCATATTCAAATCTATCCCACACTGGTGCGTTGCATTGATCAAGTCGACTTCCAGGGTCCAAGTGCTATTCTTCCGTCAAAAATCCACCCCCGCCGATCCAGCTGGGTTGTATTGACGATGTCCCGAGGCCGTCTTTGTTTGCCTTCAACTATGTACAAATTCCGGGTTCTACTCTTGAGAGCTTGGGCGGGCGGAGGACTCAACGGAATAGAAGACAGGCATGGCCGAAATACATCTTTTGCATAAAGGGTAAGTTTTATTGGCTCAAAATGAAGAATTAAAAGGATACAAACAAAAAGAACATGCACCCAGTTTTTACATAGTTAGGATGCATATAGCCAACCAAAACTGACACACACAAAAACCACGCCGGCAAAAAGCAAAGTCATATAAGACTAAAGCTATGCGCAATGTGATGGAAAAAGAAAAACTCCGAGCAATCAAATCCGTGATCAGCAAACTACAACAATGATCATATCCGTATTAACCTTCTCATGAAGCCACATGGACGACGAGGTTTTTCAACAGCAAAGCCTTCATGAATGGACCTAAACTCAACGTCGCAGTCACCGGATCAAACCACAAAGGTCGGAATCTAGATTTTCACCATGAAGAATCATTCTGAGCATCGAGCAATGCCTTCAAAAAGGTAACGACATAAAAGAAAGATCGCCATTGCCAGGTATAACCGCCTTGGGTCAGACCTAGGCTTTCACCCCGGAGCTCCAGACCGGGTGCCCGAATAGCACCACAATCGAAGTCACTCAAGTGTTGTCACCATCACTTTTCCACGATACCAGCAGCTACATGCGATGCGATTGCCACCGCCGCACATGCATCAAGTCGCCATCCATAATTTGCATCTCACGTCGAAGTCAACCACTGAATTTTGAGGGATGAACACTCCCAAAAATCTTTCGCCGACCACCCCGTCGTGAAGCCGTAGGAGGTCGTGGCAGCATAGTTTGCAGTTATCCCACCCGATCAAATCACAACTCGACCAATCGGATCTGGATCACCACCACCAGGCCGTGAACCGTAGTGCCGGAGGTAGATCACAACTCGTGGGAAGAACGGTAGCCCGCTGCCATGGCCTACCTCTCGGCAGAGAGCCTGATGCACGTCGATCCTCGACACCAAATCTGGACAGATCTGACCGAGACCGGCTTGCACACAGGAGACCCCACGCAGCATTACTGGGCTCACCAAGAAGGAGACTCGGTGTCCTTAACACCATGGGCTCGCTAAATCAGCCATCAAGGGGCCGATGTGTAGCAGCACGCCCCCCAGCTCCTCCACCACAGTCGCATGCCTCCACGCCGGAAGTTGTTTAGAGTTGTTTGCGATTCCCATGGGCGCTGAAGCTTGAAGGCTTCTTTGTGGGTTTCAACACCTCTCACTTCAGCCAGTTCGCCTGTTGGGGACCGTAGTATTTCAAAAAAAAAATCTACGCACATGCAAGATCCATTTAGGTGATGCATAGCAACGAGCGGGAGAGTGTGTTCACGTACCCTCGTAGACCGAAAACGGAAGCGTTAAGTAATGCAGTTGATGTAGTCGAACGTCTTCGCGATCTAGCCGATCAAGTAACGAACGCACGGCACCTTCGTGATCTGCACACGTTCAGCTCGGTGACGTCCCTCGTACTCTTGATCCAGCTGAGGCCGAGGAAGAGTTTCATCAGCACGACGGCGTGGTGACGGTGATGATGAAGTTACGGACGCAGGGCTTCGCCTAAGCACTACAATGATATGGCCGAGGTGGAAATCTGTGGAGGGGGGCACCACACACGGCTAAGACAACTGTCAACTTATTGTCTATGGGGTGCCCCCTCCCCCGTATATAAATGAGAGGAGGAGGGGAGGGTCGGCCCTCTCTATGGCGCGCCCAAAGGGGAGTCCTACTCCCAGTAGGAGTAGGTTTCCCCCTTTTCCCTAGTTGGAGTAGGAGAAGAAGGAAGAGGGAGAAGGAGAGAAGGAAAGGGGGGGGGGGGGCACCCCAATTTGGATTAAGCTTGGGGGGGGGGGGGGCGCCCACCACTTGGCCGCCTCATCCTCTCTCCCACTAAGGCCCAATAAGGCCCATTGACTCCCCAGGGGGTTCCGGTAACCCCCCGGTACTCCGGTAATTGCCCGAACTTATCCGAAACCATTCCGGTGTCCAAACATAGCCTTCCAATATATCAATCTTTATGTCTCGACCATTTCGAGACTCCTCGTCATGTCCGCGGTCATATCCGGGACTCTGAACTACCTTCGGTACATCAAAACACATAAACTCGTAATACCGATCGTCATCGAACATTAAGCGTGCGGACCCTACGGGTTCGAGAACTATGTAAACATGACCGAGACTCACTTCCGGTCAATAACCAATACAAGAACCTGGATGCTCATACTGGTTCCTACATATTCTACGAAGATCTTTATCGGTCAAACCGCATAACAGCATACGTTGTTCCCTTTGTCATTGGTATGTTACTTGCCTGAGATTCGATGTCGGTATCATCATATCTAGTTCAATCTTGTTACCGGCAAGTCTCTTTACTCGTTCCGTAATGCATCATCTCGTAACTAACTCATTAGTCACATTTCTTGCATGGCTTATAGTGATGTGCATTACCGAGAGGGCCCAGAGATACTTCTCCGACAATCGGAGTGACAAATCCTAATCTCGATCTATGCCAACTCAACAAACACCATCGGAGACACCTGTAGAGCATCTTTATAATCACCCAGTTACGTTGTGACGTTTGATAGCCCACTAAGTGTTCCTCCGGTATTCGGGAGTTGCCTAATCTCATAGTCATAGGAACATGTATAAGTTATGAAGAAAGCAATAGCAATAAACTAAACGATCATAATGCTAAGCTAACGGATGGGTCAAGTCAATCACATCATTCTCTAATGATGTGATCTCGTTCATCAAATTACAACTCTTTTTCATGGCTACGAAACTTAACCATCTTTGATTAACGAGCTAGTCAAGTAGAGGCATACTAGTGACACTCTGTTTGTATATGTATTCACACATGCACTAAGTTTTCGGTTAATACAATTCTAGCATTAATAATAAACATTTATCATGATATAAGAAAATATAAATAACAACTTTATTATTGCCTCTAGGGCATATTTCCTTCATCGCCTTCGGTGATGAGATGCAATCTATGAATGATGGGTTCATGCAAAGGACATATATGGTTCTCAGCAGCCATGGTGGGATTTCTATTCCTACCCATATAGCTGTTGGGATCATGAAAAATGGTGGCGACAACCCATGACTTCTATTTATTGTTGCGTCTCAAGTACCCAAGCTCGAGGTCTGGGGTAGAAACCCTATGTCTAACCCAAGTTGGTTGTACCTGACAATGATGATGTTTTTTACAGTGTTACCTTGTTGAAGACATTGCTAGGATATGCTCGAACTTATTTTTCTGAGTGAAAACCTAGATTCTGGCCCGACCCTTGAGCATCCTGTCCTTCCCGAAAATGTTGTTATTAATTAAAAACCATGTCTTCCTTGTGGTGTCAAAAAATTATTGGTACAGATATGGTCATTGATGTAGTTTGTCGATCATTGTTATGATCCCTTCGCCTTTTCCCCTCCATAGTTTCGGTTTGTATAATTTCACTATTTACCGGCACGTGTGTGTGTGTTTGGCTATGTGCATGATAACTATGTAGGCTAGGTGTGTGCTATTGTGTTTGTATCCAGTTGATGCTTCATTTTGAGTCAATAAAATTCACCTTTATAAAAAAAGTATAGTAAAAATAGGACATTCCTTCACAACCTAACGTTTGATCGTGTGGCGTGCAGCAACCGCTATGTTGCGCACAACCTTTGAAACACGGACTGTGTTGGGCTTGGCTACCTTTGCAACATGGGCGATGTTGCAAATGCCAACTGATTCTAACCCAAGCGTCAACCGCCTCGTATGATTGACATGTGCCCCGTGGCCCACCTCGTTATTATCTTCTTATCCCTCATCTCCTCCTCACATTTCTTCTTCTTCCCCCAATTGCAACCTCCTTGGCATCTTATCTGCTATCGCACCGCGACGTGCTTCTGTTGTCGCACCGCATCATGCTGGAACTTCTCCTACCGCCCTGTTACAAGCCTCTGCCGCCACCACCATCCTGTTGCAAACCCCTATTATAGTAGCTTGCTGCAAGTGGGTGAGCCACAAAAAACATTGACGACCGACCATCGCCACCACAGACGGGCGTCGGTGTTTGCAGCGATATCCGGACCACCTCAACCAGTCTGCATACATCGGTGCTGCAATCACATGAACCACCATGCTACAAGGCAACATCGTCGCCATTGGCCTCGTTGCAACAACGACCGTGATGCATGCTGGAGGTAGCCAGGCGACGCCGACCACCATGTTGCAAGGGCAACGGCACCATCATTGGCCTCTTTGCAGCAAAGGGGGTCGTCGCGGTTGCAACATAGAGCACATTGCAGTATTTCGAAAAAGTTTAGGACGGCTACAACACAAGCGCAACATCAGCCATCTTGCCATGTTGGCTCATGTTGCAAAGAGTTGGTCACAGTTGAATGCTGAGATCGGACCGCTGTCACGCGCGAGATCCAACGGCTCTCGAGGCAGCTGATCCTATACGTGCGCCAGCTGGCCGACGCATAGCGCCACCCATAAAGTAACGAGGGCACCATCACCCGACCCCTTTATGTCTCCATTTGTCTAACTCTAGCCATGGTTAGGTCTATCCGGCGTTGGTGGTGCTTCGCTGTCTCTCCATCGGTATAAACAAAGATTCAGCCAATGTCTTATCACTGAGCACTAAACACTAGCTGGCTTTCTTCTAGATGACCACCCAAGATTAATATTGTCGTACTACCTAACATTTGTTGTACCAGACCCATTGACGCCTATGACAACAAAAGGAGAGCAGCGCAACTACTGCAAGAGGCCACCATATACACCTTTTGTGTTCGTAATTCTTTTTTGGTGGGGATACTTGTTGGTAGTTAACTATGCCGTGCGTTAGAGAAACAGAAACGTTGCCAGAATCGACAAGCTAGGAGCTACCATGATCAATTTTGGATCAATTTGACATGTAGTTGGATCGGTGTTTGGATTCTTACCCGTGGCATGGATGGACAATTTGGTTGTGGTTACAAGATTATCTGTCTCGTTTGCACCCTTCCTTGCATGTGCCCTTTGTTACTGCACTGATCAACAGAGCGGTTGCTACTTTTTTTTTGAAAAACTTTCGTTCTATCCATTTTCAATCATGCCAGTACAATAAACACAAAAAATAACAAAAATTACATCTAGATTCGTATACAACAAACTTTAATCAGGGGATGCATGATATGATGCATTGATATGTAGGACCAAGAGAAAGCAGCCAGTTGTCATATGTATCGAGAAACTATGCAATAAAATCTGTGATTCTTGAAAAGAAACCTGAACTATATAAATTCAGGCGGGAAGTAGGTTCTAGAGGTGTAGAAATTGTGCATGGTTGAATATTTGTTGTGTTGATCTGACCCTCATATGGGATATATATATATAGAATACATGAGGGGTAGATGCTTGGAGTACAAGACAAGTAATACATGATCTCTACTCCTTATCTTTATATTTAAACCCAATTTATATTCTAGCATTCCCCCTCAGTCGTCGCGGGAGTGAATCGGACGATTACGACTGAATTTGAAGTCTTGTCCTTCCGCCGTCTCTGCCCTGCGCCAGCATCAACTGCGTCTCCAATGGGTCAGCACCTAGGGCGGTGACTGCGTCCCCATCTGGTGCCTTCCTTGTCTCTCCTCTCTTCCCTCCCGTAGTCACAACGGGTGTGGCGTGAACGCTGGTGACGACGCGGACGCTGTTGACTAGAGTTGTTGTCGATATGTTGTTGTAGACGTGGCCATTGATGTCAATGTCGAGGTAGCCGATCAAAGGTAGATATAGCCGTGGTCGATGTAGTCGTGGTCGATGGTGTGGTTGTCGTGGATGATGAAGCCGCACAAAGCCGGAGGCGCAGAAAAATGCGCTACGACGGAGCTGCAGACGTGGACGATGTACCTTACGGATGTTAGAGGGTGTCGTCGGCGCTGAGTCCACTTGTTTTGCCAAAACCGGAGGAAGCCCATCGAGCACACATCGGTTTTGGCAGAACCATGTGGCCGTGTAGGATCGTCATTATAGTAACGCCGTGTCGATACAGTCGTGCATTGTGGATGACGCGGTCGATGCCTGAAAAAAAGGGAGTGCACACTCCCTGTTGCACCACATGTACTCCTCGCACACCGCAACTTACTCTGTAATCTGTACTCCCGGGCAATACAACTTGTATTCCCCACGCGTTGCATATTTCAATAATTCTCTGGTCGTTTAAACATGCACAAATTCAGACAGGGAAACAAAGGCGATATCCGGTGTTAAAAGCGCAAAAATAGATCATCGATGACCGAACTCTAGGACCAGTGTAAGTTCTAAGCTTATTTCTCTTGCACTGTCACAGCCTAGTCCCGATAGACCCCAAACACGTTAAAGCCGTAACAAAGGATGAGGCACGCAAACTGAAAGGATCCAGCCCCCAAATAACTACAAATAATATGACGACTTGATTGTTGCAGGAGATGCTGAGCAAGAGATGTTCAGAAGGCCCGGCTCGATCCGGGAGTGCCATCGATAATTAGTTACTAGATCGGAATCGCGCCTTGGCGCGAGGGTGCCGGTCCCAACATTTGGTCAAGCCCGTGATGCTAAGTTAGTAGGAATTGATGTTTTGGTGGCGCGGCTTGTCACCCGTTGCCCGCCAAAGGACACGCAACCAAATATGAATAATCATTTTAAATACAATAGCGGAATAGTATGCACAGTGATTTTAGCACACTCGAGTTGTCTGATTACAACAGTAAAACTATAGAAGTACTCCCTCCGTCCCATAATATAAGAACGTTTTTGACATTAGTGTAGTGTCAAAAACGTTCTTATATTTTGGGACAGAGGGAGTATCATATACATTACATGAATCATACACAAGGCAAATTACCACATAATCCCTCTATGTTTTGTATGGCTAAATGATATCATTCCAATCAGCTTGATTAAAAAGTTCCTTAAACGAAGGATATGATGCATGGAAAAGATGGTCCAACTTAAGGTTAACATAATTGATCAAAAATCGAATGAATAGACACATAACAAATAAGAACACATAAGCAATGCTGCAAAAGAATGTGTGGTACATGCTTCTCTCGGGAAGTAATAATTTCAATAAGATAGTTTCATAAACTCGGTATTACAACTGAATAAACCCAATATACACGAAATGGTTTCAAGCGCAATGTAGGTACACAACCGTAGAAAGTTTAGTTGTCGCGGACCAGAGTATTTACTCCGCCAATTTAGACACCCAATTATCAAACATAAAGACAAACGTTTGGTGGTTTTCATTGAATAAATACACAAATGCACATACTTACAGGTTGACAACATTAGAACACGTGCTCTCTTCTTTCGGAAGGGAGAGATGCATGTCTCCCTAGTGGATGCAACAATAATTCATAATTTTCTTTGAAGAGCGAGTAAAAGGCCTGCCATAGAGTAGTCTTCATAGTAAATGTATAGTTGCCTCATGACTGTCACCACAACATCTGGCTTGATGGCCGTATACTGAAAACCCTTGTATGCGTCAACATTACCCTTCGAACAGATGTGCACCGTTTATTTCAAGCCACCTGAGAGAAGATGAGCATAGCACAAAGGTCAAAAATCAAACGCATCTTCCCAAAACATGTATGCATCTTCAACATTAATGATGGTTATAATCTTGCTTCAGAAACACAATGAACAACAAATTTATAAGCATTGCATTAGTTATTGTTCAATTCAGAAATAAAACCAATCTTTTCTCGAATGTAAGTGGTATAAGTACAATAGTCGAGTACATAAAAAATTCTATATTTACAAAAAAAGAATCATCAAATGCAATGACTGACAGCAATAGCAGGCCATTACATTAAGTGCAAAGCCAGAAAGGAAGCACTAAGGCCCATCTCAGTTATGATAGCAAACAAGGTTTTGTTCGCAGCCTCTGCTATAGATGCGACCATGAGAAGGTAGTAGAAATGATAGGGATCGCTCGGCACGACCACCATCTCATCGCGCAATAGTGCAAATTCAGTGTATATAAGCAGAATGTAAGTATCAGAATATGAGAGCAGATGAGGCATATATTTATCATTAAATACAAAGGGAATAAGGAAATGAAAACCAAAATTACCTGTCATTTGGACATGTAGTAGAATCACTCTCCCTCGGAGTGTTATCCCTTATGCTGATAGAATCCTATATTTCAAGAGAAGAGCAAGGAGGATGTGTCGGTGCATAGATACCTAAAATACACTTACATTGTCAGTTCAGAATTATCCTGTACGCGAAAAACTTTGTTTCACACATTCACTGAGCCTCTACTAAACAAAGGCACTTCAATTAAAACAACCGCCAACAAAAAATAGAAGTAAACTAACTTGCAAGACAATTTCGATCGAGGAGATAAAAGTGTTCGGGCACACCAGAATCCGGCATGAGCTTTCTGACTGCTCATGAAACAAATAGTATGCAACTCGTTTTTCAAATTTCCTATTCATAATTTGGATGCCACTCTAGAGTAAGAAAGCTCTACACAATAATGAATCGTGGCAACGAAGGCCTCCGTAAATATTTTCAGATCTGAGACCCGTGGAGTTAACACTCCCAACATTCTAGCATGTAAGTTCTTGTAGGAGGGTCAAAGGAAGAAAAACAGTCAGCAATCTGACCCTTTATATGTCTTAGACTCTTCCCATCATGGCTAAGAGTAAAGGAGGTGGTCATAAATAACAGATGCATTAAGTTATAGAATCAACATGTACCAAAGTAAAAAACATATGATTGAGATAACTTGGCAGAGAATAAACAAAGAAGAACAGAAATGTCCAACATGGGCCCCTCTCACAAAAAATGGGTGCTTGCATCCAAATGTTCTCACGACTTACTTATGCAACAACAAAACTCTATGACAAAAACATGAGGCTGCTATGATTTAATATGATTTAGACTCTCGTGTGCAATTTAGCCATTTTATTGATACTATTAAAAATGCAAGAAAATGTTCTTAGTAATGTATTTAAAAATTATGTAAACATGAGCCTAGTCATGAACGATGCTTCAATTATAATTTTAGTCACATCTACAATACGCATTCTGACCAGGATGCAAACCAAGAGCAGCATAGCAACACAAAACAAATATACTAAAAGGATAAATTAATGGGGATAAATAAATCAATGAAAAACAAAAAGATGATTGACAACTATCTGAAGTAAAACATTTTCTCCAATTTTAAAAGCTCGTGCAAATATGCATATTGATTACAACCATACTTCAACCATGTATCCATTAATTTGTTGTTTACTCTCATAATTAAGAGAATGCTCACTACTTGTAGGTATACATGTGAGATAGAGACATGTGTGCTCCAAATTATATATACCTCTAAAAGGAAATAAAGAAAAATCCCACCTCAAAGTTTCTGGGTGATTGGACAGCTGAGAACCCTGATTGCTAGCCATTGACCTTACTGTGTTTTCCAAAGCTGCAAAGAAAGGACAACAGTGAATAGACCAACCAAACTTTGATCGCGATATGCAAGTTCTATTACTCTCGGAGAGAGAGAGAGAGAGAGAGAGAGAGAGAGAGAGAGAGAGAGCGGGGGGGGGGAGAGAGGGGGGGGGGAGAGAGAGAGAGAGGAGCTTGCACCACCACCACAAAAATGCTAATCGTATTATTTTCCTCTTTTAGATATATTGAGAATATATAGATAGAGGTTCCATTTTGAGAATAATGTAAGTCTAACCATAAAGGATCATCAAGAGAACAATCAAAACTTTTGGAAATTGGAGGTTGAAGTTTGTGATAAGCTTTGTGAAAATGGAACCATCTGGATTTAAACATGAAATAGCACAAAATGAAATTAACCTTCCCCTACAGCCTGCTTGGGTGCCAGGTCACAATAACCTGTGGTCTAAATTATGCATATCCATAGAAGATTTCTGCGAAAAATCAAAAGAACATACACCTACTTCAACCCAAATCTAAACCTACAGCAGTCTTGATCTAGTTGCTATTGTACCTTGTCTGTTCTATAAACAATAAAGTTCCACTAGGAGCAGATAGGAAATCAGCACTTCCACTGATCAATTTAGAAAATCCAGGAGCATAGATATAGGACCAGGGCATCCACATGTAAACCAGAGCAACACCGGAGCATTTATGATAGCAACTAAACAACTACAACAGCACAAGGGCAGATGAGGCAGGGGCATGAAGGAGATCTTTGCCACTCCTCTTCTAAGTCATCAGCTCCTCTTTACACGATGAAGGGATCCTCTAAGGCTCTAGACTTTGCATAAAAATGATACAGAAATGGTGATATAAATATATAATTGGTTGGAAGCTACAATGATCCAAAGCATATCGATATCCTGAAGATAAAAAACAATATAATTAGTGTAAGTTCTTCAAAAAAAAGTGAGGCGAGTCTGGTAACCTTGCTTTAACATATACACCTATCAGTTAAAAAATATACAACATCGAATCATATATGAATTTAGCCGGAGATGCTATATTTGATCTGTTAGCAAAGACTGTAAATAATACGAAAAGGGAGATGGAGTGATCAAAAGCAAGCAAAAACTGATCATTCAGCAGCAAATATCTATCAATGCAAAACTATATTCAAACTATTAGCAAAGAATTATGTAAATAATAGAAATGGAGATGTTATATCAATGGAGAGAATGAATAACATGAACAAAACGCACATCAGTAGTGAGCACAACAACAGCGCATATTCTCTTTTGGCTTTATCAACCCACAAGTAGACAAAAGATTTTTGACCAAGGCAATGATGGTCGACGAACATTCACTTGGAATAATGAACTGACACATGTTAGTAATTTTATTCATATTGACACATAGTTAGTATCCAGGGTTCGTTAAATTGGCAGTTGCTAGACTGAAACCAAATCACATAATCTTTGCTTGTTTTTTTAGGCACGGTATTGTTCACTCTCTAAGCACCCTAAATAAATGGCACAGGTATATATCAGTTTCTTTGATGTGTTTATTTTCAAATAATCAAAACTCAAAAGCTTCACTGAACTTGTTTTAGCCTATTAAACATTAACTCACTAGTTTTGGATCACTCATTTTTTTCCTCTGAATGTTGCCAAGATCTGTTTTAGCATTTGTTTCTTTTCATACAGAACAATGAATGTATATGTGCTAGTAATTGACCAGTAAAATCATGTATTACATTGTCAATAATATAATGATCCAAACTAACACTTACATACGCAATTCACGTCAAAAGTTTTCTCAGAAACAAAAACAACTCTTGCATAATACTTGCAAAGCACAATCTTTGATGTAACTCACAAAGCCAATCAAGCCCATAACGTTAGCAGACCCTCATTCCCGGTGAATGTACCCATTCAATATTCCAATTATCAATCCCCGTCCTGCAAAGAGCAAACGATAATATCACTCCACAATTTGCTTGGATTTTTCATTGAATCCTTCGTAGTTCCAAATTCAGAAATGATGTGAATGCAATTTCCAACTCAGTGAAGCCTAATAATTAATTAAGAGGGCTATTTCATCGAAATAGATAAAGCTTAGTGGCATGACTCGTTAACAATAGAATTATATCAGAAATCCTCCTTGAACTTTTCATGAAGAACCAATAGTGTCGCCAAACCATAGTTTATCCTAGAATATATATTGGACGAATCCTACACACAAGTCAATTGTTATAACCAATGAATAGGAAACGCTGGAGACAGCTGAGTTTTTATTGTTGGTTAGTATTGAGAAGGTTAGGCATATCCATCTTTTTTTAACCCGAAAAAATAGACCATCACCGATAACCAAAACCAAACAGAATATTACACTTTATACAGAGTACCTAAAAGATAAATGAGCTTCTCTAGACGCATTTTGCTACACAAGCATGTTATGGCTTAGCTACTGACATGGCAATGGGCTAGCTATGTAGGAGAGATTGATGATGGCCAGGAGAGAATTTGGAGAAGCACAGGACAAAAACTGCAACAGTAGTCAAGTTCAGCAAATGGAATTAAATTAAGGTTATTAGTATTCTTATTTGACACAAGTTCTGTCTAATGAGTACTGACAGATGTGAGCCACTGAAACATGGTGGTGGCATCTCACCTTTAGAACAACATTATCATCATATACTCCCAATCCAGAAGAAGAGCATGTTGAAACACATCAGACTAATAAAATTGCTTGTTAACAGTGCCTTATGGATTGGCAACTGGGGAAATATATGGTAAAGCATCTCCTCAGGTTTCATACTTCCCATTTCTAGTTGCTGAATAATAACCACAAAAGGAGCGATAAGGAAAGCAAAAGGTGAAAAAAGAAAATACATAATCATGCACCAAGCATGACCAATTTGATAATCCCTCAATTTGTCATGTCCATTTGATATTCAATTCAATTTCTCGGGTTTCATTTGGACCTGCTATTAGTAGTGTGACCCAGTGTGATCCTGTGGCTTTATAAAACCTCTGGATTGCTAGAACGATAAGAAAAATTTGCAAGCGAAGTACATCTGTACTATGTTCTATACAATATTTACTTTTTTCGGTAAAATAGATTTCTTGCCCTAAATTACTGACCTAGTAATCATATCATAATCATCACTCATTGTTATCGGTTTCAATTTTGTTTGCAAAACTCCACAGACTGTCCGTATATGGAAAGGTGGCAAGGTAATGACCACAAACGCTATGGTTGCACGGACATATTAAAAGATCATGGTGAAGTATAAAGCCCCAAACACATGCCCTTTCAAATAAATTTTGAAACATGACAGCTTTCTATTGAAGGCTACTCATGGCTTGGCTGTGTGGATTTTAGAACGGCGTACCTAAGGTAGAACCGGGAGACTGGATAATTCCCTTGAGGGGCTTGAGTCTGTCTTTTATGTATCAGAACATCTCACAATAGTATCCTGCAGAAAGAGGAATAAGCATTTAAGAGATCCACATTCTGCATTTGAGAGATCCCAACCACCATCGCCAAGAGAGCTTTGTGTCTATCATTCTTATTATGCAGGTATGGATGAGAAGTAGCATGCATTTTAGTAACAGAACGGCCCGATGAGCTGGTCGCCCGCCAGGAAATCGCAACTGGAAATGTGGATCCTAACCTAGAGATTCCATGAATTATACCATGAGGACGGTGGCATGCCTCCACTGAAGCAAAAGCTACCGAGAAGTTTGTGGAGACATAGCAGACAACTGAACTGAACTCACATAACTGAAGTCTAGTACAATTAACACTTGCAGGCCCCTGCTTGTAAGCACATGCATGATTCAGAGCATTGCACAACTTCATTAACGGGGTCGCTACAATAAAAGCTCAAATTGGCGTCCGTGAGAAATGAGCGCTAGCATAGTAAGGGGAAGTTTCATTCATCCACCCATCCATTGAGTGTGGTTCAATTTTCAGCTAAGAGAGCCAACCAATTTTATTTATGACAGCATCTGTAAAAGGACTAACAATGACAGTTAGATGGGGCAGCGAGCAGAGGAGGAGGAGCGGACCTTGGTGTCGGCGTGCTTGGCGGTTGAGTCCCAGAGCGGGCGGAGGAACATGTCGGAGCTGGTCTCGACGATCCCGCACGGCAGGCCCTCGGCGCTGGTCCTCTAGTTCCAGCGGGCCGCCGCCACCTTCACATCATCCCTCTCTCTATCTCCTATGGGTCCACGAGCAGCTGGCAGCGAGAGTGGATGTAAGAACGGGAATTGAGAGAGAGAGAGAGAGAGAGAGAGAAAGAGAGAGAGAGAGATAGATACCTGCACGGAGTGGATAGATGGGGGCGGGGAGGCACCAGCTCCATAAGTTGCGGGGACGTCGTCGTCGCCGGGGAGCACGACGGCGAGCGCCCCGAGCGCCAGCGTGGCCTGGTCGGCGGGGATCTGCAGCGCCTCGGCGAGCACCGCGGCACCCACGCACCTGGGCCCCGGCGCCACGATCTTCGCCTTGAGCTGCGCTAGGGTTTGCGTGGAGGTCGGCCTCTGACGCGCCGTCTGTTGCGGGGCGTCGTCGTCGCCGGGGAGCACGGCGGCGAGCGCCCCGAGCGCCAGCGCGGCCTGGTCGGCGGGGATCTGCTGCGGCTCTGCGAACACGGCGGTGGGAGAGGAAGGGGAGGAGATGCGGGAGCGCCGCAGCGGTTGCATGAAAGGGAAGGGAGGGGGGGGAGGGGAGCGCGGGAGTGGCGGCGGCGAGTGTGGGGAGGATGCGGTGGCCAATGGGAGGACGAAGAGGCGAGGCAGGCGCCCTCCCTTGTCTCATCCAATCAGGGACCAACACGTCACAAACCAAAATGTGAAATGACGAAAATACCCTCGATGGGGCATGGGTATTACAGTGGTGGCAGGAGATATTTTCGGAGGAGAGTGTAACTATTCATTCCTACAATCGCACGGGCTCCATCTGACGGCCCAGCTCCTCCCACCTCTCGATCCAATGGCCGAAAATGCATCAAGCGTTTTGATCGGACGGTCGAGAGGGCCTAAGCTCTGAGGAGGGAGGTGAGACCCTCCTCTCTTATTTCTGGATACGCCGGGGCCACCTCCCCTGCTGGGTGTAGGTTTCTTTGGCATACCAAGCTGTGAGGCGGTGTTGGTTAGCATTCTCACAACTTCCGACATGTCAGGCCTGTCATCGGGCGAATTCTGCACACACAGAAGTCCAATCTGGATGCATCTGGCTAGCCCCGACAAGACCTCGCCTTCAGGCTCAGTCACTTTTAGATCAAGGAGTTCCCCAGGCTCACATTGCTTCCACGATTCCCAGGCCTGCAAAAATATTATTCAGTTACTCGGAGTAACGCTCATTTCTTTTATATGGCTGTATAGTGCAGCAAGCTGAACTAAATTACTCGTTTATACTAGCAGCGCCCTTTTTCAGTGGGAACAAATTAGAGGACGCATCTGGGAGGAGTGTGTTTTGTTATCATCAGACTTACATCAGGAAGGAACGTAGGCACGCTTGTTCTCCTTTGGCCAGTGACTATCTCCAGCGAAAGTCAGGTTCGGCTCAGCTCCTGCATACCCTGGAGCCACATGTCCTCTTCATTTAACAAAAAACATGACATCAATTAAGGTATGTTAAAATTGTGTTGAATATTATGTACACGGTAGGTTATAGTTGAACTCTAAGTAATATTGTGTTTACATAGGATATGGAGTTTGTGTCCTAGTAGGACACTTGTATCCTAGGTCTCTCATATATAGTGAGGATAGACACACGATGTAACCGATGCCAACATAATAGCACAGGACCGCATGGGAAGCCGGCGGCATGTGACAGCGTCCAGGGCAACTCTATGCGGTATTGTAGCGGTGTCATGGGGAAAAGCGCCCGTAGTTAGGCCCCGAGGATGTAGCCATATATGTGAACCTCGTTAACAAATCTCAGTGTCATGCTCGTGTGATTGTTTGGTTCTCGAATGATCAACGGTATGTCTCGAATTTATTCTAACAAATGATATGATGAGCTAGGTTGTTCGAAGGCCGTGGATTGTTGATCCAGAGAAAATATCAAGTTCAAGATGCAGCAAATTGCGGTGTGGTTCTCGGCAAGATTGAAGAAAGCATATCAATGAAAGGCGCGTGTACGTGCGGCAGCATCAGACGAGACATGCGGTGATCGGATAGATCGGGTGAGTGTACTACGGCGGCAGCGTCATAGCAGGACTGCAAGAGACTTCAGCAATTTGGGCAAGGCATCGTGTGCACATGGCGGCGACACGTATCGACGTGAAAGTGAGGTCGGATTCGATGTCACAGCCCCAGATCAACCCTAGAGCTTGCTTGTAACTAGTAGCATTGCATCCCTGCATCATGTTTAATTTCCATGAAAATTGAAATGGGGAAGGCAGGAAACCCCAGAACACCCCCCCTTAAAACAACTAGGGTTTATTAAAATTTATTTCAATGAACCTGAAATGCCCTTCAAAATGTTCATCCTCTTTACTTTGGTTTAGAACCCATGTCAAAGGAGATGTACCATTTTCTAGGTCATCTAAGGGTTCTAGAATTAATCCACAAGTTTTTGAAATGAGCATTTTAAATTATATAAAATATTTTAAATGTTCAAAATTACCAAACCAAAATGTTTCATGTTAGGAATATTCTAACAAGTGACCAGGAGCATTTTGGTGATTTTTAAAATAGTTTTGGTATTTTTAAAACCCCACAAAGTTGCAGGAAAATTAGAAAAGACTAAAAGGAGGAAAAACTTACAGCGCCCAACCGCCCAGCTTTCTCCCCTCCCCTCGCTGGCCCAGGCGGCCCAGCCCACCACCGCCTCCTTCCTGTCGCCTTCCTCCTCTGCCAGGAGGACGGGCGTGTGCCCGACGCGCGCACCGCCGCGCCCCGGCCACCTCCACCCTGCCTGCCTGCGTCCCCGACGCCAGACACCTCCAACGCCGCCACGCACCCCCCCCCCCCGGACCGCCCTCACTCTCCCGTGCTTCCTCCTCTCCTCTCTGGCCTCTCCCTCACGCGACCGAGCGGCCTCGTCGCCACCGTCGCCGTTCGCCGCGGCCACCGCTACCCTCCCTCCTCCCCGATATGCCCACGAGCTCCGCCTCTTCCCGCTGAACCTCTCCACCGTAGGAAGCAAGCCCGGATGGCCCGCGCCGCCGCCACGCCGTTTTCCCCATCTCCGGCCGCCCGAGATCGCTGGCGCCCTTTCGCCGCCCGGCGTCTTCCCGAGCAGCTGGGCCCTCAACCCGACCCCTGTAAGCCTCGCCGTCGTTCCCTCATCTCTCCTCGCGCGAGCCTGTAACCACCGCCCCACTAGCACCCGAATCCGGCCATCGCCATGGCTGGCGAGCCTCAAGGCTCCCGAGCTTCTCTGCTCGTCCCGTAGCTCCGGCGTATTCCACAGGTCCTCGAAGCCGTGAGAGGCCCGCGGTTGGCCTCCCCGTGCACCGCAGCGACGTTTGCGTCGTGCCGTGGTTTCGGCAGCCGCCGGCTCAACGCCGTCGCCAACTCCGGCGACCCCGCGCCCCCCCTGTGGCCTCTGTTGGATGCGCAGGAGGAAGGGCTCCCCCCTGGTGCCCTCCGCCGCGTTTTTAGCCACCGGAGGAGCAACCCCGCGGCGCTCCGCCGCGTTCGACGTCGCCGGCGTCAAGCCGCCGGTGGCGTTGACCCTTTTGACCGGGGGTTTGACCACCCCGGGTCTTCTGACATGTGGGCCCATGCCTCACTGACACTTTTTAGTTAGGACAAAATTAGCACTAACAGCCTCATTAATTAACTAGGACAACGACACGTGGGTCCCAGCGTCGAGTTGACCTGGACAGCGACCCAGTTGACCGCTGACGTCACGCCTATGTCATGGGGCGCATTAATGATTCTGGAATTATTTTAATTCAGTAAATTTCAGAAAATACTCTAAACTTCTATAAATCATATAAATTCAACCGTAACTCGGATGGAAATAATTTATATATGAAAAATGATCAGAAAAATATGAAGAATCTGTTTATGCCATGATCATGCATGTTTGAACAAGTTAACATCACTGAATAGGATGAATCATGATTAGGGTAATCTAGGAAATAGCATTTTGAGTTGGAATTCAACCTTGTTTGAATTCCACTCCAACTAACGGATTATTATTGCATTAGGTGAATTCAGTACCTTAACATGATCATGCATCATATATGTGCATCGCATTGATTGTGTTCTCTCTTGTTTGCCGGTAATTGTCCCTCCCGGTGAGCGATGTACCGGCGATGATTATTCGATGACACCGATGAAGAACTATTATCTTCGAAGTGCCGAGCAAGCAAAACCCCTTGTTCATTCCGATACAATCCCATTCTCTCGCTCCTGCTCTATTTTACTGCATTAGGACAACAACGACTCATGTTTTACTTGCTGCGGTAGCTGAACCCCTTGATCCTTTGCATGACCTGTCATTCCACGATAATTAGATGAAACCCACTAGCATGAGTAGGAGTTGTTTGAGCCATGTTGTGCCTACTCATTTATGCTTGTTGTCATGCACGCTCTTGCTTAGAGTTGAGTCGGTCTGATTCATCGGGAATGAATTGGAATTGTTATGAACATGTCCTATTGTGTATGAGCTAAGTGTGTGAACACGATTTGGTAAAGGTAGCGGTGAGAGGCCATGTAGGAGTACATGGTGGGTTGTCTCATTGAAACCGTCCTCAGGAACTGAGATCTGTGTTTGTGATCCATGAAACAGTTACTACCACGCCTTGGGCCCGAAACCAATGGACCCTCTCGGCTGCTTAACCACCCTTGTTCCTGGTCCGGAGTTGCAAGTAGTTTCGTGTTTGTAGTATCTTTGGGGCCGCATAGCGCTGACCTCGGGGTGGGTTGTGTTGCGGTAGGCACCGTGGCCCGGTGTACCGAAAGTGCCCGTTTGGTATCTCGGGAACCCTGCACACATCGTTCGGGCTGTATAGGAAACCTCGGGCGGACTCCCTGCGGATGGAACCCGAATAGGCGATAAACCTGGACTAGGGACTTGAGTGTTTAGGTAGGTCGTGGCCGACACCCACGTTGGGCTTCCGCTTGAAGGTTGCCGAGTACATGTCGTGTAAACGGCGGTAAGTGGTGAGCGTGTGTGAAGAAGTACACCCTGCAGGGTTTAATATGATCTATTCAATAGCCGTGTCCACGGAGAAGGACTTCTGGATTGCCTATATCAGTTCATAGACAAGTGAAAGTGGATACTCTAAAATGCGCAAGATAAGCGTGAGTGCTATGGATGGCGTTCTCGTAGGGAGACGGGAGCGGGTCCATAGTGGTGTATTGATGTGGTGAATATGTGGACTCGTGTGCGCCACCTCAACAGAGTTACTTGTAGTTGTAGTTCAGGATAGCCAGCGAGTCAAAGCTGGCTTGCTGAAGTCAAACTCCACCACCCCCCTTTGTTGATAATGATGCATATGTAGATAGTTCTGATGTAAGTCTTGCTGAGTACGTTTGTACTCACGTTTGCTTATTTTATATTTTGCAGAGAGACATCGGTCTCGCTAGTAGTTCCGCTTGGACTTGACGTTTAGCTTGTTACCTCAGCTACGATCTTGTGTCTCGGCCGGATCTGGTAGATAGTCGCTTCTTAGCCTTTTTCGTTTATAGTTATGCGTACTCGGACATGATTAGCTTCCGCTTGTGCTTTGACTTGTATGCTCGAGTGTTGGGTCATGAGACCCATGTTTGTAATATCTCGCTCTTGAGCCTAATGAATAATATTTGAGTCGTAGAGTTATGTTGTGATGCCATGTTGTATCTACACATATTGAGCATAATGTGTGTATGTTTGAGATGCTTGGTATGTGTGGGATCCGACAAACTAGTTGTTTATCCTTGGCAGCCTCTCATATGGGGAAATGTAGTCTCGTGCTTACGAGCGATAGTAGTCCGCTTCTGACCGGTCCACCGGAGTCTCGCTAGCCCAAAGCACTACTGCTTGGACACTTGATCGGGCGGCATGTGTTTCACTTCGTCCTATGTCTGTCCCTTCGGGAAATGTCACGCGGTGTTATTCGAGTCCTGCCTAGCTCTGCTACAGCCCGGGATACCGGAGTCCTCATAGCCCAAAGGTTACAGCCCGAATACATACGTTGATGACCGACATGCTCGATGTGATTCATGTATGCCTGTCCCCATAGGTTAGCGCCGCTTTGGGTTCACGACTAGCCATGTCGGCCCGGGTTCTTTGTCATATGGATGCTAGCGACATTATCATATACGTGAGCCAAAAAGCGCCAAAGCGGTCCCGGGCCATGGTAAGGCGACACCGTGGGAATACCGTGCGTGAGGCCGCAAAGGGATATGAGGTGTTATATGCTAGATCGGTGTGACTTAGGATCGGGTCCCGACAGCGTTGGTATCGAGAGCTTGATCGCTCAGAGGATTACCAAGCCAAACTGGTCGAAGTTGTGTCTAGAAGTGCTTTAGTTATGTAAGGGAATTGATTGTGGAAGGAACGTAAGGCTCTTTTTACTCCTTATACCTCATGGCCTTCTGATCTGAGTCATCCTCTTCTCTTCTACGGGGTTTAAGAACTAGGCTTCTCATCTGTCTATTAGGATGACGTGTTACTAATCCATAGACTTATAAGATTGTTGGTTTTAATCCCCAGTTCAGTTCCTACTACTCCTGTATGATAACTGTTGATTTCAGAATCTTGTTATGATGTTGTTGAGTGGTTATACCACCATTTTTGCAGGATGCCTCAAATCATTTTGAGCAGTTACAGCCGTTATGCTGTCCGAGTCATCCCAGGTCTCTAAATAGTCTGATGCATTTGCAAATTCTTTCCTTCCGTTCCCGATGATCTTTTGGTCAGAATAAACACACCAATCAGTAAGTTGAGGTACTCTGTTGCCTCAACACATATGTTGGAACTATTATTATGACCCTAAGTGTTTAGGAAGTCACCTAGCAATTCAGCAATGCTTTTGTATTCCAAGTGTGATGATTCTGGCCATCACTTTCGAAAGCATCCCGTGATGCCATTTAGTAGTAGGTATTCTACTCCTGGGTTCTGAACCCGAGATTCATCCTACTTCATGTCGTTAGTATTGCTAGTGCCTTTAGGATATTAGTAACCTTTGCGATAGTCCTCGAGGTCCGTGGTATATCCTTCTTCCAAATACCATGAACCACTTATGGCAGAAGTTTGTTAAACCAAAAGATCACAACTAGAGTGCTCTTGAGGAGTTCTCCATTCATAATTATGAATCTGCCAATTCTACTTTTCTGCATGGGTTATCCGGAAGAAATGTTGAGCTTCGTTCGACATACTAATCTGTGCATCCACAACTCGAAAAATTATATGTTCCTCTGAGTTGCTCTCTTTAGTTGTATTCCGACCATCCTCTATCAATTGATAGTCAAGGTTATGTGTGCGATCGTGTTTATCGATGTCTATTATCCTTATGGTCCGTCAAGCCATTCTGCTCGAATGACTAGGAGAAACAAACTCGATACCTCATCCATTTCCGTGATTGGGTCAAAGCGGTTGTATTCCGCAGATCAAAATGCCAATTCAGCTTTTGAATCTGTTCTACCACTGAAGTATTGCCATCTTATGTCAAGAGTGTCATAATGATTGCACTAACTCTCATGAAATTTTGACGTAGTGATACTGCTCACCATCATCATTCATTCCTCGGTCCCGTGTTGTTGTGACCGGAATGCCGGCAAGTGAATTGTGATGTGCGAAATCAATACTCCGAGCCACTCGTTGCTTGGTAGTTAATGGACAATATCCTCATTTTTAGCGTGTTGATTATTAAATCATCATCCTAAGATTGATCGTGCTACCTAGTCCTTATTTCTGGTGCACCCTTCGATTGATGAGTTAGGATTGTGTCAAGTCCTCACTCATTCGATCATATCGTCTTGCCCTTAAAAGCAAGATTTTTCTCGAGCTTAGTAACATACCGGTGGTTCGTGACTTTCCAAATATCTTCTTGGAAGTGTTACCGGTTGTTTTCCGACTGATGTGTTGGGCTCGTGATCAAGTTGGTTTTCCTGTGAACCACCCCTTCTCCAAGAATCTGTGTTGGTTATCCCTGAGCTAGTTGGTTAAGCTAGACAATAACTTGGAGAGTTGGAAGATAAAAGCTTGTCCAACTTAGTTCGTTCCAAAGGGATATTCTCGTGTAGTGTGTGTTGAAGAAAGATGATATCTTCATCGATTGTTCCTCGTGATCAGTTGCTGGATCTATTGTCTTATCGATCCTTTGACTTGAGGTGGGCAATTGTCAAGTCAAATCAGAACCAACGATATTCGTAATGTTGTCTTACTCGTGGTTGATCCCTCGAGCATACCCATTACATCTTTGGTTTGACCAATGCTATCACCGTGTTCACATGATGGTGGAAGTCCAGTGATATGGAAATTCCAATGAGTTGCTGTTGAGCCCATCAGTAGCATCTTGTCTCCCCCATGAGTCATGTTGAGCATCAACCTAGTATTGGAAACTTGTGTAAGCATTTCTTCGTGTTTCATTCATGAAGCATATGTTTGGATGAAAGTAGTGACTTCCTCTAATTCATGTGCATCTGATGTAAGTTGCCGCCATGAATTTGAAAAAGGTTTGTTTTGTTCCTCTGGAATCATCCCAAGCCAGTCATGCACGTCTGAAGTATTCTATGGTTTGATAGACTGATCATCTTCATTCCATATGTATCCCTAGCACACCAAGCCACTGATTGATTTGTTCAAGGAAAAGGAGTTCTTTCATAAGAGCTAATCATGACTTATGTTAAACTCCGATATCCTCGATGATGGTTCCCAACCTGAACTTCGGTAGTGTTTTATTATAAGACTACCATGTGGTCATGTTTGTCTAGGACAATGTGTTCACAGTTTGTAGCAGAACCAGCTCATGTTTTGGAGCTTGCTATCGTAGTTCATATCCCGAGAATCTCATAGCGCCATCGCGTCAAATTGTGTTGCAACCTTTCCTTTTCGGACATGTGGAGTCTGAAATATCCTAACACCAACCAGATCTGAATCTCGAGGCAGATATGATGGTTGGAACAGTCGAAACGATTGCATTTCGTTCCCAGCTTGCACCGTCCTTATGCCATTTCACTATGGGCTGCCTTCGTAGTAATTTCTGTTCAAGATCATCCTCAAAAGTGGACTTACCATGGGTTCCCTCCACCTCCGATGATAAGCAAAAATCATCCATTGCGTTGTCTTCAACAAGGTAGTCCACATCATTCATTCTAGTCCGGATGTACCATTCCTTTAAACTCCACCAAACGATCCTTGTGAATTGCCTTAGGCTGGTGTAAAGAGTCTCAATGATCTCTAATTCAAAAGTAATTCTTTTTGCCACTTAAGGGAATAGTTCTTTCCGTCACCTTTTTCGAGGTGCCCCGTTACGGGATCATGGTAAATATTTCCTCACCACCATGACACCATCCACCATCTCTCTAAGCATGGAATTGTTGCCCACTAATCAAACCTCGTTGTTGTCCTTCCATCCCTCTCGATATGTTTTGTGTCTCGACTCGAGATATGTCACCATCTCAGTCCGTGAGTCGACCATGTTTACACGATCTTCGTGAAAATCGAATCACGTAAGGTTTCCCCTTCTTTTCGCTTGTCGTGTCGGGTGAAGATCTCAAGACATCAAGACTAAGATGATGGAATGAATCAACATCTTCGAGTAGGCAAATGGATCATGAAGATTGTGATAGTTTGCGACTCCTTTTCCCCTTACCTCACATCTTGAATCTCGGTAGATTCTTGTTTAGTGGGGTGAGTTGTCACAACCCAGCATCAACCCTAGAGCTTGCTTGTAACTAGTAGCATTGCATCCCTGCATCATGTTTAATTTCCATGAAAATTGAAATGGGAAGGCAGGAAACCCCAGAACACCCCCTTAAAACAACTAGGGTTTATTAAAATTTATTTCAATGTACAGAAATGCCCTTCAAAATGTTCATCCTCTTTACTTTGGTTTAGAACCCATGTCAAAGGAGATGTACCATTTTCTAGGTCATCTAAGGGTTCTAGAATTAATCCACAAGTTTTTGAAATGAGCATTTTAAATTATATAAAATATTTTAAATGTTCAAAAATTACCAAACCAAAATGTTTCATGTTAGGAATATTCTAACAAGTGACCAGGAGCATTTTGGTGATTTTTAAAATAGTTTTGGTATTTTTAAAAACCCCACAAAGTTGCAGGAAAATTAGAAAAGACTAAAAGGAGGAAAAACTTACAGCGCCCAACCGCCCAGTTTCTCCCCCTCCCCTCGCTGGCCCAGCGGCCCAGCCCACCACCGCCTCCTTCCTGTCAGCCTTCCTCCTCTGCCAGAGGAGGGCAGGCGTGTGCCCGGCAGCGCACCGCCAAGCGCCCAGCCACCTCCACCCTGCCTGCCTGCGTCCCCGACGCCAGACACCTCCAACGCCGCCACGCACCCCCGGACCGCCCTCACTCTCCCGTGCTTCCTCCTCTCCTCTCGGCCTCTCTCCCTCACGCTGACCAAGCGGCCTCGTCGCCACCGTCGCCGTTCGCCCACCGCTACCCTCCCTCCTCCCGATATGCCCACGAGCTCCGCCTCTTCCCGCTGAACCTCTCCACCGTGGGAAGCAAGCCCGGATGGCCCGCGCCGCCGCCACGCCGTTTTCCCCATCTCCGGCCGCCCGAGATCGCGGCGCCCGCTTCGCCGCCCAGCGTCTTCCCGAGCAGCTGGGCCTCCAACCGACCCCTGTAAGCCTCGCCGTCGTTCCCCTCATCTCTCTCCCCTCGCGAGCTCAGAAACCACCGCCCCACTAGCACCCGAATCCGGCCATCGCCATGGCCGTGAGCCTCGCGCTCCCGAGCTTCTCTGCTCGTCCCCGTAGCTCCGGCGTATTCCCTGGGTCCCTGGGAAGCCGTAGAGGCCCGCGGTTGGCCTCCCCGTGCACCGCAGCGACGTTTGCGTCGTGCCGTGGTTTCGGCAGCCGCCCGGCTCAACGCCGTCGCCAACTCCGGCGACCCGCGCCCCCATGGCCTCTGTTGGATGCGCAGGAGGAAGGGCTCCCCCCTGGTGCCCTCCGCCGCGTCTTTAGCCCCCGGAGGAGCAACCCCGCAGCGCTCCGCCGCATTCGACGTCGCCGGCGTCAAGCCGCCGGTGGCGTTGACCCTTTTGACCGGGGGTTTGACCACCCCGGGTCTTCTGACATGTGGGCCCATGCCTCACTGACACTTTTTAGTTAGGACAAAATTAGCACTAACAGCCTCTGTTAATTAACTAGGACACTGACACGTGGGTCCCAGCGTCAGAGTTGACCTGGACAGCGACCCAGTTGACCGCTGACGTCACGCCTATGTCATCTTTGACGCATTAATGATTCTGGAATTATTTTAATTCAGTAAATTTCAGAAAATACTCTAAACTTCTATAAATCATATAAATTCAACCGTAA
This sequence comes from Aegilops bicornis, assembly GCA_021605145.1. Lineage (NCBI taxonomy): Eukaryota > Viridiplantae > Streptophyta > Magnoliopsida > Poales > Poaceae > Aegilops > Aegilops bicornis. The sequence goes on along the minus strand of CM038670.1, from coordinate 841,987,145 downwards.
CTTTCGGATGGAAATAATTTATATATGAAAAATGATCAGAAAAATATGAAGAATCTGTTTATGCCATGATCATGCATGTTTGAACAAGTTAACATCACTGAATAGGATGAATCATGATTAGGGTAATCTAGGAAATAGCATTTTGAGTTGGAATTCAACCTTGTTTGAATTCCACTCCAACTAACTTGGATTATTATTGCATTAGGTGAATTCAGTACCTTAACATGATCATGCATCATATATGTGCATCGCATTGATTGTGTTCTCTCTTGATTGCCGGTAATTGTCCCCTCCCGGTAGACGATGTACCGACGATGATTATTCGATGACACCGATGAAGAACTATTATCTTCAGAAGTGCCAGGCAAGCAAAACCCCCTTGTTCATTCCGATACAATCCCATTCTCTCGCTCCTGCTCTATTTTACTGCATTAGGACAACAACGACTCATGTTTTACTTGCTGCGGTAGCTGAACCCTTGATCCTTTGCATGACCTGTCATTCCACAAGAATTAGATGAAACCCACTAGCATGAGTAGGAGTTGTTTGAGCCATGTTGTGCCTACTCATTTATGCTTGTTGTCATGCCTGCTACTGCTTAGAGTTGAGTCAGTCTGATTCATCGGGAATGAATTGGAATTGTTATGAACATGTCCTATTGTGTATGAGCTAAGTGTGTGAACACGATTTGGTAAAGGTAGCGGTGAGAGGCCATGTAGGAGTACATGGTGGGTTGTCTCATTGAAACCGTCCTCAGGAACTGAGATCTGTGTTTGTGATCCATGAAACAGTTACTACCACGCATTGGGCCCGCAACCAATGGACCCTCTCGGCTTCTTAACCACCCTTGTTCCTGGTCCTGGAGTTGCAAGTAGTTTCTGGTGTTTGTAGTATGTCAGTCAGACGCAACGCTGACCTCGTGGGTGGGTTGTGTTATGGTAGGCACCGTGGCCCGTGTACCGAAGTGCCCGTTTGGTATCTCGGAACCCTGTACACATCGTTCGGTGCTGTATGGGAAACCTCGGCCGGACTCCCTGCGGATGGAACCCGAATAGGCGATAAACCTGGACTAGGGACTTGAGTGTTTAGGTAGGTCGTGGCCGACACCCACGTTGGGCTTCCGCTTGAAGGTTGCCGAGTACATGTCGTAAACGCGGTAAGTGGTGAGAGCGTGTGTGAAGAAGTACACCCCTGCAGGTTTAATATGATCTATTCAATAGCCGTGTCCACGGAGAAGGACTTCTGGATTGCCTATATCAGTTCATAGACAAGTGAAAGTGGATACTCTAAAATGCGCAAGATAAGCGTGAGTGCTATGGATGGCGTTCTCGTAGGGAGAGACGGAGCGGGTCCATAGTGGTGTATTGATGTGGTGAATATGTGGACTCGTTCGCGCCACCTCAAAAGAGTTACTTGCAGTCGTAGTTCAGGATAGCCACCGAGTCAAAGCTGGCTTGCTGCAGTCAAACTCCACCACCCCTTTTGATAATGATGCATATGTAGTTAGTTCTGATGTAAGTCTTGCTGAGTACAATTGTACTCACGTTTGCTTATTTTATGTTTTGCAGAGAGACGTCAGTCTCGCTAGTAGTTCCGCTTGGACTTCGACGTTTAGCTTGTTACCTCAGCTACGATCTTGTGTCTCAGCCGGATCTGGTAGATAGTCAGGCTTCTTAGCCTTTTTCGTTTATAGTTGTCTGTACTCAGACATGATTAGCTTCCGTTTGTGCTTTGACTTGTATGCTCTGAGTGTTGGGTCATGAGACCCATGTTTGTAATATCTCGCTCTTCGGAGCCTAATGAATAATATTTGAGTCGTAGAGTTATGTTGTGATGCCATGTTGTATCTACACATATTGAGCATAATGTGTGTATGTTTGAGATGCTTGGTATGTGTGGGATCCGACAAACTAGTTGTTTATCCTTGGCAGCCTCTCATATGGGGAAATGTAGTCTCGTGCTTCTGAGCGATAGTAGTCCGCTACAGCCCGGTCCACCGGAGTCCTGCTAGCCCAGCACTACTGCTTGGACACTTGACTGGCCGGCATGTGTTTCACTTCGTCCTATGTCTGTCCCTTCGGGGAAATGTCACGCGGTGTTATTCGGAGTCCTGCCTAGCCTGCTACAGCCGGGATACCGGAGTCCTGTTAGCCAGTGCTACAGCCCGAATACATACGTTGATGACCGACATGCTCGATGTGATTCATGTATGCCTGTCCCCATAGGTTAAGCGCCGCTTTGGGTTCACGACTAGCCATGTCGGCCCGGTTCTTTGTCATATGGATGCTAGCGACATTATCATATACGTGAGCCAAAAGACGCAAACGGTCCCGGGCCATGGTAAGGCGACACCCGTGGGAATACCGTGCGTGAGGCCGCAAAGGGATATGAGGTGTTATATGCTAGATCGGTGTGACTTAGGATCGGGGTCCTGACATTCGATCCGAAGCACAAGGCACGGGTGCTGGAAGCCTAGTGGCAGGAGGTTCTACTTTTTTCTTTGAGAGGAAAACCAAGTTTTATTCCGCGAAAGCCACATGGTGTGGGATACAGTTCGAGTTGTGGGATTGGCCAAGTCAGACGTGGCGTCCCGAACTCAATGAAAGTGCGAACTTGGCTAACCTATGTGCTTCAAGATTGAAAGCACGACATTCAAACTGAAAATTACAATGAAAAAAACTAGCTCTTTCGATGATTTCACTAATAATAGCTTCGTAGTTCCCTCTACCTATGTCTTTGATATCAGCAACAACTTGTTTTGAGTCCGACGAGACGATGAAGTGTTGTATATGTAGGTCCTCCGCTAGTGCCAACGCCTCCCGGCACGCAATTGCCTCCATCGTGGCCGGGTCGTCTACCCCGCCGATGACAAGGGCAGAACTCCCCAAGAAAGTGCCATCTGTGTCTCTACATACCGCTGCTGCAGTTCCTCCCCGACCAGGTCTGATGCCAGCATCAACGTGTATTTTTGCATGTCCAGGTGGTGGTGCCTTGGGTCGTCTCGCAGCATGAGATGCGCCCCTGGCTTGATTTAAACGTGGTTCGCCCTCCTGTACCATCTGAAGCTCAAGAATGAATCTGGCGATGAAAGAATTAGTAGCTTGAGGGCTTTGAAACACTCCTTCGTGGATCGCTTTTCGCCTAGCTGACCAGATCGCCCACAGTGTTACCGTTATTTTTATAAAGACAGTATGTGAGCATGACTCCATGAGAGTGAAGAGCCAATTTTTTGCGTCAGGTTCAGAAGTTGCAACCAGCATCTGCGCTAGCTCCTCGTCTCCCGGTGCCCATATACATCGTGACATTGTACACTCAATGAGGGAATGTCGCCACGAATCTGGTGATCCACAGAAACCACATGCGCTACTGTCAGACATATTTCTATGCGCCCGAACATCATTTGTCGGTATAGATTGCTTCGCGAGACGCCATAAGAATTGCCTAATTTTCCCTGGCACCTTTGTTTTCCATAGCATCTTCCAACAGCCTTCCTCTTTTGAAGTGTGCTGGCCCAAGGCCCTTGGAGCGCTGCAAGGCAGGTGGCCCATGGAGCTCCACGTGGTCGGGCCATGGACTAGGCGTAGCAGTGCAGGGTGCGAGGCCACGCACAGGCGAGGCTGGCTGAGGAGCTGTGTGCAGGGGCGGTGCAAGCTACACGTACGACATTTGTTTGAAGAAAAAAAAGGAGGACCAAGTCCTTATGGACGCGGCGAGAGACAGATCGATTCAGCGAGGAAAAACAAATCCATCACGTATTCACGTTGGCATTCATTGGAAATAGCAGAAGGCGAAGCAAAGCTTAGCATTGGAATTTTGTGCCAGGGAGCGCTACACACGTGGACACCAGAAAGATTTTTGGTTGGAATTTGCTAGTAGTACAACTTCCTGTACTTGGGCATTGTGTGAGAAGAGAGCTCGGATAATTTTTTGCAAGGTCGGCCGTACAAAGAACCATGGCGCCAACGAGTATCAGGTTTGAGATGGAGAAGTTCACGGAACTGAAAACCTTGGGTTATGACAGACAAAGATAGAAGATTTGTTGGCACAATGGGGATACTTGAAGGCGTTACGAGAAGTCATGTCAGCTAAGATGAAATTATCATTTGATGGATGGAAATTCTTGGAAGACGATTTTTGAGCTTTGAGCGTGTCATTTAGTCGGAGAAGTTCGGCTGGGATGGACTGGATAGTCTGACAGATCGACGCAAGTCGGTTGGTACAGAAGACGGTGGTGGGATCGGCGACGACAACATAGGAGGGTGATGCTAATGGTGACCGACTTCTGGGGCGTGGAAACACGTGGCACAGGCCCGAGGGGTTGTGCGGCTTCGACAAGACTATGGCGCAGGGTTGATTCAAGACGATGCACACGAAGCTTGATGTCAACGGGGCGCAAGAGTGGACTGATCATCTACCATGGAGTCATTTTAAAGGTGGAGCTGGAGTTTGGAAGATTTCACTCAATGCTAATTGACACTAGTAGAAAACGGAGCTTTAAAACCGGTTTGTAAGGGCCTTTAGTGCCGGTTATGGAACCGGCACTAAAGTGTGGGCACTAAACCCCCCCCCCCTTTAGTACCGGTTCGGCACGAACCGGCGCTAAAGTGCCACCACGTGGCGTGAGCTCGCGCCCTAGTATGGGGGACCTTTAGTACCGGTTGGTGTTACCAACCGGTACTAAAGGTTTTTTTTGAATTTTTTTTTTGAAAATTTTGGAAAAAAAATTTGATTTTTTTTTCCGATTTTTAATTTCTGAATTATTTGATGATTTAGTCTCTAATCACCTTTCTTAACTGCTCAAGTGTGGATCACTCATTCCAAATCATCTAACTTCCCGACCGGTCACCCATCCCTCTCACTACTCCAACCCGAGCACGCTCAACTTTCGGGTTCTATTCTCCTTTGTTTCCGAGTCTGCACTTGTTGTTTTCCTGACAATAGTAAGATGTCAATCCTATTAACCCTCAGGAGTTTAGCTTGAGCATGAAGTCACACATTTCACCGTTTGAGTTTGAAACTATTATTCTAAAAAACAGTAATTATTTAGTAACGCTAATATTTCTTGAATAAGTTTGACCATAGTTTGACCAAAATTCAAAAAATTGAAATAATTATTTAGTAACACTAATATTCTTGAATAATTATGTAGTAACATTAATACTTCTTGAATAAGTAGTTTGACCAAATTTAACCAAATTTTTTTAAAAAAACTGAAATTTGGCCATATCTTTTTTTCCTTTTCAAATTTGAGGATTCTAAAAAATTCCAAACAGGCCGTAAGCTGTCTCCATCGGATGCGGATTTTCGTGCTGAATTTTTTGATATATTATACGTTTTATTCCGACATCGTATGCAAAAGTTATAGCCGTTTTATATTTTTCCTACACTTTTTGCAAAACATGTCCAAATTTAAGTTTTCAAATTTTCCTAACTAGTAGATATAGTAATATAACTACCTCTCGAAGGATTTTATTTTTTGAAGTTTTTATCATTTTCTTTTGATTTTTTCAAAACTGAAATGGCGATACACCGGGGGGGGGGGGGGGGTAGAGTTTGAAAATTGGCAACCGGTACTAAAGGGGCTCGTGGGGACCCGGCCTGACGCCAGCCTGCCACTACCCCTTTAGTACCGGTTACTAAAGGCTCAACACGAACCGGTACTATTGATCGCAGCCACGAATCGGCACTATTGATCACATCAGTGCCGGTTTTTTATAAACCGGCACTAATGTGCTTCACATTTGACCCTTTTTCTACTAGTGTGAGGGGCTACGACGTAAGAGCTCAGAGAGTCGAAGCCTATTTCAACGGGGAAAGCGAGTGACATGTAGTTTCGACTGGAGGCCAGTGGTCTGATGGAAGCATGAAACTCGTCATCTGTCGGTGATGATCGGTGGTACTCTGCGGTGGGGGTTGAGTGGTGTGGGTTCACGACCCTTGAGACTCAACCAGGACAGCGGAGGCTCGACGCGATAATAGCGGCGACGTGTGCGGTACGCGTGGGGCATGGCGACGGGCCAGGGCTCTGGTGGTCATACATGTGGTGAGACAACTGCGAATTTGACTCGAGATGACTACAAGAAAATGTGAAATTCCTTCAAGTTTCAGACAGGCGGTCAAAGAAGAGCGGTGATGTTAAGTTTAGGTAACTCTTATGTGTGACACCCAATATGTGAGTTGTTCACTTTCACGCAGGTCAGTGATCGGTGTGTGATGGTATTGAACGGATACTCTGGAAGTTGGGAACACAAATTAGAGCAAGGGGAACTTAATTTCGCTCGAGCGTTGACTGTGGTCAATTAAAGGAGGGACTACAAGTTATAGATGGAGTCACATGGATCCTTTCGAGTAGCAGTGGTTCTCATGGGATAAGTTCAAATCCAATGTACATGAAAGTTTTACGCATGGACAAATCCAGGATGGTGGAGAATATTCGTTAAGGTGGAGTTTGTTAAAGTTGTGTCGAATATTGTGTACACGGTAAGTTACAGTTGGACTCTGAGTAGTATTGTGTTTACATAGGATATGGAGTCGTGTCCTAGTAGGACACTTGTATCCTAGGCCTCTCATATATAGTAAGGGTAGACACACGATGTAACCTATGCCAATATAGCACAGGAACGTAGGGGAAGCCGGCGGCATGTGCCGGCGTCCAGGACGACCATGTGCGGTATTGAAGCGGTGTCATAGGGAGGAGCGTCCATAGTCAGGCTCCGGGGATGTAGCCATATTGGTGAACCTCGTTAACAAATCTCAGTATCATGCTCGTGCGATTGCTTGGTCCTCGGATATCAATGATATGCCTTAGATTTATTATAACATAACAAAAAACATGGAATCGATTAAGGTCGCGTAGATATAGTGAAACTGCTTCATGTCCTAGTACTCTAACTGAATATGGAAACACTAGATGAGTTGGTAATTGCAATCATACGGTGTATGTACTATTTGTCTGCTCGTCATTGAACGTTTTGGCAGTGGCGAAGTCTGCTATCTTCGTGTTCCACATGTCATACAGAAGTATATTGCCAGGTTTTAGATCCATGTGAATGACTTTCTTGCCGTGAAGGTATTCAACACCTATGGCGGTCTTTCTTTGTTCTCCTGCCATTTCCAAATAGGTGGGTGAGGGCAAAAAACAGATAATGTTAGCCGTGGATTACCATTTTACATATAATGAACTAATGATAGATTAACACGGCACACATTGCAGTGAGTACCAAATAGGTAAAAATCCAAACTCTTGTTCTTCATCCGCACGTAGACTAGTATCCATTCGGGCCCCTTCCTGGCAATGGTAGAGAAGCTTAACAACATTGACATGCATGACTGTTGGCATCATTTCCACTTCCCTGAAGAAATATTCCTTGCCCTTTTCAGTAAGACAAGAGTGTTTCAGCCTCTTTACAGCAACCTTTGTACCATCGGGTAGATTCCCCTGGTGATTATATAGTAACGTGTTAGGGCATCTCCAGCCGCGCCCCCAGGAAAGCCTCCCCAGGCGATTTTTTCGCGCCGGCGCCGAAAAAACGGCCCAGTCGCGTCCCCAGGAGCCCGATTTTCGCCGGCTTGGGCCGAAAACAGCCGGCGGACCCAGCCCGAACCCGGCGCACTGGGGGGGCGAGCTGTTTTGGTGCGAAAAAGACGCGGGCCAGCCGCATCAGCGACTCGGCGCCTCGTCTTCCCCCAACGGCCTCGGTTCCCGCGGGGAATCAATGGCAAGGCTGCCGCCGGTCAGCCTTGCCATTGATTCCTCACGGGCGGCGCTTCACGGGACGGCGCCGACGCTTCCTCCTCGCAGCGCAGCACACGGGCGCTGCCCGGCTATAAAGCCGGCGGCCTCCACTCGCCTGTGCCCACACCAGCCCGCCCCTCGCCGCCCGTCCAGCCTCCCTCTCCCTGCCTCTCCGGCGCCGCCGCCCAGCCCTCCCTCTACCTCTCCCGAGCCCGCCCAGCCCGCCGTCGCCATGGCGTAACGCTTCCCGGAGGCGGCGGCCAGCGGCAACCGCCGTTCGCTCCGCGAACAGGAGTCCTGGCTCCTGTTCCAGGCGAACATCCCGGCGCCGCCGGACATGCGCGCCGGGCCAACGGGGTGGAGACTCAGCGCCGGGGTGCCCATTCCCCCGTTGCCCGACACCGTGGCGAAGCCGAAGTATTTCTCCGAGGAGGTCGAGATCGTGCGCGCGTCCCTCACCGACGCCCAACTCTCCCTCCCCCAGTACGCCGCCGACAACCACGCGGCCTGGGCGGCGTATTTCGAGCGCCGCCAGCAGCAGCGATTGGCGTCCACCAACGACGCGTCGGTGGTCGGCGGCGGCAGAATAACGAGGCGCCACCTCTGGTTGGCGTCCCGGCCGACACTCGGCGTGCTCACGTACCTCGGCGGCAACGACCCGCCGTTAAGCGTACCCCGGCGCAGCACCGACGTGTCGGGCCATGGGCGCCAAGGAGGTTCGGGTCCTCCTCCTCCTCTTCCTCCTCCCGATCCTCATCGCACTCCTCCGGCACTCCGGCCCTGCTCGGCGTCAAGGCCGATCCCGCGGCGAAGTCGCCGCTCGGCCGGCGCACTCGCAGCGCCGGCATCATCATCAACGAGGGCAGCCGGCGCGCCTCCTCCTCGTCGGCTCCTCCGCGCTTCGTCAAGCCAAAGAAGGAGTCGGGGCTGGCGCCGGTGAAGACGGAGCCGGGGTTGGCGCCGGTGAAGGCGGAGTTCGACGACGACGACGCGGCCCTAGAATGGGCGCGCCAGGACTCCATTGCGATGGAGAAGGCGCGCCGGGAGAAGGTGAAGGAGCGCCAGCGCCGCCCTGCGCCGCTTCGAGGAGCGCCGACGCAGCGATGATGAAGACGGGTCGTCGTCCTATGCGACAATGACGACGACGCCGCCGCCAGTCCGCCATGGCGACGCCGGTCCAGCAGGGCACCGCGTCAAGGAGGAGAAGGCCGGCGGCGATGGCGGCGACGACTTCAGCCCCTTTCTTTTTTAGATTAAGTTAATGTAATGAAAATGCGCGAATTTCGCCGAAATTTGCCATGTTTAGCCAAAATTTAACTACTTTTTATCATAACTTCGCCGAACGGCCCTTTTTTTTTTAATACGCGCCTGGGGGCCGACGGCTGGGGATGACTCGCCCCCATGGTTATATTTTTGCGCCGACTCACCCCCAGGCGGCGCTTTTAGACGCTCCCTGGGGGGCCAACGGCTGGAGATGCCCTTACGGTTCAGATTGAGCATATATATGTAGTAATACAATCAAGTACTCCCTTCGTTCTTAAATATTTGTTTTTTTAGAGATTTCAAATAAACTACCACATACAGATGTATATAGACATATTTTAAAGTGTAAATTCATTCATTTTGCTTTGCATATAGTCATTTGTTGAAATTTTTAGAAAGACAAATATTTAGAAACATAAGGAATACTACTGAAGGGTGCGGTTCAGCGGTTGGGAAGTCTGGTTATATTAATGATTTTATATAGCTGAGAACTTACCTAATGCCCTTTTTGAGTGTCGTCGTCTCCAGATGAAAAACCAGAAGGCAAGAAGAACGAGAATGATGATGTGGGCTACGGATACACCGATAACAATCCCAGTAGGAAACATCGATATAGATGGCCCACCTATTATGAGCAGTCAAATTTTGGAACTTATAAATTCCCTTAAATGTGAAAAAATTTCTTCAGTATTATGAACAACATATTTCACGTTTCACCTAGCACAGTTATGCATTATATTCCCTCTATTTTTATATACAAGGCCACAAACTCAAATTACAGGTACTAAGATAAAATTTAATACTTGTTTGGTGACTCGATTTTTTTCTCGTTTACTGGGATCATTAATACACCGTATGCATGCAAGAAAACTGGAAGAAGTAGCTTGTGTCATTATAAGACTAGCCACAATAGAGAGTAACATACACTAGTAACATACACATATCCCTAGACTATGTTACTATCTTCATAGTGGGTAGTAACATAAGTATGGTAACATGCAAAGCGTTATTTATTAGGTTATAGACTCATATTGCGTTGGGACATGTGATATTACAGTAACTAGCTAAGTTACTCAAACTATATCTCTCCTCATTAATTCATTGCCACATAAGCAAATTTGTTGAGTTAGACTCGATGTTACTGCTAAAGTTACTCCCACTGTGGCTAGTCTAGCTACATGCATGCAAGTATTAAACAAGAGTCTAGTATGAGAAAACATCATTATTTCTTGTCTAGATTACTGTCGGTGGCCTTGTATAAATGCAAAATGTATATTCCATAGTGGCACTTGTCATGGCGTTATGATTGTACATGTTTGATTCTAGTTTTCACTCCTCTGGTTTCGCCATGTTCACTATACATGAGCAATATAATGCAAAACCTTTTTTTTACCACGAAAGCATTTGTTTTAATGATAATTTTTTCTGAACTATGAAAACAGTTTCTTTACATTGTACAAATATATTTTTAAACTTTTCACCAACACATTTTTCAAACTTGTCACATTGTTTTAATATAACAGACATTTTTCTTAATGTGGGAATTATTTTTTTATTTACACAAACGTGCTTTTTCCAATAAATAAATATTTTCTTGAATGTCACGTATGTTTTTGATTGACATTCTATATTTTTCATATACATGAGAAACATATTTATTTTCTCCTAAAAAATAAACATATTTCTATAAATGTTTAACATTTTAAAATGGGAGATTAGGTTTTTTCAAAAATCAGGTAATTTTTTATAATATAAATATATATATAATTATTTAAAATATAAATAAAATTTAACAAATAATAATATAAATAATAAAAACGAAAACGTGAATGAAAAAGAAAGAAAAACAACATGACATCAGCATGATGATGGGGCACGGTTACTGAACCGGCGGAGAGCCGCGTGGTAGGGCTCGCACCGGGCGCCGTGCTACAGTGATGCGGCCCAACTGCGGAGGTTTGTAGCGCCCGGCTGGAGCCGCGGTCACGCAGAGGCAGTGTTGTCTCAAAAGAAAAAAAAGGCAGTGTTGTTTTTTTCTCGTTTAGTACCATACCGCTTAGCTAGATTAGCTTCGACTAGTTTATTAACAGCTCTCCGGGGCAGGGTATCAACCACATGGCAGATGTGGTCAGCTATTACAAATTGAAATGGTTAAATGATGTGTTGGACATTACATGCGCGCCTCCACAATGCGCATGTCTGCAGCTAGCTGTCCACACTGACATAGTGTGACATGTGCTTTTTTTTCATCTCTCAGTTTACCACTCCTGTTTCTTCTATCGCCTTTTTTTTCCTCAACTCAAATTGTTTTTTATCTTGGGGGGAGGGGGGAGGGGGGGGGGGCTCTATGAAAACTATAAGGGGGCTGCTACGAATCAGCCGGATGATTTCTTAGAGAAATCATCCGCCTATTCAACCGTTGGATTAGCGTGCTGGTGACCGTTGGATCACAGCAGCAGCGAGCGCGACAGCTTCCAACACGGTCAACACGGCGCCATCGCAAGCCCCGGCGGAGTTCCAACGGAGCGCCGAGGGCGTTCGGCGAGCTCCATTGCAGCTCCAACGAAGCAACGATGCTCCGGCAAAGCTCCGCTGCAACTCCGGCCAACCTCCATTACAGCCCCGGCGGAGCTCCAATGCAGCGCCGACGACTCCGGCGAAGCACCATTGCAGCCCGGACGGAGCTCCAACGCAACGCCGATGGCTCAGGCGAAGCTCCATTGCAACTCCGGCGGAGCTCCAACACAGCGCCGACGGCTCCGGGGAAGCTCCATCGAAACTCCGGCGGAGCTCCAACGCAGTGCCGACGGCTCCGGCGAAGTTCCATTGCAGCCCTGACGGACCTCCAACGCAACACCGAGGCCTCCGGCGAAGCTCCATCGCAACTCCGGCGGAGCTCCAACGCAGCGCCGATGGGCTCCGGCTGCACGAGTTGTGTGCAGCTTCCTGCACTGTAGATCCGCTTCCATGGCGAGATTCATGTTGCAGCGTCCCTCGTCGACGGTGAAATCATGGGTCGCAGGCTCGCAGCGCAGTTGTGCTTGCGTCTAGAAAGAAAAGAGAAGAAGCAAGTGGAGCGATTGCAGCAGCTGGTGGCGATTGGTTGGCTCTCGCAGCGGTGGCTGCCGCCGGTGACGACGGGCCGGTGGCCGATGGTGTCTTGTTGTTGCTGCGTCGGAAGGAGATGCAGTAGTAGAAAAGGGGGCAAAGGTCCAGGCCGGGTCAGCCCATTAGTCCCGGTTCAGTCCAGAACCGGGACCCATGGGGGCATTGGACCCGGTTCATGAGCCCTGTGGGCCGGGCCACGTGGGCCATTGGTCCTGGTTCGTCTGGACCTTTTGGTCCCGGTTGGTGGGACGAACCGGGACCAATGGGCCTCGCTCCTGGCCCACCACCATTGGTCCCGGTTGGTGGCTTGAACCGGGACCAAAGGCTGCCCTTTAGTCCCGGTTCATGCCACCAACTGAGACTAAATAAGTAATTAGAATTCTGTTCAAAACATTAAAAGCAAAAATAATTATCATAAAAGAAAATAAATAAGTAATTAGAATTTTGCTACAAACTTTAATAGCAAAAAGAATTATCATAAAAGAAAATAAATAAGTAATTAGAATTACTGTTCAAAACATTAAAAGCAAAAAAGAATTATCATAAAATAAAATAAATAAGTAATTAGAATTTTGTTACAAACTTTAATAGCAAAAAGAATTATCATAAAAGAAATAAATAAGTAATTAGAATTCTGTTCAAAACATTAAAAGCAAAAAGAATTTGTTGGGGAACGTTGCAGAAAATTAAAAATTTTCCTACGGTTTCACCAAGATCCATCTATGAGTTCATCTAAGCAACGAGTCATGGGAGAGTGATTGCATCTACATACCACTTGTAGATTGCGTGCGGAAGCGTTCAATGGAACGGGGATGATGGAGTCGTACTCACCGTGATTCAGATCACCGATGACCTAGTGTTGAACGGACAGCACCTCCGCGTTCAACACACGTGGGAGGCGGATGACGTCTCCTCCGTCTTGATCCAGCAAGGGGGAAGGAGAGGTTGATGACGATCCAGCATCACGACGGCGTGGTGGTGGATGCAGCAGAACTCGGCAGGCTTCGCTAAGCAACCACGGGAGGAGGAGGAGGTGTTGCAGGGAGGAGGAGGCGCCCGGGCTTTCCGGGTGCGGCCACCCTCCCTCCCTCCCTTTATATAGGTGCAAGAGAGAGGGGAGGGCGCAGCCTTGCCCCTTCCTCCAAGGAAGGGTGCGGCCAAGGGGGAGGAGTCCATCCTCCCAAGGCACCCCTGAGGTGCCTTCCCCTTTAGGACTCTCCCTCCCCAAGTCTCCTTGGCGCATGGGTCTCTTGGGGCTGGTGCCCTTGGCCCATATAGGCCAAGGCGCACCCCCACAGCCCATGTGGCCCCGGGCAGGTGGACCCCCGGTGGACCCCGGACCCCTTTCGGCACTCCGGTACAATACCCGATAAAGTGTGAAACTTTCCGGCGACCAAAATAAGACTTCCCATATATAAATCTTTACCTCCGGACCATTCCGGAACTCCTCGTGACGTCCGGGATCTCATCCGAGACTCCGAACAACATTCGGTTTGCTGCATACTCATATTCGTACAACCCTAGCGTCACCGAACCTTAAGTGTAGACCCTACGGGTTCGGGAGACATCTGAGACATGACCGAGACGGCTCTCGGGCAATAACCAACAGCGGGATCTGGATACCCATGTTGGCTCCCACATGCTCCTCGATGATATCATCGGATGAACCACGATGTCGAGGATTCAATCAACCCCGTATACTATTCCCTTTGTCAATCGGTATTTTACTTGCCCGAGATTCGATCGTCGGTATCCTAATACCTCGTTCAATCTCGTTACCGGCAAGTCACTTTACTAAATACCGCAATGCATGATCCCGTGACCGGACACTTGGTCACTTTGAGCTCATTATGATGATGCATTACCGATTGGGCCAAGAGATACCTCTCCGTCATACGGAGTGACAAATCCCAGTCTCGATCCGTGTCAACCCAACAGATACTTTCGGAGATACCTGTAGTGCACCTTTATAGTAACCCAGTTACGTTGTGACGTTTGGTACACTCAAAGCACTCTTACGGTATCCGGGAGTTACACGATCTCATGGTCAAAGGAAAAGATACTTGACATTGGAAAAGCTCTAGCAAAACGAACTACACGATCTTGTGCTATGCTTAGGATTGGGTCTTGTCCATCACATCATTCTCCTAATGATGTGATCCCGTTATCAACGACATCCAATGTCCATAGTCGTGAAACCATGACTATCGGTTGATCAACGAGCTAGTCAACTAGAGGCTCACTAGGGACATATTGTGGTCTATGTATTCACACGTGTATTACGATTTCCGGATAATACAATTATAGCATGAATAAAAGACAATTATCATGAACAAGGAAATATAATAATAATACTTTTATTATTGCCTCTAGGGCATATTTCCCACAGTCTCCCACTTGCACTAGAGTCAATAATCTAGTTACATTGTGATGAATCGAACACCCATAGAGTTCTGGTGTTGATCATGTTTTACCCATGAAGAGGTTTAGTCAACGGATCTGCGACATTCAGATCCGTATGCACTTTGCAAATTTCTATGTCCCCATCTTGAACATTTTCACGAATGGAGTTGAAGCAGCGCTTGATGTGCCTGGTCTTCTTGTGAAACCTGGGCTCCTTGGCAAGTGCAATAGCTCCGGTGTTGTCACTGAGAAGAGTTTGATCGGCTCCGACGCATTGGGTATGACTCCTAGGTCGGTGATGACCTCCTTCACCCAAATTGCTTCATGTGCTGCCTCCGAGGCTGCCATGTACTCCGCTTCACATGTAGATCCCGCCACGACGCTTCGCTTGCTGCACCACTACCATCGCTCCACCATTCAACATATACACGTAACCGGTTTGTGACTAAGAGTCATCCAGATCTGTGTCGAAGCAACCGTCGACGTAACCCTTTACGACGAGCACTTCGTCACCTCCATAAACGAGAAACATGTCCTATGTCCTTTTCATGTACTTCAGTATATTCTTGACCGCTGTCCATTGTTCCTTGCCGGGATTACTTTGGTACCTTCCTACCAAACTTACGGCAAGGTTTACATCAAGTCCGTACACAGCATGGCATACATAATAGATCCTATGGCTGAGGCATAGGGATGACACTCATCTCTTCTTTATCTTTTGCCGTGGTCGGGCATTGAGCCGAGCTCAATTTCACACCTTGCAAAACAGGCAAGAACCCTTTCTTGGACTGATCCATTTTGAACTTCTTCAAAATCTTATCAAGGTATGTGCTTTGTGAAAGACCTATGAGGCGTCTCGATCTATCCCTATAGATTTTGATGCCTAATATGTAAGCAGCTTCTCCAAGGTCCTTCATTGAAAAACTCTTATTCAAGTAGGCCTTAATGCTGTCCAAGAGTTCTATATCATTTTCCATCGAGTATGTCATCTACATATAATATGAGAAATGCTACAGAGCTCCCACTCACTTTCTTGTAAACGCAGGCTTCTCCATAAGTCTGCATAAACCCAAACGCTTTGATCATCTCATCAAAGCGAATGTTCCAACTCCGAGATGCTTGCACCAGCCCATAAATGGATCGCTGGAGCTTGCATACCTTGTTAGCATTCTTAGGATCGACAAAACCTTCCGCTGCATCATATACAGCTCTTCCTTAAGGTAACCGTTAAGGAATGTCGTTTTGACGTCCATCTGCCATATCTCATAATCATAGTATGCGGCAATTGCTAACATGATTCGGACGGACTTAAGCTTCGCTACGGGAGAGAAAGTCTCATCGTAGTCAATCCCTTGAACTTGTCGATAACCCTTAGCGACAAGTCGAGCTTTATAGATGGTAACATTACCATCCGCGTCCGTCTTCTTCTTAAAGATCCATTTGTTTTCTATCGCTCGCCGATCATCGGGCAAGTCTGTCAAAGTCCATACCTTGTTTTCATACATGGATCCTATCTCGGATTGCATGGCTTCAAGCCATTTGTTGGAATCCGGGTCCGCCATCGCTTCTTCATAGTTCGAAGGTTCACCGTTGTCTAACAACATGATTTCCAGGACAGGGTTGCCATACCACTCTGGTGTGGAACGTGTCCTTGTGGACCTACGAAGTTCAGTAGCAACTTGATCCGAAGTACCTTGATCATCATCATTAATTTCCTCTCCGGTAGGTGTAGGCACCACAGGAACATTTTCCTGAGCTGCACTACTTTCCGGTTCAAGAGGTAATACTTCATCGAGTTCTACTTTCCTCCCACTTACTCCTTTCGAGAGAAACTCCTTTTCCAGAAAGGATCCGTTCTTGGCAACAAAGATCTTGCCTTCGGATCTAAGGTAGAAGGTATACCCAATGGTTTCCTTAGGGTATCCTATGAAGACGCATTTTTCCGACTTGGGTTCGAGCTTTTCAGGTTGAAGTTTCTTGACATAAGCATCGCATCCCCAAACTTTTAGAAAGCAGCGACTTAGGTTTCTTCCCAAACCATAATTCATACGGTGTCGTCTCAACGGATTTAGACGGTGCCCTATTTAAAGTGAATGTAGCTGTCTCTAGAGCGTATCCCCAAAATGATAGCGGTAAATCAGTAAGAGACATCATAGATCGCACCATATCCAATAGAGTGCGACATTTACGCTCGGACACACCGTTCTGTTACCGAGGTGTTCCAGCGGCGTGAGTTGTGAAACGATTCCACATTTCCTTAAGTGTGTACCAAATTCGTGACTTAATATTCTCCTCCACGATCTGATCGCAAGAATTTTATCTTTCGGTCACGTTGATTCTCTACTTCATTCTGAAATTCCTTGAACTTTTCAAAGGTCTCAGACTTGTGTTTCATCAAGTAGACATACCCATATCTACTCAAGTCATCTGTGAGAGTGAGAACATAACGATATCCTCCATGAGCCTCAACACTCATTGGACCGCACACATCGGTATGTATGATTTCCAATAAGTTGGTTGCTCGCTCCATTGTTCCGAGAACGGAGTCTTGGTCATCTTTCCCATGAGGCATGGTTCGCATGTGTCAAATGATTCATAATCGAGAGACTCTAAAAGTCCATCAGCATGGAGCTTCTTCATGCGCTTGACACCAATGTGACCAAAGGCGGCGATTACCACAAGTATGTGGGACTATCGTTATCAACTTTACATCTTTTGGTATTCACACTATGAACATGTGTAACATTACGTTCGAGATTCATTAAGAATAAACCATTGACCATCGGAGACATGACCATAAAACATTTCTCTCATATAAATAGAACAACCATTATTCTCGGATTTAAATGAGTAGCCATCTCGTGATTAAACGAGATCCGATACAATGTTCATGCTCAAACTTGGCACTAAATAACAATTATTGAGGTTTAAAACTAATCTCAGTAGGTAAATGTAGAGGTAGCGTGCCGACGGCGATCACATCGACCTTGGAACCATTCCCCGACGCCGCATCGTCACCTCGTCCCTTCGCCAGCCTCCGTTTATTCCGCAGCTCTGCTGTGAGATACATATATGAGCAACGACACGGTATCAACTACCCAGGAGTTACTACGAGTCTTGGTAAGGTACACATCAATTACATGTATATCAAATATACCTTTAGTGTTCTTTGGCCTTCTTATGCGCTAAGTATTTGGGGCAGTTCCGCTTCGATGACCCTTCCCTTTGCAATAAAAGCACTCAGTCTCAGGCTTGGGTCCATTCTTTGACTTCTTCCTGGCAACTGGCTTACCAGGCGCGGCAACATCCTTGCCGTCCTTCTTGAAGTTCTTCTTTCCCTTGCCCTTCTTGAACTTAGTGGTCTTATTGACCATCAACACTTGATGCTCCTTCTTGATTTCTACCTCTGCTGACTTCAGCATTGAAAATACTTCAGAATAGTTTTCACCATCCCCACGCATATTGTAGTTCATCACAAAGCTCTTGTAGCTTGGTGGGAGCGACTGAAGGATTCTGTCAATGACCGCCTCGTCTGGGAGATTAATGTCCAGCTGGGACAGGCGGTTGTGCAACCCAGACATTTTGAGTATGTGCTCACTGACAGAACTGTTTTCCTCCATCTTACAACTATAGAACTTGTCGGAGACTTCATATCTCTTGACCCGGGCATGAGTTTGGAAAACCATTTTCAGCTCCTCAAACATCTCATATGCTCCGTGTTGCTCAAAGCGCTTTTGGAGCCCCGGTTCTAAGCTGTAAAGCATGCCGCACTGAACGAGGGAGTAATCATCGGACGAGACTGCCAAGCATTCATAATGTCTTGGTTCTCTGGGATGGGTGCATCACCTAGCGGTGCTTCTAGGACATATTGTTTCTTGGCTGCTATGAGGATGATCCTCGTGTTCCGGACCCGATCCGAATAGTTGCTGCCATCGTCTTTCAGCTTGGTTTTCTCTAGGAATGCGTTGAAGTTCATGGTGACATGAGCGTTGGCCATTTGATCTACAAGACATTTTGCAAAGATTTTAGACTAATGTTCATGATAATTAAGTTCATCTAATCAAATTATTTAATGAACTCCCACTCAGATTTGACATCCCTCTAGTCATCTAAGTGTTACATGATCCGAGTCGACTAGGCCGTGTCCGATCATCACGTGAGACGGACTAGTCATCGTCGGTGAACATCTCCATGTTGATCGTATCTTCCATACGACTCATGTTCGACCTTTCGGTCTCTTGTGTTCCGAGGCCATGTCTGTACATGCTAGGCTCGTCAAGTTAACCCTAAGTGTTTATGCATGTGTAAAACTGTCTTACACCCGTTGTATGTGAACGTAAGGATCTATCACACCCGATCATCACGTGGTGCTTGAAGCATTTAACTTTAGCAACGGTGCACAGTTAGGGAGAACACTTTCTTGAAATTGTTATGAGGGATCATCTTATTTACTACCGTCGTTCTAAGTAAACAAGATGCATAAACATAATAAACATCACATGCAATTATATATAGTAGTGACATGATATGGCCAATATCACATAGCTCCTTTGATCTCCATCTTCGGGGCTCCATGATCATCCTGTCACCGACATGACACCATGATCTCCATCATCGTGTCTTCATGAAGTTGTCACGCCAACGACTACTTCTACTTCTATGGCTAACGCGTTTAGCAATAAAGTAAAGTAATTTACATGGCGTTCTTCAATGACACGCAGGTCATACAAAAATAAAGACAACTCCTATGGCTCCTGCCGGTTGTCATACTCATCGACATGCAAGTCGTGATTCCTATTACAAGAACATGATCTCATACATCACATATATCATTCATGATTCATCACAACTTTGGCCATATCATATCACAAAACACTTGCTGCAAAAAACAAGTTAGACGTCCTCTAATTGTTGTTGCAAGTTTTACGTGGCTGCAATAGGGTTCTAGCAAGAACGTTTTCTTACCTACGTGAAAGCCACAACGTGATTTGTCAACTTCTATTTACCCTTCATAAGGACCCTTTTCATCGAATCCGCTCCAACTAAAGTGGGAGAGACAGACACCCGCTAGCTACCTTATGCAAGTAGTGCATGTCAGTCGGTGGAACCAGTCTCACGTAAGCGTACGTGTAAGGTCGTTCCGGGCCGCTTCATCCCACAATAGCGCTGAAGCAAGAAAAGACTAGTAGCGGCAAGCAAGTTGACAAGATCTACGGCCACAACAAAATTGTGTTCTACTCGTGCAATAGAGAACTACGCATAGACCTAGCTCTGATACCACTATTGGGGAACGTTGCAGAAAATTAAAAATTTTCCTACAGTTTCACCAAGATCCATCTATGATTTCATCAAAGCAACGATTCATGGGAGAGTGATTTCATCTACATACCACTTGTAGATCGCGTGCGGAAGCGTTCAATGGAACGGGGATGATGGAGTCGTACTCGCCGTGATTCAGATCACCGATGACCTAGTGCTGATCGGACAGCACCTCCGCGTTCAACACACGTACGGAGCGGATGATGAAGGAAATATGCCCTATAGGCAATAATAGAGTTATTATTTATTTCCTTATATCATGATAAATGTTTATTATTCATGCTAGAATTGTATTAAACAGAAACATAATACATGTGTGAATACATAGACAAACAGAGTGTCACTAGTATGCCTCTACTTGATGTAGCGACCAGACCCGAATGGATCAAGTCTCTGTGCTCAGTGTCATCCCTGGATCAGTAATGCTGACACCACACAGTACTTCGAAGGATTTATAGCAGAGTAGCAATCACACACTTATTACATCGTTGTCCACAAAGGGAACTGAATACAATAATATGGCTTAAGGCCATCTAACAATAACAGCGGAAGGCTTGGAAGATAAGCGAGTCCATCAACTCCATCGGCATCACTGAGTATAGAACCACGACCTAACACCTTACTCGTCGTCTGAAAAGTCTGCAACGTGAAAGTTGCAGCCCGAAAACGGGTCAACACATGGAATATGCTGGCAATGTAACACATAAAGAACAATGAAGGAAATAAGCCTATACTACATGCATATATGGCTGGTGGTAAGGCTCTCTGATTACATTTGCATAAAGCTGATTTTTCCCTACAACAAAGGAATAATTTTATTTAACTATCATGGTGGTTGTTAAACATTGAGAATGGTTGACAGCATCCTCAATCCCAATTAAAAGTACTCATCAAAACCCAGTAACTTTTATTAGAAGTAACATGTTGAGAATTCACATGATATTCAATTACGGATACTCAAAAGCGTCCATAACCGGGGACACGGCTAATCATGATTAGTTTATACACTCTGCAGAGGTTTGCGCACTTTTCCCCACAAGACTCGATCGCCTCCGCTTGGTTCTCGCCTTTGCATGGTGTTTGAGAAAGCGGATGACCGAGACATAGTCTTTCGTAAGCGCTAGCACCTTACATGTGGGTAGACCGTACCAACCTACATCCCCTACATCAGCTAGCCTACCCGTAGAGTTCGCACAACTTAGTCAACTACGCCAGAGCCCATAATTGGCTTGTGGCTGCACACGGAAGTTTCCAGTTTGAATAATCTTATGATCCCTTAGAGCACAGGTGGCGGTCCGAAGAAATACTGAGCAAGTCCTGATAGAAACCAGGTGCCTCAATCCACCCAGATGTGTGTTTAGGTAGCCACCTTAGATAAACCATTATTAACAATCTCACATCTGTCATGGATATTCACTCACCCAATCCACGTCTACTAGCATAGCATGGCATAATAAGCAAACGTAGAAGTAACTCCCAAGGTTTCATAAGTAAAACAGGTAATAGGTACTACCTCAAATCTACTTCCCAAACCCACAATTTAATTTGATCCTAAACATGCAAGTGTTTGAGGGTTTGATCTAATGCATAAAAACTGGGTAGTAGAAAAGGTATGATCAAGTGTTACTTGCCTTGCTGATGATCCGCGAAACCTAGAGACTCGAAGTAACAAGCGGCGCACTCCGGTGATCTAACGCAGACAAACAACAAGCATACAATAAGTACTCATCTAATGCACGGGAAATCTCGAATAAAAGATCTAACCAGAGTTCAACTTAAGAACCCTGGTTGCAAAAGAATCGAATCAAATAAAGCATCGAAAGTCGGAACTCGAGAGAGAACGACTCGATTTAGAAATCTGAAATTAGGTCAAAATTTCACATTAGCAAAACTCTGTGAAAGTAGGTTAGTCGGAACGGCGGTTTCGTTACGAAACTCCAGGCGCTTGAATCACCTGATTCCGATAAACGAGCAAGAAATAAAACAGTTTTGAAAATCAGATCGGAAATCGGATCAGAAAAATAACGGATTAAATCCGATTAAAAGAAAAACGACGAACGGATTAAATAACGGACGTTCGTTAACAGAACGAATCCAACGAACACGTTCATTGAAACGAACGGTTCGGTGATCGTTCGTTAATTAAGAAAACCGAAAAAAATAAAACCAATCTAGGTTTTTTAAAAAAACCGAACCTCTTTTTTTTTAAATAAAAACCGGGTCGGGTTTATTAGTGGAAAGCCGGATCGGGCGGCGGGGCTACCTCCGGTGATCTCTCGCCGGCGGGGTCCGGCGGGGGCGGCGGGGTCGGGAGGGGCTCATGGCGGGCGGGCGGCTACCTCCGGTGGCTCTCTCACGGGCGGGTCCGGCGGGCTTGGGGGCGGCGAGGCTCGGGAGGCGAGGCGGCGGGGTTCCGCTGACGGCGGGCGGGAACGGCGGGCGGCGTCCCTTGGCGGGCGCGGCTGGTCGGGCCGCGGTGGCGGGTCGGGGTGAGAGAGAGGCGGGGCGGCGGTATTTATGAGAGGGGTGGCCGGTGGCTTGGGGAGGGCAAGGAGCGCCGGGTCGGGGCGGACTCGGTCAGGCGGGAGGCGTCGGAGGCTCCCGCTCGGGCGAAGGCGAGGAGGAGGGAGGCGGCAGGCCGGGCCTGGCTGGGCCAGCTGGCCGGGCCTTGGCCTGGCCTTCGTTTTTTATAGAATTAAATCAAAAGAAATAAAAAAAATACCAAATGAACTCCAAATTTAATAAAACAAATTTTCCCCGACTCCTAAAAATGAGTCGAACAAAATGAACTTTAAAAACGGCAAACATGCATAATTTTTTTTAAAATGCTCATTTTTGCCTAAGCAAAATAAATCTTCCAAAACCAAATTTTGATTTATTTATAATATCTTCATTTTTCCTAAATGTTGGGAAAGTCATATTATTCCCTCTCAAAATATTTTTATAGGAAAACTTTATGAAGATAATTTTAAATAAATCCAAATGATCCTATTTCCAAAATTTGAGAAATCCCAAATATGAAAATAATGAAACTTCCAACTCTCTCCGAGGGTCCTTGAGTTGCGTGAAATTTTCTAGGATCGGAAAAATGCTTGAGAAAAATATGATATGCATGATGACCTAATGTATAACATTCCAAATTGAAAATTTGGGATGTTACAAACCTACCCTTAAGATGAATCTACGCCCTCGAGATTCGGGTTAACTAGAAAATAGGTGAGGGTGGTCCTTGAGCAAAACTTCCTCTCTTTCCCAGGTGGCTTCATCCTCAGTGTGGTGGCTCCACTGAACTTTGCAAAACTTGATAACCTTGCTGCGGGTAACTCTGCAGGCATAATCGAGAATCTTAACAGGTTTTTCCTCATATGTCAAGTCATCCTTCAACTGAATTGCTTCCGGTGTGGCACCGTCTCTTAATGGTACCTCTGCTATCCACAGGTGACATTTCTTCAGCCGAGAAACATGGAATACATCATGAACTCCCGACAGTCCTTCCGCAATTCCAACTTATACATAACTTCTCCCATGCGTTGCAAAATCTTATACGGTCCAACGAAACGGGGTGCTAACTTTCCTTTAACTCCAAAACGCTTAACTCCTCGAAGCGGGGATACTCTGAGATATACTCTGTCTCCAACTTCATACTCAATCGCTTTGCGCTTTGAATCTGCATAGCTCTTCTGTCTGGACTGGGCTACCTTAAGCCTGTCTCGAATCAACTTAACCTTCTGTTCAGACTCCTTAATTAAATCTGGTCCAAACAACTGACGATCTCCAGTTTCGTCCCATGACAACGGTGTCCTGCACCTTCTTCCATCTGAGCCTCGAAAGGTGCCATCTTCAAGCTGGTTTGGTAGCTGTTGTTGTAGGAAAATTCTGCATACGGCAAATTATCATCCCAGCTAGATCCATAATCTAGTGCACAAGCTCTCGAGATATCTTCCAAAATCTGATTGACTCTCTCGGTCATCCATCGGTCTGTGGGTGGAAAGCTGCTTGAATTCCAATCTAGTTCCCAATGTCTCGTGCAACTGGTTCCAAAATTTCGAGGTAAACTGGGTTCCTCTATCGTCTGATGCTCCTCGGAACTCCGTGTAAACACACAATTCTGGTCATGTATATCTTTGCCAACTTAGCACTGCTATAGGTAGTCTTGACTGGAATGAAATGAGCTACCTTTGTCAAACGGTCGACTATGACCCAAATCGAGTCATATCCTGAATGGGTCTTTGGCAAACCTGTGATGAAATCCATGCCTAGTTTATCCCACTTCCATTCGGGTATCGGCAAAGGTTGTAACAATCCTGCTGGCTTTCTATGCTCTGCCTTTACTTTCTGACATACGTCGCAAACTGCTACATACTCCGCAATATCCTTCTTCATTCCGGTCCACCAGAAAATATTCTTCAAATCCAAATACATCTTGGTATTTCCTGGGTGAATCGAATAGGGTGAATCATGGGCTTCTTGTAAAATCAACTTTCTGATCTCTGGGTTATTGGGCACATAAACACGGTCTTCAAACCATAGGGTATCGTGTTCATCCTCACGAAATCCTTTAGCTTTTCCTTTGCTCATTTTCTCCTTTATAGAGGCAACTTCCCTATCTGCCTTTTGGGCTTCTCTGATTTTGTCCATCGATTATGTTGAATCTCCAATGCTGCTACATAGCCTCTCGGAACTATTTCCAAACATAGCTCTCGAAGGTCCTCGGCTAACTCATTGGGTATTCCTCCCATCATTAGGGTATTGACGTGGCTCTTACGGCTCAATGCGCTTTCGACATTAGCCTTTCCGGGTGATAATGCAATCTCATATCATAATCCTTGATAAGTTCTAACCATCTCCTTTGTCCGAGATTCAATTCATACGTGTGAAAATGTACTTGAGACTCTTGTGATCCGTGATATACTTCACAATGATTTCCAATGAGAAAATGTCTCCACGTCTTCAAAGGCGTACTGGCAACTGCTAACTCCAAATCATGAGTGGCATAGTTCAACTCATGGAACTTAAGTTGTCGTGAAGCATACGAAACAACTCTTCCTTCTTGCATAAGCACCTTTGCTCCAAGTCCTCGGCGTGAAGCGTCATAATACACCTCATAATCCTTAGTCCGATCCGCAATATCAAAACTGGTGAGGTAACCAATCTTTTCTTCAACTCCTGAAAACTTGCCTCACAGTCCTCAGTCCATATGAATTTGTTTTCTTTCTTCAACAATTCAGTCATAGGCTTAGCAATCCTTGAGAAATTCTCAATGAATCTTCGGTAGTATCCTGCGAGTCCAAGGAAACTCCGAATCTCTCCAACTGTCGTTGGTGCTTCCCATTTGGTTCTGGTCTCAACCTTTGTGGGGTCAACTGCTATTCCTTCTCCGGATATAACGTGTCCGAGAAATCCAACTTCCTTTAGCCAAAACTCACATTTGCTGAACTTGGCATACAACTGGTGTTCCCTCAGTTTCTCCAAAACCAATCTCAAATGTTCCTTGTGTTCCTCTTCATCCTTCGAGAAAATCAAAATGTCATCAATGAACGCCACGACGAATTTATCCAAAAACTCCATAAACACTTTGTTCATCAGGTTCATGAAATAGGCCGGCGCGTTAGTCAGTCCAAATGACATAACGGTATACTCGTACAATCCATATCTCGTGGTAAATGCTGTCTTGGGTATGTCCTGCTCTCGAATCTTCAACTGATGGTACCCTGATCGCAAGTCGATCTTGGAAAACACTTTGGCTCCTTGCAAGCGATCAAACAGATCATTTATCATAGGTAGTGGGTACTTATTCTTGAGTGTTACTTCATTCAATCCACGATAATCAACAACCATTCTCAAAGATCCATCCTTCTTCTCCACCAATAAAACGGGTGATCCCCAAGGTGAAGAACTTGGGCGTATAAAACCTTTATCCAATAGTTCCTTAATCTGATTCTTGATTTCCGCCAAATCCTTTGCGGGCATCCTGTACGGTCGCTTCGATATCGGGCTTGTTCCTGGCAACAGCTCGATCAAAAACTCAATGTCTCTATCCGGTGGCATTCACGGCAACTCTTCCGGAATACATCGGGTAATCCTTCACCACTGGTACTTCTTCCTGTACCACTCCTGATAAGCAATTAACTTGTGCTCTCCTCGGCTCGTGCCGTGATACATACTTAATCCTTCTTCCTTCAGGTGTGGTGAGCAAAATTGACTTTGTGGTACAATCTATGTTTCCTCCATATTTTGATAACCAATCCATTCCTAATATCACATCCAATCCTTGGGATTGCAGGACTATTAGGTCTGAGGGGAAAACATAGTGTCCAATCCTTAATGGCAGTCGATCACACCATCTGTGCATCCTGCAGTGGTCAACTCCCTTCCTATCTTGCGGAGCCAGTCATCTGCTACAATCGGCTTGGTGCTCTTTGGAGTACACGGCGGGTTCAATCTAAGGAAGCGAGTCGGATGATCCGCAGGTGGTGGTGGTGGTGGTGGGTTGTTGTTGTTGTTGTTGTTCCTGGTTACGCACCAATGTTTGAATCAGGGTATTCTGTCTTTGGATCAATTGGGTGATCTCTGGCGGAAAAAGCGAATCCGAGTCGCGTCTCGGAGGCATCTGATGGGTTTAGAAAAGAAGAGAAATGTAGAGTAGAATGAGGTCTAAGGGGAATCACTACCCAAATGCACATGAGCAAATGCACACAAAAACACTTCATTCAATCAAACAAGGGCTTACAACGATCTAACTATCGCGAAAGTGCGTGTACTATAATGTTTACATGGAGGGAAATACTACTAATAGGTGGGGGACTTCTACTAATTTGAACCGGTGGAAGACTCCATGATGTCTGCTCCAGCTTCGTCTTCAAAGTCGGGTTCACTTGGATCCGAATCGGTGTCGTCGATGTTGATGTAGTCGCCTGGGTGATTGACGTACTAGTCTTCATTTCTAAGCGCCAACTTCTTCTTGAGTTCTTCGATCTCATACTTAAGATCGTTATTGTGTCTTGCCAGGGCTACGATCTCGTCCATGTAGTCCTTGCGTGTAGTCTTTAGTTCTTCTTCAAGTTCGATGATCCTTCCCTTTGTCTTCTGTAACTCCAACATGTCGTTGCACATTTGGTTCTCCTGGCGTCGAATGTGCTGATTTAACTCCTGGATGAACGCTGCAATGGATCTATCCTTCTTGGTGCTTGTGACGTCCAGTTGTCATCTCGGCGTCCATAAATCTGGTAGATGGTGTCCTTGAGGTCTTCTTGATAAACTTCTCCGATCGTCCCATGGTGATGTGAGCTGCCATGCTCTTTCCCAGACTCCAAGTTGGTGCACTGAAAACACTATCTATAGGCTTGGTGATTGGGGCGAATGTCCTTCCGGGAACGTGAGCGTGAATCTTCCAGCGCTCCTCTTCAGGCAGAGTGGCGTTGAAAGTCCCGGTGAAGCTCGGTAATCCAATGTTCAGGTACTTGGTAACTTCCTTCAAGTGAAATCCAAAAGGTGTGCCTTCATCCGGTTGGGTGTACTTGATCTTCGCGTCCGTCATCCTAGAGAGTAGAAAAGATGAGGAGTTAGAAAATGAGAAGAGAGTAGTGATCTATGGCTTTAACTTAGTGGTCGTGTTCTACAGTCAGCGTGTGCTCTGATACCATTCTCTGTAGCGACCAGACCCGAATGGATCAAGTCTCTGTGCTCAGTGTCATCCCTGGATCGATGTCTTTGACACCACACAGTACTTCGAAGGATTTATAGCAGAGTAGCAATCACACACTTATTACATCGTTGTCCACGAGGGAACTGAATACAATAATATGGCTTAAGGCCATCTAACAATAACAGCGGAAGGCTTGGAAGATAAGCGAGTCCATCAACTCCATCGGCATCACTGAGTATAGAACCACGACCTAACACCTTACTCGTCGTCTGAAAAGTCTGCAACGTGAAAGTTGCAGCCAACGGGTCAACACATGGAATATGCGGCAATGTAACACATAAAGAACAATGAAGGAAATAAGCCTATACTACATGCATATATGGCTGGTGGTAAGGCTCTCTGATTACATTTGCATAAAGCTGATTTTTCCCTACATCAAAGGAATAATTTTATTTAACTATCATGGTGGTTGTTAAACATTGAGAATGGTTGACAGCATCCTCAATCCCAATTAAAAAGTACTCATCAAAACCCAGTAACTTTTATTAGAAGTAACATGTTGAGAATTCACATGATATTCAATTACCGGATACTCAAAACGTCCATAACCGGGGACACGGCTAATCATGATTAGTTTATACACTCTCTGAGAGGTTTTGCACTTTTCCCCACAAGACTCGATCGCCTCCGCTTGGTTCTCGCCTTTGCATGGTGTTTGAGAAACGGATGACCGAGACATAGTCTTTCAGAAGCGCTAGCACCTTACATGTGGGTAGACCGTACCAACCTACAGCCCCTACATCAGCTAGCCTACCCGTAAGAGTTCGCACAACTTAGTCAACTACGCCAGAGCCCATAATTGGCTTGTGGCTGCACACGGAAGTTTCAGTTTGAATAATCTTATGATCCCTTAGAGCACAGGTGGCGGTCCGAAGAAATACTGAGGCAAGTCCTGATAGAAACCAGGTGCCTCAATCCACCCAGATGTGTGTTTAGGTTGCCACCTTAGATAAACCATTATTAACAATCTCACATCTGTCATGGATATTCACTCACCCAATCCACGTCTACTAGCATAGCATGGCATAATAAGCAAACGTAGAAGTAACTCCCAAGGTTTCATAAGTAAAACAGGTAATAGGTACTACCTCAAATCTACTTCCCAAACCCACAATTTAATTTGATCCTAAACATGCAAGTGTTTGAGGTTTGATCTAATGCATAAAAAGCTGGGTAGTAGAAAAGGTATGATCAAGTGTTACTTGCCTTGTCGATGATCCATGAAACCTAGAGACTCGAGTAACAAGCGGCGCACTCCGGGTGATCTAACGCAGACAAACAACAAGCATACAATAAGTACTCATCTAATGCACGGGGAAATCTCGAATAAAAGATCTAACCAGAGAGTTCAACTTAAGAACCCTGGTTGCAAAAGAATCGAATCAAATAAAGCATCGAAAGTCGGAACTCGAGAGAGAACGACTCGATTTAGAAATCTGAAATTAGGTCAAAATTTCACATCAGCAAAACTCTGTGAAAGTAGGTTAGTCGGAACGGCGGTTTCGTTACGAAACTCCAGGCGCTTGAATCACCTGATTCCGATAAACGAGCAAGAAATAAAAGAGTTTTGAAAATCAGATCCGAAATCGAATCAGAAAAATAACGGATTAAATCCGATTAAAAGAAAAACGACGAACGGATTAAATAGCAGGCGTTAGATTAACGAAGCGAATCCAACGAACACGTTCATTGAAACGAGCGGTTCGGTGAGCGTTCGTTAATTAAGGAAACCGAAAAAATAAAACCAATCTAGGTTTTAAAAAAAAAACCGAACCTCTTCTTTTTTAAATAAAAACCGGTCGGGTTTATTAGGGAAAACGGATCGGGCGGCGGGCTACCTCCGGTGATCTCTACGCCGAGGTCCGCGGGGCGGCGAGGTCGGGAGGGGCTCCGGCGGGCGGCGGCTACCTCCGGTGGCTCTCGTCGGGCGGGGTCCCAAGGCTCCGTTGGGGGGCGGCGAGGCTCGGGAGGGCGAGGGCGGCGGGTTCAGCGACGGCAAGGGAACGGCGGCGGGCGGCGTCCTTGGCGGCGGCGGCGCTGGTCGGGGCCTGGGTGGTGGTCGGGTGAGAGAGAGGGCAGGGGCGGGTATTTATGAGAGGGGGTGGCCGGGTGGCTTGGGAGGGCAAGGGAGGCGCCCGGGTGAGGCGGACTCGGTCAGGCGGAGGCGTCTGGGAGGCTCCCGCTCGGTGAGCGGCCACGAGGAGGAGGGAGGCGGCGCTGGCCGGGCCTGGCTGGCTGGGCCGGCTGGGCCTTGCCCGGGCGCCGTTTTTATAAAATTAAATCAAAAGAAATAAAAAAAATACCAAATGAACTCCAAATTTAATAAAACAATTTTTCCCCGACTCCTAAAAATGAGTCGAACAAAATGAACTTTAAAAACGGCAAACATGCAAATTTTTTTTTTTAAATGCTCATTTTTGCCTAAGCAAAATAAATCTTCCAAAACCAAATTTTGATTTATTTATAATATCTTCATTTTTCCTAAATGTTGGGAAAGTCATATTATTCCCTCTCAAAATATTTTTATAGGAAAACTTTATAAAGATAATTTTAAATAAATCCAAATGATCCTATTTCCAAAATTTGAGAAATCCCAAATATGAAAATAATGAAACTTCCAACTCTCTCCGAGGGTCCTTGAGTTGCGTGAAATTTTCTAGGATCGTAAAAATGCGAGAAAAATATGATATGCATGATGACCTAATGTATAACATTCCAAATTGAAAATTTGGGATGTTACACTTGACTAGCTCCTTAATCAAAGATGGTTATGTTTCCTAACCATAGACATGAGTTGTCATTTGATTAACGGGATCACATCATTAGGAGAATGATCTGATTGACATGACCCATTCCGTTAGCCTAGCACTTGATCGTTTAGTATGTTGCTATTGCTTTCTTCATGACTTATACATGTTCCTGTAACTATGAGATTATGCAACTCCCGTTTACGGAGGAACACTTTAGGTGCTACCAAAGCGTCACAACGTAACTGGGTGATTATAAAGGAGTACTACAGGTGTCTCCAAAGGTACATGTTGGGTTGGCGTATTTTGAGATTAGGTTTTGTCACTCCGATTGTCGGAGAGGTATCTCTGGGCCTTCTCGGTAATACACATCACATAAGCCTTGCAAGCATTACAACTAATGAGTTAGTTGTGAAATGATGTATTATGGAACGAGTAAAGAGACTTACCGATGCTGAGATTGAACTAGGTATTGGATACCGACGATCGAATCTCGGGTAAGTAACATACCGATGACAAAGGGAACAACGTATATCGTTATGCGGTTTGACCGATAAAGATCTTCGTAGAATATGTAGGAACCAATATGGGCATCCAGGTTCCGCTATTGGTTATTGACCGAGAATGGTTCTAGGTCATGTCTACATAGTTCTCGAACCCGTAGGGTCCGCACGCTTAAAGTTTCGATGACAATTATATTATGAGTTTATGAGTTTTGATGTACCGAAGGAGTTCGGAGTCCCTGATGAGATCGGGGACATGACGAGGAGTCTCGAAAAGGTCGAGACGTAAAGATCGATATATTGGACGACTATATTCGGAGTTCGGAAAGGTTCCGAGTGATTCGGGTATTTTTGAGTACCGAGAGTTACGGAATTCGCCGGGGAGTATATGGGCATTATTGGGCCATACGGGAATAGAGGAGAAAGGCCAAGGGAGGAGGCCTGCGCCCCCTCAGGTCCGAATTGGACAAGGGCGCAGCCCCTTTCCTTCTCCTTCTCCCCCTCTTTCCCCCTCTCCTACTCCAACAAGGGAGGTGGAATCCTACTAGGACTAGGGAGTCCTAGTAGGACTCCACACCATGGCGCGCCCCTCCTAAGGGCCGGCCTTCTCCTCCCTCCCTCCTTTATATACGGGGGCAGGGGGCATCCCATGGACACACAAGTTGATCTACGGATCGTTCCTTAGCCGTGTGCGGTGCCCCCCTCCACCATATTCCACTTCGGTCATATCGTCATGAGCTTAGGCGAAGCCCTGCGCCGGAGAAGTCATATCGTCATGAGCTTAGGCGAAGCCCTGCGTCGGTGGAGCATCATCATCGTCCTGCCACGCCGTCGTCTTGTGGAACTCATCCCCGACGCTTTGCTGGATCGGGCCCGGGATGCGTCATCGAGCTGAGCGTGTGCAGAACTTCGGAAGTGCCGTCGTTCGGTGCTTGGATTGGTCGGATCGTGAAGACGTACGACTACATCAACCGCGTTGTTATAACGCTTCCGCTTTCGGTCTACGAGGGTACGTGGACAGACACTCTCCCCTCTCGTTGCTATGCCATCACCATGGTCCTGTGTGTGCGTAGGAAATTTTTGAAATTACTACGTTCCCCAACAGATGACGTCTCCTCCTTCTTGATCCAGCAAGGGGGAAGGAGAGGTTGATGATGATCCAGCAGCACGACGGCGTGGTGGTGGATGCAGCAGAACTCCGGCAGGGCTTCGCTAAGCAACTACGGGAGGAGGAGGAGGTGTTGCAGGGAGGAGGGAGGCGCCAGGCTTTCAGGGTGCGGCCACCCCTCCCTCCCCTCCCTTTATATAGGTGCAAGAGAGAGGGGGGAGGGCGCAGCCTTGCCCCTTCCTCCAAGGAAGGGTGCGGCCAAGGGGGGGAGGAGTCCATCCTCCCCAAGGCACCTCGGAGGTGCCTTCCCCCTTTAGGACTCTCCCCTCCCCAAGTCTCCTTGGCGCATGGGCCTCTTGGGGCTGGTGCCCTTGGCCCATATAGGCCAAGGCGCACTCCCTACAGCCCATGTGGCCCCCCGGGGCAGGTGGACCCCCCCGTGGTGTTGGGGAACGTAGTAATTTCAAAATTTTCCTACGATCACGCAAGACCATGGTGATGGCATAGCAACGAGAGGGAAGAGTATCCGTCCACGTACCCTCGTGAGACCGAAGCGAAGCGTTATATCAACGCGGTTGATGTAGTCGTGCGTCTTCACGATCCGACCGATCCAAGCACCGAACGTCACGGCACCTCCGAGTTCTGCACACGCTCAGCTCGATGGCGATCCCGGACTCCGATCCAGCAAAGTGTCGGGATGAGTTCCGTCAACCTGACGGCGTGGTGGCGATGATGATGCTCCACCGATGCAGGGCTTCGCCTAAGCTCATGACGATATGACTTCTCCGGCGCGGGGCTTCGCCTAAGCTCATGACGATATGACCGAAGTGGAATATGGTGGAAGGGGCACCGCCTGCAGCTAAGGAAAGATCCGTAGATCAACTTGTGTCTTGGGGTGCCCCTTGCCCCGTGATATAAAGGAGCCAAGGGAAGGTGGCGGCCCTAGGGGAGGCGCGCAAGGAGGAGTCCTACTCCCACCGAGTCGGACTCCCCCTCTCCTAGTTGGACTAGGATTGGAGGAGGAGGAAAGAGGGAAGGCGCCGCCCCTTCCTTGTCCTATTCGGACTAGAGGGGGAGGCGCAGCCCACCTTGGCCTGCCCTTCCTCTTCTCCTATGGCCCATTAAGGCCCATGGACCTCCGGGGTTCCGGTAACCTCCGGTACTCGATAAAATCGATTTCACCGGAACACTTCCGATGTCCAAATGTAGGCTTCCAATATATCAATCTTTATGTCTCGACCATTTCGAGACTCCTCGTCATGTCCGTGATCACATCCGGGACTCGAACAACCTTGATTGCATCAATACTTATAAACTCATTATGAACTGTCATCGAAACGTTAAGCGTGCGGACCCTACGGGTTCGAGAACTATGTAGACATGACCTAGAACTTATTCTCGGTCAATAACCAATAGCGGAACCTGGATGCCCATATTGGTTCCTACATATTCTACGAAGATCTTTATCGGTCAAACCGCATAACGACATACGTTGTTCCCTTTGTCATCGGTATGTTACTTACCCGAGATTCGATCGTCGGTATCCAATACCTAGTTCAATCTAGATTGCAGTAAGTCTCTTTACTCGTTCCGTAATACATCATCTCACAACTAACTCATTAGTTGTAATGCTTGCAAGGCTTAAGTGATGTGTATTACCGAGAAGGCCTTAGAGATACCTCTCCGACAATCGGAGTGACAAAACCTAATCTCGAAATACGCCAACCCAACAAGTACCTTCGGAGACACCTGTAGTACTCCTTTATAATCACCCAGTTACGTTGTGACGTTTGGTAGCACCCAAAGTGTTCCTCCGGTAAACGGAGTTGCATAATCTCATAGTTACAGGAACATGTATGTGTCATGAAGAAAGCATTAACATACTAAACGATCAAGTGTTAAGCTAACGGAATGGGTCATGTCAATCAGATCATTCAACTAATGATGTGACCTTGTTTAATCAAATAACAACTCCTTGTTCATGGTTAGGAAACATAACCATCTTTGATTAACAAGCTAGTCAAGTAGAGGCATACTAGTGACATACTGTTTGTCTATATATTCACACATGTATTATGTTTCCGGTTAATACAATTCTAGCATGAATAATAAACATTTATCATGATATAAGGAAATAAATAATAACTTTATTATTGCCTCTAGGGCATATTTCCTTCAGTCTCCCACTTGCACTAGAGTCATTAATCTAGATTACAAAGTAATGATCCTAACACCCATGGAGTCTTGGTGCTGATCATGTTTTGCTCGTGGAAGAGGCTTAGTCAACGGGTCTGCAACATTCAGATCCGTATGTATTTTGCAAATCTCTATGTCTCCCACTTGGACTTGGTCCCGAATGGAATTGAAGCGTCTCTTGATATGCTTGGTCCT
The DNA here is from genome assembly GCA_021605145.1 of Aegilops bicornis. Taxonomy (NCBI): domain Eukaryota; kingdom Viridiplantae; phylum Streptophyta; class Magnoliopsida; order Poales; family Poaceae; genus Aegilops; species Aegilops bicornis. The sequence goes on along the minus strand of CM038670.1, from coordinate 841,952,863 downwards.
CTTGTGAAATCTGGATTCCTTTGCCAAGGCAATTGCACCAGTGTTATCACAGAAGATCTTCATTGGTCCCGATGCACTAGGCATGACACCTAGATCGGAGATGAACTCTTTCATCCAGACTCCTTCATTTGCTGCTTCCGAAGCAGCTATGTACTCCGCTTCACATGTAGATCCCGCCACGACGCTTTGTTTAGAACTGCACCAACTGACAGCTCCACCGTTTAATAAAAACACGTATCCGGTTTTGCGATTTAGAATCGTCGGATCGGTGTCAAAACTTACATCGACGTAACCATTTACGACTAGCTCTTTGTCACCTCCATATATGAGAAACATATCCTTAGTCCTTTTCAGGTATTTCAGGATGTTCTTGACCGCTGTCCGATGATCCATTCCTGGATTACTTTGGTACCTTCCTGCCAAGCTTACAGCTAAGCATACGTCGGTCTGGTACACAGCATTGCATACATGATAGAGCCTATGGCTGAAGCATAGGGAACATCTTTCATTTTCTCTCTATCTTCTGCTTTGTGGTCGGGCATTGAGTCCGACTCAATCTTACACCTTGCAACACAGGTAAAAACCTTTCTTTGCACGATCCATTTTGAACTTTTTCAAAACTTTATCAAGGTATGTGCTTTGTGAAAGTCCAATTAAGCGTCTTGATCTATCTCTATAGATCTTGATGCCCAATATGTAAGCAGCTTCACCGAGGTCTTTCATTGAAAAACTTTTATTCAAGTATCCTTTTATGCTATCCAGAAATTCTATATCATTTCCAATCAATAATATGTCGTCCACATATAATATCGGAAATGCTCTGAGCTCCCACTCACTTTCTTGTAAATACAGGCTTCTCCAAAAGTGCATACAAACCCATATGCTTTGATCACACTATCAAAGCGTTTATTCCAACTCCGAGAGGCTTGCACCAGACCATAAATTGATCGCTGGAGCTTGCACACTTTGTTAGCACTTTTTGGATCGACAAAACCTTCTGGTTGCATCATATACAACTCTTCTTCTAGAAATTCATTCAAGAATGCAGTTTTTACATCCATTTGCCAAATTTCATAATCATAAAATGCGGCAATTGCTAACATGATTCGGACAGACTTAAGCATCGCTACGGGTGAGAAAGTCTCATCGTAGTCAACTCCTTGAACTTGTCGAAAACCTTTCGCAACAAGTCGAGCTTTGTAGACAGTTACATTACCATCGGCGTCGATCTTCTTCTTAAAGATCCATTTATTTTCAATGGCTTGCCGATCATCGGGCAAGTCAACCAAAGTCCATACTTTGTTCTCATACATGGATCCCATCTCAGATTTCATGGCTTCCAGCCATTTTGCGAATCTGGGCTCACCATCGCTTCTTCATAGTTTGTAGGTTCGCCATGGTCAAGTAACATGACTTCGAATAGGATTACCGTACCACTGCAGTGCGTATTTTTACTCTGGTTGACCTCTGAGGTTCAAGAGCAACTTGATCTCAAGCTTCATGATCATCATCATTAGCTTCTTCACTAATTGGTGTAGTGGTCACAGAACCATTTCTTGTGATGAACTACTTTCCAATAAGGGAAGCGAATCTGATTATCTCATCAAGTTCTACTTTCCTCCCACTCACTTCTTTCGAGAGAAACTCCTTCTCTAGAAAGGATCCGAATTTAGCAACGAAAATCTTGCCTTCAGATCTGTGATAGAAGGTGTACCCAACAGTCTCTTTTGGGTATCCTATGAAGACACATTTTTCCGATTTGGGTTCGAGCTTATCTGGTTGAAGTTTCTTCACATAAGCATCGCAGCCCCAAACTTTAAGAAACGACAACTTTGGTTTCTTGTCAAACCACAGTTCATAAGGCGTCGTCTCAACGGATTTTGACGGTGTCCTATTCAACGTGAATGCGGCCGTCTCTAAAGCATAACCCCAAAGCGATAGCGGTAAATCGAAATAGACATCATAGATCGCACCATATCTAGTAAAATGCGATTCTGACGTTCGGACACACCATTTCTCTGTGGTGTTCGGGTGGCGTGAGTTGAAAACTATTCCACATTGTTTCAAATGTAAACCAAACTCGTAACTCAAATATTCTCCTCCACGATCAGATCGTAGAAATTTTATTTTCTTGTTACGATGATTTTCCACTTCACTCTGAAATTCTTTGAACTTTTCAAATGTTTCAGATTTGTGTTTCATTAAGTAGATATACCCATATCTGCTCAAATCATCTGTGAAGGTGAGAAAATAACGATACCCGCCACGTGCCTCAACATTCATTGGACCACAAACATCAGTATGTATGATTTCCAACAAATCAGTTGCTCGCTCCATAGTTAGGAGAACGGCGTTTTGGTCATCTTGCCCATGAGGCACGGTTACATGAAGTATCAAGTGATTCATAATCAAGTGATTCCGAAGCCCATCGGTATGGAGTTTCTTCATGCGTTTTACACCGATATGACCTAAGCGGCGATTGCCACAAATAAGTTGCACTATCATTATCAACTCTGCATCTTTTGGTTTCAACATTATGAATATGTGTGTTACTACTTTGAGATTCAACAAGAATAGACCATTCTTCAAGGGTGCATGACCATAAAAGATATTACTCATATAAATAGAACAACCATTATTCTCTGATTTAAATGAATAACCGTCTCGCATTAAACAAGATCCAGATATAATGTTCATGCTCAACGCTGGCACCAAATAACAATTATTTAGGTCTAAAACTAATCCCGAAGGTAGATGTGGAGGTAGTGTGCCGACCGCGATCACATCGACTTTGGAACCATTTCCAACGCGCATCGTCACCTCGTCCTTAGCCAATCTTCGCTTAATCCGTAGTTCCTGTTTCGAGTTGCATATATTAGCAAAAGAACCAGTATCAAATACCCAGGTACTACTGCGAGTATTAGTGAGGTACACATCAATAACATGTATATCATATATACCTTTGTTCACCTTGCCATCCTTTTTATCCGCCAAATACTTGGGGCAGTTCCGCTTCCAGTGTCCGGTCTGCTTGCAGTAAAAACACTCAGTTTCAGGCTTAGGTCCAGACTTGGGTTTCTTCTCTTGATCAGCAACTTTCTTGCTGTTCTTTTGAAGTTTCCTTCTTCTTCCCTTTGCCCTTTTCTTGAAACTAGTGGTCTTGTTGACCATCAACACTTGATGTTCTTTCTTGATTTCTACCTCCGCAGCTTTTAGCATCGCGAAGAGCTCAGGAATTGTCTTAGTCATCCCTTGCATATTATAGTTCATCACGAAGCTCTTGTAGCTTGGTGGCGATGATTGGAGAATTACATCAATGACACTATCATCCGGAAGATTAACTCCCAGCTGAATTAAGTGATTGTTATACCCAGACATTTTGAGTATGTGCTCACCGACAGTAACTATTCTCCTCCATCTTGCAGCTATAGAACTTATTGGAGACTTCATATCTCTCAATCCGGGCATTTGCTTGAAATATTAACTTCAACTCCTGGAACATCTCATATGCTCCATGACGTTCAAAACGTCGTTGAAGACCCGGTTCTAAGCCGTAAAGCATGGCACACTGAACTATAGAGTAGTCATCAGCTCTGCTTTGCCGAACGTTCACAACTTCGGCTCGGCATCTATGACGAGCTGTCACCCAGCGGTGCTTCCAGGGCGTAATTTTTACGTGCAGCAATGAGGATAATCCTCAAATTCACGGACCCAGTCCGTGTAATTGCTACCATCATCTTTCAACTTTGCTTTCTCAAGGAACGCATTAAAATTCAACGGAACAACAACACGAGCCATCTATCTACAGTAAACATAGACAAGAAAAATACTATCGGTACTAAGTTCATGATAAATTTAAGTTCAATTAATCATATTAAAAACTCCCACTTAGACAGACATCTCTCTAGTCATCTAAGTGATCACGTGATCCATATCAACTAAACCGTGTCCGATCATCACGTGAGACGGAGTAGTTTCAATGGTGAACATCACTATGTTGATCATATCTACTATATGATTCACGCTCGACCTTTCGGTCTCCGTGTTCCGAGGTCATATCTTATATGCATAGCTCGTCAAGTATAACCTGAGTATTCGCGTGTGCAACTGTTTTGCACCCGTTGTATTTGAACGTAGAGCCTATCACACCCGATCATCACGTGGTGTCTCAAAGACGAAGAACTTTCGCATAGCGGTGCATACTCGGGGAGAACACTTCTTGATAATTTTTAGTGAGAGATCATCTTATAATGCTACCGTCAATCAAAGCAAGATAAGATGCATAAAGGATAAACATCACATGCAATCAATATAAGTGATATGATATGGCCATCATCATCTCGTGCTTGTGATCTCCATCTTTGAAGCACCGTCATGATCACCATCGTCACCGGCGCGACACCTTGATCTCCATCGTAGCATCGTTGTCGTCTCGCCAATCTTATGCTTCCACGACTATCACTACCGCTTAGTAATAAAGTAAAGCATTACATCGCGATTGCATTGCATACAATAAGCGACAACCATATGGCTCCTGCCGATTGCCGATAACTCGGTTACAAAACATGATCATCTCATACAATAAAATTTAGCATCATGTCTTGACCATATCACATCACAACATGCCCTGCAAAAACAAGTTAGACGTCCTCTACTTTGTTGTTGCAAGTTTTACGTGGCTGCTACGGGCTTAAGCAAGAACTCATCTTACCTACGCATCAAAACCACAACGATAGTTTGTCAAATAGACTCCGTTTTAACCTTCTCAAGGACCGGGCGTATGCACTCAGTTCAACTAAAGTTGGAGAGACAGTCTTCCGCAAGCCATCTATGTGCAAAGCACGTCGAGGAACCGGTCTCGCGTGGAAGATGCAGCGTAAGGTTGGTCCGGATCGTCTCGTCCAACAATACCGCTGAACCAAAGTATGACATGCTGGTAGGCAGTATGACTTGTATCGTCCACAACTCACTTGTGTTCTACTCGTGCAAATAACATCAAACCATAAAAACCTAGGCTCGGATGCCACTGTTGGGGAACGTAGTAATTTCAAAATTTTCCTACGATCACGCAAGACCATGGTGATGGCATAGCAACGAGAGGGAAGAGTATCCGTCCACGTACCCTCGTAGACCGAAAGCGGAAGCGTTATATCAACGCGGTTGATGTAGTCGTACGTCTTCACGATCCGACCGATCCAAGCACCGAACGTACGGCACCTCCGAGTTCTGCACACGTTCAGCTCGATGACGATCCCCGGACTCCGATCCAGCAAAGTGTCGGGGATGAGTTCCGTCAGCACGACGGCATGGTGACGATGATGATGCTCCACCGACGCAGGGCTTCGCCTAAGCTCATGACGATATGACTTCTCCGGCGCGAGGCTTCGCCTAAGCTCATGACGATATGACCGAAGTGGAATATGGTGGAAGGGGGCACCGCTGCGGCTAAGGAAAGATCCGTAGATCAACTTGTGTCTTGGGGTGCCCCTTGCCCCGTATATAAAGGAGCCAAGGGAAGGTGGCCGGCCCTAGGGGAGGCGCGCAAGGAGGAGTCCTACTCCCAGGAGTAGGACTCCCCCTCCTAGTTGGACTAGGATTGGAGGAGGAAAGAGGAAGGCGCCGCCCCCTTCCTTGTCCTATTCGGACTAGAGGGGAGGGGGCGCAGCCCACCTTGGCCTGCCCTTCCTCTTCTCCTATGGCCCATTAAGGCCCATGGACCTCCGGGGGTTCCGGTAACCTCCGGTACTCGGTAAAATCCCGATTTCACCGGAACACTTCCGATGTCCAAATGTAGGCTTCCAATATATCAATCTTTATGTCTCGACCATTTCGAGACTCCTCGTCATGTCCGTGATCACATCCGGGACTCGAACAACCTTCTGCATCAATACTTATAAACTCATTATGAGCATCGCCGAAGCGTTAAGCGTGCGGACCCTACGGGTTCGAGAACTATGTAGACATGACCTAGAACTTATTCTCGGTCAATAACCAATAGCGGAACCTGGATGCCCATATTGGTTCCTACATATTCTACGAAGATCTTTATCGGTCAAACCGCATAACGACATACGTTGTTCCCTTTGTCATCGGTATGTTACTTACCGAGATTCGATCGTCGGTATCCAATACCTAGTTCAATCTAGTTACGGTAAGTCTCTTTACTCGTTCCGTAATACATCATCTCACAACTAACTCATTAGTTGTAATGCTTGCAAGGCTTAAGTGATGTGTATTACCGAGAAGGCCTTAGAGATACCTCTCCGACAATCGGAGTGACAAAACCTAATCTCGAAATACGCCAACCCAACAAGTACCTTTGGAGACACCTGTAGTACTCCTTTATAATCACCCGATTCGTTGTGACGTTTGGTAGCACCAAAGTGTTCCTCCGGTAAACAGGAGTTGCATAATCTCATAGTTACAGGAACATGTATGGGTCATGAAGAAAGCATTAACATACTAAGCGATCAAGTGTTAAGCTAACGGAATGGGTCATGTCAATCAGATCATTCAACTAATGATGTGACCTTGTTTAATCAAATAACAACTCCTTGTTCATGGTTAGGAAACATAACCATCTTTGATTAACAAGCTAGTCAAGTAGAGGCATACTAGTAACATACTGTTTGTCTATATATTCACACATGTATTATGTTTCCGGTTAATACAATTCTAGCATGAATAATAAACATTTATCATGATATAAGGAAATAAATAATAACTTTATTATTGCCTCTAGGGCATATTTCCTTCACGTGGACCCCCGGACCCCTTTCGGCACTCCCGGTACAATACCGATAAAGTGTGAAACTTTTCCGGCGACCAAAATAAGACGTACGACTACATCAACCGCGTTGTTATAACGCTTCAGCTTTCGGTCTACGAGGGTACGTGGACAGACACTCTCCCCTCTCGTTGCTATGCCATCACCATGGTCCTGTGTGTGCGTAGGAAATTTTTTGAAATTACTACGTTCCCCAACAGTGGCATCCGAGCCTGGTTTTATGCGTTGATGTCATGTGCACGAGTAGAACACAAGTGAGTTGTGGGCGATATAAGTCATACTGCTTACCAGCATGTCATACTTTGGTTGGCGGTATTGTGAGATGAAGCGGCCCGGACCGACATTACGTGCAGCTTCTGGCGAGACTGGTTTCACCGCTCCGAGCACTCGTTGCTTAAAGGTGACCGGCGGGTGTCTGTCTCTCTCACTTTAGTTGAACCGAGTGTGGCTACGCCCGGTCCTTGCGAAGGTTAAAACAGCACCAACTTGACAAACTATCGTTGTGGTTTTGATGCGTAGGTAAGAACGGTTCTTGCTCAGCCCGTAGCAGCCACGTAAAACTTGCAACAACAAAGTAGAGGACGTCTAACTTGTTTTTGCAGGGCATGTTGTGATGTGATGTGGTCAAGACGTGATGCTATATTTTATTGTATGAGATGATCATGTTTTGTAACCGAGTTATCGGCAACTGGCATGAGCCATATGGTTGTCGCTTTATTGTATGAAATGCAAACGCCATGTAATTGCTTTACTTTATCACTAAGTAGTAGCGATAGTCGTAGAAGCAATAGTTGGCAAGGCGACAACGATGCTACGATGGAGATCAAGGTGTCGCGCCCGGTGGCGATGGTGATCATGATTTGCTTGGCGATGGAGATCACAAGCACAAGATGATGATGACCATATCATATCACTTATATTGATTGCATGTGATGTTTATCCTTTATGCATCTTATCTTGCTTTGATTGACGGTAGCATTATAAGATGATCTCTCACTGAAATTATCAAGAAGTGTTCTCCCGAGTATGCACCGTTCTTGAAAGTTCTTCATGCCGAGACACCACGTGATGATCGGGTGTGATAGGCTCTACGTTCAAATACAACGGGTGCAAAACAGTTGCACGCAGGATACTCGAGTTAAACTTGACGAGCCTAGCATATAACAGATATGGCCTCGAACATGGAGACCGAAAGGTCGGCGTGAATCATATAGTAGATATGATCAACATAGTGATGTTCACCATTGAAACTACTCCATCTCACGTGATGATCGGACATGGTTTAGTTGATTTGGATCACGTAATCACTTAGATGACTAGAGAGATGTCTATCTAAGTGGGAGTTCTTAAGTAATATGATTAATTGAACTTTAATTTATCATGAACTTAGTCCTGGTAGTATTTTTCAAATTATGTTGTAGATCAATAGCTCGCGTTGTTGCTTCCCTATGTTTTTATGTGTTCCTAGAGAAAATTGTATTGAAAAATGTTAGTAGCAATGATATGGATTGGATCCGTGATCTGAGGTTTATCCTCATTGCTGCACAAAAGAATTATGTTCTTGATGCACCGCTAGGTAGCGGACCTATTGCGGGAAGCGGTGCGGGCGTTATGAGCGTTTGGCTAGCTCAATATGATGACTACTTGATAGTTTAGTGCACCATGCTTAAGCGGCTTAGAATCGGGACTTCAAAGGCGTTTTGAGCGTCATGGACCATATGAGATGTTCCAGGAGTTGAAGTTAATATTTCAGCAAATACCCGAGTTGATAGATATGAAGTCTCCAACAAGTTCTATAGCTAAAAGATTGAGGAGAATCGCTCAACTAGTGAGCATGTGCTCAGATTGTGCAGCTACTTCCATCGCTTGAATCAAGTGGGAGTTAATCTTCCGGATAAGATAGTGATTGACAGAATTCTCTAGTCACCATCACTAAGTTACTAGAACCGTGATGAACCATAGTATGCAAGGGATGACGAAAACGATTCCCGAGCTCTTCGTGATGTTGAAATCGACGAAGGTAGAAATCAAGAAAGAGCATCAAGTGTTGATGATTGACAAGACCACTAGTTTCAAGAAAAGGGCAAAGGGAAAGAAAGGGAATTTCAAGTAGAATGACAAGCAAGTTGTCGGTCCACGAAGAAATCCAAAGCCGAACAAAGCCTGAAACTGAGTGCTTACACCGCATAGGAAATGGTCACTCGAAGCGGAAATACCCCATATATTTGGTGGATAATAAGGTTGGCAATGTTCACAAGGGTATATTTTATATTCTGGTTTTTGATGTGTGGTTTTCTAGTGTTTATTTTAGACCATGAGTTTTTGATTCTTGTTAGGTTGCTAAGATTAGTAACTCGAAACAGGAGTTACGTAATAAGCAGAGACTAGTTGAAGGGAAGTGACGATGAGTGTTGGAAGTAGTTCCAAGATTGATATGATCATCATCGCACACTCCCTATACTATCGAGATTAGTGTTTATAGTAGCCCCTGAGTATTTGATACTTGTTCGGTTGCTAAGATTAGTAACTCGAAACAGGAGTTACAGAATAAACAGAAACTAGTTGAAGGGGAAGTAACGATGAGTGTTGGAAGTAGTTCCAAGATTGATATGATCATCATCGCACACTCCCTATACTTTCGGGATTAGTGTTAAACCTAAATAAATGTTATTTGGCGTTTGCGTTGAGCATGAATATGATTTGATCATATTTATTGCAATACGGTTATTCATTTAAGTAAGAGAATAAATTGTTGTTCTGTTTACATGAATAAAACCTTATATGGTTACACACCCAATGAAAATGGTTCGTTGGATCTTGATCGTAGTGATACACATATTCATAATATTGAAACCAAAAGATGCAAAGTTAATAATGATAGTGCAACTTATTTGTGGCACTGCAGTTTAGGTCATATTGGTGTAAAGCGCATGAAGAAACTCCATACTGATGGGATTTTGGAATCACTTGATTATGAATCACGTGATGCTTGCGAACCATGCCTTATGGGCAAGATGACTAAAGACTCCGTTCTCCGGAACAATAGAGCGAGCAACTGACTTATTGGAAATAATACATACTGATGTATGCAATCCGATGAGTGTTGAGGCTCACGGCAAGTATCATTATTTTCTAACCTTCACATGATGTTTTGAGTAGATATGGGTATATCTACTTGATGAAACATAAGTCTGAAATAGTTGAAAGGTTCAAAGAATTTCAGAGTGAAGTGGAAAAATCATCGTAACAAGAAAATAAAGTTTCTGCGATCTGATCGTGAAGACAAATAATTGAGTTACGAGTTTGGTCTACATTTGAAACAATGCGGAATAGTTTCGCAACTCACGCCACCCGGAACACCACAGCGTGATGGTGTGTCCGAACGTCATAACCGTACTTTATTAGATATATGGTGCGATCTATGATGTCTCTTACCGATTTACCACTATCGTTTTGGGGTTATGCATTAGAGACAGCTGCATTCACGTTAAAAAGGGCACCATATAAATTCGTTAAAGACGACACCGTATGAACTATGGTTTAGCAAGAAACCAAAGTTGTCGTTTCTTAAAAGTTTGGGTTGCGATGCTTATGTGAAAAAGTTTCAACATGATAAGCTTGAACCCAAATTGGAAAGGTGCGTCTTCATAGGATACCCAAAATGTTGGGTACACCTTCTATCACAGATCCGAAAGGCAAGATTTTCGTTGCTAAGATGGATCCTTTCTAGAGAAGAAAGTTTCTCTCGAAAGAAGTGAGTGGGAGGAAAGTAGAACTTGATGAGGTAATTATACCTTCTCCCTTATTGGAAAGTAGTTCATCACAGAAATCAGTTCCGGTGATTCCTACACCAATTAGTGAGGAAGTTAATGATGATGATCATGAAACTTCAGATCAAGTTGCTACCAAACCTCGTAGGTCTTCGAGTAAGATCCGCACTGAGTGGTACGGCAATCCTGTTGTGGAAGTCATGCTACAAGATCATGATTAACCTACTAACTATGAGGAAGCGATGATGAGCCCAGATACAGCGAAATGGCTTGAGGCCATAAAATCTGAGATATGATCCATGTATGAGAACAAAAGTATGGACTTTGATTGACTTGCTCGATGATCAGCAAGCCATGTTAAATAAATGGATCTTCAAGAGGAAGACAGATGCTGATAGTAGTGTTACTATCTACAAAGCTAGACTTGTCGAAAAAGGTTTTAGACAAAGTTCAAGATGTTGAATACAATGAGATTTTCTCACTTGTATCGATGCTTAAGTCTGTCCGAATCGTGTTAGCAATTGCCACATTTTATGAAATCTGGCAAATGGATGTCAAAACTACATTCTTTAATGGATTTATTAAAGAAGAGTTGTATATGATGCAACCAGAAGATTTTGTCAATCGTAAAGGAGCTAACAAAATGTGCAAGCTCCAGCGATCCATCTATGGACTGGTGCAAGCATCTCGGAGTTGGAATAAACGCTTTGATAGTGTGATCAAAGCATATGGTTTTATACAGACTTTTGGAGAAGCCTGTATTTACAAGAAAGTGAGTGGGAGCACTACAGCCTTTCGATAAGTATATGTGAATGACATATTGTTGATCGGAAATAATGTAGAATTATTCTCGCAAAGCATAAAGGAGTGTTTGAAAGGAGTTTTTCAAAGAAAGACCTCGGTGAAGCTGCTTACATATTGAGCATCAAGATCTATAGAGATAGATCAAGGCGGCTTGATATGTTTTTCAATGAATACATACCTTGACAAGATTTTGAAGTAGTTCAAAATGGAACAGTCAAAGAAAGAGTTCTTGCCTGTGTTACAAGGTGTGAGATTGAGTAAGACTCAAAACCCGACCACGGCAGTAAGATAGAAAGAGAATGAAAGTCATTCCCTATGCATCAGCCATAGGTTCTATAAAGTATGTCATGTTTGTGTACCAGATCTATTGCATACCCTACCACTAAGCTTGGCAAGGAGTGCAATAGTGATCTAGGAAGTAGATCAATGGACGGTCAAAAGTATCCTTAGTAGAATAAGGATATGTTTCTCGATTATGGAAGTGAAAAAAGGTTTGTCGTAAAGGGTTACGTCGATGCAAGTTTTAACACTAATCTAGATGACTCTGAGTCTCAATCTGGATACATATTGAAAGTGGGAGCAATTAGCTAGAGTAGCTCCGTGCAGAGCATTGTAGACATAAAAATTTGCAATATACTTACGGCTCTGAATGTGACAGACCCGTTGACTAAAATTATCTCACAAGCAAAACATGATCACACCTTAGTACTCTTTGGGTGTTAATCACATAGCGATGTGAACTAGATTACTGACTCTAGTAAACCCTTTGGGTGTTGGTCACATGTCGATGTGAACTATGGGTGTTAACCACATATAGATGTGAACTATTGATGTTAAATCACATGGCGATGTGAACTAGATTATTGACTCTAGTGCAAGTGGGAGACTGAAGGAAATATGCCCTAGAGGCAATAATAAAGTTATTATTTATTTCCTTATATCATGATAAATGTTTATTATTCATGCTAGAATTGTATTAAAATGCAACATAATACATGTGTGAATACATAGACAAACAGAGTGTCACTAGTATGCCTCTACTTGACTAGCTCGTTAATCAAAGATGGTTATGTTTCCTAACCATAGACATGAGTTGTCATATGATTAACGGGATCACATCATTAGGAGAATGATCTGATTGACATGACCCATTCCGTTAGCCTAGCACTTGATCGTTTAGTATGTTGCTATTGCTTTCTTCATGACTTATACATGTTCCTGTAACTATGAGATTATGCAACTCCGTTTACGGAGGAACACTTTGGTGCTACCAAACGTCACAACGTAATCGGGTGATTATAAAGGAGTACTACAGGTGTCTCCAAAGGTACATGTTGGGTTGGCGTATTTTGAGATTAGGTTTTGTCCTCCGATTGTCGGAGAGGTATCTCTGGGCCTTCTCGGTAATACACATCACATAAGCCTTGCAAGCATTACAACTAATGAGTTAGTTGTGAAATGATGTATTATGGAGCAGTAAAGAGACTTAGCAGATACGAGATTGAACTAGGTATTGGATACCGACGATCGAATCTCGGGTAAGTAACATACCGATGACAAAGGGAACAACGTATATCGTTATGCGGTTTGACCGATAAAGATCTTCGTAGAATATGTAGGAACCAATATGGGCATCCAGGTTCCGCTATTGGTTATTGACCGAGAATGGTTCTAGGTCATGTCTACATAGTTCTCGAACCCGTAGGGTCCGCACGCTTAAAGTTTCGATGACAATTATATTATGAGTTTATAAGTTTTGATGTACCGAAGGAGTTCGGAGTCCCTGATGAGATCGGGGACATGACGAGGAGTCTCGAAATGGTCGAGACGTAAAGATCAATATATTGGACGACTATATTCGGAGTTCGGGAAGGTTCCGAGTGATTCGGGTATTTTTTTGGAGTACCAGAGAGTTACGGGAATTCGTCGGGGAGTATATGGGCCTTATTGGGCCATACGGGAATAGAGGAGAGAGGCCAAAAGGAAGGAGGCCTGCGCCCCCTCAGGTCCGAATTGGACAAGGCGCAGCCCCTTTCCTTCTCCTTCTCCCCTCTTTCCCCTCTCCTACTCCAACAAGGGAGGTGGAATCCTACTAGGACTAGGGAGTCCTAGTAGGACTCCACACCATGGCGCCCTCCTAAGGGCGGCCTTCTCCTCCCTCCCTCCTTTATATACGGGGCAGGGGCATCCCATGGACACACAAGTTGATCTCTGGATCGTTCCTTAGCCGTGTGCGGTGCCCCCTCCACCATATTCCACTTGGTCATATCGTCGCGGAGCTTAGGCGAAGCCCTGCGCCGGAGAAGTCATATCGTCGTCGCGGAGCTTAAGGCGAAGCCCTGCGTCGGTGGAGCATCATCATCGTCACCACGCCGTCGTCTTGTGGAACTCATCCCCGGCGCTTTGCGGATCGGAGCCGGGGATCGTCATCGAGCTGAGCGATGTGCAGAACTTCGGAAGTGCCGTGCGTTCGGTGCTTGGATTGGTCGGATCGTGAAGGCGTCTGACTACATCAACAGCGTTGTTATAACGCTTCCGCTTTCGGTCTCACGAGTGCGTGGACGGACACTCTCCCCTCTCGTTGCTATGCCATCACCATGGTCACTGTGTGTGCGTGGGAAATTTTTGAAATTACTACGTTCCCCAACAGATGACGTCTCCTCCTTCTTGATCCAGCAAGGGGAAGGAGAGGTTGATGATGATCCAAAGCAGCACGACGCGGCGTGGTGGTGGATGCAGCAGAACTCCGGCAGGCTTCGCTAAGCAACTACTTTGGAGGAGGAGGAGGTGTTGCAGGAGGAGGAGGAGGCGCCAGGCTTTCCGGGTGCGGCCACCTCCCTCCCTCCCTTTATATAGGTGCAAGAGAGAGAGGGGAGGGCAGCCTTGCCCCTTCCTCCAAGGAAGGGTGCGGCCAAGGGGAGGAGTCCATCCTCCCCAAGGCACCCTCAGGTGCCTTCCCCTTTAGGACTCTCCCTCCCCAAGTCTCCTTGGCGCATGGGCCTCTTGGGGCTGGTGCCCTTGGCCCATATAGGCCAAGGCGCACTCCCTACAGCCCATGTGGCCCCCAGGGCAGGTGGACCCCCGTGGACCCCGGACCCCTTTCGGCACTCCCGGTACAATACCGATAAAGTGCGAAACTTTTCCGGCGACCAAAACAAGACTTCCCATATATAGATCTTTACCTCCGGACCATTCCGGAACTCCTCGTGACGTCCGGCATCTCATCCGGGACTCCGAACAACATTCGGTTTGCTGCATACTCATATTCATACAACCCTAGCGTCACCGAACCTTAAGTGTGTAGACCCTACGGGTTCGGAGACATCTGAGACATGACCGAGACGACTCTCGGGCAATAACCAATAGCGGGATCTGGATACCCATGTTGGCTCCCACATGCTCCTCGATGATATCATCGGATGAACCATGATGTCGAGGATTCAATCAACCCTGTATACTATTCCCTTTGTCATTCGGTATTTTACTTGCCCGAGATTCGATCGTTGGTATCCCAATACCTCGTTCAATCTCGTTACCGGCAAGTCACTTTACTCGTACCGTAATGCATGATCCCGTGACCAAACACTTGGTCACTTTGAGCTCATTATGATGATGCATTACCGAGTGGGCCCAGAGATACCTCTCCGTCATACGGAGTGACAAATCCAGTCTTGATCCGTGTCAACCCAATGATACTTTCGGAGATAACTGTAGTGCACCTTTATAGTCACCCGATTACGTTGTGGCGTTTGGTACACCCAAAGCACTCTTACGGTATCCGGGAGTTACACGATCTCATGGTCAAAGGAAAGAATACTTGACATTGGAAAAGCTCTAGCAAAACGAACTACACGATCTTGTGCTATGCTTAGGATTGGGTCTTGTCCATCACATCATTCTCATAATGATGTGATCCCGTTATCAACGACATCCAATGTCCATAGTCAGGAAACCATGACTATCAGTTGATCAACGAGCTAGTCAACTAGAGGCTCACTAGGAACATATTGTGGTCTATGTATTCACACGTGTATTACGATTTCCGGATAATACAATTATAGCATGAATAAAAGACAATTATCATGAACAAGGAAATATAATAATAATACTTTTATTATTGCCTCTAGGGCATATTTCCAACAGAATTATCATAAAAGAAAATAAATAAGTAATTAGAATTTTGTTATAAACTTTAATAGCAAAAAGAATTATCATAAAAGAAAATAAATAAGTAAATAAAAACAAAAAAGAAAGCAAAAAAACTGGGAAAAAATTAAAAAAGTGCCACCTACAAGGCCACCACGGCCTGCATACGACTAGAAACCCATTACTAGGGCCAGGATGCAGGCCCTTGATAAACCCAATAGGCCCACAAGCACAGAGAGTGATTTTAGGCCCGTAAGCCTGTAATAGAGAGGAGCTCGAGAGGGCAGCGGGACTGGGGCTTATAAACCACTCTCGAGCTCCCTCAGCTAGCGAGGTGGGACTAAACTTTCGTGCCGCGACGCGGGCAGCCCAAGGCCTTTAGTCCCGGTTCGTGAGACCACCCGAGACCAATGACCCCCCTTTAGTCCCGGTTTGTGCCACCAACCGGGACTAAAGGCCTATGCTTCCCGCCCTTTGGGCTGCTGAAAAGAAGTCTTTGGTCCCGGTTGGTGGCACCAACTGGGACTAAAGGAGTGCATTGGTCCCGGTCGGTCTCATGAACCGGGACAAATGCTCTGCCTATATAAGCAGCACTCGTGAAATTTTGGTTCAGTTCGTTCTTCCCCGCCTTGGCCTTGCCCGGGCTGCCCGCCCGTATCCGCCTACGCCGTCATAAATCGCCCGCCCAGCGCCGCCCGATCGGCGTCATCGCCCGCGCCCAGCGATGCCTGCCCCTGCCCGTCGCTGTGCCGCCCGCCCGCCTCGCCCGCCCGCCCGCCCGCCGCCTGCCCGTCGCCCGCCGCCCGCCCGACCCGCCCGCGCCTCACCTCGCTGTCGCCGTCCCCGACACCGTCGCGTGAGCAACTAATTTAATTTGATGTTAGTATTAGTTAATTGAGTTAGATTTTGTTAGATTTTTTTGTAGTTCATAGATTTTTTTGTTAGATGTGTAGTTCATAGATTTTTTTGTTAGATTTTTTTTCATATTGTGAAATTAATTTGTTCATATTGTGTTAGATTTTTTTAGGCTTTTTTTCTGTTGTACTTTAGATGTCAAATTTTTATGATTTTTTTCTGTTGTAATTTAGATGTCAATTTTTTTCATATTGTGTAAGTAATTTAGATGACAATTTTTTATGATTTTTTTTCTGTTCATAGAATTTTTATGACTTTTTTCTGTTGTAATTTTGTTCATAGAATTTTAATGTTTTTTTTGTTCATAGTATTTTCTTTGTCAATTTATTGTGTATGTATAGGAAAATTGTGAATGATATAAGTCATTTATGAATATGTTCATATTTAGAATAGAGGAAAAAGGAAAAAGTAAGGAGAGAAAGTGTTTTATATAATTAGTTGGAAAAATAATAGAACTATAGTTAAACTAGTTTATTTTCAGTAAGTACTAATTTATTTTATTTATAGTAAGTGCTTCATATATAGTTGAACTAGCTAGTTGATTTAATAAACTACTTTATTTAACTATATATAGTAGTAGTTCCCGCATCGACGTCGGCGATGCCTATCCCGCATCCTCGTCGCCGTCGACTCGGCGGTGGAGGCCTGTTTGATCAGGGCCATGTTCGGGACTAGGCTCCACCGGGCTGGTATTGGGAGGTGCTACCTTCCAGGGGACATAGGTTGGTGAGGAGGCAGCCCGTTGTTGACCGGATTCTTGTTTGGTGGCGGTCGCGTGGGCTAGTGACGGTGCCGAGGCTTCCGGACACCGTGGAGGTGGTACGTCACCGTGTCAGCGAGGAGGGCGAAACACGTCCGTTGCTACATGGTTGCATTGGAGGGCAGGTTCGACAATACCTGGCAGGTTCTCCAGGGATCTCACTGGAGCTATGATCCTGTGATGGTTCCTTATCTTTGGGTGTCCACTGCCCGCGACGATACCCGTTGGGCGCTACGGTTCTAGCTGTATTAGTGATGCTATATGTATGATAGTATTCGAGGAGTATTAGTGATAATATTTGACGATGTACGGACAGAAGAGATGATGTACTTTTGCTTATAATTGAATGCATGCTAATTTGAATACTTTATTTTATGATTTGGTTTTGCTTATTGAATGCTCATATTGGAAAAGTACTCCTACTTTGAATTCTAAAATCATGGGGGTAGCTTCTCCTTCATTCCCGTGTGCTAGACAATTTGGTGTAATAATGCACTCGGGAATGAAAGGAGGAGCTACGTACCATCACCGACAGTCAACCCGTGATTAATAATAATGATCTAATTTAGGTTTTTAGTACATATATTTAATTGTACAAGTTTAATATTTGAATTATGAACATAGGCGGAAATGTCGTACTCGGACGACGAAACACATGGGAGTGCGGTGGTGCCACGACGACCGAGGTATGTGCGACAGGTTCATTGAGCTGAACGAAGATCGGCACTTCATCATTAAGCTCGAGGAGACCTTCGATATTCATACGGTACGCAACGACGACAATAGTTTTTTCGTAATTAAGCACGACTTCAACTATTTTAACGTGTACTTTTCATCTTTTCCAATTCGACTAGCTTATCCCATGCTATGCAAGACGCTATGTCTTGAAGAGGATGGGTTTGAAGACCATGAAAGTATGGAAACTAAAAAATTCTCCTAAGGACCCATCATGGTGTGGATTTTCAAGTAAAGCTGTACAATGCTGAGAGTGTAACCCATTTTGGTTGCAAAAATTGGGAAGCACTTTGCAAGATGTATGGTTTTGACGAAGGTATGCTTGTCACCATGGATCTTGGTGATCCTACAATCGAGCAATACAATATGGAGATTTGGGTCCTTGTGGATACACCTCCAATTCTTCCCCCATCTGAGCTTAATATAGTTATTAAGTAATTTATATTGTTTATTTCAAAATAGTTGACAGCTTATTTCCATTGACAACTTATTTTCATTCTTCAAAGAATGTGCGAAAGATGGTAGACAAAACCCACTACATAGATGGCTCCGAATTAACTTATAGGGAGAGAAATCATCTGATCGCATTTTGAACTAATCTTGAGAATTACAATGTCTACAATCAAACTCCTCAACATTATGGTCAATACGTGCCACTAGTGCACGTGTTGAACTACGGTAACTACCATGGAGATACCCTGGTAAGATTTTTTACTATTACGACATCCGTGCATTTTTTTGCATACTTCTAAAACTAGTACATCATTGCTAACTACGAAGTTATTACTATGTTTTTCAACATATAATCCCGAATGATTGTGTGCCTCATCTGATGTATACGCACGGAAGCCTTCATGTTTTGAACATACAACCAGGTCGCCCTCTGAATCTCAACTGTCCATACCGGATTTCTAAAAAAGTGGAGACATGACAATCAAAGAATGGAAAAAAATGTATGGACAGTCGTGAGGAGCTTCTTGGAAGCAAAAGGAAGCGAAGCACAAGAATTGGAGATGGATGATCTCCATTCTTCATAATGGAGAGTCGGGGTCTATATTGTTTTATGCTATTTTACCTTAAGGGTGTTTAGGTCCTACGATCTTGATGATCATGTGCTACGAACAATTATGTAGGGTTGGGTTCGATGATTATGAGGATGATGATCGTATGACTTATTATTAATAACGAGTAGAAGTTGTATGATGATGCATGATTAGTCGGACTTGTTATTATATATGATGATGTATGATGCGAGCATGCATGAGTTATTATATATCTGCGGGTGAAATGAACATAGCAGTACCGTTCGTAAACCAAGGATGAAGATATAAGAGAGGACACTTCTCTCTATTAGCTAGCTAATAACAACCTAAAAATAACCCCCAAAACACCTAAACCAGCCACTTTTTAAAAAAAAAAAGAAAAACCTCAGCTCCAGCCAGCTGCTGACGTGTGGAAGCCTTTCACTACCGAAAAACGGTCCTACCCCGACGGCCAAACCTATGCCTACGGCTGCCGTCGGCCTAGTTTGAGCTATGCCGACAGCCCAGTCCTGGCCGTCGGCCTATCCTGGCCGTCGGGTTACACAGAGCTATGCTGACGGCAGCCGTCGGCACAGAACGGCCGTCGCCGTAGATTCGTACATCCCGGCGGCAATGATCGTCGGCATACCTGTGGGCCCGGCGACCCCGCCCGTGACTGGCGGCTAACGCCGTCAACCCCATGCCGACGGTCGGGACGAGCGGCCGTCGGCATATCTCCGCATGCCACGTCACCGATCCGCGGTGTAGGTATGCCGACGGCATAGGCGCCACGTCATCGATCCGCTCCCAAAACCCTGTCGTTTCTATGCCGTCGGCATAGCTATTTTTTTTACATGCGTTTTTTTTTGCATATGTTTTTATGCTTTTTTTACATATGTTTTTTATGCTTTTTTAAAATATGTTTTTATGCTTTTTTATGTATTATATGAATATATATGAAGTTTGTAATTTTTTCCATAGATTATGAATATATATATATATATATATAGTTTGTATGTTTTTTTCGAGCACATTAATAATGTGCCGTCATGTTCTTTTGAATATATGTCCTTATATTTTATTAAAATCAAGAACAGCTATGCGACAAAAGTTTAGTGGCGGTTGCAAACGCCCGGCACCCGTCTCCGGAGTGTGACCCCCTCACGTCCGCGGTGTGCCCCCCTCACGGACGGAGCCACCGCCAGCATCTGGAGGGCAGAAACAGCCGCATCGGGTCTATACGGAGGGGACGTTGCTCCCAAGTGTTTCTATGGGATGACCTACCACAACCGGGTGGTGTTGTGGCATGTTCGAAGAGGCGGCACGCATCTCTGGGGCGTGGCCCCCCCTAACGGATGGCGCCGCCGCCGGCACCAGGAGGGGGAAAACGGACGCATCAGGTCTACACGGAGGGGATGTAGCTGTGGGTTTGGCCCGGATGTTGCTCCCAGGTGTCCCTCTGAGATGACCTGACACAACCGGGTGGAGAGGTCCACTGTTCAAAGCCCGTCCATGGAAAGTCAAAGGGCTAGATCTCGTGGTCAACCACTCCAGGGTTAGGCGGGACGGGGACCCTGGGGGGGGTAGCAATGCCACCGGAGCGTCGCACCGGCCCCTCATACATGCCGGGTGGTGTGGTGGCATGTCCGAAGAGGCGGCACGCGTCTCGAGATTAGCCCCTCACAGACGGCGCCACACCGGCACTGGAGAAGCAGACGCGTCGGATCTACACGGAGGGATCTTCTTTGTGGGTCCGCCCGGATGTTGCTCCAAAGTGTTCCTATGGGCCGACCTAACACAACCGGGTGGAGAGGTCCATTGGTCAAATCCTGACCGTGTAAAGTCAAAGGGCTAGATCCCGTGGTCAAACGCTATAGGGTTAGGCGGGACGGGGGCCCTGGGGGGTAGCAATGCCACCAGAGCATCGCATCGGGCCCTCATACATGCGGGGTGGTGTGTTGGCATGTCCGAAGAGGCGGCGCGCGTCTCCGGGGTGTGGCCCCCCTCACGGACAGCGATGACACGGTAGTAGACGTTCTGCGGTAACGATGCGGCGTGAATATTATTAAATACTCGGAGCGCGATAAAATCATGAGTTTTTTACACGATGTGGGCACATGTGCTATAGGACCGATGGTAATTTTTCATAATTTTTCGTGATGGAGAAGTATCTGAACACTTCCCTCTACGCGTATTGCCCTTCGCATGTCTACGACTATGGCCGGCGGCCTCCGTGGGCTAGCATGCTGCCAATCTTGCCTACGCGGCTTCTCACAAGTCTGAAAGTGTTGTGGCATGTCCGAAGAGGCGGCACGCATCTCCGGAGCATGGCCCCCCTAACTGACGGCGCCGCCGCCGGCACCTGGAGGGGCGAAACGGACGCGTCGGGTCTACACGAAGGGGATGTAGTTGTGGGTTTGGGCCGGATGTTGCTCCCAGGTGTCCCTGTGTGCTAACCTGACACAACCGGGTGGAGAGGTCCACTGTTCAAAGCCTGTCCGTGGAAAGTCAAAGGGCTAGATCTCGTGGTCAACCGCTCCAGGGTTAGGCGGGACAGGGGCCCTAGGGGGTAGCAATGCCACCGGAGCGTCGCACCGGCCCCTCATACATGAGGGGTGGTGTTGTAACATGTCCGAAGAGGCGGCACGCGTCTCTGGGGCGTGGCCCCCCTCACGGACGGCGCCCCCGCCGGCACTTGGAGGGGGGAAACAGACGCGTCGGGTCTACACAAAGGGGATGTAGCTGTGGGTTTGCCCTAGATTTTGCTCCCAGGTGTCCATGTGTGCTGACCTGACACAACCTGGTGGAGAGGTCCACTGGTCAAAGCCCGTCCGTGGGAAGTCAAAGGGCTAGATCTCGTGGTCAACCACTCCGAGGTTAAGTGGGCCAGGGGACACAGAGGGTAGCAATGCCACCGGAGCGTCGCACCGGCCCCTCATACATGCGGGGTGGTGTTGTGGCATGTCCAAAGAGGCGGCACGCGTCTCCGGGGTGTGGCCCCCCTCACGGACAGCGATGCCACGGTAGTAGACGTTCTGCGGTAACGATGCGGCGTGAATATTATTAAATACTCGGATCGCGATAAAATCATGAGTTTTTTACACGATGTGGGCACATGTGCTATAGGAACGATGGTAATTTTTCATAATTTTTTGTGATGGAGAAGTATCCGAACACTTCCCTCTACGCGGATTGCCCTTCGCATGTCTACGACTGTGGCCGGCAGCCTCCGTGGGCTAGCATGCCGCCAATCTTGCGTACGCGGCTTCTCACAAGTCTGAAAGTGTTGTGGCATGTCCGAAGAGGCGGCACACATCTCCGGAGCGTGCCCCCCCTAAATGACGGCGCCGCCGCCGGCACCTGGAGGGGCGAAACTGACACATCGGGTCTACACGGAGGGGATGTAGTTGTGGGTTTGGCCCGGGTGTTGCTCCCAGGTGTCCCTATGTGCTGACCTGACACAACCGGGTGGAGAGGTCCACTGTTCAAAGCCCATCCATGGAAAATCAAAGGGTTAGATATCGTGGTCAACCGCTCCAGGGTTAGGCGGGACGGAGGCCCTAGGGGGGTAGCAATGCCACCGGAGCAACGGGCAACGCACTTCCTTCACAAAACTGGGCATGTTCTCTCTCGATAGCAAGATACTACCTCGGAAATGGTGCAGTTTACAAGAGGCCTTCAGTTAGGCTTCTGCGAAATGCGCTCAAACTTTTACCACAACCTACAAGGGCCACATGACGCCACCGTGCTATGTCTCGAGGATTTCTGGCAAAGTATGATTTTTCGTGGATTTTAACGGCTAAATCCGGCATGTTGCTGAGGCACATTCACCCTTCGTGGGTGGGGCCTGCCCCTCCCTTGGTTACACTAGGCCTACACATACCGCAAAGACATCATATATGATTTGACAAACCACTTCTGGACATCATTTCAGGTGGTCGCAATGCAGATCTGTAACTTCCCGCATTGAAACCCTACGAATGCAATAAATGTCTCAAATATTGCAGGCGGCCCTGAAAAATGCCATGTCCTGCCACGTGTCATGCGATGGCCCCCTTTGATATCACGAGAAGTATCGAGGTCAACGGAGAAACGGGCAACACACTTCCTTCACAAATCGGACAAGTTCTCTCTCTATAGCCATATACTACCTCGGAGATCGTGTAGTTTACAAGCGGCCTCCGGCCAGGCTTCTACGAAACGCGCTCAAACTTTTCCCACACATTACAAGGGCCATATGATGACACCGTGCCAGGTCCCGAGGATTTCTGGCATCATATGATTTCCCGTGGATTTTAACGGCCAGATCCGGCATGCCGCCGAGGTACATACACCCCCGGGTGGTGGGTCATGCCCGTCCTTTGGTTGCACTAGGCCTACACGTACCGTGAATACATCATATATGGTTTTACAAACCACTCCTGGACATCATTTCAGGTGCTCGCAGTTTACAAGCGGCCTCCGATCAGGCTTCTCAAACGCTGAAACTTTACCACACCCTACCGTGGCGGGCTCGGCCGATCGGGAAGCATGGGAAGGAGCGAGCCGTTTAGACCGATGCCCTTCTCCAAAATTGTTAAGTGTTTACTCGGAATAAGAGGAGAAAATACAATTGCAATAGCTTAAATCTCATTGGTGGAACCAGTTGTGGCATGGATCGATTACATGGCTCACATCTATCCATCCATCTCTCCACACCACATGCCACATCCACCCATCTAAAGAAAAGGAGGGAAAAAATAAAAAGAAAAACAAGACAGAAACCCACCGCACGCCTCCCCCTCTCCCTCTCTCGCTCGTCTCTCCTGCTCCCTCCCCCACCCATGAAACCCTACGCCGTCGCTGTCTCGCCCGCTCGATTCCGGCGTGTTCCGGACCCTCGCCAGCAGCACAGATCCGTGCTCCCCGCCGCCTCTCTTCCCTTCCCTCTGGACAGATCCGCCTTTATGCCCCGAGAGCTCACCCACGACCCCTCCCCATGGCTAGGGTTTAGAGGGTGGCGTCCCCTCCAACTCCGGCGTGTCGTGGCGACTCTGCTCCACCATCTTCGACGCCCACCGCCAAGTCCCACAGGCGGCTCGCCTCGTGGTCGGTGCTCCTGCACCCAGTGGCTGCAGGCAGGCGACGCCTGTGGCAGGTAAACTCTGGCGAGGCAGGCGCCCCCCCTCCACGGCGTGACGGCGGTGCACTGCATCGGCTAAAGCATCCCCATGGTGAGCCCCTCTGCACTCCTCTGTTCCCCCTTTTCCTTGTATAATGATGCTTCACATTGCTTGATATGAATGTGATTTTGGTCAATCTTCACTTCCGCCTAGCTAGCTAAAAGAAACGTGTGTTTGTTTATGTATGCTATAACAAATCACGTACGTGTATGCTAGCTAAAAGAAGCAACCAAGCTAGTAGCTTAATTGATATACAGGAAACTAGCTAGATGTGCCTCTCAAACAATGTGTTCATCGAGCTGCTCTCGTGTATCGTTTGAGTGCGCCAATTAGTTCGCCAGCCTCTATGATTTATTCTGATAGTTGCTGGAGTACTTCTATTAGTGAAAAATTGACGCAACAAAAAATGTTAATTAGTTCGCTCTCTCAAAGTCAAGTTTGGGCTGCTGCATATGAATGGATTTTTTTCTCAGTTTGGGAGCTAGGTACTGGTGGAGTTTGGTGTATCCATAGTCCGCTCTCTCAAATGTTAATCAGCCTCTGTGATTTTTTTTCTCAGTTCTAGAGATGCAGGGAGGGAGGGACGTCCATGGATTGGACTGCAAGGATTGGATGCAAACCAATGCACATGAGGAGGAGAGATGCAAGCCATGCCATGACCTGAAGGTCCCTACCGTGAACCCCTTCCCCTTCACGTGTACAATCATGCTCAACATATGATTTTTTTAATCTTCAATTCAGCTTAGCTAGCTGTTGTAGTACTTGCTTGTCTCCTTCCAAATGTTGCCCCAGTCTGTTGAGCTTCTTATTGCTCAAGTAGTACTGCTATTTTTCTGCTCTGCGATTTGATGTGCATGGTTCCGAGCTCCCGCCTACCACTTTTGTTCTTTGTGATGTCGAGCTCTGCTTTCTTTATTATCACGAGTTGCAAAATTAGTAGGAACTAAACTTTTGTTAACTTGTTGGCTGAACCAATGGAACTACTATTATATTTGATTTGTCGCTCAACTAGTTCTGCAATGATTGGATCGAATGATGGCATGACCCTCACCGTTATCATTGCAATTATCTTGGTCTTATAGATGTTATTGTTCCCGTCATATAGCACATGCTACTTTCTTTATTAGTTGGCTGCTGGCTCTATTTGTTCATATGCACAAGTGCTAATGTTTCTTTGTTATCTTATAAAGGATATAGTCCTTCATTTGTATATAGTTGTAACTCTCTTATTGATCAACATATACTGATTCGTCTCTTTACTGCAATTACTCTGTAGTTCATGATTTGCTCCCGTAGTGGTATAAAATTATAGTTTCTCTTTCAAAATGGTACTGTGTTTGATATATACTAGTCTTTATCTAAATACCATGTATTGGTATTTCCTGTATAGTTTAGTACATCATCTACTGGTGGTTTAGTTGTATATTGTATAGGACATAGTCCTGATGGTTGCATGTAGTGATAATTCTTTCTTTGCATTAGCTATTTCATATGTTTCAGATGATTTAGATGCATGCTTATACTCCTATCTATACCAGGTGCATGTGTTGTGCTTGTGTACCATGTCTGAGAATAGTACCCATGTGTAAGTGGGTGTATGTGTTCTCGCTTACAGGATGTTTAGTAAATGTGCTATCAATGGCCTATTTCTTCTTGCATGTTATGGACTATATCTTTTCTTGCCAATTCCCTCTCTCTTAATCTGATTTGAGCGGATGCTACATCGGTCTCTTCACTTTCTTTATTTCTCTCCTACTCTCACTGATAAGAACATGTGCTCCTTCATCTTGCCATGCCAATGATGGTGTCCTGAGGCTCTCATCGTTACTTAACAACAGATGCTGTACTACTTGATCCAATGATGCAATAGTCCTAGCACTACTAGGCTGCCTGAGGACAATCCCTACTTCAAACCCTACCTCTGGCCTAGTTGATTAGTAGTGGTTTAGTTGGATTTCATCTGAAAACTAACCCAAGCTTAATTGAGGGACCCCCTAATCATGGAGTTAGTGCTAGTTTGAATTGATCTTCGGGTTTGGCTTTGATCTATACTTTGCTGGCTCTACTTCTGTCTTGGGCTATTGGCTCCATTTATGCGATGTTGGCTCTCTTCTCTGTTTCTTTGATCAACTTAATCTGATTGGGGTTTGACTAATGTTTCCAAATTCCTAAGTGCTAGCTCCTACAGTAAAGGCATTTTGCTAAGGGGAATGCTGCATTTAAACCTTGATCAAGTTCTTCCTGTTTGTTGTTTCTTGTTTTGCAGGTTGATGAACTGCAAGAAAGAAGCAGAAGATGAAGAAATAGATAGTTTAGTATAGGTTTAGTTTAGGACTTTTTCTTTCTTCTTTTATTTCTTTTTCCTCTAAGTGTAATTCCTGAATGCTTGTAGTTGACATTTATATTAATAAAGTCTATTGTTTAGTAATCAGACCAAATAATTTTAGTGTTCCATATATTATGAATATAGTTTCTTTTATTCACTTTTTGCAATATCACTTGTATTATTTCTTCATCAATATAGGTTTGCATATATGCCCATGATCTCCTAGTTTAGATGATGAACTGTCATATTTCTGCATAAACCCATATTATTCTGCTTTGAAATGCTGTCAAATGAATTGAAAAAGAGAAAACAGGGGGAAAACTATGCCTACGGCAAAGCCGTCGGCATAGATGAAAAGCCGTCGGCATAGATCAGCCCAGGGCTACCCAGGGCGTGCCACATGGCAGGTGAGGGAGTTCCGGACTAGGGGGTGTCCGGATAGCCGAACTATCATCATCGGCCGGACTCCAAGACTATGAAGATACAAGATTGAAGACTTCGTCCCGTGTCCGGATGGGACTTTCCTTGGCGTGGAAGGCAAGCTTGGCGGTACGGATATGTAGATCTCCTACCATTGTAACCGACTGTGTAACCCTAACCCTATCCGGTGTCTATATAAACTGGAGGGTTTTAGTCCAGAGGATCGAACAACAATCATACCATAGGCTAGCTTCTAGGGTTTAGCCTCTTTAATCTCGTGGTAGATCTACTCTTGTAACACACATTATCAATATTAATCTAGCAGACGTGAGGGTTTTACCTCCATCAAGAGGGCCCAAACCTGGGTAAAACATCGTGTCCCTTGTCTCCTGTTACCATCCGCCTAGACGCATAGTTCGGGACCCCCTACCGAGATCCGCCGGTTTTGACACCGACATTGGTGCTTTCATTGAGAGTTCCTGCGTATCGCGCCGATAGGCCCGATGGCTCCTCCGATCATCAACAACGACGCGGTCCAGGGTGAGACTTTTCTCCCCGGACAGATCTTTGTGTTCGGCGGCTTTGCACTGCGGGCCAATTCGCTTGGCCATCTGGAGCAGATCGAAAGCTACGCCCCTGGCCATCAGGTCAGATTTGGAAGTTTAAACTATACGGCCGATATCCGCGGAGACTTGATCTTCGACGGATTCGAGCCACAGCCAAGCGTGCGCCTTTGTCTCGATGGGCATGATCTAGCTCAGAGTCAACAGTGCCACGGAGGCCGCACCGATATCCGCTCCGCCCTTAATCCGGAGTCGGATTCCCGACCGAGGGCGAGTGGTTGGACACCGCCTCGGGGCTACAATCTCTGGCGATCAAGCGAACTCCATCCCTGTCCTTTGCAAAGACTCCGACTCTGGGGACGCGGACTCCTATCCGAACTCCGAACCCTCCGCGCCCTTGCCGATCGAATCCGATTGGGCGCCCGTTATGGAGTTCACGGTCATGACATCTTTCAGCACTCGCCTTTTGGCGACATCCTGAATTCACCAAAGTCTCTCTCTTTATCCGGAGAGCCCTAGCCGGACTACGGCCAGGAAGGTTGGGATACGGTCGACGAAGAAATTCGACGCCCACCCACCACCCACTTGGTAGCCGCTGTCGACGACCTAACCGACATGCTAGACTACGACTCCGAAGACATCGATGGTATGGACGACGATGCCGGAGACGACCAAGACCCAGCGCCTACGGTGGCCTTTGGAAGGCCACCTCGTCATACGACATATACATGGTGGACATCCCAAAATATGGGAACGACGATGGAACAACAGAGGATGACCCTCCAAGAAGCAGCCCAAGCGCCCCGGCGTCAAGCGCCGCTCTAAATCCCGCCACAGCAAGAATGAAGATTCCGGCACCGGAGATAACAATACACCGGAAAACGCCGAAGACAATCCACTCTAGCAAGATCCATCGTAGGAGGATGAAGACGCCAGCCCTCAAGAGAGAGCGGCAGAAGAAGAGGTAGAGGATTATATGCCTCCCTCCGAAGACGAAGCAAGCCTCGACGACAATGAATTCGTCGTGCCTGAGAATCCCGTCGAACAAGAGCGTTTTAGACGCAGGCTTATGGCCACGGCGAACAGCCTAAAGAAAAAGCAGCAATAGCTTAGAGCTGACCAGGATCTGCTAGCCGACAGATGGACCGAAGTCCTCGCGGCCGAAGAGCATGAGCTCGAACGCCCCTCCAAAAGCTACCCTAAACGCAAGCTGCTCCCCCGATTAGAGGAGGAGGCTTACGAACCCGCATCACCAGGAGACAATACGGCTGACCGACCACCCCGTGGCCGCGACAGAGAGGCCTCTAGGCCCTTCACTAGAACCGTACCCCGGCATCGCTCAAAAAGCACACGGCCAAAGGGGAACGCTCCGGACCTGCGAGATATATTGGAGGACAAGGCAAGACAATCAAGATCGATCTATGGATCGCGTGGGCGCCCCACGGTACGTGACGACAACCGTCGCGCCGGACACAGTAAGTCCGGCCGGGCCGAACAAAACAGACCAAGCTCTTTTGAGCTCCGTCGTGATATCGCCCAGTACAGAGGTGCCGCACACCCACTATGCTTCACAGACGAAGTAATGGATCATCAAATCCCCGAAGGGTTTAAACCCGTCAATATTGAATCCTATCATGGCACAACAGACCCCGTGGTTTGGATCGAAGACTATCTCCTTCACATCCACATGGCCCGCGGTGACGATCTTCACGCCATCAAATACCTCCCCCTCAAGCTTAAAGGACCAGCCCGACATTGGCTCAACAGCTTGCCAACAGAGTCAATTGGGAGCTGGGAGGACACGAAGCCGCATTCCTCGATAAATTCCAGGGCACTTATGTGCGACCACCAGACGCCGATGACCTAAGCCACATAATTCAGCAGCCAGACGAATCGGCCAGACAATTCTGGACACGGTTCTTATCCAAGAAAAACCAAATCGTCGACTGTCCGGATGCGGAGGCCCTCGCGGCCTTCAAGCATAACATCCGCGACGAGTGGCTTGCCCGACACCTAGGACAGGAAAAGCCGAAATCCATGGCAGCCCTCACATCACTCATGACCCGCTTCTGCGCGGGTGAGGACAGCTGGCTAGCACGCAGCAACAACCTCAGCAAAAATTCTGGCAGTCCGGACTTCAAGGACCAAAACGGCAGGCCGCGTCGTAACAAAAACAAACGCCACACTAATGGCGACAATATTGAGGATACGACAGTCAATGCCGAATTCAAAGGCTCTAAACCCGGTCAGCGGAAAAAGCCATTTAAACGAACTACTCCGGGTCCGTCCAATTTGGACCGAATACTCGACCGCTTGTGCCAGATACACGGCACCCCTGAAAAGCCAGCTAACCACACCAACAGGGACTGTTGGGTATTCAAGCAGGCAGGCAAGTTAATTGCCGAAAACAATGACAAGGGGCTGCATAGCGATGACGAGGACGAGGCCCAACCGCCGAACAATAGAGGACAGAAGGGTTTGCCCCCACAGGTGCGGACGGTGAACATGATATACGCAACCCACATACCCAAAAGGGAGCGGAAGCGTGCACTCAGGGATGTCTAAGCGATGCAGCCAGTTGCCCCGAAGTTCAATCCATGGCCCTCCTGCCCGATCACTTTTGACCGAAGGGACCACCCCACCAGCATCCGCCACGGCGGATTCGCCAGACCGGTCCTAGACCCAATCGTCGATGGATTTCACCTAACCGTAGTCCCGATGGACAGCGGCAAAGAGCCTGAACCTGCTTTACCCGGGATACGGTCGCCAAAATGGGCATAGGCCCCTCAAGGATTAAACCTACCAAAACGACCTTTAAAGGCGTCATACCAGGTGTAGAAGCCAATTGTACAGGCTCAATTACACTGGAAGTGGTCTTCGGATCCACGGATAACTTCCGAAGCGAGGAGTTAATCTTCGACATAGTCCCGTTCCGTAGCGGCTATCATGCCTTGCTCGGACGTACCGTGTTTGCAAAGTTCAACGCGGTGCCCGCATACCTCAAGCTCAAGATGCCAGGCCCACGAGGAGTCATTACGGTCAACGGAAACACTGAACGTTCCCTCCGCATGGAGGAACATACAGCGGCTCTCACGGCAGAAGTGCAATGCAGCCTCTTAAGGCAATTATCAAATCCGGCCGTTAAGTGGCCGGACACAGCCAAGCGCGCCCGGAGTAACTTACAACAAGACCACCTGGCACGTTCCGAGCACGCGTAGTAGTGCGGCCCCAACCCCAGCTCCTGCGAAACGTCAAAGCAGGTCCTTCGCGCTCTGAAGATACCATGGGCATGGGGAGGGGGGCACGACCACAATACACCCAGACTGCGGCTCAACCACACAAGGGGCTCTCAAGTGTGTCATTCCTTTTTCTTTTCTTTTTACCTTTTACTTTTTAAACACAGGACTCCGTTTGTCAGAAGCCCTGTCCGGCAGCAGACCTGCCGAACTCACGATGCAACAGCCAGGGAAGGATAAAGGATACAACGAATATACAGGTGGTCTCCATTACAAGCATTTTCATACACCAATCTGCAGCCTACCCTGGAAGGGACATGTTTAATAGTCTCCTACCTTGCTTATCGCACTATTTGTATCGTTCTGCATTCATAGCAGCACTTATTGAATAAAACAATGCAACACCTTTTTTATAATTGCATTTCTTTTTCATACATATGTTCATTCACGACATGTTGCATCTATACACTTTGGTACGGCTAATATACACCAGGGGCTTATGTTTCCCGCGTTATGGTGTGATGAGTCCGAACACTTTCACAAGTGCGGCACCCCGAACTTATAGCACTATATGCATCGGCTCCGAATCATGTCTTGGGTCAATAGTTGGGTTTGCCCGACTGCCGTGTTTTGGTACCTTACGTTCCGTTATATCGGCTAAGGTAGCACCGGGAGAACCACTGCGATTCCGCCCAGTTCGGCTGGGTTAACGCCTCGATGGAGAAAGCTAAAAGCGGCAGTCATGATGAGGCGAGAGACCGTCGCTGTTCGAGAGGTTTTTTTCGAGTCCTTAAAGACTTATGCCGCTTAGAGCGAGGAGCCCGATACTGTCGGCAAAGGCGTGGATAGCGCCCCAAAATCAGCCATCCGAAGACTAGGGGCTTCGCCGAAATTTAAAATTATAGAATTCTATGGCTAAATGAGAGTGTTCAAGCATTATAAGTCCGGTTGCCTTGTTCGTTGTGTTGAGCGCCTCCCTAGATGGACCCAAAAATGGGAACAAGAGCGCTCAAGTTTATCCCGAACACCCCAGCACTCGTGGCATGGGGGCTGAAGCCGACGACTTGCCATCTCTCAGATTTGATAAACAGCCGCACAGAAGGTAATATTTTAAATTAACAAGCGTTGCTTAGCGCATATGAACTAAGTTTTCAGCGCACAGGATAACAAAATGCGAGTCTACTCAAATATTACATCTTTGGAGCACTCACCCGCAATAGTGCGGGCGCCTTCAAAGACACTCTTATAATACATCTCGGCGCGATGCTCCTTGCCCTCTGGTGGCGGGTCCGTCACGAGCTTCTGGGCATCCATCTTGCCCCAGTGCACCTTTGCGCGGACAAGGGCCCGACGGGCACCCTCGATACAAGCGGAATGCTTGATAACTTCAACCCATGGGCACGCATCCACCAGCCGCCGCACAGGCCGAAGTAGCTCCGAGCATGGCCTCCTTAGGCCACAGCCAAACTATGAGGCCCTTCATGGCCTATTCGGCCGCCTTGTGGAGCTCGACCAGCTGCTTCAGCTGGTCGCTAAAAGCACGGATGTCCGGCCTCAGCATACTGAGACCAGAAGACCTTCTCCGTTGAGCTCCCCTCATCGGCCCGGTAGAATGCGGCAGCACCGGACACGCTGTGAGGAAGCTCTGCGAACGCCCCTGGAGAGCTCCGAATTCGGGTAAGCAACAGGTAATTAACACTCACATGCTTACTCTCCATGAAAAATGCCTTACCTGCTGCTATTTTCTTCACCGCTTCAATCTCCTGGTGGGCCTTGTAGGCTTCGGCCTTAGCGGTTTTGGCACTCTCAAGAGCCGTTGCAAGCTCAGACTCTCGAGTCTTCGAGTCACGCTCCAAGTTCTCATGTTTTTTCACGAGATCCTAGAGCTCTTGCTGTACCTCCGCCACCCGCGCCTCCTACTTCTCTCGCTCGGTGCGTTCATGGCCGCGTGCAGCTCGGCGGCCACCATCGCCTCCTTCTGTGGTCGCCACCTCGTTAGCGGCCCCTACAATACCCACGTTATCCTTGTCATTTTTCTTGCAACCAAATCCTTTTCTCAGAAGGTACAATTTTCATAAGGTATTACTCACCTTCTTTTTCCTCGAGCTGCTTCTTGGCATGGCCGAGCTCGTTCTCGGACCGCTCGAGGTTTTTTCTTCAAAGTATTGACCTCTGCAGTCAGTACGGTGGAGGTCAGCAGCACATCCTGCAATCCCATATTGACATACTTTTATGACTCCTGCGTTTATCTTTCTAAAGATCCTCAGTCCGGCTTTTCTTTCCGAACACCGAACCGAGCATCAGGGGCTACTGTCTATGCGGTACCATTTTACATATACTGAAATTTCTTACCTCAAAGCCTGATAGAAGACTGGTACAAGCTTCGGTCAGCCCGCTCTTGGCGGACTGAACTGTCCGGATCACCGCACTCATAACAGTGCGGTGCTCCTCCTCGATGGAGGCGCCGTTGAGCGCCTCCAGTAAACTATCCGGTGCCTCCGGTTGGACGAAGGACACCAGCGTCTCACCCTTCTTGCGAAGGGGTCGCTTACCGGACTCCGGAACCACTGAAGGTTCCGGCATGAAGCCCAGACAAGGGTCGGGCTTAGAGCCCCTGGGGGTCTTGCCCCCCACGCGCCTGGAGTCCGGGAGGTTGCCTTGTGGCACCTCCTGCGCCATCTCCTCGTGACCAAGCCCCCTTTGGAGCTCCGCCGCGGCGTTGTCCGTAGCATTAGGCGGGGAGGCGGTCGAAAGTGAAGTACTCTCCATTTCCGACGAGCCCAGGGACCCGCTCGATGAATCGACGAACTCGCCTTTGGGCGGGCTGCACGATTGTTCGACATTAAAGAACACTCTGCGATAATAAAAATCCACGGGTATCCGGACACTTACGATCTCGCCAGGGGCTTGGCCCTCGTAGGCCGATCCCCCTCATCGTCGTCGACGTTGGTGGAGAAGTCCGGAGGAAGGGTTCTTCCCTTCTTGGACCCTCCGGCCCCCCCAGTTGGGGCGGCCTTCCTCTTCCTCTCCTCCCCCGCTGGGGGAGAAGCTTCTTCTTCTTCCTCCTCGTCTTCAGGAGAAGATTCTGCTTCAGAATCCGACAGCACCTGGCGTCGGGTGCTCCTCCAAGTTCCCGTAGCCTCCTTCTTGGCCTTCTTCTCCGGCACCACATGGGGTGCCGGAGCCAGCAGCCTCGTCAATCATGCGTCCGCTGGGTCTTCTGGCAAAGGAGCCGGACAGTTAATCTGTCCGGACGTCTTCAGCCAGACCTGTCGAAGAATAGGGAGTTTTCAGAACCCACGTAGAATCAATCTATGGAAAAGGAGTCCCGTAAAGGGGTAAAATAACTTACCTCGGCTGGCTTGACGCGCGAAACTGTATCCGCGATCTTTGTTAGCGGATGCGGGGCTTCAGCGCCCTTGAACAGCACCTTCCGGGCATCTTCGTGCGTGGTATCGAAGAGCCGGCTCAAGGTTCGGTCTTTGTGCGGATCGAACTCCCACAAATTGAAGTCCCGTTGTTGGCATGGGAGAATCCGGCGGATGAGCATCACCGGATTACGTCAACAAGCCTGCGATTCTTGTCCACCGTGTTCCGGACGCGTGTTTGGAGTCCGGATAGC
Source organism: Aegilops bicornis (assembly GCA_021605145.1). Classification (NCBI taxonomy): domain Eukaryota; kingdom Viridiplantae; phylum Streptophyta; class Magnoliopsida; order Poales; family Poaceae; genus Aegilops; species Aegilops bicornis. Next base: position 841,918,595 of record CM038670.1, on the reverse strand, counting down.
TCGTCGAATCCCCCACTTCAGGCCCGTCTCTTTCCATGACGAGAGCCGTGTGGGAATCCAGATCTGAATTGGGGCCGCCACCCATTCAGGGTCGCGTGGCTCGGTGATGTAGAACCACCCCGATTGCCACCCCTTTATTGTCTCCACAAAGGAGCCCTCGAGCCATAGGACTTTGGCCATCTTGCCGACCATGGCGCCTCCACACTCCGCTTGGCTGCCCTTCACAACCTTCGGCTTGACACTGAAGGTCTTGAGCCACAAGCCGAAGTGGGGCTGGATGCAGAGGAAGGCCTCGCACACGACGATAAACGCCGAGACGTTGAGGACGAAATTCGGGGCCAGGTCATGGAAGTCCAGGCCGTAGAAGAACATGAGCCCCCGGACAAATGGGTGAAATGGAAAACCTAGTCCGCGGAGGAAGTGGGGGAGAAATACCACCCTCTCATGGGGACTGGGGGTTGGAATAAGCTGCCCCGCGTCGGGCAGCAGCTTTGTCTTGTGATATCGCCGGACAAGTATCCGGCCTCCCGCAGTCTTGTGATGTGCCCCTCCATGACGGAGGAGGCCATCCGTCTGCCTCCCGCTCCTGACATGGTTGGAGAAGGTTGAGGAAGAAAGTGTGGACTTGGGCGCTAGAGCTCGAGTGCACGGGAATGGATGAGCAAAGGAGGAAGAAGGCGTAGGTGAAAGGGTGGATCCTTATCCCCTTATATGGGCGGACAAAAACATGTGTCCCCACGTCCTGGTAAAACTCGCTTATCTCCCAAGCGCCATAATCAATGGCGCGTTGGGTTACCCACGTCCGTATTGATGGGAATCCCGGAATAAGGGGAACACGATCTACTGCCTCGACAAGGCGTGCCAAGGAAACCGCCGCTAAACGCTACCGAGGTGGAACAGTAAAACAATTTGAATAAAGGCTTGGTAGTGGTGCGACGTCCACGCCACAAAATATGTCACAGATTGATCTTGTGTAATATTATTCTCTCTACGGTGGTATGTGGAATTTATTTTGCAGAGCGGACACTATCCTGGTGTTCACAATCTTCTATAAATTATTCGGAGGAAGAACCCGCCTTGCAACGCCGAAGACAATATACGCGCCGGACTCATCGTCATTGAAGCCAGGTTCAGGGGCTACTGAGGGAGTTCCGGACTAGGGGGTGTCCGGAGAGCCGAACTATCATCATCGGCCGAACTCCAAGACTATGAAGATACAAGATTGAAGACTTCGTCCCGTATCCGGATGGGACTTTCCTTGGCGTGGAAGGCAAGCTTGGCGTCTGGATATGTAGATCTCCTACCATTGTAACCGACTCTGTGTAACCCTAACCCTATCCGGTGTCTATATAAACCGGAGGGTTTTAGTCCGTAGAACGAACAACAATCATACCATAGGCTAGCTTCTAGGGTTTAGCCTCTTTGATCTCGTGGTAGATCTACTCTTGTAACACACATTATCAATATTAATCTAGCATGACGTAGGGTTTTACCTCCATCAAGAGGGCCCGAACCTGGGTAAAACATCGTGTCCCTTGTCTCCTGTTACCATCCGCCTAGACGCACAGTTCGGGACCCCCTACCCGAGATCCGCCGGTTTTGACACCGACAGCAGGCTATGCCTACGACAAAGCCGTCGGCATACCTCTGCCACGTGTCGCTCCGGTGTGCATCCTGGTGGCAGGGCTATGCCGACGGCAAAGCCGTCGGCATACCTCTGCCACATGTCGTCCCCTGGTTCGTCAGCGCTTTTGACGGCGCCGTCCGTTTCCGTCAGGTGGAAAACACTGCCGACGGCTAAACTATGCCGACGGCTGGCCCACGGCCGTCGGCATAGGCACCTATGCCGACGGCTATACTACGCCGACGGTCTGACACATCTACGCTGACGTGATCTACACCAACGGGGCTATGCCGACGGCAGCCGTAGGCATAGATCTATGCCGACGACAAAGGACCTATGCCGACGGCCCTGGGCCGTAGGCATAGGCCGCGAGTCCGGTAGTGTTTTGGTCCCGGTTTATGTCACCAACCGGGACCAAAGGCCCCCCTGCCTGGGCTGCCCGCAGCGGCCACGTGGATGCCCATCTATCCCGGTTCGTGTAAGAACCAGGACTAAAGGGGGGAGGTATTAGTAACGACCCATTAGTCCCGGTTCATGAACCGGGACTAAAGGCCCTTACGAACCGGGATAAATGCCCTGTTTTCTACTAGTGATGGGGATTTGAACAAACGGATAAGATTTCAGCGGTGAGTGGTGGAAGACGAGGGAAACAGGGGACACGCGGAGGGGATAAGCCATGCGCGTTGCCGGTCCACGCGGGGACACGCGTCCCTAGGACGAGGCAACTTATGTGTCGCTGTTTTCATCCGGCTGAAAATAAACGATTTCCAAATTATAAACCAATAATGTACTGCATCTTGCACACACAGGATCTACTATCCTGATTGCTATGCACTGGACTGCATCATGTTCACTTTGCAATGTTCAGCCTGCTCTTGTATCCAAAACATGGAGACTAGATTCGATCAGAGGTATGGAAGTGACATACAAAACACCCCCCTCCCCCAAATTATATTATTCTCATAACAAAAGTTCAATCAATACCGCCAAGTAATATTTGAACAAGCACAAATATGAAAATGAAAACAAAGGTGATATACAGTGCTTAAGTATACAAGAATAAAACATCGATTTCCCAGGCTGGCAGTAAGTTCCAACAATCTTGCCGTAGTTTGAACAAGCGCATATCCACACAGGAAAACAACGGCGACATCCGGTGTTAAAAGTACACAAATAAACATCAAATTATGCGGCATGTCCCGGATCCAGACCAGTAGTGAGTTTTGGGCTTACTGCTCTTGCACTGCCACTGCCTCGCCTTGGTAGACCGCAGCACTACACCGCAGCTTCCATGCCTGGGCTCGTGGGGTCAAGTTTGCGTGAGTAAAATAGCCACGGTAAGAAGGTCCGGCTCGGTCCGGGCTGTGCGCCCGGTCCTGGTCCGCTGTTTGGTGTGGGGTTCAGTGGCCTGGGGAGCTGTGAGCTGCTGTTTAGCATTGCCACAACTTCAGACATTGAAGGTCTGTGCTCTGGCAAATACTGCACGCAGAGAAGGCCAATCTGGATGCATCTGAGTAGCCCTGACAAGACTTCACCTTCAGGTTCACCACCCACCGCCGCATCAAGAAGCTCCCCGCTCTTACGTTGATTCCACAATTCCCAGGCCTGTAAGAAACAAAGAAAAAAAGCTCAGCTAGTGGCGCGCATTTTCACTGGGAAGAAACTAGAGGATGCATCAGGGAGGAGTATGTTTTGTCATGAGCAGACTTACATCAGGAAGGAACGTTGCATTGCTTGTTCTCCTTTTGCCACTGACTATCTCCAGCAAGACTACTCCGAAGCTATATACTCCCTCCGTCCGCGAATAATTGTACCTCTGTAAAACAGAAGAAAGAGATTGGGATTCGGCACAGCCCATAGGGCGGTCGAGGGAGTGTTTATATACGCAGCCTCTAGGGCACGGCATAGCCGAGATTACAAATATAGTTACAAGAGATAAGGAGATAACTACAAATATTAACAGCCTCCTAATCTATAACAATATACTGTTTAACATCCCCCCTCAATCTAAACTTCCCTCAAGAAGATTCAGATTGTATCTATTTGAGACAAACATTGTCTCAGTCAATGGCTTTGTGAATATATCAGCAACTTGCTCTTTAGAAGAGATGAACCGAACATCTAGTGCCTTGGCTGCAACTCTCTCTCGAACAAAGTGAAAGTCTACTTCTATGTGCTTAGTCCTGGCATGAAATACTGGATTAGCAGATAGATAAGTAGCTCCCAAGTTATCACACCACAACACAGGTGGTCTTGCCAAGAAAACCCCAAGTTCACCAAGGACTGATTGGATCCAGATTATCTCAGCTGTTCTGTTTGCAAGTGCTTTATATTCAGACTATGTGCCTGAGCGAGAAACCGTGGCTTGTTTCCTCGAACTCCAGGACACAAACTTAGGACCAAGAAAGACAGCAAAACCACCAGTAGACCTCTGATCATCACTGCACCCTGCCCAATCTGCATCAGAAAAACAGCTCAACAGCATTGAAGGAGGCTTCCTTATAGAGAGACCCATGCTCCGAGTATTATCTCAAAATCGGTTTGGATGCTGAGAGATGTATAGTTGTGGGTGCATGAAGAAACTGGCAAACACAGTTTACTGCAAAGGATATATCTGGCCTGGTAAGTGTTAGATATTGAAGAGCACCAACCAGGCTACGATACTTGGTGCTATCGTCTTGAGACAATGGCGTCCCACTTTCCTTGGTGAGCTTCTCGGCCGAAGACATGCGTGTGGTGGAGATATTGCAATTATCCATATTTGCTCGATGAAGAATGTCGCCAATATACTTCTGTTGAGAAAGTACAATCCCCCCTGGCGACGATCTCACCTCAACTCCAAGGAAGTAATGCAGAGGGCCGAGATCTTTGATAGCAAAGGAAGCATGAAGATCAGCAAGCAACTTGGTGGTAGCAGTAGGCGACGAGCTGGCCACAATGATATCATCCACATAAACAAGCATAAACATGGTGACATGAGCATGATGAAAGACAAACAAGGAGGTGTCCGCCTTAGATGCCACAAAACCAAGTTGAAGAAGCCGAGCACTGAGCCTGGAATACCACGCCCGAGGAGCTTGTTTAAGCCCATAGATTGCCTTCCTGAGCTTGCATAGATGTCGTGGTGCCCGGGGATCCACAAACTAGGTGGTTGTCACATGTACACCTCCTCTTGAAGCACACCATGAAGAAAGGCGTTTTGGACATCCAGCTGACGCAAACACCACCCACGAGAGACCGCAATGGAGAGAACCAAGCGAACAGTGACCGGTTTGACGACAGGACTGAACGTATCATCATAGTCCAAGCCATATTGTTGTTTGAACCCCTTTGCAACGAGTCGTGCCTTATGACGATCAATTGTGCCATCCACCTTGTGCTTGAGTTTAAAACCCCATTTGCAGTCAATTACGTTGACATTAGATGGTGATGGAACCAAAGACCAAGTGCCATTGTGATGAAGAGCCGCAAGCTCGAGTTGCATGGCCGCACGCCACGCGGGAGAATGGGGAGCTTCACGATGATTAGTAGGTTCCCGCGAGGCGAGAAACGCACGTCGAGACGGGTCATACAAGACCGTGCCATCTGTGCGTTGCATGGCCTTGCGTGTGTTGTCACGTAGGCGAGTCACCATGGTGTGGCCGGGCGGAGCATCGGATCCGCACGGAGCAGAAGATCCAGGTGGGAGATCCTCCTGGGATCCCGTACCGGCGGCAGAGCGTGCAGGACCAAGATCTGCCTGGGATCCCGAGCCGGAAGCTAGCGGGACGGCAGGAACTGCAGCGGCAGCCCGCCCGGAAGCCACGTGTGGCTCGGCCCGAGGCATGTCTGGCTGGAGGGAGGCCAGCCCAGGTGTGGACCCTGCCACTGGCGCGGGTGGAGCCGCGGGTGCGGGTGGAGGGGAGGTCGGCCCGTCAATGGGCGCCACGCGGCCCACTGGGGAGGCCGCTACACCGCCGCTGCCAGGCGTGGGGGAAGACGCATCGCTGTCTGCTGATAGCGCGGGGTCCAAGACCGGATCCGCCTCGGATCGATCACCAGGATTCTCCTGGGATCCCGTGGTGGTTTCGCCTAGGATTTTCTGCGCCGTGGGAGATCCTGCATCCAAGTTAGCACGCAAACCAGGTGTACAATAGTTCATGTGGTCATGCAGAAATAATAATATGGCATGTTCGGCTACCCTGGGTGGTATGGGAGAGGGGAGAGTACTAGCGAATGGAAAAACTGTTTCGTCAAACGTGACATCGCGAGGGATGTACACGCAGGCAGTGGGCAAGTGTAAGCACTTGTAGCTCTTGTGACGAATGCTGTACCCAATAAAGACACACTGTTGAGATCGAAAAGCTAGTTTATGTGTGTTGTATGGGCGCAAGTTGGGCCAACAAGCACACCCAAACGTACGGAGAGATGTATAGTCAGGTTTGGTGTTAAACAGTTTTTCCATAGGACTTGTGTTGCCAATGACACGACTAGGGAGTCGATTGATGAGGCAGCAAGCTGAAAGATATGCCTCATCCCAAAAAACGAAGAGGCATGGACGCATGTGATAACAGAGATAACCCCATGTCAACAATGTGACGGTGTTTTGTTTCGGCAGAACCGTTCTGTTGATGTGTGTGTGGACAGGAAACGTGATGCATAATACCAAGTTGACGAAAAAAGGTGTTGCTGAGTTTCTCGTACTCATCACACCAGTCGGACTGGACAAATAGAATTTTGTGAGACAAGAGGCGTTCAACGTGAGCAAGAAAATCATGAAAAACATCAAACACATCACATTTCCGTTTGAGAAGATAAATCCAAACAAACTTACTATAATCATCAATGAATGAGACATAGTACTGGAACCCGCCAGAAGAGGTTTTGGCAGGTCCCCACACATCCGAAAATATAAGTTCTAAGGGAAAGGAAGAAACACTCGATGATCTAGGGAAAGGTAGCTGGTGTGCTTTGCCTTGCTGACAAGCATTACACACATGGGTCAAAGACCGACTAGATGAAGCTAGCTTATTTGAAGATAAAACTTGTTGAACAACTTGCTTGGAGCGATGGCCAAGTCTTGCATGCCAATCTTCAGCATATAACCTAACCGAAGACAAAGCACGAGGAGGTGATGGCCGAATGGGATAGATCCCATTCTCACATCTGCCTTGAAATAGAACCCTCTTGGTGATCAAATCCTTCATAAGAAAATGAGTAGGGTAATACTTTAGATAAGCATGATTATCAACGGCAAGGCGATTAACGGAAAGAAGATTTTTGTCAGCATTAGGAACATGCAAGTTATTTCGAAGTTTCAGATTGGCAGAGGGAGTTGGAAGGATTGCATGACCACGATGAGCTATGTGCAAACCTGAGCCGTCGGCTGTGTGGATGCGATCCCTTCCTGGATACTTCTCCCGGATCGTGAGACGATCGAGGTCGCCGGTGATGTGGTCGGTGGCGCCGGTGTCCGTGAACCAGGCGGGATCTCCTAAGATGGAAGGAGGAGATGCAGCAGCGAGACCAGCCATCTTGGATTGTTGTGGTTGGAAGGCGTGGTTGTAGCGCTGGCCGCACTCCCAGGCATAGTGCCCAGGGCCGCGGCAGAGCTGGCACTGGACGCGGTTGCCACCGCGATTTCCGTAGTCACCGCGGTCACCGCCTCGATTGCCGCCGAAGTCGCTTTGCTGGCGCGCACCACCACCGCCACGATTCCCGCGGTCACCGCCGCCAGAGTTGTTGTAGCCGCCGCGGTCACCGCCGTTGCCGCGACCCTTGCCACGGTAGTTGCCCTTGCCCCGATTGGGAGGGTTGTTGTTGGTGTTGCCGTTGGAGTCCCGAGCGACGTAGTTGACGGAGGAGCCGCTGGGATGAAGGCGAGCGGCGTTGTACTCACGACGGTGTTCAAAGGCGATGGCGTGAGAGTAAAACTCCCCAAGAGACATGCCATCAAGACGAGTCGTGGCAGCAGTGATGAGAGGCTCGTAGTCGCTGTCGAGACCGGTGATGACGGCGGTGATGATGTCCTCATCACGCATGGCACGACCGACGGCAGCAAGCTGGTCGGCGTTGGCGCGGATCTTGGCGAAGTAGTCCGCCATGGAGAGGTTGCCCTTCCGGAAGACCGCCATGTCCGGCTTGATTTGGACGATGCTGGCATGGCAGTGGATGTTGTACTTCTCATCGGAGAGAGATGCAAGGAGGTAACTGAGAACAATCTGGTCCTGACGGTACCAGTTTGCATATGCAGGGTTTGGAGCGCCCTCACCCTTGTCATCAGGTTCCAGGAGCTTGGCAGGGGCTGGGAGGGTGCCGTCGACGTAGCCCGTAGCCCCGGCGATGCGCAGAGGAGGAAGAACCTGAGCTCGCCATAGGAGGAAGTTGGAGGTGGTGAGCTTGGTGGTGATGAGGCTAGCAGAAGGCGGAGGGACGGCGGACGCCGGCGGCCCGTTGAAGGCGACGGGCAGGGATAGGGTTGTGAGAGCAGCGGAGGAGGAAGTGGAGGTCGTCGGGGAACCCGTCGTGCGATTACGCGTGATGGCCTATACCATGTAAAAGAGAAGAAAGAGATTGGGATTCGGCACAGCCCATAGGGCGGCCGGGGGAGTGTTTATATATGCAGCCTCTAGGGCACGGCATAGCCGAGATTACAAATATTGTTACAAGAGATAAGGAGATAACTACAAATATTAACAGCCTCCTAATCTATAACAATATACTGTTTAACAACCTCTATCTTTTGGTCTAAGTTAAAGTTTTAAAATTTTGACCAACTTTATAAAAAAGAGTAGTAACATATATGACATCAAATTGGTATATTATGAAACTACATTTTAAAATGAATCTAGTGATATTAATTTAGTGCCATAAATGCTGATACTTTTTCCTATAAAATCGATTAAAGTTTTAAAACTTTGACTTAAAACAAAGGCTAGATGTATACTTATTCGTGGACGGACGGAGTACATCACACTTGTAAGTCAGGGCCCCTTCCCCTATGTACTCTGGAGCGACATATCCCCTGCATTTAACATAAAACATGGAGTTAATTGAGGTTTATCCTGGTAGTCTACCATGAATATGGAAACATTAGATGAGTTGGAGTTTTCAATCATACCGTGTCTGTACTAATGTCAGGTCTGTCTGCTCATCAATAAACTGCTTCGCGGTGGCGAAGTCCGCTATCTTTGGAACCCACGTGTCACTGACAAGTATGTTGGCAGGTTTTAGATCCCAGTGAATGAATACTCTGCCGTGCAGAAATTCAACACCTAGGGCGACACCTCGAATTAATTCCCGTCTTTGCACCCAACTCAGCGAGGAACGGAGTCCGTCTTCTTCTCCTGCATTTCCAAATAGGCGTGTGAGGCCAATAGCAGATATGAATAGTTGTGGATTACATTTGCCCCTTCTGATGATGTGTGAGTAGTTTATCACAAACCTATGAGTCCATAACTAATAGGTAGATGACTTCTTTTTTCTCTTTGATCTTCAATACAATGTTCTCCTCGGTGTTTTTGAAAAACTATTCCATGTAATCTTGTTTTGCGGTCTGTTTGTTGCGATCGGATGAATTGTGGGTTTATGATCAGATTATCTATGAATATTATTTGAGTCTTCTCTGAACTCTTTTATGCATGATTATTATAGCTTTGTTGTTTCTCGCCGATCTATCCATTTGGTTTGGCCAACTAGATTGATTTATCTTGCAATGAGAGAGCTGCTTTGTGTTGGGCCCAATCTTGCGGTGCTCTATATCTCAGTCACAGAAAGGTACAAGATACATATTTGTATTGTTTCCATTAAGAATAAAATGACGGGGTTTATTCATATTGATTGAGTTTACTTTGTATAGATCATGTCATCTTGCTCAAGGCGTTAGTCCGTTGTTTATGAACTTAATACTATAGATACATGCTGGACAACGGTCGATGTGTGGAGTAATAGTAGTAGATGTAAGCAGAAGTCGGTCTACTTGTCTCGGACATGATGCATATATACATGATTATTGCCTTGGATATCGTCATAATTATTCACTTTTCTACCAATTACTTAACAATAATTTTTCTACCCACCGTATGTTTTTTTCGAGAGAAGCCTCTAGTAAAAACTATGGCCCCCGGCCCGGGTCTATCTTTATCATATATATAATCTCAAAAGTACTTTGTTGTAATTTATTTAAAGTTAGTTATTTTGTGTTTTTGTTTATTTATCTATCACTACGAGATTTGATCCTTGCAATTAACCGTCAAGGGATTGACAAACCCTTGTTTGCGTTGGACGCAATTATTTGTTATTTTGTGTGTAGGTTGACGAGGTATTGCGTGGTTCTCCTACTGGATTGATAATCTTGGTTCTTAACTGATGGAAATAGTTATCTCTACTGTATTGGATCATCCTCTCCTCTTCGAGAAAATTCCAACGCAGCTCACAAGTAACAAGGGAGAAAAAGATAGAAGGAAAACGTTTCAGGGCTGGCTGGCTAGGACGTGGCATGATGTCCGGACACGTCCTAGCGCCCATTTTCTCCCCACATATGTGCTGAGTTTGGAAGATTGCGGAATTCCCAGACATATCAAGATCCAGACACGTGTTAGCCCCCATTTTTCCCCACATATGTGCTGAGTTTGGAAGATTGCGGAATTCCCAAACATATCAAGATGATTTTGGAGGTCTGATTGGGTGTTTTTTCCTCCTATTCAGGCACTATCTGGACTGTTCTACAGGCATATGCCCACTTTGAGGGTACGATTAAAGATGCTCTTCGTCCCACCACTCTGTCACTAGTAGAAAACTGGCCTTTAGTCCCGGTTCCAGAGGGCCTTTAGTCCCGGTTCGGGACTAAAGGCCCCCCTTTAGTCCCGGTTGTGTTACAAACCGGGACTAAAGGCCCTCCACGTGGCCGCTGTCTGGAGCTCGACCTTTGGTCTCGGTTCGTAACACCAACCGGGACTAAAGAACTTTTCTGAATTTTTTGGAATTTTTAAAATTTTAAATTATTTGCATTAAATCTCTAATCAACCCTCATCACTGCTTAACTTAATCTCTAATCTCTAATCACCCCTCATCATTCCAAATCGTCTAACTTTCCCGGCCTGTCACCCATCCTCTCACTACTCGAGCCTGAGCACACTTAACTTTCGAGTTCTATTCCCCCTTGTTTCCAAGTTTGCATTTGTTGTTTTCCTGACAATAGTAAGCTGTCAATCCTATTAACCCTTAGGAGTTAAAGTTGAGCATGAAGTCACACGTTACACCGTTTGAGTTTGAAACTATTATTCTTAAAACCAAAAATTATTTAGTAACACTAATATTTGTTGACTAAGTAGTTTGACCATAGTTTGACCACAGTTTGACCAGATTTGACCAAAATTCAAAAAAACTGAAATAATTATTTGGTAACACTAATATTCTTGAATAATTATTTAGTAACACTAATATTTCTTGAATAAGTAGTTTGAGCATAGTTTGACCAGATTTAACCAAAATTCAAAAAACTGAAATTTGAGCATAACTTTTTTTCCTTTTAGAATTTGAGGATTCTAAAAACATGCAAAACGGCCTACGACCATCAAAATTGGATGCGGATTTTCGTGCTGAACATTTTGATATATTCTATGTTTTTTTCGACATCGTATGCAAAAGATATAGTCGTTTTACTTTTTCATCACACTTTTTTGCAAAACATGTCAAAATTTATGTTTTTAAATTTTCCTAACTAGTAGATGTAAGTAGATGTAGTAACACAACTACATCTCGAAGGATTTTAATTTTTGAAGTTTTTTATCATTTTCTTTTTTTTTCTATCAAAACTGAAATGGCGATACCTTTGAAGTGGTAGAGCCGAGGATGGTGTCCATCCAATCCTACCGTCGACGACATCTGGTAGCACCATCCCAGCAAGAGTCACAACAAAGGGTAACCAAGCCAGAGTCACGTTCTATTAAAGTGGCAAAAAAATTACTCTTTAATATAACAAAACTAATTCTATCAACTATTATTATAGGCTAAACAACTATTAATACAAAACAGTACAAAACACTAGCAAAATTAATATTAATTAATTATAAAAATTTATCTACTGTTGTCTGACAGAAACATACTACAACATGTTAAAATCTACAGAAAGAACTAACTAAGAATAATTGAAAATAACAATTAAAGGACTAAAACAACTATATAAGCAAAGCTGTACTGTTTTAATTAAAATACTAATTGATATTATTCTAAAAATAACCAAATTAATCTTACTGTGACAACAATCCGACATGTGACTAGGAGCAAAAAGAATTAAATTAAAAACTATTTTTAAAACCAAATTATTCACAATCTAGTGTTTGAAGCAAATTTAAACAAATTCATATTTAAATTATTCGAATTTGAAAACTAATGGCACAAACAGAAACTAGACAAAATTTGGAATCTAATGCAAAAAGAATCACTCAAAAATATCAAATTTCCTAAAAGATATAAGCAATTTGAAACAGAAACTAAAAACAAAAAATAAATTTCAGAACCCCTTTAGTACCAGTTTAAGGCATGAACCGGGACTAAAGGGCATCGCACCCTTTAGTGCCGGTTCGTGTCTCAAACCGGGACTAAAGGTCTCATTTGAACCGGACTAATGCCTTACCGACGCCCTAGCTGCTTGAACCGGGACTAATGCTCACATTAGTTCCGGTTCGTAATGCAACCGGGACTAATGTGTATATTGAGAGTGGACGAAAGCCCTGTTTTCTACTAGTGTGTGTGGGAAGGATTTTTTAGCCTCCAAGTAACTGACGTCGGAAAAGAATGTTCACCTTAAATAAAAAAAGTGTCCATTTATCTCTAAAAACATTTCTGTGAGAAATATGTTCACGTTTTGAAATTGAATGTTCACTTGTTAAGAGACTACTTCGCTGTATTTAAACCAATATGATAAAACATTGGCAAACAAACTAGTATGATATAAAATTATAAATTCCCCCAAAAGAGTAGAGAACAAAGAAAGCGAAACAAAGAAGTCGGAAAATAGGGAAAATGCAAAAGAAAAAACTATGTGTTGTCATGTTTTTCTTTAGGGAATACGTGTTGTCCTGGCTGGGACAGGAGCACCTCTCATCATGCTGTTAGGCCTCGCCCATGCGCGGAAAGGCTAGGACACCCGGAAGAGAAGAACGCGGCTCCTCTGGCGTACGGCGCACACATTGACGTGTGGATCCGGAGCAACGCATCAGTGACCCAACATCAGGTGGCTGTACGTCAGGGATCCGGCTCCGAAAGAGAACCGTGTTGTGGCCCAACTATGGAGGCGTGTAGCGGCAGTGCTGTTTTCGTTATTAGTACCATACTGCTTAACTAGATTAAGTTAGGTCAGTTTATAAACCACACGGCAGGAGTTATTAGCAACCACACGACAAGTGTGGTCAGCTATTCCCAACAGAAATGGTCAAATGATTGTATGCCTGGCTCCACATGCCGGCATATTTGCCCCTAGCGTCTTTCCACACCGACATGGTGTGCGTGTATTTTTATTTCTTCTTTGGCTCGTCTTGGGAGTATCTCGATTCAATCTTTTTTTAAAGCACATGAGAACTGGAGTCAGCGCTGAATGTTGTGCCCGGCCAAGTGGCCTGCCTAGCAATTCACTTTGTAGTGTTAAGTCCGCTATTGTTTCGAAAACATGAAGGCAGGATTTGGTAAGAGGTATGGAAGTGACATATACAAAACATTTGCCCCACATTCTACTTGGTGTGCGTCAACTATTATTCACATAAGAAAATTCCAACAATTCTGTCTGTAGCTCGCACAAGCACAAATTCAGATAAGGCCATATCTACTTGGATTCGACAAGAGGTGTATGGAAGTTGTACATACAAAACATTTGCCCCACTTTCTACTTGCTATGCCAATTATTATTGTTCTCATAGCTAAAGTACAAGAATAAAACCTCGTTTACCTGGCATTAACTCCCAACAATCTCGTCGTACTCTGAACAAACATGAATTCAGATAGGAAAACATAGACGATATGTTAAAGACTTAAAGTACAAACATAAAACACAAAATTCATGCCGCAAGTCATAAGCATGGACCCGGACTAGTAGTAAGTTTTAGTTTAGGCTTATTTCTCTTGCACTGCCACACCCTCGACATGATAGACCCGAGCACTATACCGTAGCCTCCGTTCCTGGGCTTGCGGAGGCGCGTCCGCATGAGCAAAATAGCCCCTGTAAGAAGGTCCTGCTCGGTCCGGGTTGTGTGTCGGGTGCTGCTCCGCTGTTTGGTGTGGGTCTCCGTGGCTCAGGGGGTCGTGGGCCGGTGTCGGCTAGCCATCTCAAAACTTCAGACATGTGAGGCCTGTGCTCGGGCAAATGCTGCACGCAGAGAAGGCCAATCTGGATACATCTGGCTAGCCCTGACAAGACCTCACCTCTAGGTGCAGCCACTTCCCGATCAAAAAGCTCCCTACTCCTACTTTCATTCCACAATTCCCAGGCCTGCAAGGAAAGAAAACTTGGTTATACAGAGTAGTGCTTGTTTATCGATGTGGCTATGTGTGGATGTGTAACGTATGTTGGGATACTGCTGTATAGCAATCTGAAGTGCTAAACAAAGATTACTCGTTCATAGTTAGTGGCGTCCGTTTCAGTGGGAAGAAATTAGAGTATGTTTTATCATGAGAAAACTTACATGTAGAAGGAGCATTGGCATGTTTGTTCTCCTTTTGCCACTGATTATCTCCAGCAAGACGACTCCAAAGCTATATACATCACACTTGTACGTCAGGGCCCCTTCCCATGAATACTCTGGAGCCGCATATCCCCTTCATTTAACACAAAACATGGAGTTAATTGATTTCCTGGGCATAGAGAAACTGGAAAAGGAGTACTCATATATATATATATATATATATATATATATATATATATATATATATATATATGTATATATATATATATATATATATATATATATATATGGTCCATGTCTATTTGTCTATCTTGAATATGAAACATTGAGTTGGAAATTTCAATCATACGGCGTGAATACTAATGTTGGATTTGTCTCCTCATCAATAAACAGCTTCGCGGTGGCAAAGTCTGCTATCTTAGAATTCCACGTATCACTCAGAAGTATATTGCCAGGTTTTAGATCCCTGTGAATGACACTCTTGACATGAAGATATTCAACACCTTTAGCGATCCCCTGAATTATTTCCAATCTTTGCTCCCAATTCAGTAAAGAGCGGGGCCTGCTTTGTTCTCCTGCATTTCCAAATAGCTGTGTGAGGCAAAATAGATGAGAATAGTTGCGGATTACATTTGTAATGATAGATTACCATGGGATACATTGGCAGCATTGCAGCGAGTACGAAATATATGGCGATCCAAACTTGAATTCTCCATCCACTCGTAGACTAGTATCCACTCAATTCCTTCCTGGCAATAGTAGAGGAGTTCAGCAAGATTGACGTGCGTGAGCGTTGACATCACTTCCACTTCCCTTGAGAAATCTCGCTTGCCTTTATCTGTAAGAAGAGACGCATTGAGCTTCTTTACAGCAATCACTTTACCATCGTCTAGCTGTCCCTGGTGATATACAGTACCATGTTACGATGTAGATTAAGCATATATATGCAGTATACAATCAACTACTACTGCATGTTGCCATTGGAATGTATGATTGTATTATCTTCTGTTATACTCCCTCTATATAAAAATATAAGATGTTTTTTGATACTAAAGGAGTATAAAAAACGTCTTATATTTTGGTACCGAGGGAGTACTCATTCAATCTGTGACAAATGTACGAGAATAATTAATACCATGTAGACAGTGCTAAATCCCCCTTCACCAATTTTTCTTCCTATAGAGAAATCTTCTGTGGCACGTCTTATAATAGAAAGACTAATTGAACCGATGGGCGTCATGGGCGAAGCAATATTTGGAGGACGATTATCAAGAGCTACATCATCTGTACCTCTTGGACCATTGGATACTGGAAAATAATTAGGCATGTGAGATTGCATCCCTCCTTCAGAATAGTAAAAGAAGGAAATACAAATGTGTTTATACAGTCCAGCGTTTACCTGATCCGTGCCGATGTCTCCAGATACAAAACCAGAAAGCAAGGAGAGCCAGAATGATGATCAAGGCTACGGCTACAGATACACCGACAATAGCAATCAAACTTGGTAACTTGGACACAGATGGCTCACCTGTTATGTGTTATGACAAGTCAACTTTGGAAATTTAAAAAATTCCTTTAAAAGTTAAAATTTCCTTTTTGTATTTGCACAAATGTGTCAATCTTATTTTTTGTTGGAAATGCCTATATATGTGTAAGCCCAACTGAACCTTTTCCATTAAGCTACAAAAGCAGCAAAGAATTACAGTAAAAGAAATTGAAAGACAGTAAAAGATGTTGCTCTTAACAAAATGATGAATTGATGAAGCACTTATTTTCTTTACTATCATCGACGTAAGTCAATTCAATTTCCAGGGTGGTGTTTCTGAGCTTAGGCACATATACACTCACATGAATAGTAAGATAAAGAAAAATATAAAAAAACAAAAAATTAGACAACAAGAATGTTCATTTCTTCTAACTCCATGCAAATTTTTGTGAAGAAAGGACATGTGTGGTGATCTCAGCAAAAAAAAACACTATTATTTTTATCGAGATCACCATGCATGGCTTGTCCTTACAAATATTTGCACGTAATTAGAAGACACAAATATGTTGTTGCCAAAACGTTTCAGATTTTATTATTGTTTTACCCCTAAAGTTGTACCAAGTCGGCGACACGTAATATGGATCGGAGGCAGTACTACTATTTTTTTTTATGAATTTATTGTTGACGCGAGTGTATACGAGCTCAGAATTGAATTCGGCCAATTTCTTTCTAGACACGAAACTTGCATAGCAGAAATGCGTGGATGGATAAACTGGACATACCAAATTCTGATTTCGACAACCTCAGGTAGAGATCCTGCTTGCTGTCAATGAAGCGAAGATCAACAATGGTATCCGCCCACATGACGCAGCCGCTACGATTACCATCGCCTCTGATGTCGGCGGCGGCATAGGCCACGCACGAACAGTTGGCATAGCACCTCGCCTCGCACTCATCCAGTGTAGTGATGTCAATGTTCACCGTCGCATTTTGCGTGTCAGGAAGCTTCACCCCTGACACCACCTTGAAGCGGTCCGTCGTCTTCCCGCTGCGACACTCCAGACCCGAGTCCCGCCGGCACCCGCCCGAGTACTGCTTCATCTGCCACGCCGACGTTGATACAGGGCTGAACCCCGGCACGCAACCGCAGAACCCTGACAATGCCGCCTCAGGGTCGCAGAGGCCAAACGCCCCACATTTGCCATAGGCATCGCAGGTGACGTCTCTTGCCCCCCTGCTGAAGAAGGAGATCCATGCCCCTGTGTCGGCGTCCCACACCAGTCGCTCCGCCACACCGGTGTGGTTCACCACGACACGGGTCAGCGGCACGCCGGGCGCAGCAGTGTACCCGTATGTTGTCTCTGTCGGCCTAGCCGTCAGGCACGTCATGTGCAGTGGGTACTTCTCCTTGTACGTCGACGCCTCCGGCACACCGTTGAAGTATAGCCCATTCCATGGCCCCGTGCGGTACGTCTTGACGTTGCCACGCCACAGGACGAGCTCTGGTAACCCCTTGGTTTCCAGCGTGCGGCGGTAGTCCCCCGGAGAAGGGTCGTCGGCCGATCGCCACGACATGAGTTGCCACTCGGTTCCGGTCCAGAAGTTCTTGCCCAGCTTCATGCCGGGAAGCAAGGTGTCCGACGGGTGGTCAAACGACTGCCACAGGTAGGCGTCGCTGCTTCCGCTGTGCACGACCAGGTTGCCGGATTCGAGAAGCTGAGCCACCGCAGTGGAAGTGCCGCCGAAGAAGTCTGAAGACCAGACCGTCTGGCGGGAGCCGTCGAGCAGGACGAGGGTGGAGGCGTCGTTGAACACTAGCATGCCGGACTTGTCGACCAGAGGCTGGTCGCGGTTGGCGACCCAGTAGACAGTGTCATTGGACAACGCGAACCATATGCCGAGGTACCTCTTGGTGGACACCCCAGGCGAGAAGAACCCGAGGGTGAAGGAGCCGCCGGCCGAGACGAGCGTGTCACCGTCGGAGTCGGTGAGGTTCTGGCCTTTCTGGAGCTTGTCAGCAGCGGGGGCCTGGATAGGAAGGAGCAAGATGCATGCCAAGAAGAGCAGCAGGAGGAGCTGGCTTGTTGGCCTCATGATGGATGTTCCCTTACACTGTTCTTGCACATCAAATGTTGGTCATGGATGGTAATCGTTTTGTAGCTTGAACCGGCAACACCATATATTTTTTTCCTTCCAAAAGCAGAAGATAAATTATTGTAGTTCAACGGCCGGCTAACACGGGCGGTGCTTGCTGAATTAAATTTTGAAGAACTTGCTTTGCACTATGTTCAGATCTCAGTTATCAGTGTGATGGAAGGACAGGGCGATCATACACTTGACTAGTTAAGAAATATAAGCTCATGCAAGTGGTTCTAACTATAACCATTAGAGTACTGGATCAGCTATATGATTGTTGCCAACTTGCCATGATGCCATCTACAAGCCGGCGACGCCCTAATTGCCAATGCAATACTTGACAACAAGACTTTCTGATCAAACATTATGAGTCGATGTGCCATCCTGTAATGCCGCATTGGTTCTAGTGGATTTGGAAATGTTCTTTGTCAATCTAAGTATAGGCACAATAATTAATTACTTCTTGCCAAATTAAGTACAGCAAATCAAGTGTACATGTCAAACCTTTTCTGGGAACGGGCTTGCTTGTGTCCATGTCCTCCCTCTCAACAAGGGGGAAAAAACAGCAAACCTTTTCTTATACAACGCAATATAAGACTACAAGTATAGCAAATAACAAACAGATCTTCAGCACGTTCTATACCCCTAAACATCGTTCTTATTTTAGATGCTGCTGATAGTTGGCTTAATTTGGTGCTTGGATCGTCCAAAAGGGCAGCGGCACAATTATGAAATTGTATTGAAGAAGTCAAATATTCACTGGTACTAGAACATGCCTTCGGTTGGGTGCATGTGGTGCGAGGACTGTGCCTCAGAGTTCTGAATTCTTATCATCATCCGCTTCTTACACACAAACACATAATGTTGTCTGAACAGTTCAAACCAATAATGTGTATTAGTTCCATATATGCGTTGCTGTGAAGATTGTTTAATGCACCTCAAGCATCTAACCACTCGGGTCATGGTCTCATGGAACATCACTTTGTGAACCGTATTTTCGATACAATTCATCTTCAATGATTTGCAAGCGACGATGTCGTCTGAAAAAATGCGGTGTCAGGCATGGGTTGGAGATAAAATATGAACATACCGTGTTCGCCAGTAGTGGGTCGCCGTGTCAGGAATGTGGGAAATAAGAATGTTTTCTCGTTCGAGCTTGCGTGGTTTGAGAGACAAGGTTTCTTAGATATCGTAGCCAGAGAATGGGCTAAGGATGCAGGAGGTAGAACTGCACTTGAGCGCTGGCAGAATAAAATTAGGCACTTGAGAAGTTTCCTACGTGGGTGGGCTAAACATCTCAGTGGGGTCTATAAGATTGAGAAGGAACAACTCCTTTCACTTATTCAGTCCCTTGATGTAAAAGCCGAGACCATAATCCTACCAGCCTCGGAGCTTCAGGCCAAGCTCGATGCAGAAATGAGGCTGAAAGAGCTCCTTCATGAGGAAGAATTAAAGTGGGCGCTTCGGGCTAAGGTCCGAAGGGTCGTCCAAGGGGACGCGAGCACACAATTTTTTCACATGATTGCCAATGATAAGCATAGAAAGAAGAGGATCTTTCAGCTTGAACAAGATGAGAGAACGATTCTTGGTCAGGAAAACTTAAAGCTTTATATTACTGAGTATTACAAGCAGCTGTTTGGGCCTCCAGAGGATAACTGTGTGTCCCTGGATGAGTCTAGGATTGAGGATGTGCCTCAACTGACGGTTGTTGAGAATGATATCTTAATTGCTCCTTTTTCTGAGAAAGAGGTATATGAGGCCATTTCCCAGATGAAGAATAATAAGGCTCCTGGCCCGGATGGTTTCCCGGCAGAGTTTTACAAGAAGTGTTGGCACATTATTAAAGGAGATCTATTGCCTTTGTTCAATGATCTTTTCGCTGGCCAGCTTCACCTTTTCCAGCTGAATTTTGGAACGATAACACTTCTTCCCAAAAAGACAGAGGCAGTGTGGTGAATGGGATGGTGGTCCTGCATGAAACGCTCCAAAAAGATTGAGCAATTCCGGCCAATCTGTCTTCTTAATGTTAGTTTCAAAAAATTTACCAAGGTCGGGACGAATAGGCTCACACAGATTGCGCATACTGTGGTGCAGCCTAGTCAAACTGCTTTCGTGCCGGACAGGAACATCCTTGAAGGGATGGTGGTCCTGCATGAAACGCTCCATGGGATTCACACGAAAAAACTGGATGGAGTGGTTTTTAAGGTGGATTTCGAGAAAGCGTACGATAAAATCAAATGGCCTTTCCTTCAACAGGCATTACGTATGAAGGGTTTTGATGAAGCTTGGCGACGTCAAGTAGAATCTTTCACGCAAAAAGGGAGTTTGGAATTAAAGTGAATGACGATATAGGTCATTATTTCCAGACACACAAGGGCCTGAGACAAGGTGATCCAATGTCTCCTATCCTGTTCAACATTGTCCTTGATATGTTGGCAATCTTGATATGTCGGGCAAAGGAGGTCGAGCAAGTAGGTGGCTTGGTGCCTCATCTAGTCGATGGTGTTGTGTCCATCCTGCAGTACGTCGATGATACAATCATCTTTATGGAGCACGACTTGGCTAAAGCGAGAAATATGAAGCTGGTACTGTGCCTTTTCGAGCAATTGACCGGTCTGAAGATCAACTTCCATAAAAGCGAGTTGTTCTGTTTTGGTAGAGCCAAAGAGGAACAAGATGCATACAAGCAACTGTTTGGTTGCGATTTGGGAGCTCTTCCGTTCACTTACCTAGGTATCCCCATTCACCATCGTAAGTTGACTAACAGCGAATGGAAGTGTATCGAGGATCGGTTTGAGAAGAAACTGAGCTGCTGGAAGGGCAAACTCATGTCGTATGGAGGCCGATTGATTCTCATTAATTCGGTGCTCACGAGTTTGCCTATGTTTCTTTTATCCTTTTTTGAAGTACCAGTTGGAGTTAGGAAAAGGCTGGACTTCTATCGGTCACGCTTTCTTCCGGGCAGAGTGATGAAACTAAGAGAAAGTACCGTCTAGCCAAATGGGATGTCATCTGCAGACCAAAAGACCAAGGGGGTCTTGGGGTTGAGAACCTTGAAGTCAAGAACAGATGCCTACTCAGTAAGTGGCTATATAAGTTATCTGCCGAGACTGAGGCAACTTGGGCGCAGATTCTTCCTAACAATTATCTGTACTCTAAGACCTTGTCGCAGGTGACAGCTAGACCAACTGATTCGCCTTTCTGTAAGGGGCTAATGAGAGTCAAAGCTACTTTCTTTAATAGAACAAAGTTTATTGTCGGTGATGGCAATGACACTCGCTTCTGGAGGATACTTGGCTGGGAGAAACGCCGTTGGCGCTTCAGTTTCAGTCGCTATATCGTATTGTGCAGCGACGGGATGCTCTGGTTGCAACGAGTTTGCAATCCACTCCTCTTAACATTCAATTTAGGAGGGTGCTTTTTGGTGACCGGTGGGAGGCTTGGATTAATCTGGTGCGTAGACTGATGGAGGTTCAGCTTACTCATCAGCCCGATCAGTTGTGTTGGAAGCTTACTAAATCTGGTGAATTCACATCAAGTCGATGTACATTGATGTCATCAACTCTAGTGTTATTCCTAGTTCCAAACATGTCTGGAAAGTTAAGGTTCCTCTGAAAATTAAAGTGTTTATGTGGTTTGTACATAAACAAGTCGTTCTAACGAAAGATAATTTGGTTAAGCGCAACTGGACAGGTTCTATTAGGTGTAGTTTCTGTGATCGGGATGAAACTATCAAGCATCTTTTCTTTGATTGCCCATTGGCGAGGGTGTTGTGGCGCTCGGTGCAAATTGCCTTTAACATTACTCCTCCGAATTCGGTCAGGTCGTTTTTTGGGACGTGGCTTGTTTGTATAGAGGCCGAAACAGCTAGACAAATTCGAGTAGGAGCATGTGCGTTGTTATGGGCAATTTGGAACTGCAGAAATGATTTGGCTTTTAACAGAACAACAACTATTCATTTTTTGCAGATTGTATTCCGGGCTACTGCGCTAATCCGTATGTGGTCATTACTCACTCCGACGGAGGCCAGGGCGCGTTTGGTTACTGGATCTGTCCGGTGGAAGATGGTAGCGCGGGATATCTTCAACCGGTTTGGATGGTGGTCATGTAATAGAATAGGCAATTAGTTTACCTATCTCTCTATATTGTGCCAGCCGGTTGTGGCTTCTGGGCCTTGTTTTATTTTGCTAGCTCTTTGTGAGCCAGCCTCCTTTGTTGCAGCACATTGCAAGACATTGTTGAACTACTTTATTTATTTACAAATGTGGCCGTATGCATTGTTCTGATGCAGAGGCCGGGGAGTCCCCCCTTTTCAAAAAAAGGAATGTGCTGATTCAGTTCACGTCTGAACCTGAAGATGCATCGGGAGGTTGGGCTTGGTGCGGTGAGGTGCTGGCAGTCCCTGCCACCACCGGAAAGCGATCTCCCGAGAATGGCCCGCCAGTTGGTCGCCGTGGGGGATTGGCGGCAGCAGAGGAGGCCCGCGTGAGGCCGCCACGCTGCCCCCAGATCCCGGCGACGACGACGCGCGGTCAATGTAGGGACATGGAACCCGTGCACTTCGGCGAGGATGGCGACGTTGGGACGTCCGCGCGCAGGCGGCGGATGGCCCATCGCCGTCACCACTAGTCGACCATGGCAAATCCTCCATTCCTATCCATAGATTAAAATCACGGGAGCAACGATTTCGCGGCGGCCTCTCCAAGTAGCTATAGCGGCCGCCATAGCGGGCAATCGTGGCAAATAGCGAAAAAAATTCTGGTGAGAGAGATGATTCTGGAGGGTTTTGCTGATTTTTGAGCCATTTAGAGGGATATGTGGAGGATTTTGCGGCAGCAGCTATAGCATAGCGGCGAGGCTCCCGGGCAGCTATAGCGCAGCTATCGCGGCTACTTCGCGGGCTATTTTAATCTATGTTCCTATCCCCTCGCTCGCGAAGCAAACTCGCGCGAGAACCAGGTAAGTAGCACATATAGCTATCCGTCGGTGGGCGGCCGGCGGCGGCCGTTGCTCATATCTTCTGGCCGCTGCCGGCGAGTGGGCACTGACAGAGTGTGTCGTTCCTGTGGGTTGTGCCGTCCGTGCGAGCGGAGAGGACGGAGTCGGGGAAGAAGCGGGCTGCGGGCTATGGGATGCGGGCTGAGGGGCAGAATGGGCTTTTGGTGGACCGAGTCCAGCACATGTCCTTTCGTTTAATATAAAAATGCCCACCTCAGAAGAAAAAAATAGTGTCAAGATGTAGTACACGCCAATTTTTTGATCAGAATGTTTTGACATTTCCAAATGTTTTTTACTGGTTGCAGGGGCATATATTCCCATGTGCCAAAGTGAATTTCCGCAAAATATATTGCTTAGCTTCTGGTTGTAGTTGGTATTTGTGCGGTTCTTGACGGTTGGGGAAAAAAATCTATTAGGAACAGAGTCTCATGTCATCAAATATAAATCACCAAAGAAAACTATAGCTAAAGAACATTGTCAAGAAAAATAGAAAACGCAGTATGAACATAATTATTTGCAGACAGCTGAGGAAAAACCTTCAAATACACCCGAAAAATAAACCTTCAAAATAGTTCGCTTAGCTTATGTGGTGTAGCTATTCTCTGCGTCAATTGGCCCAACTGGTCATCTATCAAAAGTAAGTCGCCAGAGAAAGCTATGGAAAATGATGGTCATCAAGATAGGTGGAAACGCATTATGAATGTAGTCATTTGTACTCCCTCTATAAACTAATATAAGAGTGTTTAAATTACTAAAGTAGTAATCTAAACGCTCTTATATTAGTTTACGGAGGGAGTATACATTTGAGGAGAAAATGCTTCAAATAGTTTGCTAAACTTCTGGCCCGCAGTTTTGTGTTGCCCGGCGTTGGACCGCTGCGGCTGGCCGGATGGCATGTTTTGCCTCTCTTATGGCCTTTTACCCCTGCTATCTAGCCGACTGACGTGTATGCTTCAAGTGCTCATTTATTCCCGGGTGGGGTTCTCGATTTGAATGTTTCAAGCCATTTTTTGTGGCTCCATCAGGAACAGAGTCCGATGTCATCAAAAGTAAATCATCAAGGGAAATAAGAACGTTTTATGAGCAATCATTTGCAGGCAATTGATAAAAAATCCCATTAAATAGTTCGCTTAACTTCTAGCCCATAGTTGATCTCCACGCCAATTGGCGCAATAGGTTGAAAGAAGGAAAGGGTTTAAGCGTATGCACCTTGGCAGGGACGCGTGCGTGTTAATATATAGAGATACATTACAGGGATCGGCAGGTTGTTCTAGTCTTGACCTCTACTCCAAGCTATACAATAGATAAGGTCATCTAGTCTAACAACCTGCCTATACACACCATATACACAACACGCACACAATATACCCACTGTGACAACTGTCACGTTATATACAAGCCTATTGTTTAACATCCTCCCTCAATCTCAACATGTCAAGGTTTAGATTGTTCTTGTAGGCTTGCAATTGTCGAACTTGAAGTGGTTTAGTAAAACCATCAGCAACTTGATCGCCGGTTGGAATAAACTTTATCTCCAACAATTTTTGTGCAACTCTTTCACGAACAAAGTGAAAATCAATCTCTATATGCTTTGTCCTTGCATGAAACACAGGATTTGCTGAAAGATAAGTTGCACCAAGATTATCATACCACAAACATGACATATGTGATCTGGGAATGCCCAACTCATCAAGTAATGTTTCAATCCACATTACCTCAGCCGTTGCATTTGCCAACGACTTGTATTCTGCTTCAGTACTGGAACGTGAGACCGTTGCCTGTTTCTTTGCATGCCAGGATATAAGATTAGAACCAAGAAAGACAGCAAAACCTCCCGTGGATTTTCTGTCATCGGGACATCCAGCCCAGTCTGCATCAGAAAAGGCACTTACTGCGGTTGATGGAGACTTACATAATTTTAAACCAGTTCCAATGCTGCCTTGTATGTATCTTGAAATCCTTTTTACAGCTGTCCAGTGCACAGAAGTGGGTGCATGTAAAAACTAACAAACCTTATTAACAGAGAATGAAATATCTGGTCTTGTCAGTGTTAGGTACTGAAGTGCCCCAACTATACTTCGATACCTAGTTCCCTCCTCTAGACTTAACAAATTTCCTTCATGGAAAGCTAATTTTTCAGTGGTGGACATGGGTGTGCTGGAAGGTTTACAGTCCTTCATTCCAACACGCTTTAATATATCAGAAGCATACTTTTCTTGATTGAGCAAAATACCATCTTGCACCTTTTTAACTTCAATGCCTAGAAAATAGTGTAACTCTCCCAAGTCCTTAAGTGCAAACTCATTTTTCAAGTTTCTTAACAAAGCTGAGGTGGCATCTTGTGAGGAGCTAGCAACAATTATGTCATCAACATAAATTAACATAAACACACCTTTCCTTTTCTGAAGAAGAACAAAGAAGTGTCTCCCTTTGATGGCCGAAAGCCAAGTTGTTGCAGTTTTGAGCTCAGCCTTGAGTACCATGCTCTTGGTGCCTGCTTCAAACCATACAAAGCTTTGTGCAGCCTGCATACATGATGCTTGGCTTAGAACTGTGCTCAAAACCTGGTGGTTGCCGCATGTAGACCTCTTCCTCGAGAACGCCATGCAAAAACGCATTCTGAACATCCAATTGGCGAAGACTCCATCCCCTGGAGACAGCAATAGACAGAACAAGCCTGATAATAGCAGCCTTCACTACTGGACTGAAGGTGTCCTCATAATCAATACCATATCGTTGTTTAAAACCTTTAGCTACCAACCTAGCTTTGTATCTGTCAATTGTACCATCAGCTTTCTTCTTGATTTTATACACCCACTTACAATCGATAATATTCCTCCCTGACTTAGGTGGAACTAGATGCCACGTCTGATTTTTCACTAATGCATCATACTCAATATTCATAGCATTTTTCCAACTCTTATCATTCAAAGCCTCTATCACATTTTTTGGTTCACCGGTAGAAGCAAAGTTTGCATACTTAAAGTTTTTATTGTACCTGATCGTGCCATCCTTGGGTACCAACGGTTTGATAATGCCTCGCTGCGAGCGTGTTACGCGTGTAGTCGTACTCGTGCTGGACACACCAACGACAGCAGTAGACCCGGCTTCAGTAGCCACAGGTGATCCTGCAGCCGCAGAAGATCTGGAGGGCGAGCTGTCTCCTCGTACTGGCGAGGACAAATCATCCTCGACAACCGTGCGATCAGGGGCACGCACGGGGCTGGGGCTGTCCGCGCCATCATGCGTCCGCGGGGACCCAGCCGGCTCGTGCCAACTGGTGGATGGCGACAGGCGCGGGGCCGTCCCGCCCGACCGCGCCGCAGCGCCTGGTGACGTGCCAGGCGGGGACTGGCTGGGTTGATTTATCCCGACGCGTGCAGGCGAATCCACCCCGGGATCCGCCGCGTCTGGTCCTGCGCCGCCTGCTCCGAATCTCTCGGAATCCGCGCCCTGGGTTGTGTCAGCCGGATCCTCCTCGTGTCCAGCGCCTGTACCACCAGCCGAACTCTGCATAAAATCATAGTTTTGAACAGCGTTTTTTTTCACTGTTTCCGTTAGCATCAGGTGTATGACTTTTAGCCAAATGATCATCAACATATTTATCTCCCCCATGATCAGTTGGATTCAAAAGCTCCGTAGAGAGAAGAAGAATTTCAGCGCGTAGACGTGCACCGGCATTGGGATGCAAAGTGGAGAAAGGAAACACAGTTTCATCAAACACAACATCCCTAGAGATGTAAACTCGTCCAGAAGAGATGTCTAAGCACTTGAAACCTTTGTGCAAATTACTGTAGCCTAAGAAGACACATTGTTTGGAGCGGAATTGAAGCTTGTGGGTATTATATGGACGTAAATTCGGCCAACAAGCACATCCAAAATGCGGAGAGAAGAATAATTAGGCTTTTCATGAGACAACTTTTCAAGAGGAGTTTCAAAGTTGATCACTTTGCTTGGTAATCTGTTGATGAGGTATGTAGAAGCAATGAAAGCCTCGTCCCAGAATTTAAGAGGCATGCTTGCTTGAGCTAGGAGGGAGAGGCCAACCTCAACTATATGTCGGTGTTTACGTTCTGCTGACCCGTTTTGCTGATGTGCATGGGGGCAAGAGACGTGGTGAGATATCCCAACTTTTGTAAAGAAGGAATTTAGCTTCACATATTCCCCTCCCCAGTCTGTTTGGAGAGAAAGAATTTTACAATCAAATTGTGGTTCAACAAGATTTTGGAAGTCATGAAATTTTTGAAAGACTTCTGACTTATGTTTGATGAGGTATATCCATGTGAACTTACTGAAATCATTTATAAAGCTCACGTAGTATTTTTTTTCTGCCTACGGATTCAACAACTGGACCCCATACATCGGAAAAATAAGTTCCAAAGGGAACTTTGATTCACTTATTGAGTTTGGATAGGGCAACTGATGGCTTTTGCCCAGTTGACAAGAATCACAAATAACTTCAGAATTGAAAGATTTGACACATGGGAGCTTATTCTCACTAACTATTTTGCTAACTATGGTTGATGAAGGATGCCCTAGGCGCCGGTGCCATCTATCGGAGGAGGGTATGGCACTGAGCACGTGCTTCTTGGCGCCTTGTCCCATGTGTTTGACAGGGTATAGGCCTCTCCTACCACTGCCTTGCAGCAGAACCCTCCTCGTTCCCCGATCCTTTATAAGAAAAGAGTAGGGGTGAATTTCAACGAAAGAATTGTTGTCAATAGCAAGTCGGCTTGCAGAGATTAGACTCTTGTCAGCCTCAGGAACATGTAAGACATTTTTTAGGAGAAGATTACGTTCGGGGGTATAAATATGAGATTGACCAATGTGCGCTATAGCCATACCTGATCCGCTCGCGTTGTGGATTTGATCATCTCCTGTGTACCGATCCTGGATGGTGAGCTTCTCTAGGTCTCCTGTGATATGGTTCGTCGCACCACTGTCCAAGTACCAGTTGGTGTCGACGCCATACTGAGGAGCCGCCATGTTTGCAGAGCATTCCTCCCCCCCTTGATAGGAGGAGTCGTAACGCTTCCAGCACTTCCACGCTGGGTGACCAACCTTGCCGCAGATCTGGCACGTTGGTTTGGCAGCGTTGTTGTTGTGGTTGCCGCTGCCGTTGTTGCCTCCAGGGTTGCCACGGTTCGGTGGCTTGGGGAAGGAGCCGCGACCACGATCACCGCCGCCACCTTGCCTGTTGTTGAAGTCGCGTCCACGGTCACCGCGGTCACCACCGCCGCGGCCGCGCCCGCGCCCGCGTGTCACCGCGTTTGCCGATGAATGGGAGGACCCGCCGCGAAGATTCATGCGAGTCTCGAAGCTTAGGAGCTGCGAGTACAGCTCCGGAACCCCGACGGGCTCAACCCTAGAGCACATGGCAGACACCACGGGGTCGAACTCCTCGTCGAGTCCCGCGAGGATGTGAGAGACGACATCCTCCTCGTCCACCTTCTTCCCTGAAGCAGCTAGTTCATCACAAATGGTTCGGACCTTACCAACGTATTCGGTGATAGTCATGTTGCCCTTCTGGAGGTTTGCCAACGCGATCCTGACGTTGACGGTCTGCGCACTGGTATGCGATGCCAGCATCCCCTGCACCGTGTTCCACAGCTCTGCTGCGGTGTGGCACGTCGCCACCTGGATGGGCATCTCGCGTGGCAGCGTGGTCAGCAGGTAGGAGAACACCTGCTGATCGCGCGCGTACCACGCGCCGAACTCTGGGTTGGGAGCCTTGGACTTGGTCTTACCGTCGCTGCTGGTGACCTCAATGTCCATCGGGGCCACCACCTGCTCGACGTCGAGGAAGGACGCCATCTGCGCCCCTCGGATGGCCGAGAGAACGGTGGCGCACCATAGCGCCTCGTTCCCTCTCGTAAGCTTCTCTGTTGCGGTGTGTGCAAACCGAGATGAGGGGAAGGAGTTCGCCGAAGAGCTTGCCATGGATGAATTCGAGGTAGGCTCTGATTACCATGAAAGAAGGAAAGGGTTTAAGCGTATGCACCTTGGCAGGGACGCGTGCGTGTTAATATATAGAGATAGATTACAGGGATCGGCACGTTGTTCTAGTCTTGACCTCTACTCCAAGCTATACAATAGATAAGGTCATCTAGTCTAACAACCTGCCTATACACACCATATACACAACACGCACACAATATACCCACCATGACAACTGTCACGTTATATACAAGCCTATTGTTTAACATGGGTAATCTAGCTATCATTAAGAATGACCCCGTCGGTCTGATAAATCTGAAGTTCCTATTATTGTGTTTTGAATCGATGTCTGGCTTGAAGATAAACTTTCATAAGAGCAAGCCATATGTCATGGGAGTCTGGAGGACTGTTTGAGGGCAGCCCACATTATGATCTGCAGGTTGGGATCCCTCCCAATCAAATATCTTGGTATGCCGCTCACCACCAAGCATTTGACCATTGAAGACTTCCTTTTATCACCGATCGAGTTGCCGGTAGAATTGAACCATGTGTTGGCAGGTACCAATCGACTGGCGGCAAGACAACCCTAATCAATGCATGCTTATCTAGTCTCCCAATGTTTACCATGGGTTTCTTCTTGTTGCAAGACGTGGTTCATGCAAAGTTTAATATTGCCAGATCCAGATCCAGACATGGTGCATTGGCATATCATCTGTGCTCCAAAGGAGGTTGGGGGCCTCGGTCTTAGCATCACCAAACATATGAATTGCTGCTTGATGGTCAAGTGGGCCTCGAATATTCTAGCAGGCGTTGGAGGACTGTGCTTAGACATTATCGGGTAGAAGTACTTTCAACATGCTCCAGTTTCAATGGACACATGTCATAACAAATCATAATTTTAGAAATAAATAACGAAGATCCGCCATCTGCTACATGTTGGTGTCGTGCACAAAATTGGGAACGACCAATCCACGGTGTTTTGATTGGACGTTTGGCTCGGACCAAATCCCTTTATCTCTTAGTTCCCATGACTCTTTGCAATTTAGCGGTACCCAAACTCATTGGTCAGCGAGAATTGGCAAAACGGACGGTGGGGCCCTCAATTTTTTCGCTCCCTAGGGCCATTAGAGTTGGAGGAATGGGGTCGTGTGGTTGCCGTTGCTTAGGGACACTCATCTGTCTGCTGAACCTGATTCTTTTCGTTGGAAGTTTTAGCCATCTGGGCAGTTTTCTAGTAGCTCTCTTACCATTCCTAGCAATGGATATCTGGAAAGCACACATTCCAACGAAATTCAAGATTATATTCCAACCAAAATCAAGATTTTTTCTGTGACAGTTGTGCCTGTGTGCAATAGACTACCATCGGGTGTGGAAGTGTAGATGCTGAGCATAGTGTGGGACGACATGTGCCCGCTCTATGGGAAAATGGAAGACTCAAATCATATTTTCTTCAAATGATTCTTGGCTCATTTCCTTCGGGGATGTGTCCAAGACGTCACGAGGTGCAGCTTGGCACAAACTTCTTTTGTGGTCTCTCACGCAAATTAGCGTGGCTTATCTTTTTTATGCTGCCCTGTGCCCTATGGCAAATTAGAAACAAAATCTCTTATCGAAGGCATTTTTTTTAAACACCCAGCTGATGCATTGTATAAAATGGCCACATTCTTATAGCTGTGAAAACCTCTAAACAAGACCACAGAGGGATCTACTATTGAGGCGATGTGTGGCAAACTCAGACACCATGCAAAGGCTCTCAGGGAGGAAGGCCACCAACATGGAGATTGATCTGTCGTCGTGCGTTCATGTGTCAGTCCGGTCATGTCGTGTGCGTGTTTTGTCTGTTGAGCCTTTGGCCCGTGGTTTGTATCGAACTTACTTATTTGTTCTATTTTCCTTGTCGTCAATCCTTGTTATAAACGCTTTAAGGCATTCAGTACGCTAAAGTCGTGCAAGCGCCTCGTTTCTAAAAAGGTATAGATCTAGATTAGTTAGGTATAGATATAGATATTAGATATTAGATATTAGATATAGATAGATATAGATATAAATATAGATTAGTTAGGTTTACAAGATTAGGTACCCCAAATCTTCTATTAAAAAATGGTCTAGAGACGTTACATTGCCTGCCTCGCTCATGCGGCTATAAATAGGAGTGGTGTGCTTGGCTTACCTTGCGCCACACCAACTTAAGGACATTGTGTCCAGAGATAAGTCG
Source organism: Aegilops bicornis (assembly GCA_021605145.1). Taxonomy (NCBI): domain Eukaryota; kingdom Viridiplantae; phylum Streptophyta; class Magnoliopsida; order Poales; family Poaceae; genus Aegilops; species Aegilops bicornis. The sequence continues at coordinate 841,887,543 of CM038670.1, read as the reverse complement.
CGGCATCAAAGATCATGGCTAGATCGGCGGCGGTGGCGATGTGCGTGGTGCTTGTAATGGTGGTGGGAGGGGGTGCGATGCCCCAAAAGTTGATCTGTTCTGCCAAGTTGTATATGCTTGCGCCCTGCGATGCAGTCATAAAAGAAGTACCTTGGAGTGCACCTTCGACGCTGTGCTGCTCGAACCTCAGGGCGCAGGAGGAGGAGGGCTGCATCTGCCCGTACTTGCAGGATCCGGTGTACTACGGCTACATCAATCGCCCCAACTTGCTCAAGACACTCGCCTCATGTGGCATCTTTATTCCGCCAGCATGTCCAACTACATACTACTAGGAATTACGGGTTATTGTACATCTGTTTTTTACAATAATAAACGGCATCTTCCACGGGATGGAAGTTGGTGTGGTGGTAGCATATATCAAGAGACTGCAACCGCGTTCTCACTTTTGTCTTCCAGACATGTTGGCCGTTCTCTGAATGCTTCAGCGCACATGATAGCACTATCTTCTGAGTTTGATGTTAATTCTTGTACTGTGTATTCTGCTCCGGATTCCAACTGGGAACTCTGTATATTGATGTTCGTAATCAATAACATGTCGAATTTCTCAACAAAAAAAAATATAGGAAGTAGTTTCTCCCTCCGGGGTTTTTAAGGTCCCTTGTATTTTGAGTCAAAAATTTGACCATCTACTCCCTCCGTTTTTATTTACTTTGTATATTAGAGTTGACTAAAATCAAACTTCGTAAAATTTGACCAAGTTTGTAAAAAACAGACATTTATCATAATAAATCTATACGATGTGAAAGTACATTCAATAATAAATCTAATGTTATCGATTTGTTATTGTATATCTTAATATTTTTGTTTATAAACTTGATCAAAGTTTGTAAAGTTGACTTTGACCAAAACTAATATGCGAACTAAATACAAACGGAGGGAGTACATAAATAACAAAATAAAATGTATATGCTACAAAAATTATAGTGGTGGATTTTCACGGTATAATATTTATGACATATAGTTTATACTTTTGTATTTGTTAAATTAGGACGCCGGTAACTGTCACACGTTGGCATAATGGATACCCGACCACACGACTCATCCGATCGTACTCAGGAGCTAGCACACATGACCCTGTGTGGGCGAATATTAAAACTGGCCACATGTTCGGGTGCAACTACGACGGCCCACACGACCTTGTGTGGGAACTGCTCACCCCCGCCCCGTGAGCGTGAACGCATGTGTAATTAACTCTAGTTGTCATGTGTAATTAACTATAGTTGTCATGTCTAATTACTGTAGTTGCTATGTGTGGTTAACTTTAGTTATCATGTATGGTCAACCATAGTTGCCGTGTGTGATTAACTAGTTGCCACATATGCATAACTGTAGTTACCATCTATCACCATACGAATATCGTGTGGGCGAAGAGCAATTTCACCCACATATTCGGGCGAGCATCATGTGTCCGTTCGTACTAGGAGCGCCCACACGTGTGGTACTAAATGATAACGTCCACATGACGCTGGGTGCTTACGTGGCTCTCGACCCAGATGGCAACTGCTGCAATATTTATGCAAATGCATCGAACGGCATCGACTGCGTCTGGACCATGTTGATAAGTGCCACACGTGTGGGCTTTATCATGTAAGTAAATTTATGATCAAACTTTGACCCAAATATTTGGAAAAATATATTGCCGAAGGTCGGTACATTAGTAATAGCTGCCACGTCATCATAATTAATTGTAATTAGCCGGCAAATCATAAATACGTGTACTAGCTAGTCATTCATATCAAACTATCCACATAATTCCCCGCAAGAAAAAAAATATCCACATAATTGTAATGTAACTAGTTGAATACAGTCTTATATTTACAAATGAAACAAAATCGAGGTGACTTGCACTCATTCTAGGAGAACATAGGTATCATCATGGTTTATTCAAAAAAAATTACCCCTATAGTTTTGACCAAATCTCACACGACTTGAGAGATATCACTTCACATAGTTGTTCTTGTACGTAGCAGATTTATCAACAGCTCAACGCTGGTACCATAGGTCACAGTCCTGCATGCAAATTTTGTATACAATTATCATAAGGAGCTCGCCCTCTTCTGTCCTCTTGTAAAAGGCCTTCCAAATATTCTTGTGTCAAGGGCCCTTCAATGATTCCCACCAACTTCAAGTGCTTGTGACATTACCTCATGGTGCCAGCATGTTTCTTGCATGGTGCTATCAAGTCACCTCGTTCCTGCTGTTGGTCATGGTAAAGCCACATGGCCATTTGGTTGCCTCGACAGCTCGACTCAAAGCTCTGAATTGAGAAACAACCATGGTCCATCTGTCCAAAATTATGTGGTAGGATATGTATTCACTAAGTTCAGTGAAAATAATGATATGGATGTCCACCGTCTTTTCTTTCGAAAGATATTGACACGATCCATTTGTCTCCCATCCATTAACACAAAACATATATTCAAATAGAACATGACTTAAATATGGCCATGTGCTCCATGCAGAAAAACAAAACAATCATAATAGATCAAAATAATTTGACAAACAAGTCACTAAAAATATAACTATCACATGGAAAATAATATGAAGATAATTGAAATAATATTTGGCAAAATAATAATCATCAAATCAGAAAAATGTGAAAATAATTGAAACAGGCTAAAATACTTGTATATTTTTACCTAGCAAATTACACGCAGAAAGAAAGTCACAGACCATCCCTGGCTCTCTCTTGCTTCATATATCACTCTCTTCACCTCGATGCTGGAAGTCACAAGATCAGCTCCGGTACACACGACCCCAACCTCGGCTGCAGACTATGTTGACACCGACCTCGTGTCACGCTATTGTCGTCAAGCTCCCTAACCTCCATGCCACTTGCCGCTTCTCCTTTCCCACAGCACCCGCTGTTGTTCCCCTCCCTTCGGTTGCACACAACCTGAGTTTTTTGGATAGACAATCTTAGAGTATAAAGTCTATTCGTATTGTAATCTATCTCTATTAGTCTAGTCTTGCCCAAACTTTGTAATCTATATAAACAGCCCTTAAGGCCCCAATCAATACAACAATTACTTCTCCAATATCTCAATCTATCATGGTATCTGACGCCTAGGTTTTTCGCACCTGGTATGGCTCCGCCACCCGCGCCGCCGCCCCGGCCGATTCGGCCCCTCTTCTCCATGGCCGAGTTCCGCGCCGCCGGCGCCCCATCCACTACCTCTTCCTCTACAACTACCCAAACACCTCCCCCCCAAAACCGTCATCCACCGCTCCCGCGCCACCAGCTCCGTCATCATGGCCTCCTCAGCATGATCCTTGGACTGGCCTCGTCCAGGCTTGGTCGATGCATTGGTCGGCCCCCTCGCCATATGGTGTCCCTCCTGCGTACACGGGCACGTGGAGCCCCGGTCTTCGTCCAGCCACCGGCTCTCCGGGACTCCTTGGACCCAGGCCGCCGGCGCACGTCTACACCGCCACTCCCACTCCGCCTACCAGCACGACAGGACCGTCTGCCGCCTCCAACACCATGCCGGTCTTCTACGGCAACATGCAGGCCCCAATCGCATACTACCCATCCGCTATCCCTACGTCAACATGCAAGCTCCTGGCCCCTCTGCTCCTCCCCAACAGCCGGCTTGGGACCAAGCCGCCTTCATCAACGCCATGAACAATTTTGTCCTCAACGACACAGGTACGGATTGGATTTTCGATTCTGGTGCATCAATGCATATGTCTTCAAATATGAATTTATTGTCAGCTTGTTTTCCTTCTGCTTTTTCCACTATCACCATTGGCGATGGCTCCACCATCCCTGTCTCATGCACCGGTCACTCTTACATCCCTTACTCTCATGCCAATTTTCTTCTCTGCAATATTCTTGTGGTTCCTTCCATCATCAAAAATCTTATTTCTGTTAGACAATTTTGCATTGACAACAAAGTTATCCTGGCCTTTGACCCTTTTGGTTTGTCTGTGAAGAATCGACAACGGGGCGGTCCTCGCCGGTACAATAGCACGGGCGATCTTTATCCTCTTCATGGCGCTACCACATCCACCCTCGTGCCATGCTCGCATCCTTTGATCTATGGCATCGTCGCCTCGGTCATCCCAGCAAAAACACTTTGACGTCTTTACTCCAAGAATTTTGTATCCCTAGTTCTAGCAGTCCCCATAATCCCTCTCTCTGTAATGCATGTCAATGCGGCAAACATGTTAGATTACCTTTTGGAACCTCTACTACCATTAGTACTTTTCCTTTTGAGTTACTTCACTGTGATTTATGGACCTCCCCAGTCCCTAGTGTTTCTGGTTATAAATATTATCTTGTGATCTTGGATGATTATTCTCACTATACTTGGACCTTTCCTCTCCGCGCTAAATCTGAAGTACCTGCAATCTTTCTCAACTTTCGACAATATGTAATCACACACTTTGGCTTGACAATTCGATTTATTCAATGTGATAACGGTCGTGAATTTGATAACACCCAAAACCGCACCTTCTTTCTCTCCCAAGGCATTCTTCTTCGCTTTTCATGCCCTTATACATCTTCTTAAAATGGTAAAGATGAATGCTGTCTTCGCTCTATTAATGATGTTCTTCGCACATTGCTTTTACAAGCCTCTCTTCCTTCCCGTTTTTGGGTTGAAGCCCTTCGCACCGCCACACTCCTTCTTAATATTCGACCAACTAAAACTTGCCCTCTTTATTCGCCTTTCCAATCTCTTTTCTCTCCCACCACGACTATTCTTTTCTGCGTGTTTTTGGTTGTCTATGCTTTCCCAACATCGCCTCTACCGCCTCCAACAAACTAGAACCACGCTCACTACCTTGCATTCACCTTGGTCTTTCCGATGATCACAAAGGATATCGTTGTTTGAACCATCTTCTGGTCGTATCATTCTCTCTCGTCATGTCACATTCGATGAAAATACTTTTCCTTTTCTGTCACTACAACCACAACACCAATTCCACCACAATCCGCCACCACCAAAACCCCTTCCCTAGTTCGGCCTTCGGTCATCTCTGCTGCCATGGAATCTTGTTCCGTCTCTCAGCCAGAATCGCCCAACGTTAGCCACCCTCCTACCCCGTCCCCCACCTCTCCCGCAACTGCATCCTCTACCCCAGCCGTCTTTCCCTCACCACATCATACCACGGCAACCCCCTCGACACCCACCACCTCTGATTCTTCTTCCTCACCGTCCTCTTCAACCGAAAACCCACTGCCACCCAATGCCGTTCTTATACCACCGCTCACCAATGATCATGTCATGTGCACCCGTGGAAAACGAGGATTTCTTCTCCCCACCAAACGTCTCAATCTTACCGCCACCCCAACCATCTCTCCTATTCCAACCAGTTATAAGCGAGCTCTTCTTGACCCTCTACGGCTTTACGCTATGTGCGATGAATTTGAAGCTCTTGAGCAAAATAATACATGGACTCTTGTTCCCAAACCTCCCTGGTGTTAACATTGTTTACGGCAAATGGGTTTTCGTCATAAATTTCATTCCGATGGCACTCTCGCTCGTTACAAAGCTCGTTGGGTGTGTCATGGTTTCTCCCAAAGAGCCTGGTATTGACTTTGATGAGACTTTTCTCCTGTTGTTAAACCAAGCACTATTCGTGTTGTTCTTAGTCTTGTTGTTTCCTCTTCTTGGCCTATTCATCAACTTGATGTTAAAATGCTTTTCTTCATGGCACTCTCAATGAAACTGTTTATTGTCAAGAACCCTCTGGTTTTGAGAATCCCTCGTCTCCAAATTTTGTTTGTCTCCTCAACAAATCTCTTTATGGCCTTAAACAAGCTCCTCGTGCATGGTTTCAATGCTTTGCTACTTTTATTCAAACCATAGGCTTTATTCCTCCAAATCCGATTCTTCTCTCTTTGTTTATCAGTCTTCTACTCACACCGCCTACCTCTTGCTTTATGTTGATGATATCATTCTCACGGCTAGTTCTGATTCTTTTCTTCAACATACCATCTCTTCTCTCAATCGGGAGTTTTCCATGACTGATCTTGGTCCTCTTCATCATTTTCTAGGTATTCATGTTTCTCGCACAAAACCTTCCCTCTTTCTTTCTCAACGGTCATACATTTTGGACTTGCTTTCTCGTTTTGGTATGTCTGATTGTCAACCCTCTCGTACTCCAGCCGACGTTGGTGCTAAACTGTCGGCTGATGGTGATCCTCTTTCTGATCCTACTTTATATCGTAGCATCACTGGCTCTCTTCAATATGCTACTCTTACTCGTCCTGAAATCTCCTATTCAGTTCAGCAAGCCTGTCTCTTATGCATGATCCTCGTGCTCCTCATCTGGCTCATGTCAGACGCATTCTCCGCTATTTAAAAGGCACTCTTGATCACGGTCTCCTTATTAATTCTTCTTCACCTACAAGCTTGACAGTTTATTACGATGCAGACTGGGCAGGTTGTCCAGATACTCGACGATCTATATCCGGATTTTGCGTTTATTTGGGTGATAATCTTGTTTCTTGGTGTTCTAAAAGGCAGGTAACAGTTTCCAGGTCTTCTGCTGAGGCTGAGTATAGGGCGGTTGCTCACGCTGTGGCCGAGGCGGTGTGGCTACGGCAGCTTCTCATTGAACTTCATCGTCTGCTCCCACGTGCTACCATTGTTTAATGTGATAACATCTCTGCAGTAAGCATGGCTTCCAATCCAGTTCAACATCGTCGCACAAAGCACATTGAGATTGACATTCACTTTGTTCGTGAAAAGGTGGCTCTTGGCGAGGTTCGCGTTCTTCATGTTCCTACAAGTGCCCAATTTGCTGACATTTTTACCAAAGGACTCCCGACTGCATCGTTCACCGACATACGCTCCAGTCTCAACATTGTTTCACTTGACGTTGAGACTGCGGGGGGATCTTAGAGTATAAAGTCTATTCGTATTGTAATCTATCTCTATTAGTCTAGTCTTGGAGCCCAAGCTTTGTAATCTATATAAACAGCCCTTGAGGCCCCAATCAATACAACAATTACTTCTCCAATATCTCAATCTATCAGACAAGAGCATGTTCTATGTTATATTTGCAGATATTCCTTTCTGCGTTATTGTCATGTTTCATACATATTCATGGTTCCCTTTCTGCATTATTAATATGTTTTGTAGATAACTTCTCGGTCTCAATTGTGTTCTTGTTCGCCTTGAAAATAAGGCTCCATGGAAATATGTATTTTCTGCAAGGATCGGCACTTGACCAGTTGTCAAGTGATTCTGTTTCTAGTTCAATTGCATGGCTACAACAGAGTCAATGATTTATTAGTATAATGACGTGCAAGTTTCTATTATCCCTATTCACTAGTGTGATCTAGCTTGCAATTTGTCAGTATAATGTAATGCAAGATGAAATTATTGTACACTAGAATATGCTTGCTTTCAGATCTTACGAATACAGATAATATTGTGTTGTGGGTTGTTTTTGTTTCATATTCTTTATTTGTTTGGTCAATCTCTACTTCTCATGGCAGTGGAAGTATGCAGATATCAAATTGTAGACTGCTACATTGTAATCTAGAGTTCTAGACACCTGCTTAAGCTCTATCATACATGCATATATCTACTGTAAGCTAGTGGATTATGCTGCCATTCGGATCTCAGGTGCTGAACATTATCAGTAATTTCTCGTATGATACAAATGTTACCTGCTTAACGGGACTGAACTGCTCCATCTAAACTTCTGCATCCCCTGAGTAATGCACTATTAGTTGGTAAGAAATAATGTCAGTATAAAACATCTTGACCCTGGTTCCGCGTAATGCGGATCGCCTCAAGGCGACGCCTGACCCTGGTGTCGTGCTGGTCGCTGGCGCCGCCTTTGGGTGGCTTGGGATCTCGTTTTTCCTGCCTGGCTGAAGCGGGAGCGGAGGAGGCTGCACCATTGGCCGAGGACATGTCCACCGACGTCCGTCCCATGCAGTCTGGCGCGGCTCGTCGGAGGAAGACTGACGACGAGCCGGCTGAAGAGTTTTGGGCGCATATAGGATACCCAACGCCCGCGTCTAGGGTGTGGGAGAAAACGCATTCTCGACATACAGGTGAGGTGCTCTCTGTGTGTAGGTCGGACGCGGTTGCAGTCTCGTCGCCGGAGGAGGCAGAGGGCGTCGTGCTTCCCGTCCCGGATGCAGACAAGACGGCACTCGGCGAGGTGGATAGTCTAAGGTCTCATACTCCGGCAACTCGCGGCATCCACAGGGTGGCTGGCTTGACTAGGCCTCTCGTCAAGCCGTGGGCCGGACCCATCCCGCCTCCTCGGATGTCACCACCGAGGACACTGGGCCATCTTCTGCCGCCGGAGTGGCTCGCTGCTGGGGCGTCCTCGTCGCAGTCTACAGCTGCGCCGCTCACGTCGGGCTCTCTCGAAGGAATTGAGTGGGAGGATGGTGGAGACTTGATGAGGTTAATGAACCATCACTTCAACCAGTGTGTAGCAGGGCACAGGAAGTTGTTCATATGGCACCTACACCAATTGAAGAGGAAGTTGATGATAGTGATCATAATGCTTCGGATCAACTCACTGCCAAACCTCGTAGGGCGACAAGGACAGGTAGTGCTTCAGAGTGGTATGGTAATCCTGTCTTGGAGGTCATGTTGCTAGACAACAATGAACCTACGAGCTATGGAGAAGCGATGGTGGGCCCGGATTCCGACAAATGGCTCGAGGGCATAAAATCCGAGAGAGGATCCATGTATGAGAACAAAGCATGGACTTTGGTGGTCTTGCCCGATGATCGGCAAGCCAATGAGATATATGGGTCTTTAAGAAGAAAACGGACGTGGACGGTAATGTCACCGTCTATGAAGCTCGACTTGTGGCGAAGAGTTTTTTCACAAGTTCAAGGAGTTGACTGCGATGAGATTTTCTCAAAAAGTAGCGATGCTTAAGTCCGTTGGAATCATGTTAGCATAAGCTGCATTTATGAAATCTGGCAGATGGATGTCAAAACAAGTTTCCTTACCAGTTTTACATGAGGAAAGGTTGTATGTGATACAACCAGAAGGTTTTGACAATCCTGAAGAACGCTAACAAATATGCAAAACTCCAGCAATCCTTCTAAGGACTGGAGTAAGCATCTCGGAGTTGGAATGTACGCTTTGATGAGATGATCAAAGATTTTGGGTTTATACAAAGTTTATGAGAAACTTGTATTTCCAAAGAAGTGAGTGGGAGCGCTATAGAATTTCTGATGAGTATATGTTGTTGACATATTGTTGATCATAAATGATGTAGAATTTCTGGAAAGCATATAGGGTTATTTGAAAAGTGTTTTTCAATAGAAAACCTGGATTAAGATGCTTGAACATTGAGCATCAAGATCTACAAGGATAGATCAAAAACCGCTAAATGATACTTTCAAATGAGCACATACCTTGACATGATCTTGAAGGTGTTCAAGATGGATCAGTCAAAGAAGGAGTTCTTGCCTGAGTTGTAAGGTATGAAGTTAAGAGTTAAAGCTCGACCACGGCAGAAGAGAGAGAAAGGACGAAGGTCGTCCCCTATGCTTCAGACGTAGGCTCTATAGTATGCTATGTTGTGTACCACACCGGAAGTGTGCCTTGCCATGAGTCAGTCAAGGGGTACAAGAATGATCCAAGAATGGATCATTGGACAGCGGTCAAAAATTGTCCTTGGAGTAAATAAGGACATGTTTCTCGATTATGGAGGTGATAAAGAGTTCGGCGTAAAGGGTTACGTCGATGCAAGCTTTAACACCTATCCGAGTGACTCTGAGTAGCAAACCGGATACGTATAGTGGAGCAACCATTGGGAATAGCTCCAAGTGGAGCGTGGAAGCAGCATTTACAATATGACCTAGAGATTGTCGAAGTACATACGGATCTGAATGTTGCAGACCCGTTGACTAAAACCTCTCTCACAAGCAAAACATGATCAAACCCCAGAACTCATTGAGTCTTAATCACATGATGATGTGAACTAGTTTAGTGACACTAGTAAACTCTTTGGATGTTGATCACATGGCAATGTGACCTGTGAGTGTTAATCACATGGCGATGTGAACTAGATTATTAACTCTAGTGCAAGTGGGAGACTGTTGGAAATATGCCCTAGAGGCAATATAATTAGTTATTATTATATTTCCTTGTTCATGATAATCGTTTATTATCCATGCTATAATTGTATTGATAGGAAACTCAGATACATGTGTGGATACATAGACAACACCATGTCCCTAGTAAGCATCTAGTTGACTAGCTCGTTGATCAATAGATGGTTAAGGTTTCCTGACCATGGACATTGGATGTCGTTGATAACGGGATCACATCATTAGGAGAATGATGTAATGGACAAGACCCAATCCTAAGCCTAGAACAAAGATCGTGTAGTTCGTATGCTAAAGCTTTTCTAATGTTGAGTATCATTTCCTTAGACCATGAGATTGTGCAACTCCCGGATACCGTACGAATGCTTTGGGTGTACCAAATGTCACAACATAACTGGGTGGCTAGAAAGGTGCACTACGGGTATCTCCGAAAGTGTCTGTTGGGTTGGCACGAATCGAGACTGCGATTTGTCACTCCGTGTGACGGAGAGGTATCTCTGGGCCCACTCGGTAGGACATCATCATAATGTGCACAATGTGACCAAGGGGTTGATCACGGGATGATGTGTTACGGAACGAGTAAAGAGACTTACCGGTAACGAGATTGAACAAGGTATCGGGATACTGACGGTCGAATCTCGGGAAAGTACAATACCGCTAGACAAAGGGAATTGTATACGTGATTGATTGAATCCTCGACATCGTGGTTCATCCGATGAGATCATCGTGGAACATGTGGGAACCAACATGGGTATCTAGATCCCGCTGTTGGTTATTGGCCGGAGAACGTCTCGATCATGTCTGCATGATTACCGAACCCGTAGGGTCTACACACTTAAGGTTCGATGACGCTAGGGTTATAGGGAATATATATACGTGGTTACCGAATGTTGTTAGGAGTCCCGGATGAGATCCCGGACGTCACGAGGAGTTCCGGAATGGTTCGGAGGTAAAGAATAATATATAGGAAGTGAGGTTTTGGCCACCGGAAGTGTTTCGGGGGTCACCGGTAATGTACCAGGACCACCGGAAGGGTTCCGTGGGTCCACCGGGAGGGGCCACCAGCCCAGGAGGCTTGCATGGGCCTAGTGTGGAAAGGGACCAGCCCCAGAGTGGGCTGGTGCGCCTCCCACCAAGGCCCAAGGCGCAACTAGGAGGGGAGAGGGGAAACCCTAGGCGCAGATGGGCCTAAAGGCCCACCCTAGGGCGCGCCCCCTCTCTCCCCCTCTTGGCCGCCCCCTCCAAGTCCCATCTAGGGCTGCCGCACCCATAGGGTGGGAACCCTAGATGGGGGCACAGCCACCTCCCCTCCTCCTATAAATAGTGGGGGTTTTGGGGCTGCCAGACACATGAGAACCTCTCCCTCTTGGCGCAGCCCTACCCCTTTCCCTCCTCCTCTCCCGCGGTGCTTGGCGAAGCCCTGCAGGATTGCCACGCTCCTCCATCACCACCACGGCGTTGTGCTGCTGCTGGACGGAGTCTTCCCCAACCTCTCCCTCTCTCCTTGCTGGATCAAGGCATGGGAGACGTCACCGAGCTGCACGTGTGTTGAACGCGGAGGTGCCGTCCGTTCGGCACTAGGATCTCCGGTGATTTGGATCACGACGAGTACGACTCCTTCAACCCCGTTCTCTTGAACGCTTCCGCTTAGCGATCTACAAGGGTATGTAGATGCACTCTCCTTCCCCTCGTTGCTAGATTACTCCATAAATTGATCTTGGTGATGCATAGAAAATTTTAAATTTCTGCTACGTTCCCCAACAAAACCTGGGCTCCTTGGCAAGGGCAATAGCTCTAGTGTTGTCACAGAAGAGAGTGACTGGCCCCGACGCATTGGGTATGACTCCTAGGTTGGTGATGAACTCCTTCATCCATATTGCTTCATGCGCTGCCTCCGAGGCTGCCATGTACTCCGCTTCACATGTAGATCCCGCCACGACGCTCTGCTTGCAACTGCACCAGCTGACTACCCCTCCAGTCAATATATACATGTATCCGGTTTGTGACTTAGAGTCATCCAGATCTGTGTCGAAGCTAGCGTCGACATAACCCTTTACGGCGAGCTCTTCGTCACCTCCATATACGAGAAACATATCCTTAGTCCTTTTCAGGTACTTCAGGATATTCTTGACCGTTGTCCAGTGTTCCATGCCGGTATTACTTTGGTACCTTCCTACCAAACTTACGGCAAGGTTTACATCAGGTATGGTACATAGCATGGCATACATGATAGACCCTATGGCCGAGGCATAGGGGACGACACTCATATTTTCTCTATCTTCTGCCGTGGTCGGACATTGAGCCGAGAACCCCTTCTTGGACTGATCCATATTGAACTCTTCAATATCTTATCAAGGTAAGTGCTTTGTGAAATACCTATGAGGCGTCTCGATCTATCTCTATAGATCTTGATGCCTAATATGTAAGAAGGTTCTCCAAGGTCCTTCATTGAAAAACACTTATTCAAGTAGGCCTTAATGCTGTCCAAAAGTTTTATATCATTTCCCATCAAAAAGTATGTCATCCACATATAATATGAGAAATGCTACAGAGCTCCCACTCACCTTTTTGTAAATGCAGGCTTCTCCATAAGTCTGCATAAACCCAAATGCTTTGATCATTTCATTAAAGCGGATGTTCCAACTCCGAGATGCTTGCACCAGCCCATAGATGGAGCTTTGGAGCTTGCATACTTTGTTAGCATTCTTAGGATCGAAAAAACCTTCCGGTTGCATCATATACAGTTCTTCCTTAAGATAGCCGTTAAGGAATGCCGTTTTGACGTCCATTTGCCATATCTCATAATCATAGTATGCGGCAATTGCTAACATGATTCGGACGGACTTAAGCTTCGCTACGGGAGAGAAAGTCTCATCGTAGTCAACCCCTTGAACTTGTCGATAACCCTTAGCGACAAGTCAAGCTTTATAGATGGCAACATTTCCATCCGCATCCGTCTTCTTCTTAAAGATCCATTTGTTTTCTATCGCTCGCCGATCATCGGGCAAGTCTGTCAAAGTCCACACTTTGTTTTCATACATGGATCCTATCTCGGATTGCATGGCTTCAAGCCATTTGTTGGAATCTGGGCCCGCCATTGCTTCTTCATAGTTCAAGGTTCACCGTTGTCTAACAACATGATTTCCGGGACAGGGTTGCCATACCACTCTGGTGTGGAACGTGTCCTCATGCGACCTCTGAGTTCAGTAGCAACTTGATCCGAAGTACCTTGATCATCATCATTAATTTCCTCTCTAGTCGGTGCAGGCACCACAGGAACATCTTCCTGATCTGCGCTACTTTCCGGTTCAAGAGGTAGTACTTCATCAAGTTCCACTTTCCTTCCACTTACTTCTTTCGAGAGAAACTCTTTCTCCAGAAAGGACCCGTTCTTGGTAACAAAGATCTTACCTTCGGATCTGAGGTAGAAGGTATACCCAATGGTTTCCTTAGGGTATCCTATGAAGACGCATTTTTTCGACTTGGTTTCGAGCTTTTCAGGTTGAAGTTTCTTGACATAAGCATCGCATCCCCAAACTTTTAGAAATGACAGCTTAGGTTTCTTCCCAAACCATAATTCATACGGTGTCGTCTCAACGGATTTAGACGGTGCCCTATTTAAAGTGAATGTAGCTGTCTCTAGAGCGTATCCCCAAAATGATAGCGGTAAATCGGCGAGTGACATCATAGATCGCACCATATCCAATAGAGTACGATTACGACGTTCGGACACACCGTTCTGTTACCGAGGTGTTCCAGGCGGCGTGAGTTGTGAAACGATTCCACATTTTCTTAAGTGCGTACCAAATTCGTGACTTAAATATCCTCCCCAACGATCTGATCATAAGAACTTTATCTTTCGGTCAAGTTGATTCTCTACCTCATTCTGAAATTCCTTGAACTTTTCAAAGGTCTCAGACTTGTGTTTCATCAAGTAGACATACCCATATCTACTCAAGTCATCAGTGAGAGTGAGAACATAATGGTAGCCTCTGCGAGCCTCAACGCTCATTGGACCGCACACATCAGTATGTATGATTTCTAATAAGTTGGTTGCTCGCTCCATTGTTCCGGAGAACGGAGTCTTGGTCATTTTGCCCATGAGGCATGGTTCGCATGTGTCAAATGATTCATAATCGAGAGACTCTAAAAGTCCATCAACATGGAGCTTCTTCATGCGCTTGACACCAATGTGACCAAGGCGGCAGTGCCACAAGTATGAGGGACTATCGTTATCAACCTTACATCTTTTGGTATTCACACTATGAATATGTGTAACATCACGTTCGAGATTCATTAAGAATAAACCATTGACCAGCGGGGCATGATCATAAAACATATCTCTCATATAAATAGAACAACCATTATTCTCGTATTTAAATGAGTAGCCATCTCGTATTAAAGAAGATCCAGATACAATGTTCGTGCTCAAAGCTGGCACTAAATAACAATTATTGAGGTTTAAAACTAACCCCGTAGGTAAATGTAGAGGTAGCGTGACGACAGCGATCACATCGACCTTGGAACCATTCCCGACGTGCATCGTCACCTCGTCCTTCGCTAGTCTCCGCTTATTACGCAACACCTGTTTTGAGTTACAAATATGAGCAACCGCACCGGTATCAAATACCCAGGAGCTACTACGAGTATTAGTAAGGTACACATCAATTACATGTATATCACATATACCTTTAGTGTTGCCGACCTTCTTGTCTGCTAAGTATTTGGGGCAGTTCCGCTTCTAGTGTCCCTTTCCCTTACAATAAAAGCACTCAGTCTCAGGTTTGGGTCCATTCTTTGGCTTCTTCCCGGCAACTGGCTTACCGGGCGCGGCAACTCCTTTGCCGTCCTTCTTGAAGTTCTTCTTACCCTTGCCTTTCTTGAAACTAGTGGTTTTGTGGACCATCAACACTTGATGTTCCTTTTTGATTTCCACCTCCGCTGATTTCAGCATTGAAAATACTTCAGGAATAGTTTTCACCATCCCCTGCATGTTGTAGTTCATCACAAAGCTCTTGTAGCTAGGTGGGAGCGACTGAAGAATTCTGTCAATGCCCGCCTCGTCCGGGAGGTTAATGTCCAGTTGGGACAAGCGGTTGTGCAACCCAGACATCTTGAGTATGTGCTCACTGACAGAACTATTTTCCTCCATCTTACAACTGTAGAACTTGTCAGAGACTTCATATCTCTCGACCCAGGCATGAGCTTGGAAAACCATTTTCAGCTCTTCGAACATCTCATATGCTCAGTGTTGCTCAAAACGCTTTTGAAGCCCCGGTTCTAAGCCGTAAAGCATGCCGCACTGAACGAGGGAGTAATCATCAGCACGCGATTGACAAGCGTTCATAACGTCTTGGTTCTTTGGGATGGGTGCTTCACCTAGCGGTCCTTCTAGGACATATGCTTTCTTGGCAGCTATGAGGATGATCCTCAGGTTCCGGACCCAGTCCGTATAGTTGCTGCCATCATCTTTCAGCTTGGTTTTCTCTAGGAATGCGTTGAAGTTGAGGTTGACATGAGCGTTGGCCATTTGATCTACAAGACATTTTGCAAAGGTTTTTAGACTAAGTTCATGATAAATAAGTTCATCTAATCAAATTATTTAATGAACTCCCACTCAGATTAGACATCCCTCTAGTCATCTAAGTGATACATGATCCGACTCAACTAGACCGTGTCCGATCATCACGTGAGACGGACTAGTCATCATCAGTGAAACATCTCCATGTTGATCGTATCTTCCGTACGACTCATGTTCGACCTTTCGGTCTCTTGTGTTCCGAGGCTATGTCTGTACATGCTAGGCTCGTCAAGTCAACCTAAGTGTTTTGCATGTGTAAATCTATCTTACACCCGTTGTATGTGAACATTAGAATCTATCACACCCGATCATCACGTGGTGCTTCGAAACAACGAACTTTCGCAATGGTGCACAGTTAGGGGGACACTTTCTTGAAATTATTATGAGGGATCATCTTATTTACAACCGTCGTTCTAAGCAAATAAGATGCAAAAACACGATAAACATCACATGCAATCAAATAGTGACATGATATGGCCAATATCATTTTGCTCCTTTTGATCTCCATCTTCGGGGCGCCATGATCATCATCGTCACCGGCATAACACCATGATCTCCATCATCGTGTCTTCATGAAGTTGTCACGCCAACGATTACTTCTACTTCTATGGCTAACGGTTTAGCAATAAAGTAAAGTAATTTACATGGCGTTATTCAATGACACGCAGGTCATACAAAAAATAAAGACAACTCCTATGGCTCCTGCCGGTTGTCATACTCATTAACATGCAAGTCGTGATTCCTATTACAAGAACATGATCAATCTCATACATCACATATATTTCATTCATCACATCCTTTTGGCCATATCACATCACAAGGCATATGCTGCAAAAACAAGTTAGACGTCCTCTAATTGTTGTTGTAAGTTTTTACGTGGCTAAAATAGGGTTCTAGCAAGAACGTTTCTTACCTACGTATAAACCACAACGTGATATGCCAATTTCTATTTACCCTTCATAAGGACCCTTTTCATCGAATCCGATCCGACTAAAGTGGGAGAGACAGACACCCGCTAGCCACCTTATGCAACTAGTGCATGTCAGTCGGTGGAACCTGTCTCACGTAAGCGTACGTGTAAGGTCGGTCCGTGCCGCTTCATCCCACGATGCCGCCGAAACAGGATAAGACTAGTAGTGGCAAGAAAATTGACAACATCTGCGCCCACAACAAGATTGTTTTCTACTCGTGCATAGAAACCACGCATAGACCTAGCTCATGATGCCACTGTTGGGGAACGTTGCAGAAAATAAAAAATTTCTACGCTTCACCAAGATCAATCTATGGAGTCATCTAGCAACAAGAGAGAGGAGTGCATCTACATACCCTTGTAGATCACGCGCGGAAGCGTTCAAGAGAACGGGGTTGAGGGAGTTGTACTCGTTGTGATCCAAATCACCGAAGATCCTAGCGCCGAACGGACGGCACCTCCGTGTTCAACACACGTATGGTTGGGGAAGACGTCTCCTCCTTCTTGATCCAGCAAGGGGAAGGGAGAGGTTGATGGAGATCCAGCAGCACAACGGCGTGGTGGTGGAAGCAGCGGCGATCTCGGCAGGGCTTCGCCAAGCTCAGCGAGAGGGAGAGGTGGTACGGAGGGAGAGGGAGGCGCCAGGAGCAGGGGTGCGCAGCCCTCCCTCCCCCCTCTTTATATAGGGGCCCTGGGGGGCGCCGGCCCCCTAGAGATCCCATCTCAAGGGGGAGGGGGCAAGGGGGGGACTCCCCCCCCCCAAGCCAAGTGCCCCCCCACCCCTAGGGTTTCCAACCCTAGGCACAGGGAAGGCCCAAGGGGGGCGCACCAGCCAACCAGGGGATGGTTCCCCTCCCACTTCAGCCCATGGAGCCCTCCGGGATAGGTGGCCCCACCCGGTGGACCACCGGGACCCTTCCAGTGGTCCCGGTACAATATCGGAGACCCCCGAAACTTTCCCGGTGGCCGAAACTGGACTTCCTATATACAATTCTTCACCTCCGGACCATTCCGAAACTCCTCGTGACATCCGGGATCTCATCCGGGACTCTGAACAACTTCCGGGTTACCGCATACTAATATCTCTACAACCCTAGCGTCACCGAACCTTAAGTGTGTAGACCCTACGGGTTCGGGAGACACGCAGACATGACCGAGACGACTCTCCGGTCAATAACCAACAGCGGGATCAGAATACCCATGTTGGCTCCCGCATGCTCGGCAGTGATCTCGTCGGATGAACCACGATGTCGAGGATTCAAGTAATCCCGTATACAATTCCCTTTGTCAATCGGTACATTACTTGCCCGAGATTCGATCGTCGGTATCCCAATACCTCGTTCAATCTCGTTACCGACAAGTCACTTTACTCGTACCGTAATGCATGATCCCGTGACCAAACACTTGGTCACATTGAGCTCATTATGATGATGCATTACCGAGTGGGCCCATAGATACCTCTCTGTCATACGGAGTGACAAATCCCAGTCCCGATCCGTGTCAACCCAATAGATACTTTCGGGGATACCTGTAGTATACCTTTATAGCCACCCAGTTACGTTGTGACGTTTGGTGCACCCAAAGCACTCCTACGGCATCCGGGAGTTACACGATCTCATGGTCTAAGGAAATGATACTTGACATTGGAAAAGCTCTAGCAAACGAACTACACGATCTTGTGCTATGCTTATGATTGGGTCTTGTCCATCACATCATTCTCCTAATGATGTGATCCCGTTATCAATGACATCCAATGTCCATAGTCAGGAAACCATGACTATCTGTTGATCAACGAGCTAGTTAACTAGAGGCTTACTAGGGACATGTTATGGTCTATGTATTCACACATGTATTATGATTTCCGGATAACACAATTATAGCATGAATAATAGAAAATTATCATGAACAAGGAAATATAATAATAATCATTTTATTATTGCATCTAGGGCATATTTCCAACAACAGCAACGCAGATGCAGTTTGCAACTTTACCTTTGGATGCCCAACATATTCAGTCTACAGGTGCTGTCCAAGAGGCATCAGTACCCAAAAAGCTTTGGTGTTCCAAATGCCAATCTGCTGGACACAAGGCGGACGACTGCGAGATGCAGCAATATTGCTTCATCTGTAACAAGACCAATCACCCGATGACCATGAGACGGTGCCCTGCCTTAGAGCTACCAAAGCCGGCGGCGATGCTATGTGGTTATGGAACTGAAACCATGTCATTTTTCAGATGCCTGATAATGTTTGTAGGGAGGATCTCTCACAGCAGGACTCACGGATAGCTTTGGTTTCGATTTCTGGTGGTTCACTTTCTGCCAATATTGTGGAGGTGGCTAAGGTTGCTCAGGTTTAGCATGAGTGGAATTGGGAGGCGGTGCCACATGGCGAGGATGCATTTCTGATGTCGTTTCCTAGTGAGGAGGTTTTGCAGAGGGTGACCGGTTTTGCAGTTTTCCTCAAATCTCACAATATCACCATCGATTTCAAGCCTTGGAAGTCAGACGAGATACCACATCGTTTCGAGCTTATTCCTATTTGGGTACATGTGCACGGTGTGCCTCACGCTCTTCGTCATTTCTTGGGTCTTTGGGCGGTCGGCTCGGTTATTGGAGCTACTCTGGATGTCGATCTTCTATGTTTGCGTTGTATTCAGGTAGCGGTGCTGAACCTAGACGCTTTAAAGAGAAGCACAATTGATTCTCTTTCTTCTGACGTGGTCGTTCAGAGGAAGGGTTATGAGTTCCGGTACAGCCTGGGAAAAGAGGACTTTCGTGTTGATGCTGATTTTGTGCCTCGAGTATGGGAGCATGGGGATGATTCAGGAGGCGATAAGGGACATGAGAGGGATGCCACAATGGGGAGGGGGCAATGGTACCAGTAAAAGGCCCAAACCCACTTATTCATCATCCAACAACACCTCAGCCCCTCCTACCTCGGGCGGAGTGGTACCCATGCAGATGGCCATTGCCGTCACACCGCCGAACCCTCATCGAGGCTTACCTGCCACAGCTGCTTCTTCGTCACTCATGGGGTCTTCTTCGTCGGTGCCGGCTACTTCGTCTAACATTGCTTCTCCGACGACGCTGGCGCCCCGGTCCTTGACGCCGCCATCACCGACTCACTGGTCGGCGCCGCCGCACCTCGACGACGGGGGTCACATGCGTCCCATACCAGAGGGGATGGCAACCGCGGTGGTGAATGCGAGCACTCCATCGCCACCACCATCACCTACACCTGTCTCTCCGACTCGACGGGGAGTGATCTTCTCCCCGTCCATTCGTGCTAGCCAGGAGTCTGCCAGGGCGGAACTCCGCGCGTTATCATCTACACCTCCGTCACCAGGGTGCGCCGGCTTCCGGTCCCGAGGAGGCTGAGGAGAAGCCCCTGCGATCTTCTTCTTCACCACCACAACAGTCTACTCCACCTCTCGGAGTCGTCGGGATAGGCTCAGCGGCCGATATTAGTCTTTCGCTGCTGAGGCAGCGGGCGTCATTACGTCGGGACAGACGGTTCAGCAGCCATCGACGAGGACTCTATGGTGAAGGCCATGCGTAGGACGGCTGCGCAACCTCGACTTCGAAGGTACACCCTCTCGCAAATCTTTTATGTCTTTTGATAAATCCAAAGTATCTTCAAATATCACTAGACTTGGAGTGTCACTAGGACGTAAGAGAAAGAGATAGACTATTCGGTTAGGGCCCTTAAACAAGTGGAGTTCGACCGGCTTACGGTTGCTCCTAAGTTGTTGAGCTTTGTTGACCCTCTCGTGTCAGATGAGGAGGATGAGGATGCTGATGCCAATCATGAAGGCAAGCTTCTCTCTCATTTGGTTAAAGACATGACTGAAGTAGACCTTGACGATACTGTACGCGACACTACGCTTTGTGAGCTTGTCGCGTCGGTGCGTAAGAATAAGTCTAACTCAGGAAAGAAAAGAGGGCGCTCTTCTAAGAAGGCAAAGGTCTCTAAACAAAAAATTGGTTCAGCATGAGAGGCATGTTTTGGAATAGCAGAGGTCTAGGTGACTTGGCTAAACACAAACACATTGCCGATTGTGTAAAGGATCATGCATTGGACTTCGTGGCTATCACTGAGGCGGGCAAACAAGACTTTCCAACACGTGATCTGGACCACTTCTCATGTGGTTTGGACTACGAATGGCACGTCTTATCGCCGACTGGGAGGTCTGGTGGAATATTGCTAGGTATTAACTCTACGTACTTGAAACTATTGTCCACGTCAAAGGGGGGGGGGGGGGTATCATATAAAATTCCACCTTCGAAACAAGTCTAACAATTTCCTTTGGAGCCTGGTAGCTGTATATGGCGCCGCTCAAGAGGAGTTTAAGTATGCATTTCGAAAAGAACTTGTTAATACCTGTCGAGACAATCCCCACCTCATGTTAATCGGGGGGAATTTTAATATCCTTCGATATCAGCAGGAAAAAAACAATGACCGGTTTGATACAAGGTGGCCTTTCCTCTTTAATGCTGTTATTGACAGCGGATCCGAGGAGATCACGATGTCTGGTCGTCGGTATACCTGGGCCAATAACCGATCGGTGCTAACCTTTGAAAAACTTGACCGGGTGCTAGTTACCACCGACTAGGAGTATAAATATCCCCTAGCCTCGGTTCGTGCATTAGAAAGAATTGAGGCCTTATCGGATCACGCTCCATTGCTCACCGATTTTGGACAACCAATCCCAGGCTCTGACCGTCACCAATTTAAATTTGAATTGGGATGGCTCACTAGAGGGATTTCATGACCTGGTTAAGAAAGTGTGGGCACGCCAGCCTCACGGTAACACACCCATTCAATAATGGAATAATCGAATTCGCGCATTGCGTCGATTCCTTCGTGGATGGGCCAAGCATACTGCTGGCATCTACAAAAAAGAAAAACCGCGACTATCTACCTTAATTGATTCCCTTGATAAAATAGCAGAGGTGAGGCCTCTGTCTGCAGTTAAGATTGAGAAAAAAAGCAATCTAAACTAGCAGATAGCCCGCCAACTACGTGAGGAAGAGATTAAATGGTACCAACGTTGCAAGGCGGATTCACTTGTGCAAGGTGATGATAATACGAAATACTTTCAAATGCTTGCCAATGGCAGACATAGAAAGAAACGCATATTCGCCCTTGACCAGGAGGAAGGCCGAATTGAGGGGGACGTACCACTTAGAACTTTTATTACTAAGTATTACAAAGAGCTTTTTGGACCTTCAGCTGAATCAAATTTTCAGCTGGATGAATCCATTACTCATGACATTCCTCAAGTTACGGAAGCGGAAAATGAATTCCTGACCTCCCCGTTCTTTGAGGAGGAAATTCGAACCACGGTGTTTCAAATGGAACACAACAAGGCTCCGGGTCCGGATGGCTTTCCCGCAGAGTTCTATCAATGTTTTTGGGATGTCATTAAGGCAGACTTGGTTCAGTTGTTTAACCAACTGCATGCTGAAGACCTTGACATTTCTCGTTTAAACTTTGGGAAAATTATACTATTGCCTAAGATGAAGGAGGCTAGTCGTATTCAACAATATCATCCGATTTGCCTTCTGAATGTAAGTTTTAAAATCTTTACGAAGGTCGCAACTAATCGGTTGAACGGGGTGGCTGACCATGTCGTAGAACCCACTCAAACAACATTTATGCAAGGCCGCAACATATTAGATGGAGTGGTCGTCTTGCACGAAACTGTACATGAGCTTCACCAAAAAAATTGAATGGAGTCATTCTTAAAATAGATTTTGAAAACGCCTACGATAAGGTTAAGTGGCCCTTTCTGTTGCAAACTTTGCGCATGAAGGGGTTTTCACAAAAATGGTGTCGTTGGGTAGAGAGCTTTGTCTCTGGAGGCAGCGTGGCCATAAAAGTTAATGATGACGTTGGCAACTATTTTCAGACAAGGAAGGGGCTTCGCCAAGGGGACCCCACTTCTCTTATTTTGTTTAACATTGTGGCCAACATGCTAGCTACCCTTGTTGAGCAGGCTAAGCTGGACGGTCAAATTAGTGGTGTCATTCCACAGTTGGTAGAAGATGGCCTATCTATTCTACAATATGCGGATGACACTATTCTATTCATGGATCATGATCTAGATAAGGCTAGAAATCTCAAGTTGCTCTTATGTGCTTTTGAGGAACTTTCTAGACTCAAAATTAATTTTCATAAGAGCGAACTTTTTTGCTTTGGCGATGCTGCAGAATCAGCACCTGAGTACGCTGAGATTTTTGGATGCCAGCTCGGGCAGTTTCCGATTCGATATCTGGGTATTCCCATACACTATCGGCGCTTAACTATCGCTGAGTGGAAGCATGTGGAAGAGAGACTTGAGAAACGCTTAGCCAGTTGGATGGCCAAGCTCTTGTCTTACGGGGGACGATTGATCTTGATCAATTCAGTTCTAAGCAACATGGTTTTATATATGTTGTCATTCTTCCACCTACCAAAAGGGGTTCTCCAGCGACTAGACTACTTTAGATCCAGATTTTTTTTGGCAATGCGGTAATGAATCCAAGAAATATCGACTGGCTAGGTGGAGCATATTATGCAGACCTAAAAGTCAAGGGGGGCTGGGAATCCAAGACCTTGAGAATAAAAACATTGCTCTTCTCAGCAAGTGGGTTTACAAACTACTCACTGAGAATGGAGTATGGCAGGAAATCATTTGCAACAAGTATGTGGGTTCCAATGCCATTTCTCAAGTTCATTGGAGACCTGGGGATTCGCATTTCTGGAGTGGTGTGATGAAGGCCAAGGAATTCTTTTTCCAATTTGGGACCTCCTCAGTTAGGGACGGTTCTCAGGTTCGATTCTGGGAAGATATCTAGCTAAGGAATAACCCACTAATGGTGCAATATCCGAGCTTGTATAGGATTGTTAGACATAAATTCGTCACAATCAAACAAGTTTTAGGACAAGAAAATCCTGATATTTCTTTCCATAGGGACCTTTTTGGCCCTCACCTGGCAGCATGGAATGAATTACTCACTCGCCTGGAGGACATTCAACTGTCAGGTGAGCCGGACATTTTTCGATGGAACTTGCATCAGAATGGCAAATTTTCAGTCAAATCCATGTATGATGCAATGGTTCATTGTGATGTTCCAGTTGATAACAGGAAATTGTGGAAGCTCAAAATCCCTCTATACTCACCACGTAGTGCACGGAACATGTTCGGCAACTGGTTGCGGGGTATTGATAAACAATTTTCTGCACATATTCTTGTGGGAGCGGCGGCCTTATGCTGGGCACTGTGGCTTACCAGGAATGATGTGATTTTTAATAACAAATGTGACTCATCTCCTATGCAGGTTATTCATGTGTGTACACGATGGCTCTGTACTTGGTCTATCGTGCAGAGGCCCGAGGACAGAGACCTTTTTATGATGGCGTCTACACGGCTGGAGCGTACGGCCAGAGAGGTTTTCTACCCCCATGGATGGCGGTGTGACCTACGGATAGGATCTGCCACTCCTTAGGCTGGACATGTTTTTTTGATTGGCATAGTATCAAATTATTTTTTGCTTTTAGGGTACTCTGGATTTTTTTGGCTGTGCATCTAGCTATGCAGAGGCCGAGCTTTCTTTCGATGCGATTGTATCACCTCGATATATCTATTCAATGAAATGTCCTTTATTGAAAAAAAATGAAACATCTTGACGGTACCCGTTTTCTCTGCAAGGAACCATACCAGATTTCA